>CM035097.1:35564566-36255816 GCA_020205505.1 Panax japonicus | reverse complement strand
ACAACAAAGTTCTTGTAGCTGAGGAAGGATGGGATCTAAGTGACGAGGCAGAAACTGGTGAACAAACCGAATAAATTGCTAATCTCTGTTTAATATTAGACAATGACTCACCACCAAGATCTGAGGTAAATTCTGAACACCAATTGTCTAGCACCTCATTTTCTGCATACACATTGGAAAATATAAATGAAGAACACTATGAATTACAAGAGGCTTACAATCATTTATATGAGAATAATGAATTATTAAAAGAAGAGTTATAAAGATTAAGAAAAATAAATAAAAGTCTTGAAATTGAAAATGCTAACTTAATTATCACCAATGAAAGTTTAAATGAAATAAACTTAAAAAATGAAGAAAAATTAGAATAATTTAATTAAGAAAATAAATAAAAATCATGAAATAAAAAATTCTTCATTTATTATCTCAATTGAAAATCTTGAAATTGAAAATTCAACACTTGATGTAATCAATGAAGATAATCAAGTGCATGATCAAGCGGTAATTGAAGAAATCGGAAATGAGAATTCATTTTTGTAATTAGAAATAGAAAAAACATAATTCCATAATTTAAAACTTAACTAAAGAACATGAAGATTTAAATACTATAATTTATAAATTTACAAAAGAGAAAGAAAATCTTGATGTCGTGTTAAATCAACAAAAATGTAGTTTAATATATAAGGTTTTGGATATACTAGAGAAACAAGTAAATCAAAATATAAAGGACTATATCATGTTAAAATCAAAGAAAATGAAAGCCATATATCTCCTTTTACTAAATGTTCCTATTGTAACAGAAATGGTCATTCCTTTTATATGTGCAATGCTAAAAATGGAAACTATAAAGGAAAAATGATTTGGGTTCCCAAAGGAACATATACTACACCAACTATCACAAAAAGAGAATTTCATAAACAGTATTATCATACGTCTCATAATTCAGTTACTCATAGAATGCTTTTTTCTACTAAAACTGATTATCCTATGCCAAGTTTTGTAAAGGAAACTTTAAATGCTCCTTATATAAAATGGAAAACTCACCCTAAGGACCCTTTCTATTAAAGGGTACCAACTTGGAAAATTAGTACATACATTGTAGGTATGTCTTGCAGCTGATATGAATAAAAGAAAATGGTATCTTGATAGTGGCTACTCAAGACACATAACTGATAAAAAGTTAGAATTGAAAAATATGCAAACTACAGACTTTGGTGAGGTAACTTTCAGAGATAACAATAAAGGTAAAATAATTGGAGTTGGATGTGTTGGTAAAAACAACATAACCGTCTCTAACATTCAGTTAGTCACTAGACTCAGGTATAATCTTCTATCTATCAGTTAAATTTGTGATAGTGGTTTTTAAATATCCTTCAGTACACATAATTGCTCTATCTTTGATCAAACTGGTAAATTAATTTTAGTTTTCCTTAGATATCAAAATGTGTATACTTGTGAATTAGATGCATATTCTCATTTGGATAACATTTGTCTTATATATGCAAATGAGGATCCTTGGCTATGGCATCGTAGACTAGGACACATCAACATGAAACTTATAAACAACATCTCTTCTAAAGAACATGTTTGTGGTCTTCCTAAACTGAAATTCTTAAAAGATAACATCTATGAAGCTTGTGAACTAGGAAAATATATTCATGCATCACATAAACCTAAATTTATCGTGTCAACTTTTAGACCTTATAACTGTTACACATAGACCTTGTTGGACCTATCCCTAAACATAACATAGGTGGTGCTGTATACATTCTAGTTTTGGTTGATGGTTATTCACGATTTACATGGGTTGATTTTCTAAAATTTAAAAATGAGGCTATTAACTCTTTTTCTACCTTGTGTAAAAAGATTGAAAATCATCAAAGGAGCTCTATTGTCTATATTCGATCTTATCACGAAAAAGAATTTGATAAATTTGATTTCATTATGTTCTGTGATGAGAACGGTATAAGTCATAACTTCTCTGCTCCTTATACACCTTAGTCAAATGATGTAGTTGAAAAGAAAAATAGTTCTTTGCAAGAAATGGCTAATACAATGTTGAATGAATATCGTTTTCCAAAGTATTTCTGGGCTGAAGTTGTGGCAACATCATGTTACATTTTAAACAGAGTTTTATTGAGACCAATTTTGTTACACCCCCAAATCCGGGTACTCTATTCCCACAAGATTTGGTGTTCACTTGATAAAAACAATCATTTCTAACTACACAAATATAATAAAATTGAACAATAAACCCTTCCATTAAATGATTACATCAATAATTTTCAATAAAATCTTCCAGATCATCTAACCTTTAAATACAAATATCAAGTGCGGAAAATTAAATAACTTCATAATAATAACTAAAAACAAAGTCTGACAATAATAAAAGTCAACATGTTTACAAGTCTTCTATACTTGTTCATCTTTCCTTTCCCTTTACTGGTGGTAGGTCCATCGACCTTCTCAACATTAGCTATAATATTTATATAAGAAAGAGTGAGCAAACAGTGCTCACTTGAAATGATAATGAATAAACATCATATCAACTACCAAATGAATAGGTTCTATAGAACTGAATAATGTGCTTCATCAATAATAATTAGGAGCTAAATTTGAAATGTATAACTGAGGGTCAAAAGATCACGAACTATGTCCATAGTTATAAGTATTCTTTCAACTTAAACTTTAACAGTCATAAGACTATATGGACTTCGCATACTTAGGGGGATCAGCCCTTCGTACAATGTATTATGCACAAATATTTCAACGTTGTGCGTAAATTATCCCCTATAATAGGGTTGTTTAACTCGGCATTTAGAATACGAGTCCGCACCAAAGTAAGTTTGGTTTGGATAAGTTTCAAGGTAATTTAGAGTTTAACGAACATCAACTAAGGATTAGTTAAATAAAAATGTAATAACATTATGATATGGAATAAATCATAAATGAATCGACATTGTATATTAAGGTCATGCTTTAGGAATAATCTCATAGCATAAATATTGAATAACATAACATACCTTGCTTGAACAATATTAAGCTAAGGTTAAAATCTTATTTAGAATTGAGTATTAAGCATGCATAATAAATAGTAAATTGAACGATAAAACTTGTTCAACGTTAGTGTATCAGAATTTAGGAACTTGCATTCTAAATAACAAGTTTAAGATTAGAAAAACTTGCTCAATATCAAGAGGTAAGAAACTTGCTTAACGAAAGTTTAGACTTAGAAAACTTTCCTTGCTTGTAAGCTAAACCGTAATAATTTGATTGACAATATCCTATACACATATCATTATAACATATTTAGTTACTACATACACTCTATACACAATTAAGTATCTACATCTTGTATGGATCGATTTTAATCACATAGTCAAGATACATTAATAATTAAACTCGTTAATTACTACTAATATGCTCATTCTTAGCACTATAATACCACAATAACAAAATTATATTTTTAACAGTCATAATATTGCTTCATATCAACATTTATAAACTTCGTATAAAGAAAAATAATTTTCTGGCCAATATACTAACCGGCGCTGCGGCGGCATAGTTTACATTGTGGACGGTGCTACGGCGGGGTGCTGGCACTACGACGCAATGCCTAAGTCAGGCAGTGGCGCTGCGGCGTGAAATTGGTGTTGTGGCTCTGACTTTGGCGCTGCGGTGCGAAGTTTGGAGCTGGGGAGCTGATTTTGGCACTGAGGCTTTGAATTACAGAACAAAACTAATTCTTTGGCTGTATCTTAATTTCTAACACCAATTTATCATATATAACTTACATAAATTACACATAACGTTACCCATCATATATATACTGATTTAAAACAACTAAACAACAACTTTAAAAAAATTAAATCCTTAAATGCCATGTTTTAAACCAAAACTCTATTTTTTGACATTATTTGACAAAGTTAACACTGTAACCACAATTATACACCAAATTAATTCATTCGAACTACATTCTTTTTATTTCTTACCAAATTAACATATTCAAGGTTCAATTTCACAATTAGTTCCCAATCCAATATTATCTCTGGTACTCCTACTAATCATGTTCATACATAGGTTCACTGTAAAACCATTCTCTTTCTTTTCATACAAATCAACTACAATCATATATATATATATGCTAGTTATAATATCACAATCACAATATACACATAATTTATTACCAATCATAAAGAAACTTGGATTACAGACAATTTTATGAAGAATAGTCAAGAACACAAAGACTTTAGGAATTATGACATAAAACATATATACGTACATATATTAAGGTTATAGAAAAATACCTTCAATTGCTTAAGAAATCCTTGCTCACCACAGATAATTGTAACTTCACAGACCTTTTCTCCTCTCAACTCACTCTAGTCTCTCTCAAATTTCTTTCCTCTTTAACTTTCTTCTTAGTCTTAGCAAATAACTAGAATGCGTAAACAAAACCAAACTGATAACCAAGTATGCGTTAATGATAAGTAGTATTTTTACCTACTTATGGAGTACCAATTCATGCAAACTATGCCCATCTCAAGTACATTTTAGTCTGTTTTAACTGCATTTTATGTTAAATTGCATTTCGCATAATTAAAACTCCTTTTGGTGAATAAGTGCAAGAATTAGCTTAATTTGGTGGTGATATTGGGCACGAGGCTAATGAAAGCGTAAAGCGAAGCAAAAGATAGGATGTGCAAAGGAGTGAGTGGAGCATGGATGGACAAACATGGATAAACATAGGACATGTCAGTAGTAGCAGCAACATTGCATAACCAAGCTAAGATGTTGAATCAGAAGACATCAATTGCAAGCTGCGTGGCCGCGCGACAAATATAGCTTGGAAGCGCGCGCCCGCGTGAGGTCCCAACAAAATCATGACAACCTACTATAAGTTACGCGGTCGCAAGAAGGACAATCCTAGGGAACGCGCGCCCGCTCGCGAGACCGGCCAAACATACGAACCTACTGCAAGTCTCGCAGCCGCGAGAGTATCAAGCTGGAAGAGCGCGCGACCGTGCGTGAAGCCTGAAGATGCTGATTTGTTTTATTTTATTTCTAAATTTTAAAGGTTGTATTTGATTTAAAACGATTCTTAGCTGGTGTCAGGGGGTATCACTTATCATATTATTAGTTTTTGACGTATCTTTACTTAAAAATTAGGGTTTTACTCTCTAGAGGGGATTCCAACGTAGAAGGAGACCATAACTCTACTTTTTCTACTCCTTCTTGGGATTTCTCTATGAGAGCAGATTATTAATATTAGTTTTTGTTGGAATCTTATGTGGATTGAATATTGATGCATATTCAGCAATTGGGTTTAATAGTTTCATCGTTCATCTTTCAATTGTCGTTTATTGATCATGTTTGGATTTGATCCCATAATGGCTTTTGGTTTAGTCATGAACTAAACTCCATTATGGGATTCTAACGGATTTTATTATGTAGTTTGATTGCACGCTTAAATGCTGGGTTGTTTTGCGTAATATATGGGATGTCTGTCATGATTGTTTTGCATAGATGAATGGTTGATCACCATTCGTTTCAATATTTGTATGGAATTGACAATGAACATGAAAATATGGACTGTAATCATTATAGTATATGTATATAGGGCTGTGTTATATGGCTTATGTATTTAGTTAACCAGATAGACATATATTGTTTCACCGTATAAGTTAGAATAAGAGTTTGAACTCAAAATCAATATAGTTGCAATTTCACATAGACATATAGTGATGTTGGTTATATTGATGATTACATAGAGTCTATCATCTGTGGATCCTATGTAAGTAGGTCTTATTGCATTGAAAATGGCTAATACTCTTTTAGTGCTCTTGGCTAATTTCCTGTGATATGTGAACAAGTCATGCATGATAGTTGCGATTGAATGAAATATTAAATGAAGTTAGAATCCCAATAGTTCTGATATCATTTTTTTTATTTTTGTTGTTATTTGTAGTTCAAGATACAAACCAAGTTTAATCCATAGTGTGAGCATATAACTATAGTGATTTAATTAATGAATAATAGTTTAAGTTAAATAACTTTCTCTGTGGGATTGATTCTTTACTTGCTCTGTATTACTTGTTGACGCAAGTATGCTTGCATGAGTCAGAGCTCTTTTGTTAGTCGTAAAAAAGAGGCAACAAGTTTTTGGCACCGCTGCTGGGGAAATGTGTTTAATTTAGTATTATTATCATTAGTTTTAATCTATATTGTATGACTTAGACAATTCTAGTCTTATCTCATTTCAGTTTTTGTTTTTGTTTCAGGAATTTGGATAAATTTTTATACGCACACAGTCAACTAACCCCGAGTTAACAACTTTTCAGGATAATATAAACGGTAGAGGTTGGAAAGCGGGTGTTCGTAGGAATTTTCAAGAGCAGTTGGAAAACACAACAGCTAACATGGAAGTCGAGGCACAAGGAGAAGATCAAAGAGAGGAGCATAGGGCTCTGAAGGAGTATTCCATGCCCAATATTAACAGACTTCAGTCTAGCATAGTCAGACCATCGATAGCAGTAAATACATTCGAGATAAAAACTGGCACTATTCAAATGGTGCAAAACACAGTTCAGTTTGGGGGTGCTGCTACAGATGATCCGAATGAAGATCTATTGAGTTTCATTGAAATTTGTGATACATTCAGATACAACGGTGTGATGGAGGATGCTATTAGACTGAGGTTGTTCCCATTTTCATTGAGGGATAAAGAGAAAAGTTGGCTTCATTCTCTGCCAGCAGCATCTATAACTACATATGAGGATTTAGCACAGAAATTCTTAGCTAAGTTTTTCCCAATGACGAAAACTGCCAAGATGAGGACAGCTATCTCTTAGTTTAAGAAAGAATAGAGTGAGTCGTTATATGAAGCATGAGAGAGATACAAAGAAATGTTAAGAAAGTGCCCACATCATGGTATGCCAGATTGGATGGTAATCAACACGTTTTATAATGGATTTGGATGGCAGTCGAGAACGATTGTAGATGCAGCTGCAAGAGGGGCATTATGGGCAAAGAACTATGAGGAAGCCAATGATCTTATAGAAACATTGGCATCGAATGATTTTCAGAATCTTACATCCTAAATGCCACAAACCAAAGTTGCAGGTGTATTGGAGGTTGATGCTATTACTCAGCTGTCAACACAAATGGCAGCCATGGCAAAGAAGATAGATATTTTTGCTGAAGGAAAGGTAAAGACGGTTGCCTATGTATGTGAGATTTGTGTGGGGTCACACTCGACGAATTAATGTGCTATCAGCTCAGAATCAGTGCAGTATGTGAGCAACTATAGAAAAGACCAAGGCCAATTTCAGAACACATACCACCCCAACAACAGAAATCATCCAAATTTTAGTTGGTCGAATAATCAAGGGAGTCAGCAGACTCAGTTTCAACCAAACAATCGATTTCAGACGCAGCCAGCGCAGCCGCAGTTTAATCCTAGACTACCCTTTACGCCATGATTTTCTCAACAACAACAGAAACATCACACTCTAGCTGCACCTCAGCAAGAAAACAAATCAGAAGTGGAGGAGATGATGATGAAATATATGGCAAACACAGAAGTTATGATCAACAACCAAGTAGTGGCTATAAAGAATCTGGAAACTTAAATGGGGCAGATGGCGAATATGCTTATTAACAGGCCCCAGGGTTCATTGCCAAGTAATACGGAGACAAATCCAAGAAGAGAAGGGAAGGAACAGTGTTAACCAATCACAATGAGATCTAGGAAAGATTTGTCAGTTACTGCAAGTCGCGCGCCCGCACGAGAATACACTGAGGAAGGCGCGTGGCTGCGCGAGGCATAGGAACCAGTCAATGAGAAGGAAAATTTGGAGAAATCTGAGGATCGACAAGAAGAGAAAGATAAAACAGGCTCAGAGGAGACGTTCAAGAGTCCAATACCAACAATTCACAATCAAGTTCCATATCCGCAGAGATTAACTAAAAAAGGGAAGATAAACAGTTCAACAAATTCTTAGAGGTGTTCAAAAAACTGCAGATCAACATACCATTCGTCGAGGCATTGGAACAAATACTCAGTTACGCCAAGTTTATGAAGGGTATATTGTCAAGGAAGAGGAGATTAGATTAGCTTGAAATAGTAGCCTTGATAGAGGAATGCAGTGTAGTGCATCAACAGAAATTACCTCCAAAGCTGAAGGATCCAGGCAGCTTCACAATTCCATGTACCATAAGAAAGTTGAACTTCAGTAAGTGTTTATGTGATCTTGGGGCAAGCATAAATTTGATGCCCTTGTCAGTGTTTAATTAGTTAGGATTGTCGGATCCAAAGCCGACAAACATTGCATTGCAGTTAGCGTACAGATTCATCACATATCCACGGGGACTTGTTGAAGATGTGTTGGTTAAGGTAGATAAGTTTATTTTTCCAGCTGACTTCGTCATTCTAGACTACGAGGAGGACAAAAGCATACCAATAATATTGGGGAGACCATTCTTAGCCACAGGCAGAATGTCAATAGATGTGCAGAAAGGTAAACTCACTATGCGTGTCCAGGATCAAGAGATCACTTTTAATGTCTTTAAAGCAATCAGTCTACCAACGGATGAAGAAGAGTGCTTCCTAGTTGACGTGGTGGACTAATGCCTATAGGATGAAGTACAGAAATCGAGGGATTATGGACCATTGATATGTACAACGGGTGAAAATTCAGATTTGAAGGAAGATCCATTGACGAAAGATGTGGTTATGAAAATTCAGGTTGCAGAGGACACGAAGGAAAGCACTGTAATTCAAGCGGTAACATGAAGCTCAGAGACAATCAAGCTAATTGACTATAACTTAGCGCTGGATGGGAGGCAACCCATTACTATTATCATTCTCTCCATTAATTTGTTTTAGTATTTCATTTTGAGTTATTTCAGTAGTTATATCGAATTCCTTTTTAATGGGATACTTGATGTTCATGATTAAGAGTGTAACAAGAATTTCTGTGCGAATCATTGCAAAATGTTAATGTTATGAGACCACTATGTCATGTCTTAACACGATACATTAGTATCTATACAGGAACCATCATTGGACGGCACCACCGGCAGGTTGAAACTGAAGTTTAGCATTGCAGATATTAGCATCGCGCGCCCGCACGGCATAGTCAGCACAAAATCGCGTGCCCGTGCGTCAAGAAAAGAAAACCACCAAACATTCTGCAAGTCTCGCGCCCGCGTGCCCAGCTTAGTAAAATCTGCGCACGACACCGGGTTATGACAGTACAAATAGTTTAAAAATAGAGTTGTGGACCATTTGGACTCTCATTTGGGATATCAACAGAAGAGAAATTCTCTCACTCTCCATAACTCATGTCGCTATCTCTTTGTCAGTTACAATTTGTGTTGTGCATCTCTCAATCAATTAGCCACGATTCTCTCCTCATTCAAAGTCCATATCACCACAATTTCTCCAAGAGTGCTATAAAGCTAGGGTTCCTACGTGGGAGTGCAGAAACAAGTGTGAGAGCTATCAATTCTTCAAGCTTTTCTTCTTTCTGCAGTCATATAATCTGTGCAAGTATTAGCAAATACAAATGATGCCTAAGAGAGCAAGATCTATTACTTCATCTTCTTCTTCCTCTGCGAGCAGTTAAGAGGTTGACGTTGTGGATCACACCAAATTCCTCAATTTGGAAGCTCTACAATAATACTACCGCATTGCGGCAAAGACATTTTTCAAAGAGCGAGGATTCAAGCCGGAGGGGCAGGATGGTTAGTTGTGCGCCATGATTCGAGAGAGAGGTTGGGGTGGGCTGACAGCTGCTCCAATACCCGTGCCTATGAGCGTAGTCCGTGATTTATATGCCAATGCCAAGGTCACTATGAGCGGGATATCTCTGGTTCGTGGTATCGAGGTCGATTATAAACCATGTGCCGTCCGACTAATTTTCAAAATTACTGATGCACCGCCAGTGGGGGCTGCTAATTGGATAATCGGTGCTCATTTGGAGACCGACATAGAGCTGATCATTGCAGAGTTATGTGTACCGGGTACGAAATGGATGTATAAAGTGGGCACAACACAACCACTGTTATTCCAAGCGGTAGCCCTAAACCGATATGCAAAAGCGTGGAATTTGTTCATATGTGTCAAGCTCATTCCCTCCGCCCACCAGCACGAAATATCAGCGGAGAGGGCACAACTTCTATGGGGCATAATCACCTGAAAGTACATCGACATTGGTCATCTCATTCACGAGAATATGATGCGCTATTTACGGGGAGTAACGATTGGGAGCATTCCACACGCATCCGTGGTAGCTATACTTTGTACTAATCAGGGATGCAACTGGGGAAATGATCAGATGCAATACCCAAGCCATGACATTACTCATACCACGATCGAAAAGTTCGAAGACTGGGCAGGTGGTGTACCGCATCCATGCGGACTAGGATTCATCCTTCATCCTATTTTTCCAGAACAACAACAACCCCCGTAAACAGACGAGGCAGGCCCGTCCACGCACGCACGTGCTACCAATGGCGATCGACAGCTCCGAAGGTTGGAGCGCAAGGTCGATGCAATGTACGACAATTTGGGCACATTTGCGATGGGACTCATAAGGGTTTTAGCCAAAGCATTTACGCAACAAGGAACAACACAAGAATGGCCATAGTTTGGAACCACAACACCTTATCCACCACCGGATTCACCACCCGATGAAGGTGGCACCACCGATAATTAGGGGAGTTTTCGTACCTTTTACCTTCATTCAATTGGGACATTGAATATTTTAATTTTGGGGGTATTAGGTAGTAGTTAGTATTTTTTTTATTAATTTTGCATATAGTTTTGCATAATTAGTTTAATTTTTATGTGCATGTTTAGATTATATTTTAGCATATAGTTGCATGTTGCATACCTCACAGTTCTTGCCGTTTAGAAAATTTTTTTCTAGCCAATGATGAGAGTGATGTTTTTAAATGACTTCTGAATATTTTGGATAACATGAGCTGAGATATAACATTTTATACAACGAAATTCATAATGTTGTGTACATGCTCTCGGTTTGCACAAATGTATTCACAAGCACTTGCAGGTATAAGAAGTATGTGTGCATTGCTCGATAGAAAAATGTAGTGTTAAAAAGAGAAATATGTGTAAAGTGATTTTTGGGGCTTATAAAACATCGATTTTTAAACTGTGGGAACACATGGGTATCTGTGAATAATAAAAAGAAAAACAAAGAAAAGTAGAAATAACATGGCTAGTCTTATTTCGGAGACCTGGCTACTTGAGTAAGTACGCCCGAGGGGATTGTATCTACACCTAGAGCCCTAAGGTCCTTCATGGTCTGGGAGTCGTTGGTTGAAAGCTTGCTAAAGGGTAGCAGTGTGCCTAATGGAGTAAGACATTGCACAATCATGATGAAAAAGAAAAGAAAAATAGAAATAAACACCGCGAGAAAGTGCGAAATTCGCCCTCGTGAGTAGAATAAAGCAGTTAAGCCCATTGTTGAACCTTAGTTTATTTTAAGATGTTGAAATTGTCTGAATTGCATATATATACATAAGTCTTGATTTAAGCTAGAATTTTTCTGGTTTGAGCAAGATAGCATGAACTTTCTACACCGAAATCAAGTATTGGGCGAACACAAAACACACACACAACATCCGTATAGCATTTATGAATTATATGAGTATATGACTTTATGCTTGCAGTTTGGTTAGAATTTGTATTCTCTAATCTAGAAAAATTCAATAAGGCAAATTAGAATGAATTTTTATGATGGTAGGGACAATGTGAGAATTAGTTGCACAATAATATTGTTGCATTTTTATTGCTCATTCGTATGCATTGCTTGAGGCCAAGCAATGGTTCAAGTTTTGGGGTATTTGATAAGTAGTATTTTACCTACTTATGGAGTACCAAATCATGCAAACTATGCCCATCTCAAGTACATTTTAGTTTGTTCTAACTGCATTTTATGTTAAATTGCATTTCACATACTTAAAACTCCTTTTGGTGAATAAGCGCAGGAATCAGCTTAATTTGGTGGTGATATCGGGCACGAGGCTAACGAAAGTGTAAGGCGAAGCAAAATATAGAATGTGCATAGGAGTGAGTGGAGCATGGATGGACAAGCATGGATAAACATAGGACATGTCAGTAGTAGCAACAACATTGCAGAACCAAGCTAAGAAGCTGAATCAGATGACAACAATTGCAAACAGCGCGGTCGCGCGATAAATATAGCTTGGAAGCACACGCCCGCGCGAGGTCCCAACAAAACTAGGATAACTTACTGCAAGTTGCGCGACCGCGAGAAGGACAAGTCTAGGGAGCGCGCGCCCGCGCGCGAGACCAGTTAAACATACGAACCACCTGCAAGTCTCACGGTCGCGAGAGTATCAAGCTGGAAGAGCGCGCGGCCGCGCGCGAAGCCTGAAGTTGCTGATTTGTTTTATTTTATTTCTAAATTTTAAAGGTTGTATTTGATTTAAAACGATTACTGGCTGGTGTCAGGGGGTATCACTTATCATATTATTAGTTTTTAACGTATCTTTACTTGGTAATTAGGGTTTTACTCTCTGGAGGGGATTCCAACGTAGAAGGAGACCATAACTCAACTTTTCTACTCCTTCTTGGGATTTCTCTACGAGAGCAAATTATTAATATTAGTTTTTGCTGGAATCTTATGAGGATTGAATATTGATGCGTATTCAGCAATTGGGTTTGATAGTTTCATCTTTCATATTTCAATTGTCGTTTATTGATCATGTTTAGATTTGATCCCATAATGGCTTTTGGTTCAGTTATGAACTAAACTTAATTATGGGATTCTAACGGAATTTATTATGTAGTTTGATTGCATGCTTAAATGTTGGGTTGTTTTGCGTATCTTATGGGATGTCTGTCATGATTGTTTTCCATACATGAATGCTTGATCACCATTTGTTTCAGTATTTGTATGGAATTGACAATGAACATGCAAATATGGACTGTAATCATGATAGTATACGTATATAGGGCTTTGTTATAATGCTTATGTATTTCGTGAACCAAATAGACATATACTGTTTCACCGTATAAGTTAGAATAAGAGCTTGAACTCAAAATAATTATAATTGCAATTTCACATAGACATATATTGATGTTGGATATATTGATGATTACATAGAGTCTATCATATGTGGATGTTGTGTAAGTAGGTCTTAGTGCATTGAAAAATGGCTAATACTCTTTTAGTGCCGTTGGCTACTTTTCTGTGATATGTGAACAAGTCATGCATGATAGTGGTGATTGAATGAAATATTAAATGAATTTAGAATCCCATTAGTTCTGATATCATTTATTATATCGTTTTTATTATTTTAGTTGTTATTTGTAGTTCAAGAATAAACCAAGTTTAATTAATGAATAGTAGTTTAAGTTAAATAATTTTCTCTATGGGATCGATACTTTACTTGCTCTGTATTACTTGTTGATGTATGTATGCTTGCATGAGTTAGAACTCTTTTGTTAGTCGTAAAAAAGAAGCAACAATAAAATAAAAGAAACTGATATGGCCATAATACGCATACTAAATAATATCAGTTACAAAAATATAACATATAGATTATAAATATATTTTATTTATTATTTGATTTATTTTATTTATATTATTAAAAATTCAAAATCCAAAAAATCCAAAAGCCATGAGGCTCTGTTTTGCAAAACTCTTTAAAAATTAAAGACTTAATATCATTAAGTCTTGTTTGGCAAAACTAAATTAAACTCCATTAATTTATTTTAATAACCCATTTAGAGCATAGTTATTTATCACACTTTTATTACCAAATTAAATTAAAAACATTATAATAACTCATTTAATCCATATCAACTCTCTAATTTAATTATTAAATTAAATTAGAATATTATCTCGTAATAATTAATTTCTTTAACTCATTAATTATTTATTTAACAACTAATTAACCAAATCAAATCAAATTAAATTAAATAAATATTTATTCAACAATAAACACATCTGTTAAATATTTATATAATTCAACAAATATTTAAAAATTACAATTTAAAATTCTGGATTGTTACATCATTCCCTCCTTACAAAGATTCTGTCCCCAGAATCACAAATCATATAAATTATTCGTCACATTCTTCCCTCATTGCAAAGATTTTGTCCCTAGAATCGAAGACATAAACAAACAAATAGCTCAGGGTACAAATAGCACAGGTTACTCCTAGGTAGCCTCTTCGACATTGTGGTTCCCCCATATTACCTTCACGGAAGATATTTGTGATGCCCCCTAAAATAGGTATACATCATCCATCTTAGGTCGCTAGATACGTGGTACTGAATACGACAACAATGTAGCTTAGAGTTTTTACACGAATATTGTCTCATAGACAGTATTCAAACTCGAATGAAGTCCTCATTACATTTATTATCACACAATTTCATAAAATAGTGAGGACTACTATACCACCATCTCGGACCGTCACTCTTTTCTCCGACTAGTCCCATCTACGTTCTCATTTTTTGAAGAGAACAATGAAAGCAAAATGGTGAAATCAACTAGCCAGTAAAAAATATTATAACTAAGATAATGTAGAATAAAGTATCGTTAGTCTTTAATAGTAGTGTTAAACTGATAAAATATAATAAACATCAAGTTTAACTGCTGCAGAACAAGCAATCCATTAGAAGAGTCAAGTAGAGCATGATATCTACTATCTTCTATGATTTAAAAAGTTTTTCATCAACTTTATCGCTGAGACTCAGCTTAATAAATAAATCACATCATCGAATAATCCCTGCACTACGGGCCAATGATATTCATGTAATCATCAATAGTCATGATCATACCAATAACTGTCCATCAATGTACTACGGGCCCATGAAGACTTTTACCACATCATTTGTAACATTACGTTCATGATTATACTAAATAATCACTGGTCATAATCATACCAATCAATAATACATCTATTCACGTAAGCCACATATGACTTTAATCATAATATAAGTATGAGGATGATGACAATGATATAAGAATTCAATTAAATGAAAGAAAAAGATAAATTTTAAAGATTTATCATTTAATTTATCCATAATTCAATAATGTCCAAATTGTTAACATGATACTGCTTTGTGGAGTAAAGTTCAAGAATAATATTGTATCAAAAATGATTTGGACAACAAAGAAATCAATTTTTGTCATGAATAATTCCCCAGGTGAATAGTACCCGATTGAATAGTACCCCATGAATAGTACTTCAGGAATAGTACCCTATGAATAGTAATTTGTGAATAGTACTTGTGAATAGTACTTTGTGAATAGTACCCTTGAATAGTAATTTATGAATAGTACCCAGTGACTAGTACCGTAAAAATGAATACTACTCATGGTCAGTACTCCGGCATGAAAAATTTAAAATTTAACAAAAATGTGCAGAAAATATCCTTGTGAAACGATACTAGATGAAGCGTAAATTTTGAGGATATTCTACTAATTTTACGGAGTATAGAAGCAATACTTTGACAAAATGAGGGTATACTCAGGAATACGAGATGAAATAATATTACTCAATACTATAGAGTATGGAAGAAAATTTTATTCCAAAAAAAATATCCTTTACCTCAGAAGAAGACTAGATACTGGAATAATGAAGTAGAAGATTTCCCTTCTTCTTTCTCTCTATAGCTTCTCTCCCTATAATTGCTCTTCTGAGTCTTAGTGAATTGGTGAGAATGAAAGAAGAATGAGCTTCTATTTATAGGAAGATATAGTTTCGATAATTGCACATTTTGGGGCTAAAAATATTACAGTATAATACCTTCATCTTTTCCTTTATTTTTAATTTAGTCCTGCAAGTATTATCAAACTTGCACCACCTCCTCTAATAGTATATCATGTGAATCAATAGTACATTCATGTGAATCAATAGTTCTATACATGTGAAAAAAATAGTTACGGTATAGTACCTTCATCTATACCTCTATTTTTAATTTAGTCATGCAAGTATTATCAATCTTGCACCACCTCCCCTAATTGTACATGCATGTGAATCAATAGTAGACATATGTGAATAAATAGTTATAAACATGTGAATTAGTAGTAATTAATTGCTCATTTATCCTATTAATTACCCGATTGGTTAATATAACCTTCATACATCAATTATTATCGAAATAAATGTCGATTTCCACTAACACTAATAATCCCAACACAATGGAAATATTAATTTCACCTTTAATCAACATGAACTTATTCATCATAAATATTATAACTCACAATATTTAACAACCAGATCATTCCCAGGAAAGAGGGGGCTTTTCGATAAAGATTTCTCCCTATTGGCGCGCAATTAGATGACCAAACCTCTTCTTGACAGAACTTTCTAAACATTGTCAATATTGCAAATAATAATATGAATAACTTTTTCGTGTCAATTATTGATTTAATAATAATAAATATTATGCAGATGATACTGTGGCAATAATTGAATCAATAATATGAGAGATACTATGCAGTAACTACTGTAGCAATAATTGATTATAACCGAGTGACTTCTCATGTAAGTATCACTAATCAATACCGTGTGCTACTATGCAACCATGCGTAATACTGTTCTTTTATCACCGGGTAGTTCAATAGTTTAACGGTAAAACTTTAGCCGTTATTTTTATAAAAAGATAATTTTATCATTTTCTAACTACGACAATACTTCAATTGTGGGGTCCACCAGTGATTGTGTCGTCGTACGAATATTCTCTGTTAAAACGAATATTCCCTGACCAATCAAATATTATATAACCAATTGCTTACTTTGCAAAATTTATAAATATTACCCACAACTATAACATTATATCAAATCCACACCATAATATTGAAAAATATATTTTGAAAAAAATTTATCTTTATTCATAAAAGTTGGGGTCTTACAGTATCACCTTATTCCTGAGCACTTGTTCTTTCCTATCGACTATCTGGATAGGAACCTCTTCATAAGACAAGTCTTTATCGAACTGTAATGGTTCGTGCTCGATCACATACTTGTAATCGGGTTTATACGATCGTAACACCAAAACATGAAAAACATTATGAACGTGTTCCAATTCTGGAGGTAAAGCAACCTAATAAGCCACTTCTACTACTCTTCGTAGAACTTCAAAGGGTCCAATAAACCTCGGGCTTAGCTTTCCATTTTTACCGAAACGAATTTTTCCCTTCCAAGGAAAAACTTTTAAGAACACGAAATTTCCTACGTCAAATTCATGATCTTGTCTGTGTTGATCATCATACTTCTTCTATCTGTCTTGAGCAACTACCAATCTTGTCCTGATGAGTTTAACAACCTCAGCAATTTGTTGTATCAGTTCCTGTCCTAACAGTTGGCGTTCACCGACTTCATCCCAGCACAATGGAGTTCTGCACTTCCTGCCGTATAATGCTTCGTAAGGCGGTATGCCGATGCTTGCGTGGTAACTGTTGTTGTAGGAAAATTCCACCAATGGTAAATGTTCATCCCAACTCCCTTTGAAATTCATGATGCATGCTCTAAGAATATCTTTCAACGTCTGGATTGTTCGTTCGCTTTGGCCATCTGTTTGCGGATGATATGCCGTCATTGTCAACTGTGTTCCCATGCATTCTTGTAGTCTCTTCTAGAAGTTTGATATGAATCGCGGATCTCTATATGATACTATTGAACTTGAACTCCATGTCTCGAAATGATTTCTTTAACGTACAACTTTTCTAACTGATCAAGATTGAATCTAATCTTTATTGGTAAAAAGTGTAATGATTTTGTTAGTCTGTCTACTATAACCCAAATCGCATTGTATCCTCTCTGAGTATTTGGAAGATCCACCACAAAATCCATTGTGATGTGTTCCCACTTCCATTCTGGTATTTCCAATGGTTGAAGTAACCCGCTTGGCCTTTGATGCTCGGTATTGACTCTTTTACATGTCAAGCATTTCGTAACATATTCTGCGACATCTCCTTTTATGTTTGGCCGCCAAAAGTGTTGTCATAAATCTTGATACATCTTCGTACTTCCCGGGTGTATCAAATATCTTGAGTTATGATCCTCGATTAAGATTTCTTCTTTAATATATAGTACTGCTGGAACCCAGATTCTTCCCTCGAATCTTAGTAACCCTTCGATATTGATCTTGTATTTCACTTCACCACTCTCAACCACCTTCTCTTTGATCTTTCCACATTCTTCATTTTGTAGTTGAGCATTCTTTACCTTTTCCACAAAAGTTGGACTAGCTTCTATTTGGAATAGTCGTTCATCGGATTCCTTTAGAAATTATATTTCCAACTCTAGCTTTGTCATTGCTGAAATATGCTCCTCCTGAGTGGTTATCAACCTCAACTTTTCCGAACCTTTCCTGCTTAAAGCATCTGCAACCACATTCACTTTGCCCGGATGATAAAAGATCTCATAATCATAATCTTTTATCAATTCCGCCCATCTTCTTTGACGCATGTTCAGGTCCTTCTGGGTGAAAATATACTTCAGACTCTTAGGGTCTGTGTAGATCTCATATTTCTGTCCATAAAGATAGTGTCTCCATATCCTTAAAGCAAATACCACCACAGCCAACTCTAAATCATGAGTCAGATATCATTTCTCATAGTCCTTCAGTTGTCTTGATGCATATGCAATAACTTTGTCGTTCTGCATAAGAACACAACCCAATCCTTTATGTGAGGCATCACTATACTCCATAAAGTTTCTTGTAATATATGGTAATGACAACACATGTGCTACACTTAACTTATTTTTCAAGTCTTGAAAACTCTCTTTACACTTCTCCGTCCAAATAAATTTTACAACTTTCCTTGTCAAATTTCCTAACGGAGTGGCTATATTGAAAAAATCTTGAATAAATCGTCTATAATAACCGACCAGTCCCAAGAAAATCCTCACCTACGATGGTGTCTTTGGTTGTTCTCAATTGATTACAACTTCAAATTTTAATGGATCCACTGAAATTTCGTCTTTGTCAATCATATGTCCCAAAAATTGTACCCGATCTAGCTAAAATCCACACTTAGAGAATTTCGCGTACAATTTTTCCTTTCTTAGTGTCTCCAAGCCTGTTCATCAAATCCACGAATTCAGCAGGGGCATTGGTCAAACGAAAAGACATCACCAGAAACTCGTAATGTCCATACCGAGTTCTGAATGTCGTTCTAGGCACATCCTCCTTCCTTACCTTTAATTGATGATACCCACTTCTCAAATCTATTTTTGAGAAATATATAGCACCCTTCAATTGATCAAACAAATCATCTATTCTTGGTAACGAATATTTATTTTTAAAAGTGACTTTGTTTAATTCCCTATAATCAATGAAAATTCGCATTGATCCATCTTTAATTTTCACGAATAACATCGGTGCTCCCCACGGTTACACACTTGGCTGAATGTACTTCTTGTCTAACAGCTCCTGCAATTGTACCATCAGTTCCTTTATTTCTACCGAAGCCATCATATACGGGGCCTTCCATATCAGGGCGGTTCCTGGCGCTAAGTCGATCATTAACTCAATCTCTCGGTTAGGCAGAAGTCCTGGCAAATCCTCTAGAAACAAATCTACAAATTCCTTAACCACTGGTATCTCTTCTAGTTTCAACTATATAAGTTAAATAACCCACACAGCCTTGACTCAACATCTTCTTGGCCTGCATAATCGTCAGATATCTCGTATGTCTAGGCGATTTGCTACCATAGAAAACTACCTTTGACGGAGTCATAAGGTTTACACATTTCTTTTGGCAATCAATTATCGCTCCATAATTGAGCAGCCAATCCATTCCCAAAATAACATCAAACTCTCCAAGTTTTATCAGAATTAAATCTACCATCATAACATTTCTCTTAATGTTCACCCTACAATTCTTGTATACGAACCTAACAGGAATCACTTCCATATTCACAATTTTTATGTTTAAAAGGAAATTCAATTCTTCACTAGGTAATCCTAACCTCTTAGCAAATTCATTAGATATAAATGAGCAAGTAGCACCCAAATTAAATAATACATAAGCATCAATATCATTGACTGGGATAATACTTGACACAACAACTTTTGATTGTACTGCATCCTGCACCTTTATGTTGAAGGTTCTGGCTGTGGGTCTGTTTGATGACGTTGGTCTCGCAATGGTCAATGTGCCACCACTGCTACCTCACTTGTTTCCCGTTGTCTCTTAAGCTTTTTCTTAGGGCACTCATGAGCAAAATGATCCTTTGACTCGCACGTGTAGCAAACATTATTCTTGGGTTGATTGCAATTTGGGGCAATGTGACCCTCCTAGCCACAGTTAAAGCATACATGCTTCCCCCTTAAGCACACACCCTCGTGAAACTTCTTGCATGTAGTACATGTTTCGAACTTTTTCTTCTACTGGTTATCCTGCTTGTTTCCAAAACCCACATTTCCATTCCAATTTCTTTTCAGGTTATTGTTACCATTTCCACCGCTCCAACCACCATTCTTACCTTCACCCTCATTCTTCTTCTTTCTTTGTTCTTGGTTGTACTTTATCACAGTCTCGCCTCCACCTTCAGTGAGAATTGCGTTCTCCAATACTGCTGTAAATGTCTTCAGCTGGAAAAGGGAGACCCTACTGTACAACCAGGGTTTCAGTCCCTACTCAAACCTCATAGCCTTGTGCTCTTCTGTGTTGACTTAATATGGTACAAATACTTTCTCTATCTGCATAATCCAAGTTTGTGCCTCAACCGGATTCATAGACCCACAGAATCATGGAATTCTAGTGGTCCAACAACCTTGAAGTCCTTAAATGTCACAGCCTGATTCTACAGTAGATTCTGTAATGGACCCGTCAGTAACTTCATTAACTGCTGAATGGGGTTAACTTTTGTGTTGTTATTGTTGGTAGATCCCTCAAGGGTTCTTTGTCGGGGTTGACGATTTCTTGGAGGCATTTTCTGTTAAAATACACCCATTAGATTGTTACTCAATTCCTTTAAGTATTTACTACTTAATTTGCACACCATAAAATATTATCATGTAACAAATAACACTTTGAATAAAATAGTAACTTTTATTCATTCATAATCGTTTAGAAAATATAAGAACGATAACATCACTGCTATTTACATTACTTTCCTGAACTACTAAAGTTCCAGGATAACATCATCATCATATCCCATAGGTTACATAACACTTGGGATTTACATACTATTTATCATATCATTAATCACATATCAAGTACATTTATGACGACCTACTAAAATACTGCATAGCCTTACGATGCTCTTCTTCCATAATATGGAACATTGTTCGGTGATCTAATATGTACGCTGGCAACGTCTCGAACTGAATGGGATAACCCATGACCCGATCTTGAGCTCGATTGATCACAGTGTTAAAAACACTATCCATATCTTCCATCTTGATCTTCTTCACTTGTACATCTATCTCTGCTACCCTGGTTTGTTTAGAAACTTCTTCATATGTGTCTTCGGCTCTTGCCCTCTTAGTAGACTCTACATGCAGCTTGTTCTTCAATTCTACGATCTCCTCTGTCATTTGATCATTCTCTCCTTCAGTATGGACCAACTTCCCTTTGACATTATTCTGACGTTCATCTCGATCCTAGATCTCGTTGTCCTTTTCCTCCATTGCGATCTGTTGTTCTGCTACTATCTCTTCCAACTCATCGGTGGTATCCTGAAGTTCCACATTGCGGTCGTATACTTCATCGTACATACGAGCAGCGATCGAGTTAAGTGGAATCTCTTCTTCCTCGTCCTCCTCGTTCTCATTCGTCTGTGGCAGCTCCTCAGGGTCTTCCTCGTCCGTCTCTATCTCATCATCCTCTTCAGGTAACCCCTCCAGCTCAAACCACTGTGACTAACGAAGATGATTCCCGTGGTAGTAGTTTTTCCCAAATCACCTGAATATCTCGAGGCTCCTCCTCTCTAGGCATCTAAGGTCCTTCCTCTCTAGCCTGACTGGATTCTCATACATTAGCCATCCTGATAACAAATTTTTTAAGTTTTAATTACTAATCTTTACTACTCGACACTCACGAGCACGTAGTTTGAAAGCACATAAGCACATAAGTGTTTTATTGCTTTTTCCTTAAAACTCGATAAGAGTTTATCACCACTATTTTTCAAAGGTTACTTCCTAAGGCTTTTTCCCACACCTAAGGTTCATAACCTAAAACTTTGATACCAACTTGTGACACCCCCAAATCTGGGTACTTCATAACAAAAAGATTTGTGTTCACTTGATAAAAACATTACTTTTTAACTACCAAAATATAATAAAATTGAACAATAAACCCTCCCATTAAAGGATTACATCAATAATTTCTAATAAAATCTCTCAGGTCATCTAACATTTAAATACAAATATCAAGTGAGGAAAATTAAATAACTTCATCATAATAACTAAAAACAAAGTCTAACAATAATAAAAGTCAACATGTTTACAAGTCTTCAATACTTGTTCATCTTTCCTTTCCCTTTACTGGTGGTAGGTCCATCGACCTTCTCAACTTTAGCTGTAATATTTATATAAGCAAGAGTGATCAAACAGTGCTAACTTGAAATGATAATGAATAAACATCATATCAACTACCAAATGAATAGGTTCCATAGAACTTAATAATGTGCTTCATCAATATAATCAGGAACTAAATTTGAAATGGGCAAAAAGCACCTTTTGGTCACTGTGGTTATAGTGATTTAACGAATTAGCCACTGTGTTTTTAAAATATTCAATTAGCCCACTGAACTTTTTAAAAATGTTCAATAAGTCCATCCCGTCTAATTTTTCAGACGGACGTTAGAAAATATCATACGTGGCATTGAAAAAAAAACAAAAAATTTTTATTTTCTGATGTGGCAGCATAAAAAAATAAAATAAAATAACATCATTGATTATGTGGCATGTACAATACATGTTGACTTTATATTTAATTGTATAAGACCAAATATTTTTTGAATTTTTTAGACAAAAAAGAAATAAGGCAAATTACAAATATAAATAAATTAATATTTATAAACATAAAGAAATAATGAATTTTTCTTTCTTTTTCTTTACCTAAATATTTATAATATTTATTAAAATAATAATAAAATTAATTTTATTCATCTCATTTAACCCTCTTTATCAAAAAATTTATATCAATGAGATCTAGTACAACATTATATTAATTTTTTACAAAAATTAAAAATTAAAAATTTTTAATTACGTGACAAAAAATAATTAAAATAATGATAACATTAAAATAAATAGTTTAATTCATTTTCTTTATTTGTATTCTTTTCCTTCTCTCTTTTTCTTTCTTTTAATAATTATTTTTATTTTAATAATTAATACTAATATATATTTTAATGATATAAAAAAGTAAGCTCCTAATTAACATAAAATAGAAAATTTGATACAATTAGCAAAAATTAGTTAAACAAATGACATAAAAATTAAAATTAATTATACAATCATTAATTTTAATTTACATAAACCCCAATTCCCCCAGTCCTCTGTATCAATGGCGAACAAAGAGGCTTTGCCGGGAAATATTCTGCAATGGTGCCAAGAAGGTGCCTCTGATACAAATGCTTAATCCCAACTCTAATGAGGTTAACCAATTTAAACTGAATGAACCTGATTAATTAACTACAACTAGAAATGGAAATGAAGGAACAACAATAGTAGCAGGAAATGAAAGGAAATAGTGACCAACAATGGAAATTAGCAAAGGATTGGAAGAAATTTGGGAGAGAAAGCTTCCGAGCCAAACTCCGGTCGAACCTCCAGATCAAAGAGGCGAGAGAGAAAAAAGGAGCGGCCAAGGTGATTAACGAGCTTCTTGATCTGATTAGTATGAACGGAAATGAGGCGCTTGTTGCCGCCGTGCTGGCCGTCCTCCTGTTCGAACACAATGCTAGGTACCCGGCCAGCTTTCCGCTCCTTGGCGGAGATATTCTTGCCGGAGATCGATCGCGAAACGGCGTGGATTGTCTCGTCGTATTTCAGGTCTGGCTTGGGAAACCCGTCGAGGTAAGTGAGCGGCAATTCGGGTTCTTGAAGAAGAGCTGCTGATTGGGAGAAGAATCGGAGATGGAGGGTTTTAGTGAGAAGGATTGATGAGCGTTTGATCAACATTTGGAATAGTTTAGAGAGAAAATGGATGAGAAAGATTGTAACGATGGATGCCACGTCAGAAAATAAAATTTTATTATTTTTTTTCAATGCCACGTATGATATTTTCTAACGTCCGTCAGAAAAATTAGACGGAATGGGCTTATTGAACATTTTTAAAAAGTTCAGTGGGCTAATTCAATATTTTAAAAATACAGTGCCTAATTCGTTAAATCACTATAACCACAGTGGCCAAAAGGTGCTTTTTCCCATTTGAAATGTATAACTGAGGGTGCTTCTGAATAGGTTCCACTGTTGCAATGTGCTTCTGCTGCCTCTGAGCCTCGACGTCATGCTTCTGATGCAGCAAGGTGAGGGATGCCATGATGTCTGCCAGTAGTCCCTGTGCAGCTGAGCCTGCGCCTAGAGGCTACGAGGGCTCGGCCTCTGCTGTGGGAGGTGGTGCAGTAGGTGGCCCGTACCCTTCACTTCTGACGTACGATGCCACCCGTCGAATACATTAAAGCTTGAGATGATCTGATGGTCAATGACTGACATGGGCGACAAAGATATCTCTTCTGGTCTCCACTGAATACCTGTCTGCTTGCACAATTGGGTGATCAAGGATGGATGTGGAAGTCTAGCAACGACGGTACTCTTGATCGCCTTCAGAATGAACTCATGAATAAGAACTCCAATATCCATATTCAGACCTGTGACAATGACAAATAACATAATTGCCCTATTTTAGTCACGTCGCTCAAGTGACGAGTCGGGATCATGCTAACACAGATAAAGCTGAACCATGCCTTCCCATAATGACTAAGTGTTGAAGATGGGAAACTGGTCTTTTTACCCGTGTAGTCATTAGTCTTCCATGTAGTCCCGGGATTGTAGAGCCTCCTAAAAACATCCTTGAGGTCATAGTTGCGGAGTCCCGACTCCATATAGTCCTTGCCTGCATAGTTGGGTGTCGCAAAAAGTGCATTGATGGCATACTTCCAAATGCCACTGCGCGGCCCTTGATTTAAAACAAAAACAGGACCTTCGGCACTGGCATTTTCATAGAACTCCTGAACCACATATACAATAGCTGACCCAGGTGGTTTGGTGAAGTGCACCCACTGGCGCTCAAGTAGCATGGTAACGCTCACAATCCTTTTTATCATGCCTCAACCCTCGCTCAAGAATCAAGTTTTGTGCGATAAAAGAGCTTTTGTATCGTTTCTATGCCTCTTTGTTGATGAACTTGGTGTTATCCCAAGCCTGAGGTCTTAGGGATGAGGAACCACCGACGCTAAGTTGTTGCCTCTTTGGTGCCATGTCAATTCAACAATTGGCTTGGTTCAAAAATAGTCACTAAGCAGTGCCAAAATTCCCCAAACTTAGTCCAAATAAACCCCTACAAATTCCAATGTCAAAATAGCCCAAATCAGTCAACTATTTGGTTCATGAAATTTAACAAACACCGTGCGGGCGCTCTTTAAACCAAACTAGTCAGCCTTCTGTTTAACGATGCTTTTACCAGATTTCCTCCAATGGAAATCACACAAACAGACAATAAGAATGCACAAATCCAACTATTAAATCAACAGGTGTATCTGATTGCATGAAATCCAAAGATACCTTAAGTGAGAAATAACCTAGTTACAGTCCTCTGGACAAACCCTCGTCCTATAATTGAATGGAACCCCTCTCGTTTGTTGGTGACAGAAAATGTAATGAATTTGAGGAGGGGGGGGGGAAATCGTGTGGGGATATATGAGAAGTGGGGTTGAATTGATGAGAGGCTGGTAGGAGTAGGCAAAGGGGAGGCTTGTGTGCAAAAGAGGGGGGAAACTTAGAGCAGTAGCGAGTGCTTCCTACTTAATGCAACAAAAATTCGCCTGTGGCGCGAGCAATACTTCTTTGTTTGGCACTGCGGTGCGAATTAGCAGTAGGGTTAGCTAAGTTTTTGCATCGCGGCGCGACCTAGCTATTATATTATGGCGCTGCTGCGCGAGGTGTAGCATGCTTAAGTTTTGTTTGATTGCATCTTAATCCATCTTAACAACTCACCTCTTAAAAAATCTTAACAACTCATATCTTTGTATTAAGAGGTCCTCTAAATAGTTAAGATACAAATATGAGTCTAAACTATTTAGAGCAACTATTAATACAAATATGTGGGCTCTTAAGATGCATTAAGAGATGAACTTTTAATATACATTAAGATGCAATCAAACACCACATTAATAATTACTAGGCACCGCGCCGCGGCTTGTAGTGCAATGTTTGGCGCTGCAGCGCCGACCTTGAATAATTGTTTTTACTACCTATTTTCTGAACATACAAAGACAAGGATAAAAACTACACTACAAAGGCAAACATACATTATTAAAAAACAATAAAAACTATTGTAACTCTACAATTATATATACAATACATCATAACAAACATGCTGCCTGTAGATGATAGTCACAAAAACAATAATACCTATTCTGACAACTATGTTTATCAACTAAAACGAAAAGACTAAATATAAACTAGACATAAGTAAAGAAAAACAAAGATAATT
The DNA here is from genome assembly GCA_020205505.1 of Panax japonicus. NCBI lineage: Eukaryota > Viridiplantae > Streptophyta > Magnoliopsida > Apiales > Araliaceae > Panax > Panax japonicus. Next base: position 36,229,134 of record CM035097.1, on the reverse strand, counting down.
GATACTGAGATGGGGGTTCCTCCCCACCAAGCGCTTGTTTTAAAGTCATCGAATTGACTGTACGCATAGCCCAATTCGACTCATAAGTGAAAATGACCATTTAATGTCGCCTATTCGTCAATTCCTTTAAATTTTTGGCAGAGATGGATGATTGATCATCCCCATTTTCTTCACCCATCGGCACGAAGAATCTTTTACCATGGGAATTATCCACTAATTCACCTTTTCAACAAGTTGAAAGCGTTCTTTGTGCGCTAGTGGGCCCTACAGGGTTTCCACAATCGTGAACGAGGTTCCTAGTTGTTGATCAGTCATGACGATATAGCCACTGTTGATGCTCTTTTCTCCAACTTCAGGATTCATTAGTTGGATAGTTTGCACCATGACATCTCCCTCAACAACTTTGTGAGAATCATCATCTACTCCTTGTGTATCCACCGTGCAATGCTCTACTGCTTCATCATTGAGATCAATTATAACCGGTAGATTGCCTTACGGTTGATTTGTGATGGCATTGACGAGTTGTTCCAATTAATTTTCAAGGCTTTGCAATACGACTTGTTGGCTTGCCATCCGAACCTCATTTCCCTCAATAAAGTTTGTGAGAAGCTCTTCAAGCTCGTTCTCTTCTTCTCGTGTTGAGTACTCGAAAAATCTCTTATTGGGTCGAGACGTCTGATAAGTGGATTTTTTATACACTTATCCGGTATCTTTTACTTAAATTAGTTGCTTATATTCATGTGTCTTAGTTACTTTTCATGCATTCTGTGTTCATTTTGTAGGTATTATGTTTGGGAGCGGTGTGAGCGATTATTGTTAATGAAAAGTAAAGAAAATGCAAAGAAGAGGCAATTTGGACATCATTTGGGCTTTCATGTTTACTTCATGTGTTTGTTTGGAACTTAGCTTACAGTGTAGAGCGTCTTCATAGCTCTCTGGAACATCTTGAATTGCTGTAATCGGAGTTTGGATGCAAGAGTAATGATCGTTGTACCAACGGACGTCAAACTTCGCTGTTTTGGTTAGACATTTTCATAGAAGTTCCTTCCAACTCAATTTCAGCCTTCATCTGGCCAGAATTTCTCAAACATCAAAGAATGCACGTTGTAGAGCTCGTCCATATCTTCGATTTGATAGGTGGCAGGCCCCTTAACTCTTCCCGAATCGAAAGTTATGACCATTTTACTAGAGCACACTGCAGTAGAAAATCACCCGCGCACGGGCGCGCGAATTCCTGCGCGGCCGCATGACTTACAGTAGCAAAAAGACGCAATTTTTCACTAAATCTGACTTCGGGTGACTTCAGGTGCTGACCAAAGCTGACTTTTCACTAAACAGTGCAATTGAAGAGTAATTGAGAGGGGGATTCAGTTAGGGCTTATATATTAGACTTATTTCCATGATGTAATAGATATTCAACCCCTTGGTGGCTGAAGCTATTGTCTTCTTCTCTCTTTAATTTCAGTAATAGAATATAGTAGATTATTGTAGGTATTTTCTAGAGTTGATTGGATTGGAGACTTGAAGCAATTCGAAATCATTAGAGATTCACCATTGGCTCAAGAGAACAGATTTGCACTACAATTCTCTATCCTTATTCTCTCTTTGATTGCTTATTGTGTCTTCAATATGTGGATAATAGCATTAATTCAATTATGACTTAACTTCTATTCTGAGATTGCAATGGATTCAATGGATTAGTTATTTCTGATATGTTTCATTGTTAGCCTTATTGATTTCTATGGATTTATCTATTAAGATTCATGCTTAATTGCTTAGTTGATTGGCCATCAATTACTATGATAACCCATATGAACTTAAAAGACGACGTATGGGTTTAGATCTGATCTTGATAGCTTGTCAATTGAGAACTTGGAATTAAACCCTAATTATTTGTAAATCACATAGACATATAGTGATTTAGGTAATGTGGGTGTTCATGTGTATTCTATCACTTGTGGATTATATGTGATATGGGTATGGTGCATTGAAAGATGGCTATACTTTACTTTAGTGTTCTCGACTAACAAGCCAGTATAATTAGTTTGGCTTAACATGAAATGTATGGATTTGAATGAGCCAATAGATGAAATTGTAATCTTAGGTCTTCGTTATCTAGTCTCACTCTAGAGGTAGTTAGGTTTATTTAATTTCGTAGTTTAAATACAAAATATAATATCATTCGTTTAGGTAAGACTGAGATGGTTATGGGTTAATGCTTGGTGAACTTTGTTAGTTAATTATCCGTGGGAACGATACTTTACTTACTCTTTATTACTTGTTGACCACGTATACTTGCGTGTTGTGCGTAACTAAAATTTACCCAACAAGTTTTTGGCGCCGTTGTCGGGGAATTATTTTAATAACTTTTGGCAACATTTATTTCAATCTAATTAGTCTTAATTTAAATATTTTATTTTATTTTATTTTAATTCTCTTCCTATATTTCTCTCTTTTCAGGTACCATGGGTGGCTTTTCTTATCAAGGGCCTTATGCAAATAGGATTCAACCAAGGGACACAAGAACTGAAGGACTCAATGTCAGAGTTGGACAAGTACAGTTTGGGGGTGATTATCTCAACAACTATGTTTATCCTAATTATCCTCAAGGTTGGGGGTATCACCCAGATTCTGAATGGAGTTATAACTATCCCAACCAATACTGCATCCCAAGTCCAACACATCCTTCAGATTTCTCATATCCACCTTCAACGCAACAAGAGGAAAATTCAAGGTTGAAGGAATTCATGTCAAAAAGCATAGCAGACCACGACGAGATGATGATGAGTCAGGAGTTATCAAGCCAAAATCTTAACAAACAGACAGAACAACTCATTAACTCCTCAATAAATGGTCCTCAATACATGGATTTTGAAACTGAACAAGAGAATTCAAGAGTGGAGGATTTGTGGTTCAAGTTTGTTGCATCAACTTAGGAGAAGATGATTGAGCAAGGGAGGTCAATTCGGAATCTGCAGAATCAAATGGATCAAATACTCGAAGCCTTGAACAATCGTCCTCAAAACAATTGGTGTTATGACATTGATGATGAAACTGATGGAGAGCCAGAGGTGTGCATGCCACGGAATGAACTGAAAGGAGTGGACATAGATGAGACAACTGGGGGTATAGAAAATGAAGAACATGAGCTGACTTGTATAATACCCCAAGTGCCTTCTCAGTTAGAGTTGAAAAAATTCAGTAAAATTTGCACACCCATGTCCCCTTGGCAGTCACATCCAAAACAAGAATTTTTGCGATTATAAGGCCTCTTACAAACCATGGGGGGCAGAGGAAGAGATAATAGAAGAAGAAAATCCTATTATATATGTCATGCCTCAATGCAAAAATCTATTCACAGATACAACGGGAGAAGCACCTGGCATTGCAGTGGAACTAGGGACATCATGTACAGGAAATATGCTAGGTGGCTTCAATTCACGGACTCTCATGATGGGGAACCTACCTACACATAGCGGTTCTATTGGATGGAGGGTTCTTAGATTATCGTAGAGGAATTGGATAGTGGTGTAAAGAAAAGAGTCCAGCTAATGGACTATAAATCAAGCGCTAGATGGGAGGCACCCCATCCAATCTTTCTCCCTCCTTGTTTAATTCTTATTTACATTTCCATATTTAGTAGATGTTAGATAGTGGCAAATCTTAATAATAGTTTTATTCTTTCTCCTCTCAGGTTCAATCCAATTGCTATAAGCATTCAGGATCAAACAGAAGTTAAAAACTGAAGTTGCATGAATACAGGGTCGCGCGGCCGAACCCAACTACATTCCAAACACCGCGCGGCCGCGCGAGAGCTCAGTCACAGAAAAAAAATGCTAAATTTTTAGAATTTCTGACTCAAGCATTCGGAAAGTTAGAAGCCCACACTCAGTCTCCAACTATAGAATATCTCAAACTTAGCCATCGCCTGATATACCATCGGACCATGAGGAGGTGAACGGAGATGACATTGCCACTTAGGGGAGTATTCTTTCACTTTTAATTACAATGAGGGCATTATTTATTTTAAGTTTGGGGGTATTGGGTTGTAGTGAGTAGTTGTTGCATATAGTTAGTTGCATATAGTTTTATTGCATGTTTAAGTTGCATAGTAGGGGTATTTTAGTATGATTTTTTTAATTTATAGTTTTCTTTTGTCTTGTTTATTTAGTATGTGTATTGCATAAAATTGCATAATCCCAGGCTTTTAGTTAGTTGAATTCTAATTTGGCCAATGATGAAATAGAAATTTGATAGATTTTGAATTTGGTTGATATCTTGAGCTTAGTTATAATTTTATACATGATATAATTCATGTTTGTTGTTTAGATGTTTCCAGGTAACACGACAATGTTCCTATTTGCTTGTTGGTTAAGATTAGCATGTTTGTTTGTAGAGTCGAAAATGTTGTTTTTGAAGATGGAATTGTGTATAACATAGACATAGACTATGAAAACACAGATACTCAAACTTTGGGAACACATGGGTATGTTTGCTATTGGGACGAGATGGAGCTTAAAACGCACTCGTTTAAATGGAAATGGAAAGCGAGATGGAGCGTAAAACACACTCGTTTAAATGGAAATAAAAAGTGAGATGGAGCGTATAACGCACTCTCGCTATATACACATAAAAAATAATAAAAACAAATAAATAAATAAATTTATCAATAAACACCGCGGGAAAGTGCGAAAATCACCCTCGTGAGTAAAAACAAAGCAGAATAAACCCATTGTTGAACCTTGGTTTGTATTGATGTATTGGAGTGGTTGATGTCTCATTAGTATATGCACATCTTGATTTAAACTCAATTTTTTGCCTTAAGCAATAAAGCATGTGGTATCTTCACCTTTTTCAAGCTTATATGTCAACACATCACACACACACAACATCTTTATAGCAAGTTAGGATTATATGATTGTATGTCATTATGCCTTTAGCTTAGTTTGATACTTTGTTCTTGAATCTTGATATTTCTATGAGGCATATCTTATTGGAATTCTTAACATGGCTGGAAATCTGGGGATTCATTGTCATAGTAGCGTAGCTTGCATAACATATAGATTGCATTATATTGTTTGGTTGGGGACAAACAACGGTTTATGTTTGGGGGTATTTGATAAGTGGATTTTTTTATACACTTATTCGGTATCTTTTACTTGAATTAGTTGCTTATATTTATGTGTCTTAGTTACTTTTCATGCATTTTGTGTTAATTTTTTAGGTATTATGTTTGGGAGCGGTGTGAGCGATTATTGGTAATGAAAAGTAAAGAAAATGCAAAGAAAAGACAATCCGGACATCATTTGGGCTTTCATGTTTACTTCATGTGTTGGTTTGGAAGCTTACAGTGTAGAGCGTCTTCATAGCTTTCCAGAGCATCTTAAATTGCTCTAATCGGAGTTCGGACTCTAATCGGAGTTCGGATGCAAGAGTAATGATCGTTGTACCAACGGACGTCAAACTTCGCTGTTTTTTTTTTTGATAATGTGGGTTTTTCGGTCCGCAGTCCGACTAATCCTCCCACCCCGAACAAGGATTTCGTGGGTTGTTCTGGGTCTAAGCCCAGCCCAAGTCTGTGGCCACACGAATTAAAGAATTCTCACACTTGTTGCAGGCGGGAATCGATCCCAGGATGTCCGGGTTCACGGCTCACCCCAGGTCGAAGCTTACCGCTGCGCCAAGTTCTGTGGTTAACCATTTTCATAGCAGTTTTGGTTAGCCATTTTCATAGAAGTCCCTTCCAACTCAATTTCAGCCTTCATTCGGCCAGAATTTCTCAAACATCAAAGAATGCAAGTTGTAGAGCTCGTCCATATCTTTGATTTGATAGGTGACAAGCCCCGTAACTCTTCTCGAATCGAAAGTTATGACCATTTTACTAGAGCACACTGTAGTAGAAAATCACCCGCGCACGGGCGCGCGAATTCCTGCACGGCCGCACGACTTACAGTAGCAAAAAGACGCGATTTTTGACTAAATCTGACTTCGGGTGACTTCGGGTGCTGACCAAAGCTGACTTTTCACTAAACAGTGCAATTGAAGCGTAATTGAGAGGGGGATTCAATTAGGGCTTATATATTAGACTTATTTCCATGTTGTAAAAGATATTCCACCCCTTGGGGGCTGAAGCTATTGTCTTTTTCTCTCTTTAATTTCAATAATAGAATAGAGTAGATTATTGTAGGTATTTTCTAGAGTTGATTGGATTGGAGACTTGAAGCAATTGGAAATCATTAGAGATTCAACCTTGGCTCAAGAGAACATATTTGCACTACAATTCTCTATCCTTATTCTCTCTTTGATTGCTTATTGTATCTCATGATGTGTCTTCAATATGTGGATAATAGCATTAATTCAATTATGACTTAACTTCTATTCTGAGATTGCAATGGATTCTATGGATTAGTTATTTCTGATATGTTTCATTGTTAGCCTTATTGATTTCTATGGATTTATCTATTAAGATTCATGCTTAATTGCTTAGTTGCTTAGTTGATTGGCCATCAATTACTGTGATAACCCATATGAACTTAAAAGACGAAGTATGGGTTTAGATCTGATCTTGATAGCTTGTGATTGTATATTCTAAGTTGTGATGGGATGTATGATTTGTGCTTTGGATAGACATATACAGAAGCACCACTGGTAGTCAATTGAGAACATGGAATTAAACCCTAATTATTTTTAAATCACATAGACATATAGTGATTTAGGTAATGTCGGTTTTCATTTGTATTCTATCAATTGTGGATTATATATGCTATGGGTATGGTGCATTGAAAGATGGTTATACTTTACTTTAGTGTTCTCGAAGCCGGTACAATTAGTTTAGCTTAACATGAAATGTATGGATTTGAATTAGTCAATAGATTAAATTGTAATCTTAGGTCTTCGTTATCTACTCTCACTCTTGAGGTAGTTAGGTTTATTTAATTTCGTAGTTTAAATACAAAATATAATATCATCCGTTTAGATAAGACTGAGATGGTTATGGGTTAATGCTTGGTGAACTTTGTTAGTTAATTCTCCGTAGGAACGATACTTTACTTACTCTTTATTACTTGTTGACCACGTATACTTGCGTATTGTGCGTAACTAGAATTTACCGAACAACATCACCTCATATTGCGCCACGTGCGACCTATTTGGATAGGGGTAATTCGGATCATGATATTGCTCGTGACTGTATTCCCAAGTGTTTGGATAACCCTGACAATTTAGATGAAAGGGATTCGATTCAATGTCAGCGTGTTCCTGACGGTAGGCAGTCTAAGTGGGTTGACACTCAAGTTTGTCAGAAAAACTCAAGAGATTTGCAATTTGAACTTGCAATTGCTCGAGTCCTTCTTCCGAGCTTGGTTGTGTCGTTGTAAAACCCCAACTTTTTGAATAAAGATGAATTTTCTATAAATATTATTTTTGAATATTATGGAGTGAAATTGATATAATGTTATAGTTGTGGGTAATATTTATAAATTTTTCAAAGTACGCAAGTTGTTATATAATATTCGATTGGTCGGGGAATATTCATTTTAATAGGGAATATTTGTATAACGGAACAATCATTGGTGGACCCCACAACGGAATTATTGTCAGATTGAGAAAACGATAAAAATACTTTATTTAAATAACGGCGGAAGTTTTACCGTTAACTATTGAAACACCCGGTGTTAAAAGTACAGTAATACGCGTGGTTGAATAGTAGCACACGGTATTGATTATTGATGCTTACGTGATAAGTCACTCAGTTTTGTTGGTATTATTAATGTAATAATACAGAAAATCTTTTTATATAAAATAGAATACTTTTATAAAGTTATTCTATAAATAGAATATATTATATTCTATTATGCATAGTGTTGCATAGTGTCTGCATAGTGTTTTGCATAGTAAAATCTTTTTATATAAAATAGAATACTTTTATAAAGCTATCTGTTTTATTAGACAATAATTAGAATATATTATATTTTTATTATGCATAGTGTTTGCATAGTGCCTACAGGATTAAGGATTAAGGATTCGTATTTTGTTTTATCCATGTCCAAAAATACCTCAAAAATAATCATAGTGGTGTAAAATTCAATAATGATCAAAACATGGATACAATCAAAGCTAGTATCCACAATAGATATTTTAGATGAAAAGGAAAATTTTAATTTTTCGATGAATAGTTCCGTATTTGCGAATAGTGTCGTATACGTGAATAGTGCCGCATACGTGAATAGTAACTCTGACACAAAAAGTTCCAAATTTGATTAAAAGTTCAGATCAATACTTCGGCATAATGATATTAGAAGAAATAATATCATTTAAAAGAAATAATATCCCTTACCTCGAAAGATTAGTACTTCTAGCTGGAATACTGGTATAGTGCTGAAGGAAACTTACACCGTATAACAATACTCAAAGTATCAGAATCCTCACAAGAATACGCTCAATATATAGAGAGAGAAATATAGAGAAAACTTCAGTTTCTGGTGTGATTTTCAATTCTAACCTAAGCACCCTATTTATAGGAAAATGCTTAGAACACCAAAGCAGAAAATTTAATAAAATATAAATATATATATCAAAATTCCTACGCCACTCTTGAAATCTGATTTCAGCTTAATAAGCACATGCTACCTTCTAGAAAAAATAAGAAAAAATGTTTTTCATAAAATAAATAATTAAAACTTCCAACAATTAATTATTTTGGAGCTTCAGAACTTCAATAATTCACAATAAATAGCCCTTTGATTAGAAAATTTGAATCCCCTGAGTTTTCATAGGAAATTCCATTATCTACAACTTTTCAGAAGGAAGATTTTCCAAATTCCAAACAGAAATTGACCGAAATCCACAAACGGGCGATTTTACAGGCTATAATCAAATTTTAGTCAAGAAATGGGGTCCACCGACACATAAAACATGCTTTAAATATTTTTGATAACAAAAATACTCCTCCACATATACTCATATATCCCACATTCATCGTAAAAATATCATCATTATTATATTATTAAAATATAATAATATATTTAAATGAATTATTTTATCAGAAAAAGATAAAATTTCAATTTTCAACAATTGTCACATTAAAAATTTTCTCCATCTATATCCACATAAAATCAATATTTTCCTCATCATATGAATCAATAATTAATTATTCACAAATAATATTACAGAATCACAATATTGACAACCAGGCAGTTCCTAGAAAAGAGGGGGCTTTCCAATAAGAATTTCTCCTTACTGGTGCGCAATTAGGTGACCAAACCCCTCCTTAGACAGAACTTTCTAGACATTGCCAATAATGTTATCTAATAATATTATTCAGATAATATGAATTATTGCTTCGATAATAGAAAATATTGTGTAGTGATAATTATTGAAACAACAGTAATATAAAATATCAACGCAGCAATTATTGAATCAATAAAATAAAATACTGAACAGTAATTACTGTAACAATTATTGAGTAGTCCCTTCTTACGTAAGAATCAATAATTGGTGCAATACCGTGTGCTACTGTGCAACAACGCGTATTACTGTGTTTTAACCACCGGGTATTCCAACAGTATTAACGGTAACAACTACGCCGTTATTTATAAACAACTTATACTTGTCATTTTCTTCATCCAATCGCTTTCCGTTATGGGGCCCAAAAAAGACTGCGCCGTCGTATGAATAGTCCTCGACCGCAAGAATATTTAACGACCAAATGAATATTCCCCGACAACAATGAATATTTTATAACCACCTACTTATTTGAAATATTTGCGCGTTTTACCCATAACTAACCATATTAATCAAATCAACCCTTACTATTTCAAAATGATAAATAGAGGAAATTAAATTTTAATTATTAATAATTTGGGGTCTTACAACCTCCCCTCCTTATGAAATTTTGTCCTCGAAATTGACGTACGTACCTGGTGTTTCGAAAAGATGAAGATACATCGCTTTCATTTCCGTTTCCAACTCCCAGATCATTTCCTCAATAGCATGGTTTCTCCACAAAATTTTAACTTGTGGTATGACCTTCGTGTGTAGGACATGCTCTTTCCTATCCAAGATCTTGGCAGGTACCTCTTCATACGTTAAGTCTTCGGCTATCTCATCCGGTTCTAACTCAATAACGTAGTTCGGGTCTTTCACATATTTACGAAGTACAGATATGTGAAACTTATTATGGACATGAGACATACTCGGAGGTAACGCAAGTCTATAGGCTACATTTCCTACTCGGTCAAGAATTTGAAATGGACCAATAAATCGTGGATTGAGCTTTCCTCGTTTCCCAAATCTTGTAACTCCCTTCCATGGAGCTACACGCAATAATACGTGATCCCCAATACTAAATTCCACGTCTTTTCGATGAAAATCTGTATAACTCTTTTGTCGATCCTATGCCGTTTGTATACGTTGTCGAATCATTTGGATCTTTTCCGTAGTCATACGTACCAACTCGGGTCCCAACAATGTTGCTTCACCCACCTCGTCCCAACATATTGGAGGGCGACACTTTCGTCCATATAATGCTTCAAATGGAGCCACACCTATACTTGTCTGATAACTGTTATTGTAGGAGAATTACACCAATGGTAAATACTTATCCCAACTGCCCTTGAAGTCTAGGACACATAGTCTTAATAAATATTCAAGAGTTTGAATAATCCTCTCTGATTGTCCGTCCGTTTGAGGATGGTATGCCGAACTGAATCGTAAATCCGTGCCCATAGCTTTTTGCAAGCTAACCCAAAATCTTGTAGTGAATCTTGGGTCACGATCTGAAAATATGGATATTGGCATGCCATGCAACCTCACAATCTCATTTATATATATACTAGCAAGACGTTCAAGGGAATAAGTCTCCCGTATCGGCAAGAAATGAGCAGACTTGGTTAATCTATCAACAATAACCCAAATAGCATTGATGCCTTGAGAAACCGTAGGAAGACCCATAACGAAATCCATGGTAATGTGTTTCCACTTCCATTTCGGAATCTCCAGTGGTTGCAACGGACCCTTAGGTACTAGATGCTCCGCCTTTACACGTTGACAAGTTAAACACATCGAGATAAACTTTGCAATCTATCTCTTCATAATGTTCCACCAAAATGTATGTCGAAGATCACGATACATTTTAGTACTTCCAGGATGGATTGCAAATGGTGTATTGTGTGCCTCCATCATAATCTTGTACTTAAAATCAAAGTCGTTAGGAACACAAAGTCTGGAGTGGACTCAAAGTATTCCTTCTTCATCAATTCTCACTTCCGAAATAGCACATTCTTGTACTTTCTTCTTCATACGCATCAGCTCCGGGTCGGTGGCTTGAGCAACTTTAACTTTTTCGATTAAAGTTGGTTCTATGCGTATATTTGACATCATCACACTCGTTCCTGCATATGATCTTCTACTCAACGCGTTAGCTACCACGTTTGCTTTTCCAGGATGGTATTGAATAGTGTGGTCGTAATCTTTCAACAGCTCGAGCCAACGTCGTTGCCGCATGTTAAGTTCTTTTTGAGTGAAGAAATATTTGAGGCTTTTATGGTCTGAATATATCTCCACTTTCTCCCCATAAAGATAGTGCCTCCAGATCTTTAGCGCGAAAACAACTGCTACCAACTCTAGATCATGAGTAGGATAATTCCTCTCATATTCTTTAAGTTGTTGCGAGGCATAGGCTATGACTTTTCCACGTTACATGAGAACACATCCTAACCCTTTACCTGAAGCATCACTATAGATAACAAATCCATCCGTACCAGATGGTATTGTTAGAACAGGTGCTGAAATGAGTCTCCTCTTGAGCTCTTGGAAACTCTTCTCGCATTCCTCGCTCCATACGAATTTTATATCTTTCCGAGTCAGCTGAGTTAATGGAGTAGTGATTAGAGAAAATCGTTCCACGAATCTCTGATAATAACCCGCTAAGTCCAGAAAGCTACGTACTTCGGTCACCGACTTTGGTTGCTCCCAAATTTGTATTGCTTTAATCTTCGCCGGGTCCACGGATACTCCATGTTTTGACACCACGTTCCCAAGAAATGCTACTTCCTCAAGCCAGAACTCGCATTTCTTCAATTTGGCATATATATTGTTTTCACGAAGCCTTTGGAGTACCAGCTTCAAATGGTGCTCATGATCTTCACGACTTTTGGAATATATGAGGATGTCATCAATAAAGATAACAACGAACTGATCCAAATATTCCTTGAATACTCAGTTCATCATATCCATTAAAGCAGCAGGAGCATTAGTCAATCCAAAAGACATGACTAAGAATTCATAATGCCCGTACCGAGTTCTGAAAGCAGTCTTTGGAATATCCTCAGTTTTAACCTTCAGCTGATGATATCCAGAACGAAGATCGATTTTTGAAAAGAATTGTGCTCCTTGCAACTGGTCAAACAAGTCATCAATACGAGGTAGATGATACCTATTCTTGATGGTGACATGGTTCAATTCCCGATAGTCAATACAAAGTCGCATACTACCGTCTTTCTTCTTTACAAATAAAACAGGAGCACCCCAAGGAGATGTACTAGGATGAATGAAACCGATGTCCAACAACTCCTGTAGTTGGACCTTTAACTCCTGAAGTTAAATAGGAGCCATTCGATATGGGGTTTTAGAAATGGGCTTTGTACCAGGTTCAAGGTCAATAAAGAATTCAACTTCACGTTCTGGGTGTAGACCGGGAAGTTCTTCAGGAAATACGTCAGGAAAGTCACTAACAACAGGAATATTATTCAAAGCTGACGTGTCTTTATTCAAATCCATAACATGGGCTAAGAAAGCTTGACATCCGTTTTTCAATAAACGAATAGCTTTATGACTTGATATGACATTGATTGATTTTAATGGTTTAGTAGCTTGAATTCACACAACAGGTTGATTAGGAATATGAAAACTAACAACCTTACGAAAACAATTAATTTTGGCATGATGAGTAGTTAACCAATCAATCCCTAAAATCACATCAAAAGCAAGTATCTTTAAAGAGATAAGGTCAATGGGTAATGTGATGGTGCCAACTTGGATCAAACAAGATTTATTAACAGTGGATGTGAGAAAGTTTCTCCTAACAGAGTTTCCACAGATAGTTCAAAGTCTAATTTCTCCGGAGTCAAGTTTAAACGTTGAGCACAAGCAGGAGAGATAAATTAATGGGTAGCACCGGTATCGATTAAGGTATAAACTTCACAAGAATTTATGATTAGCTTACCCGTGATCACCTCGTTTGGGTTCCTCGCATTTGGACTAGTCACGACAAACGCTCTTCCAGGAACCGTTGACTTTGACTTTTCTGGGACAGCCTTTTGTGTCACCATCCCCGCTGGACTTGGTTTCGCTACAGTGAAATCTCTAGCGATATGTCCTTCCTTTCCGCAATTATAACATACCTTAAACTGTTGTGGACAGTTTGGGCTGATATGTCCTTTTTTTCTGCACTTATAGCATATGACCGGTGGTCATTCTCCTCCCTTGGAACCAGTTGCTGCTGGTGCTGATGTCTTCACATTATCATTGTTGAATCACCTCTTTTTAAAGCCCCCCCCCCCCCGAGTCGTTTCTTCTATTTTCATGACCATGACTACCACCAGAATGGTTACCATTTTTGTCCCTCTTTTTCTTTCTTCGCTGGTTATCATTATTCTGTTGACTGCTATCTCTGGTATGATCTTGGTTATGGTCCCTCGGTTGAACGTACTCGTTATCTCGTTCTAACAACTGAGCCATGTTGACAACATCTGAATTGAGAGAAAATTTATGATAAATGAGAAACTGACGTATGCTGGGTTTCAAACCTCTCAGAAACATCCCCGTCATACGTTCCTCATTCTCCACCAAATGAGGTGCAAACCTGGATAACTCCGCGAACTTCGCCTCGTACTGGGACACCGTCATGTTATTCTGCTCCAGTCTAATAAACTCCACTTCCTTCATATGACGAACACTTTCAGAAAAGTATTTGTCATTAAATAGTTTTTGAAATGTCTCCTAAGATATGCTGAGCGCGGCTGGATGGGTACGTTTCACAGACTCCCACCAGTAATCTGCCTCATTACGGAACATAAAGGTGGTGAATGGAACCTTCTGCTCCTACGTGCATCCCAAGACATCGAATATCTTGGTAATTTGTTTGACCCACGTCTCTGCCTTAATCGGATCCGGCTTTCACCAGAATTCCGGTGGTCCTAACTCTTTGAACTGCTTGGCTGTGACAACCCGTGAATTGCTATCATTTCCTCATGTATTTTGAACACGAGTCTCCCTCGTCTGATTTTGCATGAACTGCAAAAAGCTTCTAAACATCCCCTCGTTCATCATCTGCTCAGTGGTGTTGTTCACAAGAGGAACATTGCCAGCCTGTTGCACGTTCTCCTCGTTGGTGAGTACAGGTGTCTCCACGGGGTCATTTCCACTGTTAATATTATCAGTCGATATTCTCAAATACTGTCATAAAACAAGGGTTAATTAAGGAAATCAATATATCACATAATATCCCTATATACTGACCAACTAACAAATAAGCTTAGGTAGGACACACTAGTGAAGGATTTACTCGTCTCTCCCCTCCTAGTTCTATTCCCCGATCTCTGCCAGAGATCATATCCCTAAGCTCTGATACCAACTGTGACGCCCTCAAAATAGGTATACATCACCCATTCTGAGTTGTCAATACATGGTACAGAAACAACTACAACTTTATTATTACAACAGTAAAACTGTGAGTTTAAATACAAATATTATCTTCTAGACAATATCTATACCCAAATAAATCGTCATAACATTTATTGATACATTATTTTACAAAAATGGTGAAGGCTACTAAACAACTCTTCTAGAACCTTCATTCCATACCCCGACTAGTACTCGCTATATTCTCGCCTCTTGAGACGAAAAATGGAACAAAAAGGAAAAGGGTGAGCTCAAGTAGCCCAGTAAAAATATTATGACTAAGATAATATACAACAAATTATCGTTAGTCTTCAACGGGGAAAAATCTATGAGAATACATTAAACAACAAGTTTTAGATCAATATTCGTAGTGGAAAATATTAATTCATAGAATAGTTACGTAGAGGATGAAATCTACTAATATCTATGAATTTAACAGTCCATCATCATTATTTTATCCATGTAACATCAATCAATATATATCTGGAATCAAATATTCATCTTTGCACTACAGGCCAAAGATATTCATAAGTTGGTCATGTTCATCTAAACACCTGTTCATCTTTGCACTACGGGCCAAAGATATTCATCAGAAATCATTCATCTTTGCACTACAGGCCAAAGATATTCAATTATATCATCATTTAGGACTGAGGATGATGAAAAATATTTTTAAAGAAACGAATCTAGTGAAACAAAATGACACGGATTAAGGATTAAGGATTCGTACTTTTTTTATCCATGTCTAAAAATACCTCAAAAATAATCATAGTGGTGTAAAATTCAAGGATGATCAAAACATGGATACAATCAAAGCTAGTATCCACAATAGATATTTTAGACGAAAAGGAAAATTTTCATTTTTCAATGAATAGTGTCGTATTCGTTAATAGTGGCGTATACGTGAATAGTGCCACATAAGTGAATAGTAACTCCAACACAAAAAGTTCCAAATTTGATTTAAAAGTTCAGATCAATACTTCGGCATAATGATATTAGAAGAAATAATATCATTTAAAAAAAATAATACCCCTTACCTCGAAAGATTAGTACTTCTAGCTGGAATACTGGTATATTGCTGAAGGAAACTTGCACCGTATAACAATCCTCAAAGTATCAGAATCCTCACAAGAATATGCTCAATATATAGAGAGAGAAATATAGAGAAAACTTCAGTTTTTGGTGTGATTTTCAATTCTAACCTATGCACCTTATTTATAGAAAAATGCTTAGAACACCAAAGCAGAAAATTTAATAAAATATAAATATATATATATATATCAAAATTCCTACGCCACTCTTGAAATCTGATTTCAGCTTAATAAACACATGCTACCTTCTAGAAAAAGTAAGAAAAAACGTTTTTCATAAAATAAATAATTAAAACTTCCAAAAATTAATTATTTTGGAGCTTCAGAACTTCAATAATTCACAATAAATAGCCCTTTGATCAAAAAATTCGAATCTCGCGAGTTTCCATAGGAAATTCCATTATCTACAACTTTGCAGAAGAAAGATTTTCCAAATTCCAAAGAGAAATTGACCGAAATCCATAAACGGGCGATTTTACAAGCTATAATCAAATTTTAGTCAAGAAATGGGGTTCACCGACACATAAAATATGTTTAAATATTTTTGGTAACAAAAATACTCCTCCTCCACATATACTCATATATCCCACATTCATCGTAAAAATATCATCATTATTATATTATTAAAATATAATAATATATTTAAATAAATTATTTTATCAGAAAAAGATAAAATTTTAATTTTCAACAATTGTCACATTAAATTTTTTTTACATCTATATCCATATAAAATCAATATTTTCCTCATCATATGAATCAATAATTAATTATTCACAAATAATATTACAGAATCACAATATTGACAACCAGGCAGTTCCCAGGAAAGAGGGGGCTTTCCAATAAGAATTTCTCCTTATTGGCGAGCAATTAGGTGACCAAACCTCTCCTTAGACAGAACTTTCTAGACATTGCCAATAATGTTTTCTAATAATATTATTTAGATAATATGAATTATTGCTTCGATAATGGAAAATACTGTGTAGTGATAATTATTGAAACAACAGTAATATAAAATAATAACGCAACAATTATTGAATCAATAAAATAAAATACTGAACAGTAATTACTGTAATAATTATTGAGTAGTGGCTTCTTACGTAAGAATCAATAATTGGTGCAATACCGTGTGCTACTGTGCAACAAAGCGTATTACTATGTTTTAACCACCGGGTATTCCAACAGTATTAACGGTAACAACAACGTCGTTATTTATAAACAACTTATACTTGTCGTTTTCTTCATCCAATCACTTTCCGTTATGGGGCCCACAAAAGACTGCGCCGTCGTAAGAATATTCCCCGACCGTAAAAATATTTAACGGCCAAATGAATATTCCCCGACAACAATGAATATTTTATAACCACCTGCTTATTTGAAATATTTGCGCATTTTACCCATAACTAACCACATTAATAAAATCAACCCTTACTATTTGAAAATGATAAATAGAGGAAATTAAATTTTAATTATTAATAATTTGGGGTCTTACAAAAGGAAGTTTGTTTTGGATAATTCAATAAGGGTTCTGAAATGTAGAACGTTCATCAACTAAGGACTAGTTGAATCAATAAAGTTCACTAGTCTAACAAAGTTCAACAATAATGATATTCGATTTGAATAATAATCTCAAGAAGTATACAATAGAACAATTATGCTTTGAAAAGATAATAAATCTTTAATATAACAATTGAACTTGAATAATAGTAACGGTAATTTACTCGAGGTAACTAATAACTTGAACAATAATGACAAGTAGGGTTAGGAAAATTGCCTTGTGCGTAGGTTACACTTTAACTAAACTCGTTCTCTGAATTTAATCCTATATACCATTTACATTCACAATACCAGTTAATTATAACTTAACTAATCATCATAAACTCATTCTATACTTAGTCAATTTATCACATTTACTGCCACATAATATCACTTCATGAATAATAATCTAATTATGAATTCAATAATTCAATCCTCATGTAATTATGTTATTTTTTTTTGATAATGTGGGGTTTCCCAACCGCGGTCGGACTAATCCCCCCAGGCCGGACTCAACCGTTTTGGCTTGCGTTGGCCGTCCGTGGCCACTCGAATTAAATAATTCACACTTGAGGCAGGCAGGACTCGATCCCAGGATGTCCGGGTCTACGGCTCACCCCAGGTCGAAGCTTACCGCTGCGCCAAGTGCTGTGGTTAATGAATTATAATTATGTTATTTACATGTTAAACAGCTATTTTATCATCACATTATACTTCTAACATGTTAAATGTTCATTACATTAATTCACTAACACATTGTTAGACTTAAACATTTTTAAAAAATTACATTTTTGGACAATTCTTCAGAGTGGCGCTGCGGCGCCATGTTTATACTAGGTCTTGGCGCTGCGGCCGAACACTTGGCGCTGCGGCGTGGGACTTAAGGCGCTGGACTGGGGCCACGGCGCGACGAGCCATAAACTGTTATTCAATTTGCGAAAATTGCAGAACACAGCCCAAAAATTTCCAATTAAATTACTACTACACGAAATTAATCATATACACATGTTATAATTCCTGCATAAACATAACCCAACATTTATATACTGACATTAACAAATTTAAACACTTAATAACAGATTTAAAGCATGCAATTTCACTGACTTTGATGTTCATGAAGGTTTAAAAAATAAAACATGAAAATTGTCACAACGAATTCGTTATAACACCGAATCCGTTTATTTAAACTTGGGTCTCTTCGTATCAACATGCATAATAATATACAAATGTAAAATTTAAGGATAATATACGTTCAATACATAAAATATCACGTATAAAGCCATAAGGCCAAAACCCATACTCTGTAATTTTGTAGAAATCATATACGATGTAATATTATGAAACTGATGATATGGAATCATGAAATATATATATATATATATATATATATATATATATATATATATATATATATATATATATATATTTATATATATATAACATGCTATACTTCTCGAATTATTACACATATCCTTATAACAACACCAATTCCCAATTCATAGAGATTAACAGAAGTTTTGAAAGCCATTTTTATAAAACTTGAATACGTGAAATAGAAGTTTAGGAATGAGAGATTACCCTGAGAATAAAGTATATATATGTAGACTTAGATTCTTTCTTCAATCACTGAGTTCTCACAAATCCTCTGAACTCTCTCTTGAATTCTCTCTGACTCTTAACTTAGCAAATAATGAAGAATGCGTACGTTGACTCGACTGAACCTTTATGTGCAGAGTTGAGGTCAGTTATTCCATTTGTGGTTTAACTGCCCCCAACTCCTCCTAAAGCCACATTTGGCTAACAAACTAAGTTCAAAGCTCTTTATTTTAATAAAACCTTTTATCATATAGTTTAATTCATGTCACACCCACTTGCACAATAATTCATATATCTTATTTAATATAAATAAAATATAATAACTTCTCATAAATTCACATAGTTAAATTCTCATTAATAAATAATGTCAAATTATTAAATCTCTAATTAATAATTAAATTAATTAAATAACATCATGCTTAATTAAATATTTTATTTTATTGAATAAGCTCACATAAATACATACTTCAAATAATAATTATTCTCTACATTAATTTAATAAATGTAACACATAATTAAATTAATCTACCACAATTGCATCAAATAATTATTTAATCCAATAATTAACTCATCGAAAAATATTTATTTAATTCAATAAATATTAAAATTAAATTACAAAATTCTCGTTCGTCACAACATGCACTCGTGCAACGTGTTGTCCACTCGAACCTTTAAAACTTAAATTCGGGCATTCGATCAAGGTGTATAAGACCTTTTACGGAATGATGTTGTCAAGAGATACACAAGGACATGGGATAAGAATTTGTACGAAGTCAAGAAGATGGGTCGATGCCCAGGTCTTCAGGCTTCAAATTCTATCCAGTGTGTTATCTTGAAATTTGTAGCGTGTAGACTGAAATGTTTAGACGGCATGAATATGGGATTGAGGTGGAAAAATGATGATATTTCCCCTCACTGGGGTTAACTTCAGTTCTGGGCTGATTTAGCAGTCGTTACTCAGGGTTATCTTTGAGATTGTACTGCTGCAAGTGCTGAATGTCCTCAGGATTATCTCTGAGGTGTGCCTGTCCTCCCGGGGCTATCTTCAGGTTTTGAATTGACTACCTCGGGGGTATCACCGAGGTTGAAGATGATCGCAGGGGTTTATAACAAGCTTTTTAGGGGTTATCTCCGGAACTACAACTGCATGCCTCAGAGTTATCTTCGAGGTTTGAACTGGATCTCCCAGGGTTATCTCCAAGATTGGAACTGAAGATCTCGGGGTTATCTCTGAGATGGACTTGAGGATTTCGAGGTTATCTCTAGAACTGGAACTGCATTCCTCATAGTTATCTCATGTGCTTCCGGTGCTTTGTTGGATTGCCAACGGCTGAAGTTGTATGAAATCTCCGCTGGGGAGAAGTGTTTTAGAGTTACGATCTTGAATAGATGGCATCAGACCTTTGTGAGGTATTGTCGATTATAGTTTGCAACAATTGTGATCATCAGTATAGTGAACCCTGTGTGTGGGTGAATACCAATGAGTGATAGAAAGACCCGCAGTTTGGTCTTGAAAACAAAGATTTTAGGCTCAATCGCGTATCATATTTTCTCCTTATTTTTTTTTTTGATAATGTGGGGTTTCCGGTCCGCAGTTCGACTAATCCCCCCACCCCGAACAAGGCTTTCGTGGGTTGTTCTGGGTCTAAGCCCGGCCCAGGTCCGTGGCCACACGAATTAAAGAATTCTCACACTTGTTGCAGGCGGGAATCGATCCCAGGATGTCCGGGTTCATGGCTCACCCCAGGTCGAAGAATTCTCCTTATTTGACTGTTTCAACTTTTGAGACCTCCTTTACAACTCAAATTGGACTGAGCCGGAGGGGTGAGACCCACCTAGGGTAGTCGCAGGTACACCTGCGACAGTCACAGGTACACCTTCGGCCAACCGTGGGTGGTTTTAAATTGTCGGTTGCTTTCACAAGTTATTTTCATACTACACCATACAGGAAATCCGAGAGCTATTCTTCATATCTGTTGAGTTCGGGCGGCTTTCTGCAAATTCTATCACCGTAAAAGTGTTTCACACTATCGTGGTAACGTATGTATGTATTCTTTTCAAGTTTTCATCCGTTGGAAAATGAGTTATCATATAAAATAAGTCTAAACACATAGTAGTGAATATGCATGCCATATGACTTGATAGAAAATAATCAACATAGTAAATGTTAGTATTAAACTATGCTGAACATAATGATGTGAAAAAATTGGACTTTTGAAACAGTAAAATTGGTACCTTTTTTCTACTATTTCTTATCCTATTTGAGGACAAATGAGCAAATGTAGTAAAGAAAACTAATCCGGGTAATTAATCTATCATCATGGATTATGACGGTGACATGCTTATACATATAGGATGTTTATGAATGTTGGTAGGTGTGTTACTGAATGGCCACCTAGTCATGCCAATGGGCATGTGGATAGTCCTATTTGCAAAGGAGACTATGACAAAAAATTTCCAAAAGTCTTGGCATTAGGTAGACATGCATGCATGTAGTCATAAAATGCATTTGAAAAGCTCCAGGTCAGAATTTACCACACCCTTTCTGAGGTGATTTGGAGATTTATAACTAGATATTATGGACCCGGATCAGCCGAGTAGTTCCCGTAGGACCACTTCAGGTGTGCGGAGGAGGGCTTCTGAAGTGCCTCGACCCCATTTAGTCAGACAACCTCATCATTTGGCGAAGGCGGTGATACGTCTTATCTGGGTTGATGTACCATATGTTAAGGAGGAGGAGGATATACCATCTATGGCTCCAGCTCATGCTGCTCATGCTCCCTGCATGGATCTTCTAGGCATTGTTGTGATGATTCCAGATCTTCTGGGTGATTTGAGTCACCACCCCTCAGTTTACTTGCACGCAAACGAGGTAAAAGTTAGGTTTGAATCTTCCTTTTTACTATTTATGAGGAGCAAGGATTCTGATGTTGATTTGTATTTGATGTAGGTTCCCATCTTTATACATCCTCGAGGGAACTGGTTCAGCATACACTCCCTGTATCAGGCTCTGTATCTAGATTACCGAGGTATTGTGTATGGTTGGGAATTTGGGGTGTTCTTTTCCATTCTTCCCTGCCGTTGTCCCTGGGGTTACCTAAGGGCATTATCTGAGCGCTGGTTTCACCAGACTCAGTCTCTCCATTTGTTGGATTGTGAGGTAATGATTGTAACGCCCCGAAATCCGGTCTATCTTCACACCCGGAATCCGTACGTCACGAGTACATCATTCATCCAACATACATCATTATATACTGAAATATAATGACATACACTCTCAAATCCCAGGTTCTGGAAACCTTATAACCTTTTTCATTACAAATAATAATAAATACATTATTCATTTCATCTTACAAGAGTGACTTTTATCCACCACCAAGGATATATAACAGTTCATTAAACTAGTCTATAATTAAATTTCATCTTTTTACATTACAAGTCTTCACTTAATATTCTCGCTCATTCACCTTCTGAATGGTACTTCATCTGGATACTGACAACTTGATCTTTACGGGATCTTTAAGTTTTTATAACCTTGTTCGCTGAAAATTGTTTTCATTTAAAGCAAGTATGAGCATTCAATTGCCCAGCAAGTCATAACAGTAGAACAATCAACTTCAGAATTAAAACATTTCTTTAGAACTTCTATAATCGAACAAAGGTTATGAAGCAACTTGAATAATAGGAATAGTCTTGATTCCTATCATCTTAAAACATCAATCACTTTCACTTTGAAATACTTTCATTCCTCTACCTCTTTCATACACATCCTGTCTGGCTAAAATCATTAGCACAGACTTAACAATAAAGATTCATGTATAAACAGACATACTTGTATTGAACAGCTCAATCACAGAACAATTCATATCATAGAAACACCGAAGTGTTCAAACTGTGACTCAAGGCCTCATACGTTCTACCACATTGTACAAATATCGCACATTCGCACATAGACAGAACTTCTCAAGTACAACATCTGAGAAGTTTAAGAAACTAACATTCATGTAATATGAATGAAGTTAAGAAGTTTGCCTTACGCCCAGCTACAACTTACGCTGATCTGCTCATTTCAATTCCTATATCACACATATGGAGAAAAAATAAACACCAATTAGTCATATATTGAACTTACGCATTGGTTTACTTAACTTTACTTCTTAGAGTTCGCGTTCTTGCAATATAAGTTTACGCGACTAACTTCTTTTACCAATTTACGGCTTTATGACATACGGAGATGTCTTACTCAAAACGTTCATCATCTTGGATGATTTATATTCTTATCTTATTCTTATAACTTCTCTAGGACTCAGCACACATCGCGTCTCTACTAGTTGTCCATATGGTACTCTGAGTGGTTTCTGACAAACAACCAAGAAACAAGTTCCCATCTCATCTACACTACCATCACAGTAAGTTAGATCGGTTGCAAGTTTTGTATATACCTTCGCTCTCTGAAGGAATTGTTTAGCCCAGCTCCCATATGTCAACCATCAAAGGTTACGATTGTACCATAACCTAACTTTTCTTAACTTATACGAACTATTAAACTATAATGTTCGATTAAGTCAATTTCTTATTCCTTACGGCTTTCTGACAACTAAATGTCATCCCTCCAGATTCATTCTTTATCGAATCACATTCGTCTTTCTTTAATCTTATTACCGTTTGTTACGGCTTTCTTGATAATTCATATACTATTTAATACTTTCGTTATCCATTATATGAACCCCATGTTCATTACTCGTTCTTAGTGTCAAAGCCATACTGATCATTGTATGCTAAGACCAAGCATCCATCGCAACGACGTTGCGTTCACAGCTTCTATATGCTTCACACTTATCTCTCATTATCATGATATAACATCGAAATGTTATTCATTACCCTCGTCACTCAACGTCTAAGGAATCACAACCATAGCAATTCCTCACGTTTGTTTATCCCGACTACGGTCCCCGGATATTGGTTACGTAACCCGCGATTATATTCTTTGTCACTTAATCTTTTTTAATCTATATGCTCGACCTTTAATTTTAGGTTTACATCACTTGATTAAGTGTTACATTAGTTGAATATTATATTCTTTATCGTCCCTTACATTTCCCCCAAGAGCTGAGCAGTTAAAAGATCATCTCTGGCTTTTTCCCAACACTGGCGCCGCAGCGCCACTCCCTTTGTTATCTCTCGCGCCGCGGTGCGAGTTTACATACCTGGCCCCCGGTCTGGCGCTGCTGCGCCACTCTACATGGCATGATTGGCGCTGCGTCGCCAGGCCCTAACCCTAGAAATTTCTCTAAGTGTTAAATCCAATTTGAGACGCTTACTTCCCGATCTCATAACTCCTTCGTTATAACTCGGAACGAGGTCGTTCCAAGGCCATTCTCTTCCTTATCTTATGTACTTTAATACCCCTTGGATAGAACTTCGTTCTGAATCTGTTAACATGCCATTAGATTGGCTTGATCTTCACTTTTCGTTCATTTTTACGTTTTTAAGGCTCTTCATTTGTTCGTCCGTAATTTGATCATTCAAACTCGGAACTTGTTCGTTATTAAGTCTATGACTCATGTTTTCTACGTTCTATTACTTTCTTATGAAACCCTACAAGTTCGGGTTCGTTTACTAACTTTCTAATTCTCGTTCGTCTTTTATGAAATTTTGTCATAACTTCATTATAGCTACTTTCTACCGTTCCTAACCAAACAATACACATCTAACTTATACGCGATGGTTTTAAACTTGTCCATCAACAACAATTACACTACGATGATTTTAAATTTGTCCATCAACAACGTTCTTCGTGTTCTTCGCGTGTTCTTCGTTCGTTCTTCATTTTAATCGATATTTTGGATTACGATTCCTATTTTTATTGGAATTTGATGTTATAGAACATTATTCCTTACTTATTTCACCTACTTATTCGTATAATTCATTCGGATCGCTCTAATTCATTACGAATCTTATACTTCCTTAAGAAATTTATAAACTAAATTTCTAATTCTTATTTCTTCATTTTCTTATGAATTCAACCACATGAAATCATTCCAATCTTCTTTTATTCCTTAATCTCACTAAGCTATGTTTTTGACATAGACATCTTAATGAAAAATATTAGAAAAAACTAGGTTTTAGAGTACCTCTTCTTTTTATTTTTCTTCTGCTAGACAAAGCCGGCGATTTGCAAGCTTTTCTATTTCACGAACACTTTCGATCCGATCATTCATGCTCATGTTCTTCCTTTTCCCTCCCATCCGAGTTCTTTCTCTCCCTCTCTCTCTCTCTCAAATGTCTAGGATTTTCAAAATCACAAAATAATGAAATGAGCTTACTATTTATAGATTTTCCAATTTGGGCAATTTGGTCATTTCGCCCCCACTTATTATTCCCACCTCCTCCAAGACTTAGCCACCAAATTTACTTGGTGGCCATGTGGCCGCCCCTCTTGCCCCATGGGTCACCCCATGGGTTGCCCTATTGGTTATTACCCATCGGTTCGATCCGCGGTTTCATTTCTTGGTTTGAGCCTTAACCATAATTCTTATTGGGCCTAACTTGGGCTTGATTTCACAAAGCGTTAGGCTTGACATAATCCAAGTCCAATTAGATTCTACAAAGTCCGTGAACTCAAAGTCCATTAAGACTAATCGTATTCTACACATTCTATTCTCGTATTCTCGGATTCTCGTAATCTATTAGTATATTGTTCGTACGATATTCGTATTATATGTCGTAATAATCTTCGTACTATACTCGTATAATAATTCATATCATACTCATGTCTCTCATGCATAATAACCCTAATTATTATACGTGATCATAAAATTATCGGAACTCACTTTTCCTAACCCTTAGGTTTTGAGTCCGTAGGCGAAAACTTCATTTTTGCCATAACTGAAATATTATTGAATATTACATCACGTCTCAAAATTAAACGTAATCTATAGCTTCTCGGAATTTCAAAATAAATCTCTGAGCAGAAACGAAAAAATAGTGCCTATTTTGTCTTTTTTCCAGAAAATATTTTGTTCCCGGAAAACTTCTATTTTCGTCTTGAAAATTCTTATTCGCTCAATCTAGCTCGTAGCCAGAATACTCCCGATTTATAATCATCCTAGGTTATAGAACGATTAATAAACACATAGCACATAATAATATTAATAAAAAATTCCTTTTATTAATAACAAATTCTTTAAACTTAAATTCTGGACAACCCGAATTTCCGGGTCGTCACACTCTTCCCCACTTATAAAAATTCCGTCCTCGAAATTTCTTAAAACCACACCCTTACCCGGGTCATCACATTCGCCCCTTCTTCACATAATTTCGTCCTTGAAATTTTAGCCTACCTTTCTTCTCAACTTCTCTTTAACGGAGTTCTTATCTTTCCCTCATTCCTAACCCCCATAACATATCAAGAATCATGAAGCAGAAGGAATAACGAGGAATATAAAATTCCCTCTTAAAACTTTTCATACTTTTGTTGAGGGGTCAAATCGACCATGAACTCTTACTAGGTTAAACAGTATTTCGCCGTAAGCCCTTCTTTAACGGTCAGTTTACAATCACAAAGAAAGTAACTACCTCTTTTCTTCAACAGAAATCTAGAGCTAACTGGCTGGCCTTGGGTGATCGTAACTCTAGCTATTTTGCCAACATTATGAAGAATCGTTGGAACTCTAATAAAATTTTATCCATCATGAATTCGGCAGGTTCCCTAGTGCATGGCCAAAGAAACATTGAAGATGTAGCTGTGGGTTACTTTGACAATCTTTTCAACTCTATAGAGGAGCCATATCCTGGGTTTGCAAATTTTGGCTCCACTCCTTCTAGGCAGGTCAGTAACGCACAAGCCATTAAATTGGGAAGCCCTGTCTCCAATTTAGAAATCCTTTAGGTCCTTAAATCCATGAAGCAAAACAAAAGTCCGGGGCCGGATGGTTTTAATGTCAATTTTTTCCTTAGTTGTTGGGATATAGTGGGTGTGGACTTCCTAAAAGCTGTACACTACTTCTTTGATAACAGTAGGCTAACGAGGGGGTTCAGCTCGACTGCTCTTGCTCTGATTCCCAAAAACTCCAATCCTTCTTCAATGTCTGATTTTCGACCTATCTCCTGCTGCAACACAATATACAAATGCATTGCAAAAATCCTCTCTAGCTGGCTTAAGGAGGTTCTTCCATTTCTGGTGGACAAAGCTCAATCTGCCTTTGTCAAAGGAAGATGCATTAGTGACAATATTCTTCTAGCTCAAGAAATGTTCACTGGCTACCTCCGTACCACAGGTCCCCCTAGATGTGCTCTTAAAATTGATCTTACCAAAGCTTTTGACACGGTGAGATGGGATTTCCTTTTTGACAAATTACGAGCTTTCAAATTTCCCACTCTCTTTATTGGTTGGATTAAAGCATGTATCACCTCACCCATGTTTTCAGTAAAGGTCAATGGCTCTCTTACAGGGTTTTTTGGGAGCTCCAGAGGTCTCAGACAAGGTGACCCACTTTCCCCTTTCCTAGTTGTTTTGGTTATGGAAATGCTTTCCCTCAAGCTGAACAAGGCAACTTCTGTTCCGGAATTTTCATATCACTGGAAAACCAAAGAATGCAAACTTACCCATCTTTTCTTTGCGGATGACATGATGATTTTCTGTCATGCATCCTTGCCATCTGTATCCATTATAAACTCTTGCATTCTTTCTTTCTCCTTATACTCTGGACTTATTCCAAACTCTCACCAAAGCCATTTTTTCCTCTCTAAGTCTGAACCCCTCGGCAATTAGGGAAATCTCTTCTCTTCTAGATTTCCAGATTGGAACACTTCCCTCAAAGTTTTTGGGAGTCCCCCTTTTGTCCAAAAAACTTTCAAAGGCCGATTGCATTCCTCTCATACACAGGATAACCAACCGTATAACCTCTTGGACATCAAAGGTTCTTTCCTACTCTGGCAGGCTTCAGCTTATTAAAACTACTCTTTTTTCTATACAAGTTTTCTGGATCTCACATTTTATTCTTCCGAAAGAGGTTCTAAAAGAAATCCAATCCATCTTATCTCGATTTCTTTGGAAAGGGGCAACACTTGGGAAATATGGTGCCAAAGTTGCTTGGGCCAATATTTGCCTTCCTCTTCATAAAGGTGGTCTTGGCATTAAAAACTTAACGGACTGGAACAAAGCTCTCATTCTTCAGCATCTCATTGGCATTATTCAACCTAAATCATCTTCTCTTAGGGCTAACTGGATCAAAGCCACAACTTTAAAAAAGAAATCTTTCTGGCAGATTGGTATCACTGATACAAGTTCATGGATATGGAAGAAAGTTCTTAAACTAAGGCCACTTGCTCTACAGCACCTGCACTATCAAATTGGAAATGGTCGTGACACAAACCTTTTGTTCGACCCTTGGCTGAATGATACTGCCATCAACCCTTCCAGTTATCTTTTGTCCAATACTGGGATCCCTATCTTGGCAACTGTCAGTCAAATCATTAGAGGTAACACTTGGTTTTCTCCTCCGGGAAACCATCATGACACAATCATGTTACATAGGAAACTGGAACATCTCCCTCCTCCTTCGCTGCAAAGAGATAGGATTTTCTGGGAAACTTGTGATATTAAACATATCAAAGTTAATCAAATCTGGGAGGCAGCAGCCTATCACTTGGTGCTCAATAGTGTGGAACAAATTTCATGTACCTCGATTCTCTTTTATCCTTTGGCTTGGCATTCTAAAGAGACTACCCACCAACGACCGGACTTCGAGATATTCGGGGCTAACTTGGAATTGCCCCCTTTGCAACCTTCATCCGGAGACATTTGACCATTTATTTTTTAAATGTGCTTACTCAAAAAATATTCTTCTTACGGCGACAAACCTTGGTAATTGGACTTCTTTCCCAACATCCTGGGATGCTATTTTGAGTTTCCTAACAAATTTTCAAGGCTCGAATCTTTCAAGGAATATACTCAGCCTAACAGTGGCTATTTGTTTCTACAAAGTCTGGGAGGCTAGGAATAAAAAGCTACACTCGGACACTCTTCCTCCTATGACCAGTCTTGCAAAGGATGTCATTAATATCATTAAGTCTAGGTTATCTACATGTACCTCCTTCATCAAAGCTACAAATAGTCAATTTTTCTGTAATTGGTTTATTACCAACTAGTTGGGTTCTGTATTAGTTCCTTGTTTAGTTTCCTCATCTTGGGCGTGTCCATAGATGATGTAGCTATATTCTGGGGTTCCCCGCAGCGCCTTTGTATTTTGGTTCCTTCTATACAAACAAATTTAGCAAAAAAAAAAAAAACTACATCTTCCATGTTCTCCTCAGACTAAATCATTAGATTCCGCACCAAAACAATTTGGTTTGGCACAAGTTCTCAAAGAAAGCTCGATGACATACCATTTGTCTAGCCGAATCAAGTAGCTTAGACCATACCAATAAATTGGATTTCAACGTGAAACATTCGTCTAGTCAACTAAATTGACATCGACTGCTTCTTTAAATCCTTTTCGTAATACATCAAAACGGTTTATGACATCATGATACCGAATTTTTTACAGTACGTTGAGGACTTCGTCAGTTTGTGACTTCGTCATTATACATCATACCATAGCGGGTTGTTGATCCTAAGATCACATCCAACACCAGGTTTAATGGTATTAACAACTCCATCGTTTTACCACCCTTGCATCGAATGCACAAATGATATAAAATTCATTTTGAATATTTTAAATCAGTTTATGTCTAGCCGAAGCAATTATCATAGACATACCAAGAATAGCTTTTCTTTTTTTTTAAAAAAAAATATCTATTGATTCCAAAAGTTGAACCAATTCTTTCCTTTTCAAAGTATATATCAGTACGAGTTCAATAAAGTTCGAAATCTAGCATATCTAGATGACTTGGAATATTCTATTGTCCACCTTCCTTCATTATCTTACTGCAACAATACTTAATCTTCTCTAGTACCTTCACTGCTAAGCCTACTGAAAACAACATGGTTTCAGTCTAAACATTCCTATACCTTAGTACAGTCCATCAACTTACCACACATTATGAGTTCAGGAACTTTTCACAACAATATGAGTTTAAAAACATCCAGACAGACCATGGGCGTCCATTCGCAGAGACGTTTGAAAGCATACAATATTATTATGAGTCACGAACTTATCATAAGTATGAGTTTCAAGAACTAACACCTACCTTATCGTTCTCTACCTATCAATTATATACATGAGAAAAGATTCACCTTCTCACCATATACATATTGATAGTGCGACCAATCCCAATGATTATCACTGTAATAAGCTAAGCACTTGTTACACCAAGCACAAACCTCTGCCCATACAAAGGTTCATACAACTCAGCTATCACATGAGTCCTCAATTGAAATTTTATAACTTCTAAATCTCTCTTTTTTTTTGTTATCCGTGGGTTTCCGACCCGCAGGCCGACTAATCCCCCGAGCCCAGTACTAGAGCGGTTTGCTACCTGACTTGCGCCAGGGGTACCGTGGCCACCATGACCATTTCTGGATTAACATTTGTTGCTAGCGGGGATCGAACTAAAGACGTCCGGGTTTACGGCTCGCCCCCAATCAATCCTTAACCGCTGCGCCAAATGCTGGTGGTTAAAACGAGAATTTTATTGGGAATCCTTGTTGAGATAGTTATTATGATTATGCAAGTTTTTCCTAACTCTAAACTTGTTATATTAGCATGCAAGTATCGTTATTCTGTTGAATCAGTTTATTGTTCAAGTTATTATTTGTTGTGCATGCTTGATAATAAATTTTAAGATATAACCTTACCTTAATATTGTTCAAAGCAAGGTATGATAGATTATTCAATTGTTATGCTATTAGAATTATTCCTAAAGCATGAACTTAGAATGAAATATTTATTCAGTTATAATTATTCAATAACATAGTGTTATTATCTTTCATTCAACTAATCCTTAGTTGATGTCCGTTGAATTCCAAATTACCTTGAAGTGTATCCAAACCAAACTATCTTTGGGGCGGACTTGTACTCAAAATACTGAGATGAACAACTATATTTATAGGGGTTACGCTTAGTTTTGTACTTTGCGCTGAAATGTTTGTGTACAATACATGTACGAAGGGTTGATCCCCCTAAGTACCTTAAAGTTATTATGGTCGTATGATTGTAAAAGTTTAAGTTGAAAGATTAGTTATAACTGTGGACATGGTTCGTGGTCATTAGACCCTCAGTAATTGTTAAGATGTTAATAGGACTTATTATTTAGTTCTATTGAGCCCATGAATGGGCATGGAATGTTTAAGATGTTCATAGAACCTATTGTTCAGTTCTATTGAGCCCTTGAATGGGCAAAGAATGTAAAAGTTATTCATTGTTATTTCAAGTGAGCCTTGTTTGCTCACTCTTGCCTGTAAAATCCTTACAGCTTAAGATGGAAAGGGTGACATATCTTGCACATGTAAAGGAAAGGGAAAGATGAACAAGTACTGAAGACTTGTAATAGTTTTGATAGTTATTTTCAGACTTTGGTTTAAAGAACGTAATGAAGTTTATTTAAATTTTCCACATGAATGATTGTTTGTAAAGGTTAGATAACCAGGGAGATTTTATTTTATGTAATTCCTGTATGGACAGGTTTATTATTCAATTTTATTTATAATTGGGTAGTTATAAATGAATGTTTTGATTATGTGAACACCAAATCTTGAGGTAATGAAGTACCGAGATTTGGGGGTGTCACACTAACTAAGACAGAGTGTTGGAGAAAGCAAGAGAAAAACACAGTGAAAGAGAGAATTCTCTGAGATTGTCTAGAGGTAGGAGAGGAAATTCTAAGCCTTGACATCATCTCTTGCTAGCAACACAATCAAAGGAATAAGGTACAATCCTAATTTTAACTTTATTTTTGGAATTTCTAATGATAATTATGTTGGATTGATATATACAAGTATGAAGGGTTTATACTCTGTTAATCATCACATGTAGGTGTTGTTTGAGTATCAAATTCATGAAATTTGGGTTTGCAGGGAGAAAAATTAATAACAGTGTATGTTTATGAAAAATGGCTTAAGAAAGTACGCAATTTTATGTCTAATATGTTATAATCTGTAAATTGGTATTGGATTATGTTAGTATGTGAAGAAACGAAAACGACATAGTTTAAATCGTGTTAATTGGTTAAGAAACGAAGCCATGGCGATCGAATTTGCTAAATGTGTTTAAAACATGAAAATATAGCATGAACATTGAATTGGAACCCTTAAAATGATTTGTTAATATGTTTGAAATGTTATAATTATTCTTCAGATGGGTAGCTAAGAGTTTAACGAGTCGAACGAATCGAAAAACAACTAATTCAGACCTAAAATGAGAAAGTTATGTAAAAAACTGTGTTCTGTACGAAGCCACGTGCGGGCGCACAGCTGGGCTAGGGTTATTGCGCGGGCATGCTGGCATGGTGAGGAAAAGGGGCGCGGCCGCACCCCATGTGTGCTGACTATGACTGCTTTGACCTATTTTGGTAAAACAATTATAATGTTTTCATACGAACTCCGATTGAGGTGATTCAAGATGATCCGCAATGAGGACGAATAAAACTACAAAGTTGATTCTTTAAGTTTTTCAATTTGAGGTCAAAATGGCCATTTATGGGACTGATATGAATTAGGAGGCAATCAGAGGGCGTCGGGCATGCACGTATGCAAGTGTAGTGCTTCTGACGATAAAAGATGTTATTCTAAGTTATAAAACATGAATGTTAGTAAATATAATGATGATTAACATTAATAAATGATGTATTAGATAAGTTATGTAAGCACACACAAGAGATACAAATTGGGCATGTGACGAATAAACGTCGAAACGCCTTGATAAGTGATAATGAACGTAAAAAGTGTTTTAAATCAAAGGAAATAAATATCATAAGATATTGAATAGTGTTAATATAAAACCAATAAGTAGTCCAGCAAGACTTAAACACTTGAATGAATTCCGAATATTACATAAGTCGAAAAGTTAACACAATCTAATTGAACATTGTGTGCTAATTAACAGGAAGGATTATGAGATGTGGAGTAGAGTTTACATTACAATAACTATATGTTGTTATGTGACTAATAGTTGATATGTGTGATATTATAATTGTGTAGGGAACGTGAAGTGCAGATAACTGTAAGCTGTTAAACTGTTATCGGTAAACAACAATCAAGGAAAGTCTTTTAGTTCATATTTGATATGTGAACTTGGTGATTAGCTGTTTTAAATCTTTATTGCAAAGAGCATGATGTGTTATATATATGTTGAATGTATGAAATGTTAAAGTCAACTTATGACTACGTTGATTGAGTAAAACATAATGATTTGAGTAAGAAACTCAATCTTTATACTTGTTATATGAACTGTAGCATGCATGTTATGTTATTCCAATGTTTATGAGATATATGGCGAGCATGTTATTATGTGCTACGTGATGCATAAAAATTGTTAGATTTTGCTGGGCTATTGCGCTCAACCTTGCAAATAATCATTTTTGCAGGTTAAGGATTGAAGGTAACTCTATGTGCTACTTGAATGACATGGATCAGAAATAATACACGAAGATTAATATTTTATCTAAAGTTGTTATTTCTTTAAACCATGACTAAGATTCATGAGATGTACTAAATGTTTTATGATGTACAGTTTTATGTTGAGTTGTAAAGTTCAAGTTTGAGTTGTCCGATGTATAAAAGGTATCGATTTGATATGTAAGTATACTAGCTATAACCCGTGCTTGAAGGCACGGCGTAACGAAAAATTAAATTAAAATTTGAAAAATATTACATTATCTAAAGACACATACCACCACAACAATTAATACATACTCAATCATCAATACATATCCAACCACCAAAACATCAAGCTAGTAATCATCAATACATATCCAACCACCAAAACATCGAGCTAGCGATAACCCGTGCTTGAAGGCACTGTATAATTCTCAAAAAAATAAAAATAAATTATGAACAAAAGAAATTGAAATGAGAGTTATTTTGCGGCAACATGTGATATTTGGGACTTGCACTGCTCTTTCTTAACAAACACATGCTACTAAGAGGAGAGTTATCTCCTTGTGACAAAATCTGGACGCTTATACCAACACAACATAAAGGCAAGGCGTAATGAAAAATATTACATTATCTAAAGACATATACCAACACAACAATTAATACATACTCAATCATCAACACATATCCAACCACGAAAACATCCAGCTACTCGGTACTAATTTCAAGAAATTTTGATAGAGTTTCCTTTAAAAATAGATATCCAAAAAATTTTAAACCTGTCTACAAAATTTACAATCATCAATACATATACAAACCACCAAAAAAATAAGCATTCCATACCAAAAAAATCATCATAACCATGTATAATTAGATACCATTACAAAAGATAGAACCAAAAATATACAAACATGTAGAAAATAGATAAACAACATGTTGAGCATAAGACCCATTACTTTACAGCTTACACCAAGTATTCTTTACAGTTTACACCGAGTATATTTCAATGCATACCAGAAAATATTTGAAATATAAAAATTATCAAAATATGCGAGTCAAAATAAAACAAATGTAAATCCGAAACATAAGAACCCTTACTTTACCCTGAATTATCTATAAAAAAAAATGAGCGCACACATATTTACTTTATGAACAAACATAAGAAGCATATCGAAGAGTAAAAGTAGCACCATTGATTTGTTTACGGCTAGAACAATACCTATAACGATGAAGGCGGTGTTGCTAGAACAATACCTCTACGGCTAGTTAAACAGCGTTACCTTCCTCGATGTAGTTTTCTATAAGTATGTTCACCTCATATAGAGATGAAGGCGGTGTTGCTAGTGAATATTGTGTGCAGTGGCAAAAATTGTATCTTAAAATCATATATTTAATGGATATTACATAAGTATATTATGTAATTTGGCTCTTCTTGTATTTTCATCTCAGAATGTATTAAAATGTTGGATGATTTTCTACATAGAAAAAACAGACAAAATGTAATACTATAAGATAACCAAATGTAATCTATAACATAGAAAAGTTGACTAATTGAGAACATGCAGAATGCAAATAGAATCCCTCCCCCAGTTTTATCCTCTTTTCATTTAACCATAATAACTGCCATCACTTGACTAACAAAATACAAAAAGAACAGATCAATCGGTTAAAAAAGAAACTATGAACTATGTAAAACACATATAAATACCTCAAATGTGATCTTGAGTGGCTCATCAACTGCAATAAAAGAGGAAAACAAAAAACAAAAAGAATATGTTAGGGTTTTGGAAATCTGACTTGAGCATTTCTTGTGTCATGATCACCATTTTCTCTCAAAATAAAAGTGACCCAGTTCAAAAAAATTAAAACCCAAATCTCAAATTTCTCTGAATGAGGCTCTGAAAAAAATTAAAAGAGAGTAATCCCTGACAGAAATAGGGAATAGGGAAGCTTGAAATTTGGAGCAGATTGATTTGCTTTGGGTAAGTTGGGATTTAGCAAACTCTGACGGAAACAAATCACTAATCAAATGTAAACCCACTAGAAATAAAATAAAAAGAAGGAAGATCCCCTGCGATAATCCGAAAAAGGCTTGATTAGGAGATAATCCCCTGGGTTGAAGATGTCCGCTGTAACTTTATCTCTACTCTGCAGGATAAGGAGAAAGGCAGAATGGGTAGAGTCTAGGGGAATTTATGAATTGGGCGTATTTTTCTAGTGATTTTTGAATTAGGCGTGTTTTTCTTTTCAGAGGTATAAGGCGTGTTTTTCAAGCAATTTTTGAATTGTGAGCATTTTTGAATAATCCCCTCAGCCGCTCTGTTTGTTAAAACTTTAATTCAGACCATTATCTGTTGAAGATTTAATCTAGTGCGTTGTTTGTTGAAGCCGCTGTGTATTATTATATAGATATATATTAACTCTGATAAAGTTAATCATGGATTATATATGATTCAAAGACATGTAGATGAAAAAAGTTGTGATTCAGGAAATTAAAGTAAGAAGATAGAAAAGTTTAAATTATTCCTCATTTTTTTAATTTTAACGTCGATTAATGATGTAAAATTAGAAGTTAGACGTATTATTAACGATCAAAGTCGATAATTAAATTGTATGAATTTTTGGGGTCGTTATGTGACAACCCGAGAATTGGGATAATTTATTAAAATCTTAAATGATTGATTATAGGTCAAATATTAGACCTAGACAGAAAATAAGTGTATGCGTTTGATATTATTAGGGTGAAATTTTGATGATTTCAAAATTCTATGAAGGATATAGGTTAATTATTCAGGATTAAGGATTCATGTGATTAAGTTCTGTGAATATGGTTATGTACGTGTACTGAATGTGGTTAAGGGTCAAGGGTTGACCATATAAATTTTATATGTGTCAAACCCTAATTATATATTAAGAACTTTAACGTTCGGTTAGAAAACCCTAGCAATTAATAAGAAATCCTAGAAACTGATTCTGGAAACCCTAATGTCAGTTCTGGGAATCTAAAACCCTAATTCGGATATTAAAAACCCTAGATTGGAATGCAATGATATGTATAAGGTTTAACGTTATTAATTATAAATTAATTAGGAAAAACCCTAATGAATTTCTGGAAATCCTAATTGATTATTAGAAAACCCTAATACCAGATCTGAAAACCCTAGTTTTAGATTCTGATAAATTGAAGCCCTAATCTGGAAATAGAAAGGATAATTATCATGCTTATGTGGTATTAATTATACTACTAATTAGGGAAAAGCTTAATTATTAGCAAACCCTAATTTCAAATTTAAGAAACCCTAATTTCGGGATTTGAAACCCTAATTTTATAGTTAGGGAAAACGAATGTGTTAATTTAATACTTTTTATGTTAATTAGGATATATTAATTCTAATTTTCAAGTTAAGTAATTAGAAAACTCTAATCTAATTACGAATATCTAATTTCTATTTTAGAAAATTATTTTCTAATAGAAACCCTAATTAGTGGTTTATAAACCCTAATGACCATTTTGACCCTAATTGCTTAATTAGTGATTATAATTAGGAAATGTTAATCCTAATTAGCAAGATTGAATTTATGATTAGGAAATCTTAATTATAATTATAGAATCCTAATTATAATTTAGAAATATTAATTTTCTATTTTTTTGAAAACCTAAATTAGGAATTTTAGAAATGTAATTTGGAAGTTAAGGGTTAAAACATAAATCCTAAATGTTCTAAACCCTAAACCCTAACCAAACCCTAAACCCTAAGGGTTTGGCCATTTACTAAAATTCCATTAAAATTAGAATGGAAAAGACTAATTTACCCTTTGTTGTATTATTGGACATTGCTTGTAAATCTAAACCTAAGGGGAGTAGTTGAGCAACCCTAAACACCAGCATTTGACAATTACTATCTATCTCAGCCGCAATTATCAGCCACATAACATTGCATCATACATTTATAAGAGATTCAAGAGAGAGAAATGGACACTTGAAATTAATTTTCTCCCAAGACCCTTTCTCTCTCTAAAATTTCGGGAATGTAGAGTATGAGAGTGAAATAAGATAATCCAAGATCAATCCATAACTTACCAAGAACAGATCATGAAGTCAGAA
The DNA here is from genome assembly GCA_020205505.1 of Panax japonicus. Taxonomy (NCBI): domain Eukaryota; kingdom Viridiplantae; phylum Streptophyta; class Magnoliopsida; order Apiales; family Araliaceae; genus Panax; species Panax japonicus. The sequence continues at coordinate 36,191,594 of CM035097.1, read as the reverse complement.
ATCAAAAATCAAAGCTCAAAAGGTATAAGAATCCTAAATTTCGAAATCTTTGAATTTGATGTTAAATATTGTTGTTGGTTGGTTAATATAGTGTATTAAGGTGTCATTTAGTGATCTGGATTGTTAAATCCCAGATCCATAACACTTAGATGCACGAATCTAGCATTTTTTAAAATCTGGAAATTTGGAAAATTTTGGTCTGACAGTCATATGTCAGGGCCTTTAGATCCGTGTGTGTTTGATGTTTTGTGTATGTGATGTTATAGATTTGTTCTTTGTTGATAGGGCTTTAATATGAGACTTGAGTCAACCTCATAGCATGTCTAGATTTTAAGTTACAAGCGGTTAAAGTCAGTTGACCGATCACGATTTCTGGATTTCTGGGCAAACCCAGAAACACAGATCGTCTGACAACCTTTTTGAAGCTCTTTATCTTGCTGTGGTTTACCTGTTTGTTCATGTTGTTGATTTAAGGTTGTAGTCTGACATGAGGAGTACATATATATGTCCTTAGATCACCCAAATATGTAACAGGAATGATAAAAAATATATGGTCAAACTACCGTTGACCAAATGACCGGATGAAGGTTCTGGAAAAACCCAGATCTTCAAGAACCGAATTTTGATCCCTAGTTTGACCGGCCTTGATCTCTCGGTTCTGATGTTGTTAGGTTGATGTAATGTAATAGAAGTGTACCCTGTCATGTGATCTACAATACTGAACCTTGATATTACACAAATCAAACACAGATTGAAAACTAGAAAGATCCAGAGTAGGAACCTTTAGTTCTGGAAATCCAGAAAAACGAAGAACAGCTCTGACATGGTTTTTGGTGGCTTAGATCTATTTGTGGTGAGATGTTTTGGCCATGAAACTTGTATGGTATTGTAGTATTACATTTGTATTATAATCTTAACACTTTAGGCAGCCCAGAAACATAAAGAATAAGAATTTATCATTAGTCAAAGTTAGCCTCTCGGTGACTGACATGAATTTCTGGGTTTGCTCAAGAACACCTCAAAAACACCTATAGAGACGGGTTTGTCGCTATAGGGCCCCTTTAGCGACGCTTATTTTCTGAAAAAGCAGAAAATGAATTAAAAATAATAAAAATGGTTTTTAATTATTAAAAATATATAATAAATTATAAAAAATTATTTTAAAGCTTGACAAATAGTTTTTAATTATTTTAAGTATATTTCATAAATATTTAATATTTTTGGAATATAAATGGTATTTATTTATTTAATTATGATATTAAATAAATTATTTTAAAATAGCTTTAATTCATTAAAAATCATGAAAATAATATTATGGTATAAGAAAATATTTTAAGTTATTTTTGATGACTTTTAATATTTTGTGATGAAATTCATTAATTAATTAATATTAATGGTAATTAGTTTATTTAATAAATATATTAAATAAATTATGGAAAAATAGAATAAATGATTTATAAATCATATGAAAATGATTTAAGTGTTATAAAAATATTTTAAGTTATAAAATATAACTTTTGATATTTTGTCATAAAAATATTAATATTTTAATATTAAAAGCAATTATTGGATAATGAATTTAATTGTTTAAAAATCATATAATTATGATTTTAAAGAATTAAAAATACTTTGATATATTATATTATAATATTATGTCATGATTTTCATTAATATTTTATATTAAATGAATATTAATGATTAAGGAATTATGTGATGTTTAATTCAATTAAATATGGTTTTAATGATCGAAAAATGTTGATAAATGATAACAATTATTTGAAAATTATTATAAGTCTTTAAAAATTATTTTGACTGATAAGATAATTATTTGGGATAATTGTTAAGTGTTTAAGCAGAGTTTAATTGAACTTAAACTCGAGTATTGTCTGACTAGACCGTCTGGATGATAGAATTGTGTCGGTTTCAAGTCAGACTGAAATAGTTTGAACTCATACTAAGTTTTATGTGTGTTATAGACTAATAGGGTTATGTGCTATGTGTTTAGGTTATTCTATGTATATTTATATAACAGTATTATACTGTGATAATATTATTCTAATATTGGAGATCTATATTACTAATATTAGGTCTTCGGGTAAAGCGTTATAAATTACGTAGCGGTAATCAACGGTTCAGGCAAGTTTCTTTTTACTAAACTCTACTAAGAGTATTTTATTCAAGCTTATGGTTAATCATTGCTGATTGCCACGAAAATTGTACTCTGTACATCTTGCATGTATAAGTCACTTATGAAAGGCTGATCACCTTCGTTACCAGTTGATTCAGAAATGTTTGTTCATGTTTAATACTTGTTCAGTCAAAAGTTTGTTCTTGCTAGTTCTCAATTATATTGATGAATTATAGCCACCTTATTATTCATACTCTTCAATCATGATATATCGTTATATTGTTGAACTTAAACTTGTTGAGCAACTTTCATGCTCACCCTTGTTATATCATGATAAAACATTGCAGGTAATGCGAATGCGTTCGGATACAGGAAAAGGTTAAGGCCAAGTTCAGCTTGGGATAAAACGTGCAGCTATTTTGTAATAGTATAGTTTGATAAAGATGTTATGTGATAGAAAAGTTATGAAATGTGTATTAAGTTAAGGTTACTCGACCTTGGGGATTATGTGTAAGTTTAATGTATAAACAATTTATGTTTATATCTTCCGCAAATAGTTATAGAAATAATATACCGGATCCGCGGCGATTTGCGGCCCGGATTCGGGGATATCATAGTTTGTATCAAAGCTGTTGGTTATGAAGCTTAGGTAGGAATACCTGAGACCAATAACCGCAGTGATTAGGATAAGTGCTAACTCAAATAGAGTTAGTTGGTCGGTAAGATTCAAAGACGAATCTCGGTAAGTTGTTAAGATACAGAGTTCCTTAACTCTGATAATAAAGTTGAACAGTAATGGTGAATAGATCGAGTCTAAAAGACTGAAAGTGGAGGAATAGGAGATCGTAAAACAAAACGATCAAGTCATAGAATTGAATCGTAATATATACGATGAGATCACCCCGTGATCTGTTAAGGTTATGACAACCGGAAAGAATCAATCTGATGATTGAAAAGTTTACAGCAAGATGTTGTGTATCAGTTGTACTATGAAATGGTACTATGAAAACTCATAAAAGAGTTATGGATTATGAATACGGATTAAATGAAATTCGTGTTGAAAAAGGGGGTTAAGATTAGGTGGGGATTTCAATGAGGACTCGTGTTAGCAACTGAGTTGTATGATTTCTTGTATAGGCGGGGAATTGTACTTGGTGTAAAAACTACTTAGTTGGTGGCATGGGTAATCATTGAAATGTTGTGTCACGCTAGTTATTATATACAGATAAATAGGTCATAGGTAGAGAATATAGGATTAAGTACGAATTCTTAGAACTCATACCTATGTGACACTCTTGACTCATAGTTATATGAAATGTTTATGAGCCCCTCAGCGAACGGATGCCAAAGGTCAGACTAGAGTAAGTTCTTAAACTCATATAATTGTGGCCAGGTTATGAACTCATAAGTGTGGTTTTATGAACTGGGCATAGTTGTGTGTGAATGTAGTGTTAAGGATTATAGGAACAAATAGATTGTTAAGCAAATGATCATTAGTGGAGACTTAGGTTTTCCTAAACTCCTAGCTATGCTAAACTTCAAATTTTTGACATCAAGCTAAATATGCACTATCTGCCTTTAGAAGAAAAAAATGTAGACTCGTAACCATTTTTGAAACGGTTTAAAGTATAGTCTATGCTACTTATTTCGGCTAGACGCAAATGATTTGAAATATCAAAAATTGTTTTTATTTATCACTCATGTACCATGTAACCTGGTGCAGAGATGATAAAAATGTGATGGAGTTGTAAATACAGGAATACGTAGTGTGAATTTGACCTGAAGTCGTTGTTCCACTATTGTATGATGTGTTATGACAAAGTCATACAATGACGGCATCCTCAAACGGACTGTTAATACAGTACGGCATCATGACGTCATTCTCGAAAAATATTTAAAAAAAAAAAAAATTTAATTTGCCAGCGGGGTTTGGCTACACCTAAATAATTCGATTGAATTGAATTATTGATATGAGTCTATGCTATTTGATTCAGCTAGACTAATGTTATAAAAACTCCAAGTGTTTATTGAAAGAAATTTCCCGAACCAAATTGTTTTGGTGCGGAATCCTATGATAAGACTGAGGTGAACGATAATGTTTGGATAAATAATCCAATCTAGTAGCGTAAATATTTGCTAAAAATGATTAATACGTTATGCATGACGTAAGGGTACGATGGGCTGATCACCTAAAGTACTAGCAACGATAGTTTACCTTCTTTGTGATTGTAAACATACCAAGTAATGTATTATTTTGCGGTATGATCACTACCGTTAAAACTAAATGTGTTCATGGTCTATACAACCCCTCAGTACAATTTGAAAACTTTTACTCTTGTGAGAGGTGTATTGGGTAGCATGTGATATGTGTGAATGATGTAAGGTGCACGGTGTAAGGTGTAAGGTGAATTTCGGGGACGAAATTCTTAGAAGGAGGGGTGAATGTGACAACCCGAGAATTTGGACAATTTATTAAAATCTTAAATGAATAATTTAAGGTCAAATATTAGACCTAAAAAGAAAATAAGTGTATGCGTTTGATATTATTAGGGTGAAATTTTGATGATTTCAAAATTCTATGAAGGATATAGGTTAATTATTCAAGATTAAAAATTTATGTGATTAAGTTTTGTGAATATGGTTATGTATGTGTACTAAATGTGGTTAAGGGTCAAGGGTTGACCAGATTAATTATGTATGTGTCAAACCCATATATTAAGAACTTTAAGGTTCGGTTAGAAAACCCTAGCGATTAATAAGAAATCCTAGAAACTGGTTCTGGAACCCTAATGTCAGTTCCGGGAATCTAAAACCCTAATTCGGATATTAAAAACCCTAGATTGGAATGCAATGATATGTATAAGGTTTAACGTTATTAATTATAAATTAATTAGGGAAAACCCTAATGAATTTCTGGAAATCCTAATTGATTATTAGAAAACCCTAATACCAGATCTGAAAACCCTAGTTTCAGATTCTGATAAATTGAAGCCCTAATCTGGGAATAGAAAGGATAATTATAATGCTAATGTGGTATTAATTATACTACTAATTAGGGCAAAGCTTAATTATTAGCAAACCCTAATTTCAAATTTAGGAAACCCTAATTTCGGGATTTGAAACCCTAATTTTATAGTTAGGGAAAACGAAAGTGTTAATTTAATACTTTTTATGTTAATTAGGATATATTAATTCTAATTTTCAAGTTAAGTAATTAGAAAACTCTAACTAATTACGAATATTTAATTTCTATTTTAGAAAATTATTTTCTATTAGAAACCCTAATTAGTGGTTTATAAACCCCAATGACCATTTTGACCCTAATTGCTTAATTAGTGATTGTAATTAGGAAATGCTAATCCTAATTAGCAAGATTGAATTTATGATTAGGAAATCTTAATTATAATTATAGAATCCTAATTATAATTTAGAAATATTAATTTTCTATTTTTTTTAAAACCTAAATTGAAAATTTTAGAAATGTAATTTGGAAGTTAAGGGTAAAAATATAAATCCTAAATGTTCTAAACCCTAAACCCTAACCAAACCCTAAACCCTAAGGGTTTGGCCATTTACTAAAATGCCATTAAAATTAGAATGGAAAAGACTAATTTACCCTTTGTTGCATTATTGGACATTGCTTGTAAATCTAAACCTAAGGGGAGTAGTTGAGCAACCCTAAACACTAGCATTTGACAATTACTATCTATCTCAGCCGAAAATATCAGCCACATAGCATTGCATCATACATTTATAAGAGATTCAAGAGAGAGAAATGGCCACTTGAAATTTATTTTCTCCCAAGACCCTCTCTCTCTAAAATTTCGGGAATGTAGAGTAAGAGAGTGAAATAAGATAATCCAAGATCAATCCATAACCTACCAAGAATAGATCATGAAGTCAGAAATCAAAAATCAAAGCTCAAAAGGTATAAGAACCCTAAATTTTGAAATCTTTGAATTTGATGTTAAATATTGTTGTTGGTTGGTTAATATAGTGTATTAAGGTGTCATTTAGTGATCTGGGTTGTTAAATCCCAGATCCATAACACTTAGATGCACGAATCTAGCATTTTTGAAAATCTGGAAATTTGGATTATTTTGGTCTGGAAGTCATATGTCAGGGCCTTTAGATCCGTGTGTGTTTGATGTTTTGTGTATGTGATGTTATAGATTTGTTCTTTGTTGATAGGGCTTTAATCTGAGACTTGAGTCAACCTCATAGCATGTCTAGATTTTAAGTTACAAGCGGTCAAAGTCAGTTGACCGATCACGATTTCTGGATTTCTGGGCAAACCCAGAAACCCAGATCGTCTGATAACCTTTTTGAAGCCCTTAATCTTGCTGTGGTTTGCCTGTTTGTTCATGTTGTTGATTTAAGGTTGTAGTCTGACATGAGGAGTACATATATATGTCCTTAGATCACCCAAATATGTAACAGGAACGAAAAAAAATATATGGTCAAACTACCGTTGACCAAATGACCGGATGAAGGTTCTGGAAAAATCCAGATCTTCAAGAACCGAATTTTGATCCCTAGTTTGACCGGCCTTGATCTCTCGGTTCTGATGTTGTTAGGTTGATGTAATGTAATAAAACTGTACCATGTCATGTGGTCTACAATACTGAACCTTGATATTACACAAATCAAACGCAGATTGCAAACTAGAAAGATCCAAAGTAGGAACCTTTAGTTCTGGAAATCCAGAAAAACGATGAACAGCTCTGACATGGTTTTTGGTGGTTTAGATCTATTTGTGGTGAGATGTTTTGGCCATGAATTTTGTATGGTATTGTAGTATTACATTTGTACTATAAAGAACAAGAATTTATCATTAGTCAAAGTTAGTTCAGAAATGTTTGTTCATGTTTAATACTTGTTCAGTCAAAAGTTTGTTTGTGCTAGTTCTCAATTATATTGATGAATTATAGCCAGCTTATTATTCATACTCTTAAATCATGATATATCGTTATATTGTTGAACTTAAACTTGCTGAGCAAATTTCATGCTCACCCTTGCTATATCATGATAAAACATTTCAGGTAATGCGAATGCGTTCGGATACAGGAAAAGGTTAAGGCCAAGTTCAGCTTGGGATAAAACGTGCAGCTATTTTGTAATAGTATAGTTTGATAAAGATGTTATGTGTTAGAAAAGTTATGAAATGTGTATTAAGTTAAGGTTACTCGACCCCGGGGATTATGTGTAAGTTTAATGTATAAACAATTTATGTTTATATCTCCCGCAAATAGTTATAGAAATAGTATACCGGATCCGCGGCGATTTGGGGCCCAGATTCAGGTATATCATACGTTACAAGTAGATTGTTGAACCCATGAGGAACTATCACTAATATTTACCAAGTATCAACTTTGTATCGCTAAAGTCTTATTTGAACAACAATAAATGGAATTGTTATTAATCTAGTTATAACTAATTATCAAAGCAATAAATGGATAACAAATGGTAATCGAAGGGATTACAAGCTAAGGTTACAACTTCACCCCCACACTGGCATTCTGTCGAACACCTGGCGTGTTATGCTTTATCAAACTTCCTACCCTTCTCTCCTTGGTCTTAATGGCAACGACAATTTGTCGACTGAGAACACACAGGTGCTCATACACTTCTGTCGAGGTATGCACAAACATATCCTTTCCAAATCCACCCGATAGGGAATAGAACAGAAAAGAACGTCCAAGATAGATACAATCCTACACATGTCTATGCGAATTAATCATAACAAAGATTTAAGCATAAGTTCTCATATAGATCGCACGTGGTGCACATATATATGTCTATTCTATGCACAACTTATGCAGTCAAAACCCACAATCACATGCCAATATATTTAGGTGTAAATCTATAATTCTTCTGTCGATATCATGTAGATTACAAAAATCATCACTAATGTCTTAGCGAGAATCATTAAGCATAAATATATTAAACCAAACCATATGGTGCCAACCAAAGAGATGAGACAATCAATTTAAATAACAAAGGGTTCCATTACAACCTTAGAGCCAATACTCAGTTCATAGCTATTGAACAAAATATAAGTAGCAATAAAGACAACATTACGGACTACAAAATCAGAGGAAATAATTGGATAAGAGGAAACTCTATCAAGGCCCTTCAGTCTCTAAGCATTTCGCTCAAATCAGGCTTTCCAATCTGTGTAGCTCACTGCTCTAGTTGCTCCAAGGAAATCCCAGACTTCTCCCTAATCTATCTAATCTTTATTTATAGACATTATCTAAGAACTAGAGTGAGAAAGTACAAAAGAGGAGAGAGAACTAAGCTATTCTATACTAATCTATCTGATATCTCCTCCATCATATGGTATACACAGGCCTGCTTCCTTTTTATATAGGTCAAAATGAAGCCTTCTCGGTCTGGGCACCTGAGTTGGCGCCGTGGCGCGGGTAATAAGGCATAGAGTGGCGCTGCAGCACCATGATGACATCAGCAGGGACACGAAGGTGGCTCCACGACGCGAGCTATAATCTAGGCTTTGGCGCCGTGGTGCGGCTACATGCAAAATGATTGTTTCGCCCCTAAAAGCATGGAAAAGACCTAATAAGCCCCGCACTGCATTGGTTAAGCAAAATGATACTAAAATAATATAAAACTATATATAATCTACGAAGATCAGGCAACTATTTAAGCGATAAAGTATCTGATTTGCAGGTATAAATCCCAATCATCACCTATATACAAATGGTTTGAATTTTATATAAAAGTTCAGTTTTAACAAGATATAGCAGTGGTGTTTTGTAAAAGAAGTTTTTCAAACCCTTATGCCCAATATTAATTGAGGCCTTTGATACTTCCATAGCTTTAAATGGATGAACACTCAATTCCCACCAGTAAAAAGTAGCTAAATATAAGCTCACAAGTGTTTAAAATGAGAAAGCACTCAATTTATAGTGTGTACAGAGTAAATTTGACAGGGCTCCCTCGCCTTTTACTTTTTTAAAATGGCCACCCCAGGACCTCTATTTATAGAGGGGGGAACCGCAGGTGTACCTGCGGCTACCCGGGGTGCCCTGGGCTTCGCGGGTCCTGCCATCTCGAAGTACATGCACTCATGTAACGTGTTGTCTGCTCGAACCTTTAAAACATAAATTTCGGCATCCGATCAAGGTGTATAAGACCTTTTACGGAATGATGTTGTCGAGAGATACACAAAGACATGTGATAAGAGTTTGTATGAAGTCAAGAAGATGGGTCCATGCCCAGGTCTTCAGGCTTCAAATTTTATCCAGTGTGTTATCTTGTGTATTAGTCACTCGGGATTAGAGCTATGGTTCTTGTAGGATACTTCAGCGTAGCATGTAGATTGAAATGTTTAGACGGCGTGAATGTGGGATTGAGGTGGCAAAATGATGATTTTGCCCCTCACCGGGGTTATCTTCAGTTTTGGGATGATTTAGTAGTCGTTGCTCAGGGTTATCTCTGAGATTGTGTTATTGCAAGTGCTGAATGTCCTCAGGGTTGTCTCTGAGGTGTGCCTGTCCTCCCGGGGTTATCTCCAGGTTTTGAAGTGACTACATTGGGGCTATCACCGAGGTTGAAGCTGATCGCAGGGGTTTGAAACAAGCATTTTCGGGGTTATCTCTGGAACTACAACTGCATGCCTCAGGTTTGTCTCCGAGGTTTGAACTGGATCTCCTGGGGTTATCTCCAGGATTGGAATTGAAGATCTCAGGGTTATCTCTGAGATGGAATTGAGGATTCTGAGGTTATCTCCGAAACTAGAACTGCATTCCTCGGGGTTATCTCCGAGGTTAAAACTGAAACTTCAGGTGTTCTCTCCGGGATTGGAACTGAATATCTCAGGGTTATATCCGAGATGGTAAAGATTGAGTATCTTGGTATTGTCTCCGGGACTTTGTTGCTTTGACTTCCAGGGTTATCTCTTGAAGACGACTTTGCCCTCTTGCAAGGTTAGTAACAGGAATGCAAAAAAATTCGAGTGCCTACAGATTCCCCTCTTTATCACATTCATGTAGTGTAATGGCATGGATAGGATAAAGAACACTAGACACTTAAAACATGACAAGATATTCATGATGCAATGCACTACAACATAATTCAAATGTATGATGTATGTAGTTCGTTGGACTATTTTCCAACAAGATGTGATGACCGTTTTCTCCCATGACTTCTGGTGGGGACTAAAGTGATCACTGATTACCTTGACAAATTTCTTGGATGTGTGCTCCAAAGTTCTCAGGAATTTCAGGGATTTTGACGTTGGGGTTATCACCAAAGTCTTTAATCCTTGGTATAGACTTTCCACCATAGATGTTCCTCTCATGTGCAAGAGACTCTGGGGAATGAACATTTGTCTGATGCAGATTGTGTATAACAGATTCCATCATCGGTCCTCCCCGAAGAGGATGGACTTCCCTGGTTTGTATCGCCAGGTCCTTCAAGTGATCTGTCGGAGTTACTGCTATTGCCAGGGTTGCCTAACTCTTGCTGACATGTGTATCAATAGATATCATCATCGGATCATCTCCAACACTTCATTGGGTTTAATTTCCAATGACTGATGATGTCAAGGCTTCTTGACCTTCGCTGACGTGTGCATCAATGGCTAAAATCATGGTATGGCTTTCGGTGCTTTGTTGGATTGCGAACGGATGAAGTTATATGAAATCTCCGCTAGGGAGAAGTGTTTTAGAGTTACAACCTTGGATAGATGTCATAAGACCTTTGTGAAGTATTACCGATTATAGTTTACAACAATTGCGATCATCAGTATAGTGAACTCTGTGTGTGTGAATACCAATGAGTGATAGAAAGACCCGCAGTTTGGTCTTGAAAACAAGGATTTTAGGCTTTATCGCCCAATCGCGTATCATCTTTTCTCCTGATTTGACTGTTTCAACTTGTGAGACCACCTTTGCAACTCAAATTGGACCGAACCGGAGGGGTGAGACCCACCTAGGGTAGTCGCAGGTACACCTGCGACAGTTATAGGTACACCTTCGACCAACCGTGGGTGGTTTTAAATGGTCAGTTGCTTTCACAAGTCATTTTCATACTACGCCATACAAGAAATCCGAGAGCTATTCTTCATATCTGCTGAGTTCAGGCAGCTTTCTGCAAATTCTGTCATCGTACAAGTGTTTCACACTATCGTGGTAACGTATGCATGTATTCTTTTCCAGTTTGCATCCATTGGAAAATGAGTTATCATATAAAATTGGTCTAAACACATAGTAGTGAATATGCATGCCATATGACTTGATAGAAAATATTCAACATAGTAAATGTTAGTATTAAACCATGTTGAACATAATGATGTGAAAAAAATAGACTTTTGAAACAGTAAAATTGGTACCTTTTTCTACTATTTCTTATCCTATTTGAGGACAAATGAGAAATTATAGTAAAGAAAACTAATCCAGGTAATTAATCTATCATCATGGATTATGACTGTGATATGCATATGCATATAGAATGTTTATGACTGTTAGTAGATGTGTTACTGAATGGCCACCTAGTCATGCGTATGGGCATGTGGATAGTCCTATTTAGAAAGGAGACTCTGACAAAAATTTTCCAAAAGTCTAGGCATTGGGTAATCATGCATGCATATAGTCATAAAATGGATTTGAAAAGCTCCAGGTTAGAATTTACCACACCCTTTCTGAGGTGATTTGGAGATTTGTGTCCAGATATTATGGATCCAGATCAGCCGAGTAGTTCCTGCAGGACCACTTCAGGGGTGCGGAGGAGGGCTTCTGAAGTACCTCGACCCCGTTTAGTCAGACAACCTCATCGTTTGACGAAGGCGGTGATACGTCTAATCTGGGTTGATGTACCGGATGTTGAGGAGGATGAGGAGGATATACCAGCTGCGGCTCCAGCTCCTGCTGCTCATGCTCCCCTTAGGGATCTTCTAGGTATTGTTGTGATGATTCCAGATCTTCTAGGTGATTTGAGTCGCCACCCTCCGTTTACTTACAGGCAAACGAGGTAAAAGTTGAGTTTGAATCTTCCTTTTTCGTATTTATGAGGAGCAAGGATTCTAATGTTGATTTGTATTTGATGTAGGTTCTCGGCTTTACACATCCTCTAGGGAACTGGTTAAGCATACACTCCCTATATCAGGCTCTGCATCCAGATTACCGAGGTATTATGTATGGTTGGGGATTTGGGGTATTCTTTTCCATTCTTCCCCACCGTTGTCCCTGGGATTACCTCAGGCCATTATCTGAGCGCTGGTTTCACCAGACTCAGTCGCTCCATTTGTTGGATTGTGAGGTAATGATGATGGCAATGGATTGGCGGTTTATCACCTGTATGGAGTTTGAGGGGCGCCAGTACTATGTACGTTGAACATTACCCCGACTGCCGTAAGATCTTTGTTGGGAGTTCTGGCTAAGGCGATCAAGGGAAGGACTGTCCGTACAGGTCCTTTGAGTGTAGATTCTATGAGTGGGCTATTGAGTGAAGCGAGCCCATGCCCGCTGATGTGAAAGTCACGGATCGTATTCTTCAGCGAGTGTTCTTGGTTATTATCAGGGGTTGTTTCATAGCAGACAACTCTTCCACGACATCATTCGCTTTGATCAGCGTCACTCGGGAGGTGGACCGTATTGGAGAGTATGACTGGGGCACCTACACCTTTGCCTATTTCCTCAGGGGAATGCGTTTGCGTTCGCAGGGCTTGACAGAGGCTTGGCCCGAATTTTACCCATTTTTGCTGGTGAGTATTTCTCTTTTGATTTCCCATGTACAGGTTAAGAGTGTTGACTGACCACAGATGTTTGCCTCTGTGTTTGTAGTTTTGGGCCAATGAGAGGCTTTCATGTTTGCATCCTATTAGTGTGTTAGGTTTAGATACTTATCCACGAGGACGACGATGGCATCACTCCATTTTGGCGGAGGTTCATGTAGCTGAGGGTTTCACCCATTGTCGCTTACAGTTGGAGTTGCTAACAACTGATGCCATCACTTGGGTTCCCTACTCTGGGGAACATTTGACTATCGAATTTGAGGAGGGATACCTGACTTGTGTCGAGTATGTGATGCCACCCTTCGAATTCCTCTCTTCACAGATGGAGGATAGGAGCTCTATTTAGGAGAGCGTGCTATTAGGAGCACGACGAGAGAGATTCATGTATCGAACTTGCCTCCTGCCAGGTGTTATTAGCATGTATCGCAGTCGCCTATCAGTGATATCCCGTTGACGGGCTTTGACAACTTTACTTTGTCAGAGGGCCTGTTTACTCAGGAGGCATTATACAACTAGCTGTCCCCTCGTACCATCGAAGCCCAGACTTGCGCCACTCAGTTCATGGGGGATATGGTTCTTGTATCCGTGATGATGACGGATTGGATGACCTATGTCCGAGATTCGACTCATTTGACAAAGATTGGCAGTTTGACCCAATAATTAGACCGGGCACATTTTTTCATCATGCATTTGGGTAGAGATCCTTCAGATACTTTTGATCCTTCCAACTTGGAGGCTGGCCCTTCAGATGACCCATATGGCTTTGCCAATGTAGATCTTCCCTTGTATAGGTTTGACATTCCTCTTGGTGGAGATCTAGTTACTTAGGAGGAGTTACACCAGGTGGATAGAATTGATGATCTAGATATAGAGACCATTGTCTTCTTCTGATGTGTATTTTCGCTATATTTTTTTATAGACCTCTAATAGATACTGGGTGGTTATGCCTCATTCTCGTTATATGTTTTTATAGGCCTTTGTTAGTTGTAGGGCGTCTGTGCCTCATTTCCCTATATTTTCCAGCTGTAAAGAGATGATATATTTAGATTATGATGTACTTAGGAGTGTATGTATTGTTTACTATTCCCTACATCATATTGTCATCTATTATTTGTCATACATGTATTATGCCATGCATATGTATGTCCAGACATATTTAGCATTGATCTTTGGATGGTCTTATGATTTGGCCCACACAGATGTCTTCTTCGACAGTCAGCTGTATTGATCACACCCCACTAGTATTGGTGGCCTCATGTCTGAGATCTAGGTATGATAGTGTATCACCTTCAGAGAGGGTGATTGTAGATCAGTTATTGCAGCATTCCATGACCCTCCTGACGTTCTAGGTTCCATTGAGCTTCATAGATGGCATGCTAGAGCATTGGGTACCAGAGAGGTATGTTTTCTGGTTTGGGACCCATGAGTTGACTCCTAACTTAGAGTAGTATGAGCGGTTGATGCCTTTTCCCTTAGACATGCCTTGTGCTCAGATGGCTGTCAGAGATATGCGCTGATAGTTCATGTCACTCACCGGGTTGCGGTGTAGAGTAGTACAAGATGAGATTACATCCGACCATGTATTGCCCTAGTGTTTTTTGTTAGACAGATTTGGCTTAGTGGACATTTATGTACATTACTCCGAGGATTTCACCACATCGGAGGATCAGTGGCGCGTGGCCAGAGTAGATATATTCATGATGTGCATAGTGGCTTATCTGTACATGGCACTGTACATGGATGAGCTAAACATCAGTGTTGTCATGGTGGTGAGAGCTCTTAGTGAGGTTCATGTCATTATTCTGATGATTATGGTAGAGACACTAAGGTCAGTCATGTATTGCCACACCTATCATGCAGGGGTGTTCATAGGCAGCTCGGTCTTGTTGTATATATGGTTTATGTCACACTTGGGACTAATTGGCATGTTTCGACGACATGGGTATTGTTTTTCCCATTAGATAACCACGTCTTACTCCTTTTAACCAGCGGAGTGTATCGACGCTACGTCTTGCTCAGTGTTCTTGGCAGGGATTGGAGATCCATTTAACATTCTGCCATGTACATGGCTCAGTTCACCCCTACATCTTTATTACTCATGCACTGGGCATGGATTATCTGCCTTTGGTTGGTTTGAGGGGCATGACCACATATCACCTACTGGCCGTGATTTCATAGTTTGACCAGTTTCAGGATGTGCATCCTTTTGAGGGGGCATTAGGTCAGCATTTGTCATCTCGCCATTTGTCAGCAGATGATAGATCTAGGGTGTATGCATGCTGGGATCAGCGTGAGAGTGCTGAGTTTTTTGTTAGCCATTCAGGTTGTTTGACAGAGTATTCTGCATGGATGGAGACAAAGATGGCATTGGCTGTGGTAGTATCCACAGTGCCAAAGATTGATTCAGATGGTGGAGAGGCCATGGAGGACATTGATTCTCACACCGAGGAGGAGCCATTCACTGGGTTGCCAGCAGCTCTTGTAGATTCTTCTAGTACGAGTGATACTATGATCCAGCATTCAGCAGAATATTTAAAGTAGAGTCTTCAACTGTTGACCTTCGAGAAAGATCAGGCTAGGGCCTTGATGTTGATAGCTCTTGATGGGAGAGACGTCGATGTGTTAGAGAGAGACGAGGCATTAGCTCATAGAGATGCTGTTGTTGCTGAGCGGGATGATGCCAGATCATCTAGAGATATAGTGATTGTTGAGCGGGATATCACTATATCTTCCAGAGATATCATTGTTACAGATAGTACAGTAGTGAGGTCCCTTACTTCTGGCATCATTATAGAGATGATCACATATATTGATGAGCATATTGCCACCATGCAGTTGGCTGTAGATCTGTTGACTCGTGTAGAGACCCTTGGGCAGGAGATCACAACGTTACCTCCTTCTTTTGAGAGGGATGCCATGTTAGGCTTGATAGCCCGCATACACACTGACTTGTAGATGGGCTTGTATTTTCCTGCATATACTAGCTTAGCCATTTTATCATGTACAGTACACATTGTATATGTCAAACAACATTATATATATAGCAGGGTAGCATATTTTGATCACTTCCCTTTTAGTTATGCCTTATTGCTTGCTTGATATTTGCATGTTTCTCTAGGGCTTGTGATCTTGATGTATTTAGAACTCCTCCTTGATGGATGAACATTGAGATGTCTCAGGATCTTTCAGAATGGATCGTTGATCTGTGTGTATTCCCCACCTTCTTTGGTGTCTTGGGACTAGTTTCTGTATATAGATGTGGAGATGAGTGTGGCTTTCCTCTCAGATTGGTCGGTACTCCTTTATATGGGGGAGCCCAGTTAGTTTCATCTCTTATGGATTGGTTATTCTCTTAGAGGACTCAACCACAGATTAGATGGTCGCCGATTCTCCCGTTTACATGGGGTGGTCAGGTAGTTCCATCCCTTTGGTATGAAGCCAAAGAAGTTTGATGGATTAAATGATGATCCCTGTAATATTGACAAGTTTTTGTGTTTTGGTAGAGGGTAAGACCGAACCATGAATGGTTGCCTACGTACTGCTATTGTAGAGGAGATCAAGTCTGCGTAGTTCAAACCTGGTGTGAAGGTTTAACGTTGTACGTGGTAAAGTGGTGTAAAGATGTTTTTTTGTTTTTGTTTTATTGCGACTAGACCATATAAATGGCTGCCTACGTACTCTCGTGTATTGGGGAGATCAGGTCGACGTAGTTCGCCCCATGTACAGGGCAGTTTGCAGCTAAAAAGGTTAATTCCATGTACAAGATAAATTGAAGGTTTGA
The DNA here is from genome assembly GCA_020205505.1 of Panax japonicus. Taxonomy (NCBI): domain Eukaryota; kingdom Viridiplantae; phylum Streptophyta; class Magnoliopsida; order Apiales; family Araliaceae; genus Panax; species Panax japonicus. Next base: position 36,174,929 of record CM035097.1, on the reverse strand, counting down.
AAAAGTTTAATCCTAGGTGGGATAAACTGAAGGTGTGAAAGGTTTTGAAAACTTGCGAGTGAAGGATCTGTTGATACGAAACCAGGCTGCTGGTTGGAAAGTGCGTTTGTCCCTGATGGGGCAAATGGGTGTGAGGAAAGTTGTATGTAGTGAAGGTTTAGAAAACCTGAATTGACTGGGGATCTTGTGATCCATAACAAGGATATTTTCTTGATGGTACATTCAGACATAGTAACGTTTCACGGTGTCTGAGTTAATGAGTTGCAAAAATTCATCGCTATCCATCTCCTGTAATCTGAGAGCACCTCCGGTCAATACCTCCTTGACAACAAATGGGCCTTCCTAGTTCGAGGAAAATTTTCCTTTGGACTGATCTTGGTTGTCAATGATCTTCTTCAAAACCAAGTCATGTTGCTTAAACTACCGTAGCCAGACTTTTTTGCTGTAGGATCTGACGGTCATTTGTTGATATAATTGACCGTGGAAGATAGCAGCTGTGATGCCCCCAAAACAGGTATACATCACCCATCTTGAGTCGCCAAATACATGGTACATAAATCAAATACAAACTGAATTATACAACTGTCGGGTAATATACGACAAAACATAGCTGAGAGTTTAAACAAGAATATTGTCTTCAAGAAAATATCCACACTTAATGGAGTCCTCATTACATTTATTGTCACACCATTTAACAGAATAGTGAGGACTACTAATGCTATTATCTGGACCGTCACTCCATTCCCTGACTAGTCCCAGCTATATTCTCATTTCTTGAAGAGAACAATGAAAACAAAGGGTGAGCTCAACTAGCCCAATAAGAAATATTATGACTAAGATAATGCAGAATAATTTATCGTTAGCCTTCAATAGTGTTAAATTGATAAAATATAACAAACATCAAGTTTAACTGCAGCGGAACAAGATATCCATTAGAAAAGTCAAGTACAGCATAAAATCTACTATCTTCTATGATTTAAATGGTGTTTCATCACTTTTATCGCTGAGACTCAGCTTAATAAATAATCTACATCATCGAATCACCCCTACACTACAACCAAGGATATTCTTTAGTATCACGACCACAAATTGTCCATGCATTACGGGCCAAAGATATTCGTGAATTCATCAATGGTCATGATCATGCCAACAACTGTCCATCAATGCACTACGGGTCAATGAGGACTTTGACCACATCATTTGTAACATTACGGTCATGATTATACCGAATAATCTCTGGTCATAATCATACCAAGTCCATCTATGCACTACAGGCCACAGATGACTTTCAACATAATATAAACATGAGGATGATGACAATGATATAAGAATTTAATAAAAACAAGTTTAAGGATAAATTTTTAAAGATTTATAATTTAATTTATCCAGAATTCAATATTGTCTAAATTATCAACATGATACTGCTTTGTGGAGTAAAATTCAAAAGAAGACTGGATACTGGAATAGCGAAGTAGCAGACTTCTCTTTTTATTTCTCTCTATATCTTCTTCCTCTACAATTGATCTTGTGAGTCTTAGTGAATTGGTGAGAAATGAAAGAAAAATGAGCTTCTATTTATAGGAAAATATAGTTTCAATAATTGCACATTTTGGGGCTCGAAATATTACAATATAATACCTTCATCTTTTTCTTCATTTTTAATTTAGTCCTGCTAGTATTATCAAACTTGCACCACCTCCCCTAATAGTAAATCATGTGAATCAATAGTAAATCATGTGACTCAATAGTTCTAAACATGTGAAAAAATTAATTATAGTATAGTACCTTCATCTATACCTCCATTTTTAATTTAGTCATGCAAGTATTTTCAATCTTGCACCACCTCCCCTAATACTACATGCATGTGAATCAATAGTACACACATGTTAACAAATAGTTATAAACACATGAATTAATAGCAATTAATTACTCATTTATCTGATTAATTACCCAATTGTTCAATATAACCTCCAGCCATCAATTATTATCGAAATAAATATCGATTTCCACTAACACTAATAATCCCAACACAATGGAAATATCAATTTCATCTTTAATTAACACGAACTTATTCATCATTAATATTATAACTCATAATATTTAACAATCATATCATTCCCAGGATATAGGGGGGTTTTCGATAAGGATTTCTCCCTATTGGCGAGCAATTAGATTATCTAACCTCTCCTTGACAGAACTTCTAGACATTGTCAATATTGCAAATAATAATATGAACAACTTTGTCGTCTCAATTATTGATTTAATAATATAACATATTATGCAGATGATACTGTAACAATAATTGAATCAATAATATGAGAGATATGATGCAGCAATTACTGTAGCAATAATTGAGTATAACTGAGAGAATTCTCATGTAAGCATCAATAATCAATACCGTGTGTTACTATGCAACCACACCTATTACTGTACTTTTATTACCGGGTGGTTCAACAGTTTAACGGTAACACTTTCACTATTATTGTTATAAAAAGATAATTCTGTCATTTTCTAAATACGACAATACTTCCGTTGTGGGGTCCACCAGTGATTGTGCCGTTGTACGGATATTCCCTATTAAAATGAATACTTTATATCAACTTGATTTCTTTGCAAAATTTTCAAATATCACCCTTAACTTTAACCTTTAATCAATTTAACCATTTACTAAATAAAATAATAATTATAAGAAAATTGAATACTTTCATTTCACAAAATTCGGGGTCTTACAGTCTCCCCTACTTATGAAATTTCACCCTCGAAATTTATGTACTTACCTAGTATGCCAAAAAGGTGAGGATACCTCGACAGATTCTAACTCTTGAGGTATAACCTTTGAGTGTCAAATATGATCCCTCTTATCCAAGATTTTAACACTTACGTCCTCATGCGTTAAATTATATGTTATTTCGTCTAATTCCAATTCAATAATGTAGTTCGGGTCGTCCACATATTTACGTAACATCTATACGTAAAAAACCGTTATGAACACGCAACATACTTGGCGGTAAAACGAGTCTATAGGCTACAGTTCCTACTCGATCGAGGATTTAAAATGGGCCAATTAAATCGAGGGTTGAGATTTCCTCTCTTCATCAACTCTTGTTTCTAGAATAACGCCTTTTTGAACCTTCTTCTTCGTATTCATCAGCTCTAGGTGTGTAGTTTGAGCGGCTTTAACATTATTGATTAAAGTCGATTCTAATCGTATATTCGATTTCACGCTCTAGGGTATAGGCCAGGAAGTCTTTAGAGAGTACATTAACAAATTTATTAAAAATAGAAATATCATTCAAAACTGTGACTCTCATCCAAGACTTGGATAGCACATGTAATGAAGGTTTCTCCTAACGGAATTCAACAGATAAGTCAAAGTCTAATTTCTCCGGAGTCAAATTTAAACGTTGAGCGCAAGCAAGAGAGATAAAAGAATGGGCAGAACTGGTATCTAATAAGGTATAGACTTCGCAAGAATTTATAATTAATTAACCCGTGCTAACTTCGTTCGGGTTACTCGCTTTTTTTGAAGTCACGAAAAATCCTCTCCCTGAAACCACCGACTTTGTTTTGTCCGTATCTGCCTTTGGTGCCACCATCCCAGTTGGACCTGACTTTGGTGCACGACAAAATCGGCCTAGGTGACCTTCTTTTCCACAATTATAACATGCTTTGGATTGCATCGTACAGCTTGGACTGATATGTCCCTCCCCTCCGCATTTGAAGCATACAATTGGCGGTCGCTCTCCTTCCTTAAAAACGGGTGTTGGTGCTGCTATCTTTCCATCGTTGTTGAACATTCTCTTCTTGAAATTTCCACTCATATTATCTTGGCCATGATTACCACCGAAGTGGTTACCATTCTTGGCATGATAATTTCCCCCACGATGGTTTTCATTGTTCCAATGGTCGTTGCCACCGGTATGATTATTATCGTGTTGTTGGTCGTTGCCTTTTGGTTGTGCTGACTAATTATCGCGCTCTAATAACTGAGCACTATTCACAACATCTGAATATAAATAAAGTTTGTGAAAAATGAGGTATTTAAGTATATCGGGTTTTAAACCTTTTAGAAACATTCGTGTCATTCGCTCCCTATTATCGACCAAATGGGATGCAAATCGGGATAACTCCGTAAATTTAGCCTCGTATTGCGACACGGTCATATTGTTTTGCTCCAACTTGATAAACTCCACCTCCTTCATGTGACGAATACTTTCGGAAGAGTACTTGTCATTGAATAATTCTTGGAACTTCTCCCAAGACATCTTCAGTGCGGCAGGCTGAGTACGTTTTACTGATTCCCACCAGTAATCTGCCTCTCCTCGCAACATAAAGGTGGCAAAGGGAGCCTTTTGCTCCTCGGAACATCCCAAGACATCAAATATCTTGGTGATCTGCTTTATCCATGTCTCCACTTTAACTGGTTCTGGCTCTCCCAAAAACTCCGGTGGTCCCAGCTCCTTGAACTGCTTAGCAGTGACCATCAGAGAGTTGCAAGTGTTTCCACCTGCATTTTGAACATGAGTCTCTCTCGCCTGATGTTGCATGAATTGCATAAAGCCTCTAAACATCCCATCGTTCATCATCTAATCGGTGTTGTTGTTTACTTAAGGATTATTGTCTTCCTGTTGCACATTATCCTAGGTATTGATCGTTGGTGACTCAACGGTCTCATGTGCTTCATTGCTTATCTCAACATTTTTAGATGCCATTCTCAAACACTGTCACAAAATAAGGTTAATTGACATATGACATATTATCCCTATACTCTGACCGACCAATTAAATACCAAATAAACTTAGGTAGGTTATACTAGCGAAGGAATTCCCCATCTCTCACCTCCTAGTTCTTGTCTCACATATCATCCAGGGATCATATCCCTAAACTTTGATACCAACTGTGATGCCCCCGAAATAGGTATACACCACCCATCTTGAGTCGCCAAATACATGGTACATAAATCAAATACAAACCTAATTATACAACTGTCGGGTAATATACGACAAAACATAGCTGAGAGTTTAAACAAGAATATTGTCTTCTAGACAATATACACACTCAATAGAGTCCTCATTACATTTATTGTCACACTATTTAACAGAATAGTGAGGACTACTAATGCTATCATCTAGATCGTCACTCCGTTCCCCGAGTAGTCCCAACTATATTCTCATTTCTAGAAGTGAACAATGAAAGCAAAGGGTGAGCTCAACTAGCCCAATAAGAAATATTATGACTAAGATAATGCAGAATAATTTATCGTTAGCCTTCAACGGTGTTAAACTGATAAAATATAACAAACATCAAGTTTAACTAAAGCGGAATAACAAATCCATTAGAAGAGTCAAATAGAGCATAAAATCTACTCTCTTCTATGATTTAAAAGGTTTTTCATCACTTTTATCGCTGAGACTCAGCTTAATAAATAATCCACATCATTGAATCACCCCTGCACTACGGCCAAGGATATTATTTAGTATCACGATCACAAATTATTCATGCACTGCGGGCCAATGATATTTGTAATAACCCAAGATTTTCTATATAAAATAAATAAAAATTTTGCGTATAATTTTTTTTATTTAATGACGAGACCAAGTGTCAAGTAAAGTGAACGATAAATGCGAATATATTTATTACTTGAAAAATTAGAAAAAATTTTGAAATAATTAATTTCCACAAATTTTATGGTAATAAATTTCTGTAAGCTGAAATGTTTTATTAATTATTTTCCATGAAAACATGATTGGAAATAATATATGAAGTGACAATTAGATTTATATAATAAATATTTTATTATATGAATTTTTTATAATATTTAAGTTAATTATTTTAACTTGATTATTGATGTTGTGTAAGAAAGAGAATTCTGATTTAAGATCCAAACCCTGAATAGGGATTGTGATCAAGAGATGAGAATAATAATATTATATTATTTGTATAATGATTTTACAGTACAATAATTATGTACTGTGTATGTGCAGACAGATAATATTGAGCAATGACGGTCAATTAGGTCATAGCACAGTACTGTGCTGTGAAACCCTAATTATTAAACTCAGTTATGAGAAATGACTGAGTGGTGACTGTGTATATGAAGTTACTGTGTACAAGAATGTCGGTAATTAGGACAAACCCTAATTACTATTTTTACACTGATAATTAGGACAAACCCTAATTATTATAATCCTAATCGGTTGAAGATAGAAATTGTAATGACTGTGTTAGAACACGCACAGATAATTAGAGAACCCTAATGGTCAATTAGAAATCCTAATTGATAACGTTAAAGAACCCTAATTATAGAACCCAAATTTTTCTATAGAAAACCCTAATTTAAATTACCGGGTTTAATTACGATGTTATTGTATAAATGTTTTAATTTACCAAAGGATAGAAAGTAATTGGTAAATAATAAGAATTACCATCTAGTGATTAAATACTACATTTAAATGCTATGCCCTTGAAATTATATGTGAAATGACCAAAATGCCCTTTTTGGTTTATTAGTGTATTATTACTTACATTGTTGATGGAATCTTGTAACAAAAATGCCCAACATGCTTACCCCACCATTTTATCAGCTATCAAGCAATGGAATCATCCAATGTATCTAATATATTTTTTATATAGATTAAAGAAAGGGGAAATGCATTATTTTCATTAATTATGCTTTATTGCTACCACATGTCCACAAAATCTGGCCATTCCATCTAGAAATCATCTATGGACTGTAATATTACCCATCAATTATCAGCCCTACATTGATTGATTCAATCAATTATATAATTAAGGGAGAGAATTAAGCATTTTGTACACTAGAATTTTACAAACTCTCAAACCAAACTCTCTCAAGCTCTTAGCTCCGAAAATCTCTTGCTTATACACTCCTAAACACAGCCCCACGATCACAATCATCAAAAACAGAAGATCAAAGTCAGAAATCAAGAAATCAAAGTAAGAAAAGGTAGGAAACCCTATCCTAGAAATCCTTTGATTCTATGTTAATTAGTGAAATTGATTGTTTAAAGTTGTGTAATAAGTAGTCTATTAATGTTCTGGGTTGTAAAAACACAGACCCATAACATCAAAATGCACGAATTTGAAGATTTGAGCAAGTTGTCAAAACCAAATCTGTGGTCTGACAGTCAAATGTTAGGGACCATAGATCTTTTCTCGATCATGGTTTTTGATGTTTAAAACTTGTAACATGTAGCCTGATATGTGGTCTTTAATATTCAAAAAGAATCAAATCTAGATCAATTATAGATCACAAGATATAAACGGTCAAAACCTGTTGACCGGGAACTGTGAAATCGCGAACCCAGAAAATTGATGAACAGTTTCCGTGTTGCACTTTGACCGGCCAGATCTTGTTCATGCTGTGATGTTTTAATGTTATGAAGCTTTTAAGTTGTAGTCCTACATATTGTCTACACACTGGAATTAATAGATCACATAAACGTTACACGATTATCAAGATATAGAGGTCCAAAGTAGGCATCACGAACGGTTCTTCACGAAGAATAGCTCTGATAGCTACTTTGATGGCCATTTTCTCCCAGATCTGATGTTGTTTAGAAGTTATGATTGTTGGTAATTGTATTCTGGTATAGATTGTTCAGAATCGTTGAGACCAAAGAGTTATAGTCGGTCAAACCTACCACCTCGAAACTGTCACTAACAGTGTTCTTGAGATGAAAAACACCTATAGCGACGGTTGTCTGTCGCTATAGCCTTTAGCGACGGATTTTATTTATTTTATTTTCTGTAATTTTCGAAAATAATTTAAAAATTAGAAAAATTAGATTTTAAATTCTGAAATATTATTTTAAAGTCCGAAAAATAATATTTAATTATTTTGAGTATATTTCATAAATATTTAATAATTTTGGAATATAAAAGGTATTTATTTATTTAATTATAATATTAAATAAATGATTTAAAAATAGTTTTAATTCATGAAAAATCATGAAAAATTATTTTATGGTATAAGAAAATATTTTAAGTTATGACTTTTAATATTTTGTAACGAATTTCATTAATTCATTAATATTAATGATATTAAAGTTATTTATTAGTTTAAAAATCATTTTAATATTTTAAAAATCATTTTAGATGAAAATAAAGTATTTAAAGATATTTTGAGTTATAAAATATAACTTTTAATATTTAGAAGATAATTTCATTAATAATTATATATTAATGATATTTAGTTAATGATTTGTGATATTAAGTTTATTTAATATTTATATTAAACAAATAGTTTAAAAATGGTTTTATTTATTTAAAAATCATTTAAAGAGGATATTAAGGATTTAAAAATATTTTAAGTTATAATTAATGACTTTTAATATTTAGATAAATAGTACATTAATATTTAAATATTAATGGTAATTATTTAAAAATAATTTTAATTGTTTTAAAAATCATTTAAACGTAATATAAATGTTTTAAAAATAGTTTGAGTTATTATAAATAACTTTTATATTTTGGCAATGGTTTCATTAATAATTTAATATTAATTAATTATTAATGATAATATAATTGTTTGATGTTTAAATCATTTAATTATGATTCGTATGTCTGAAAATGCATGATAAATTATTATAAATGCTTTAAAATTATTTTAAGTCATTTAAAAATAAAATGACTGATACTCACAGATGTTGAGGTACAGAAAAAGAGTCTTAGACTCAGTAATTACCCGATAAAGCTTTCGGTACGCCGACAAATGTCAGACCTTATAAAAGAAAGAAAAGGCTATTGTAAGAACATGGATGAGATATTTGAAAAATGTATAAAAATATTTCAAGTATAGAATATGAACTAAAAGTATGATCACTGCGATTATGTGATGACGTGATTAGACTATGTGCTGACTGTAATAGATAGTACTATGTGTTATGATATATTGCTCTAATCGAACAAATGATCTGATTAATGATAGGTTGTGATATAAAGAGATATAACCTAAGTTGAGATTTATAATCAGCGAATCAGGCAAGTATCCTACCTTTGCACTTCCTTTATGCAATGGACATGAGTAAGAATGTTTCAGAATTATTCTATTCCTGTACAGATTATGTACGCTTTGATTATCAACATGTTAATCCAGATATATATATATTCTATTCATTGATTTCTAAATGGTTATACAAGTGTCCCCACTTGGATAATTATGGCATTTATTCACATGTTGATACACCTTTGTCAATTACCCGTATATATATATATGTTGAACTACATATTATTGTTGAGCTAGATTAAAAACCTTAGGGTTTGGAACCAGACATGTATGAACATTTCTATATGGGAAATTTTTGCGCCCAAGGCGGATGGAGTGAGCGATGAATTTCGTTCAAGTTATGTAGTATTGATTAATACAAGGTACAACGGGGCTGATCACCCTCCGTTATGACGGTTTGAGGATGGATTTCTGCTAAACTTTTTTGAAAATGAAAAAGAATGTTCATAGTATGTTTCTTAAACCCTATTCAAGGGTAGAGCCAGAGCCAAATTTAAAGAATTTGAAAGAGAGTTGTTATGTGAAATTTTTATCAGTACAGATTACTTCATAACTTTCAATTCGTTGTAGAAGTGTTATTTAAAAAGAATACTTAAATTCTTTCAGCTTATATATATAATTGCTATTACTTGCTGGGCACTCAAATTCTCATCCTTGCTTAAATTAAATGTTTTCAGTTATGTATGAGCAACCTGAAGGCTCAGGCACGAACAAGGAGAAAGGAAAGCTGTTCGAATGAGTTATATTATGAGTTAATGGTTATAGTCAGTATTGGTATCTATTCAGGTATCGTATGGAATGTATTTGAAGGTCTCGTACCTGGGGAGTAAACTTTAATGTATGTAAATTAAGTTTGAATGTAATATTATTTTTGCATTATTCAGTTTATTGAAATGGTATCGTGAAGCACCAAGTTCGGGTTTCAAGTACCTGGATTTGGGGTCGTCACAGGTTGGTATCAAAGCTGTTCGTTATGAAGCTTAGGTAGGAATACCTGAGACTAATAACCGCAATGATTGGGATAAGTACTAACTCATATAGAGTTAGTTGGTCGATAAGATTCAAAGATGAATCTCGGCGAGTGTAAAGACACAGAGTTTCCTAACTCTGATAATAAAGTTAAACAGTAGTGGGGAATAGATTGAGTCTAAAATACTGAAAGTGCAGTTATGAGAGATCGTAAAATAAAACGATCAAGATATAGAAGTAAATCGTAAAATATACGATGAGATCATTCCGTGATCTGATAAGGCTATGACAGCTTGAAAGAATCAATCTGTTGATTGGAGAGTTTACAGCAAGATTGTTGTGTATGAATTGTACTATAAATTGGTACAGATCCAGAAGATAATTATAAATACGAATTAAATTCGTATAGAGAAGGGGTTAGTGTTAGGTGGGGATTCAATTGAGGACTCATGTCGGCAGCTGAGTTGTATGATTCTTCGTATGGTAGCTGAATTGTACTTGGTGTAAAAACCACTTAGTTTTTGGTACTGATAATCATTAAAATGTTTATGTCGCGCTATTTGTTATATGCACATTAAGAGGATGACTCAATTCTCAGGTGTATAACAGGTAGATAGGTCATAGATAGAGAATATAAGATTAAGTACGAGTTCTTAAAACCCATACTTATGAGATATTCTTGACTCATAATTATATGAAATGTTTATGAACCCCTCAGCGAATGGACGCCAAAGGTCTGACTAGGATAAGTTCTTAAACTCATATGATTGTGGCAACTTATGAACTCATAAGTGTGGTTTGACGAACTGGGTATAGTTATGTGTGAATGAAGAATTGAGGATTATAGGAACAGATAGATTGTTAAGCAAATGATTATTAGTAAAGGTGTTAGGTTTTCCTAAACTCCTAGCTATGCTAAACTTCAAAATTTTTGACATCAAGCTAAATACGCACTATGTGCTTTTGAAAACAAAAATGTAGACTCGTAATCATTTTTGAAACGGTTTAAAGTACGGTCTATGCTACTTATTTCGGCTAGGCGCAAAGGATTTGAAATGTCAAAAGTTATTTTTATTTATCACCTATGTACCATGTAACCTGGTACAGAGATGATAAAAAAATGATGGAGTCGTCAATGAAGTATTACTTAGTGGGATGTGATATCAGGATCGTCAGCCCACTACGGTATGATGTAGAATGATAAAATCACCAAATGACGAAATCCTCAACGGACTGTAAATACAGTGTGGCATCATGACGTCATTGTCGAAAAATGTTTTCAAAAAGTTTAATTTGCCAACGGGGTTTGGCTATACTTAAATAATTCGATTGAATTGAATTATTGATATGAGTCTATGCTATTTGAATCAGCTAGACTAATGTTTATGAAAACTCTAAGTGTTCATTGAAAGAAATTTCCCGAACCAAATTGTTTGGTGCGAAATCCTATGATAAGACTAAGGTGAACAATGTTGTTTGGATAAATGATCCAATCTAATAGCGTAAATATTCGCTAGGTATGATTAATACGTTATGCATGACGTAGGGGTACAATAGGCCAATCACCTAAAGTACTATTAATGGTAGTATACCTTCTTTGTGATTGTAAACATACCAGGTAATGTTTTATTTTGCGGTATGAATACCGTTAAAACTATGTGTTCATGGTCTATATGACCCCTCAGCACAATTTGAGAACTTTTACTCTTGTGAGAGGTGTATTGGGTAGAATGTGATGATGGATATGAAATAGTGTAAACTCGTTGCGTACGAGTAGAATCTGAGATGATTAAATAAAGGTTATTGTGACAACCTAGTTTTTGTGAATGTTTAGAATATGTAAACTCCTAGTGAGTAGTTATTGTTAGATGTGAAGATAGAAAAGTTGTTGCGTCAGACGTTAATGGAAATAATGGAAGAGCAGGATAGGCTCAAAATCCAAATTGACCAGATGGAGCCTCAAGCAACACATCGTGTAAAGAAAGAAAGATAGAAGATCCTGACTTAGGAAAACCTGATAAGAAGAAAGGGAAGAAGATATGTATATTTGCGGTTGTGAAGGACAAACCTCTCCTCGTTGCCCCGACTATAAGAAAGGTGGATGTTTTAATTGTGGGATGGAAGGACATCGAGCGAATGAATGTCCGAGAAAAAGGCTTGGTAAATAAGTAGTATGGGTTATGTTATGTAATATGTGTGATAAGTAATGAACTATTTTTAACTTTTAGGTTGGTCAAGATTTTAAATCCTGACTTTCGTAGTCACAAAGGGATAGCTGTTGATTAAAGCAGGATGTGTTATGTAAATATTCGATAAATGAATAAGAATCTAAGTTTGAGAAATGAAACGAGTTTAATACATTAATCTTATGCAATAAGGTTTAAAATGTAAGGGTATAATTTATGGTTTTATTTAACCAGATAATGCCGCCAAGACGTCAAACTCGAAACCAAAGGATAGAAGAATCTACTAATGCTGGGGAACGATAGCCAGAACTGATGCAAAACTTTGCAAACATGGTAGCTCAGGCTATGCAGCAGGGAACACCAGTTGCAGGAAACCAGCCAGACAATCGCTTGGCAAAATTCAAAGACTTCAAAGCCGTAGGACCACCAGAATTCAGAGGATCAGCTAACCCTATAGAAGCCCAGACTTGGGTGAACGAGATAGAGAAGGCGTTCGTAATCGCTAGAGTAGATGCGGGGCAAAAGACCGCTTTTACCACTTATATGATGAAAGGGGAAGCTAACTTTTGGTGGGAGGCAAATAAAACTCGGGCAGGAGAAGAAGAAATTACTTGAGATAGGTTTACGGATTTATTTTTCCAAAACTATCTCTCTGTTAGTTTGCAGTCTAGAATGGAGGTGAAATTCCTGGAGTTAAAGCAGGATAACATGACTGTTGCGGAGTATGCCGCAAAATTTAATGAGTTGGCTAGGTTTGCTCCACATCAATTGGATACAGAGGCTAGGAAGGCAAGGAGATTTGAGCTGGGTTTAAAACCCTAGCTCTACAATAAGGTGTCAGTACTGCAAATCAATACTTTTGCAGCACTCATGGAGAAGGCTATCATAGCTGAACAGGGAAGTGATGCCATGAGCCTCTACCACAAGGAGAAGAAGAACAAAAGCAAGTCAGGAGGAGCAGTAAAGATAGAAAGTAGTAGTGGGAATAGGGGTGAGAAAAGAATGAGGAATTTTTCTGAGAACGTGCAAGTGAAGCAGGAAGGTACAAAGAAGCAGGTAGTGCAGTGCAAGAACTGCGGGAAGAATCACTCTGGCGAGTGTTTGAAGGGCAAGTTTGTATTCTACAAGTGCGGGCAAGAGGGTCATATCTCTCCCAAATGCCCCAACTCAAGGATGATCAGTGGATGCTTCATATGTGGATCGACTGAGCATAAGGTGAGGAACTATCCATAGAGGGGAATGGAGGCAGGAAACGTAACCACGGGGAGAAGCAGTTGGAAGTTAGCAATTTCAGGACCAAACTCAACCAGTAACCCAACGAAAGTAACTCAACGAAAGTAACTCCGAGGGTTTACAACATGACGGTCCAGGATACGGTGATAGCTGGAAACAGAACTCCAGGTGCTATTTGAATAACTTATATATCTTATATTTCTGCTCAATCAGATAGACAAGTGTTATAAAGAATAATTAAAGATCAGTTCGATCAAGTATGATCGAGATCTACGTACAATGATTATATGCTATGTACCCTTCTGCATATGTGTTTTTAAAGCGGTGATTCCGGGGACGAAATCCTTATAAGGGAGGGTGAATGTAATAACTCGAGATTTTCTATATAAAATAAATAAGAAATTTTGCGTATAAATTTTTTTTTTATTTAATGACGAGACTAAGTGTCAAGTAAAGTGAACGATAAATGCGAATATATTTATTACTTGAAAAATTAGAAATAATTTAGGAATTATTAATTTCCACAAATTATATGGTAATAAATTTCTGTAAGCCGAAATGTTTTATTAATTATTTTTCATGAAAACATGATTGCAAATAATATATGAAGTGACAATTAGATTTATATAATAAATATTTTATTATATGAATTTTTCAGAATATTTAAGTTAATTATTTTAACTTGATTATTGATGTTGTGTAAGAAAGAGAATTCAGATTTGAGATCCAAACCCTAAATTGGGATTGTGATCAAGAGATGAGAATAATAATATTATATTATTTGTATAATGATTTTACAGTACAATAATTATGTACTGTGTATGTGCGGACAGATAATATTGAGCAATGACAGTCAATTAGGTCATAGCACAGTACTGTGCTGTGAAACCCTAATTATTAAACTCAGTTATGAGAAATGACTGAGTGGTGACTGTGTATATGAAGTTACTGTGTACAAGAATGTCGGTAATTAGTACAAACCCTAATTACTATTTTTACACTAATAATTAGAACAAACCCTAATTATTATAATCCTAATCGGTTGAAGATAGAAATCGTAATGACTGTGTTAGAACACACACAGATAATTAGAGAACCCTAATGGTTAATTAGAAACCCTAATTGATGACGTTAAAGAACCCTAATTATAGAACCCAAATTTTTCTATAAAAAACCCTAATTTAAATTACCGGGTTTAATTACGATGTTATTGTATAAATGTTTTAATTTACCAAAGGATAGAAAGTAATTGGTAAATAATAAGAATTACCATCTAGTGATTAAATACTACATTTAATTGCTATGTAAAAAATGCCCTTGAAATTATATGTGAAATAACCAAAATGCCCTTTTTGGTTTATTAGTGTATTATTACTTACATTGTTGATGGAATCTTGTAACAAAAATGCCAAACATGCTTACCCTACCATTTTATCAGCTATCAAGCAATGGAATCATCCAATTGTAGCATCCAAAGTATCTAATATATTTTTTATATAGATTAAATAAAGGGGAAATGCATTATTTTCATTAATTATGCTTTATTGCTACCACATGTCCACAAAATCCGGCCATTCCATCTAGAAATCACCTATGGACTGTAGTATTACCCATCAATTATCAGCCCTACATTGATTGATTCAATCAATTATATAATTAAGGGAGAGAATTAAGCATTTTGTACACTATAATTTTACAAACTCTCAAACCAAACTCTCTCAAGCTCTTAGCTCCAAAAATCTCTTGCTTATACACTCCTAAACACAGCCCCACGATCACAATGATCAAAAACAGAAGATCAAAGACAGAAATCAATAAATCAAAGTAAGAAAAGGTAGGAAACCCTATCCTAGAAATCCTTTGATTCTATGTTAATTGGTGAAATTGATTGTTTAAATTTGTGTAATAAGTAGTCTATTAATGTTCTGGATTGTAAAAACACAGACCCATAACATCAAAATGCACGAATTTGAAGATTTGAGCAAGTTGTCAAAACCGAATCTGTGGTCTGACAGTCAAATGTCAGGGACCATAGATCTTTTCTCGATCATGATTTTTGATGTTTAAAACTTGTAACATGTAGCCTGATATGTGGTCTTTAATATTCAAAAAGAATCAAAGCTAGATCAATTATAGATCACAAGATATAAACGGTCAAAACCCGTTGATCGGGAACTGTGAAATCGCGAACCCAGAAAATTGATGAACAGTTTCCATGTTGCACTTTGACCGGCCAGATATTGTTCACGCTGTGATGTTTTAATGTTATGAAGCTTTTAAGTTGTTGTCCTACATATTGTCTACACACCGGAATTGATAGATCACATAAACGTTACACGATCATCAAGATATAGAGGTCCAAAGTAGGCATCACGAACTCTTCTTCACGAAGAACAGCTCTGACAGCTACTTTGATGGCCATTTTCTCCTAGATCTGATGTTGTTTAGAAGTTATGATTGTTGGTAATTGTATTCTAGTATTTCCTCTACAAGACTCAATTTATAGATTGTCCAGAATCGTTGAGACCAAAGAGTTATAGCCGGTCAAACCTACCACCTCGAAGCTGTAACTGACAGTGTTCTTGAGATGAAGAACACCTATAGCGACGGTTATCTGTCGCTATAGCCTTTAGCGACAGATTTTATTTATTTTATTTTCTGTAATTTCCGAAAATAATTTAAAAATTAGTAAAATTAGATTTTAAATTCTGAAAAATTATTTTAAAGTCCAAAAAATAATATTTAATTATTTTGAGTATATTTCATAAATATTTAATATTTTTGGAATATAAAAGGTATTTATTTATTTAATTATAATATTAAATAAATGATTTAAAAATTGTTTTAATTCATGAAAAATCATGAAAAATTATTTTATGGTATAAGAAAATATTTTAAGTTATGACTTCTAATATTTTGTGACGAATTTCATTAATTAATTAATATTAATGATATTAAAGTTATTTATTAGTTTAAAAATGATTTTAATATTTTAAAAATTATTTTAGATGAAAATAAAGTATTTAAAGATATTTTGAGTTATAAAATATAACTTTTAATATTTAGAAGATAATTTCATTAATAATTATATATTAATGATATTTAGTTAATGATTTGTGATATTAAGTTTATTTAATATTTATATTAAACAAATAGTTTAAAAATGGTTTTATTTATTTAAAAATCATTTAAAGAGGATATTAAGGATTTAAAAATATTTTAAGTTATAATTAATGACTTTTAATATTTGGATAAATAGTACATTAATATTTAAATATTAATGGTAATTATTTAAAAATGATTTTAATTATTTTAAAAATCATTTAAAGGTAATATAAAGGTTTTAAAAAATAGTTTGAGTTATTATAAATAACTTTTATATTTTGGCAATGGTTTCATTAATAATTTAATATTAATTAATTATTAATGATAATAGAATTGTTTGATGTTTAAATCATTTAATTATGATTCCGATGTCTGAAAATGCATGATAAATTATTATAAATGCTTTAAAATTATTTTAAGTCTTTTAAAAATAAAATGACTGATACTCACAGATGTTGAGGTACAGAAAAAGAGTCTGAGACTCAGTAATTACCCGATAAATCTGCCGGTACGCCGACAAATGTCATACCTTATAAAAGAAAGAAAAGGCTACTGTAAGAACATGGGTGAGATATTTGAAAAATGTATAAAAATATTTCAAGTATAGAATATGAACTAAAAGTATGATCACTGCGATTATGTGATGACGTGATTAGACTATGTGCTGACTGTAATAGACAATACTATGTGTTATGATATATTGCTCTAATCGAACGAATGATCTGATTAATGATAGGTTGTGATATAAAGAGATAGAACCTAAGTTGAGATTTGTAATCAGCGAATCAGGCCAGTATCCTACCTTTGCACTTCTTTTATGATTGGGACATGAGTAAGAATGTTTCAGAATTATTCTATTCATGTACAGATTATGTACGCTTTGATTATCAACATGTTAATTCAGATATATATATTCTGTTCATTGATTTATAAATGGTTATACAAGTGTCCCCACTTGGATAATCATGGCATTTATTCACATGTTGATACACATTTGTCAATTACCCATATATACATATATGTTGAACTACATATTATTGTTGAGGAAGATTAAAAACCTTCGGGTTTGCAACCAGACATGTATGAACATTTCTATATGGGAAATTTTTGCGCCCAAGGCGGATAGAGTGAGCAATGAATTTCGTTCAAGTTATGTAGTATTGATTAATACAAGGTACAACGGGGCTGATCACCCTCTGTGCCCGTAGGTTATGATAGTTTGAGGATGGATTTCTGCTAAACTTTTTCAAAAATGAAAAAGAATGTTCATAGTATGTTTCTTAAACCCTATTCAAGGGTAGAGCCAGAGCCAAATTTAAAGAATTTGAAAGAGAGTTGTTATGTTAAATTTTTATCAGTACAGATTACTTCACAACTTTCAATTCGTTGTAGAAGTGTTATGTAAAAAGAATACTTAAATTCTTTCAGCTTATATATATAATTGCTATTACTTGCTGGGCACTCAAATGCTCATTCTTGCTTAAATTAAATGTTTTTAGTTATGTATGAGCAACCTGAAGGCTCAGGCACAAACAAGGAGAAAGGAAAGCTGTTCGAATGAGTTATATTATGAGTTAATGGTTATAGTCAATATTGGTATCTATTCAGGTATCGTATGGAATATATTTGAAGGTCTCGTACCTGGGGAGTAAACTTTAATGTATGTAAATTAAGTTTGAATGTAATATTATTATTCTATTATTCAGCTTATTGAAATGGTTTCGTGAAGCACCAAGTTTGGGTTTCAAGTACCTGGATTTGGGGTCGTCACAATATTCGTGTATTCATCAATGGTCATGATCATGCCAACAACTGTCTATCAATGCACTACGGACCAATGAGGACTTTTACCACATCATTTGTAACATTACGGTCATGATTATACCAAATAATCCCTGGTCATAATCATACCAAGTCCATCTATGTACTACAGGCCACGGATGACTTTCAAAATAATATAAACATGATGATGATGACAATGATATAAGAATTCAATAAAACAAGTTCAAGGATAAATTTTTAAAGATTTATAATTTAATTTATCAAGAATTCAATATTGTCCAAATTGTCAACGTGATACTGCTTTGTGGAGTAAAATTCAAGAATGATAATGTATCAAAAATAATTTGGACTAAAAATAAATCAATTTTTGTTATAAATAGTACTCCGGGCGAATAGTATCCAAGTAAATAGTACTCTGTGAATAGTACGCCGGAATAGTACTTTATAAATATTACTCGAGAATAGTACTTTTTGAATAGTATCCAGTGAATAGTACTTTTGTGAATAGTACCCGTATAAATGAATAATACTCATGGACAGTACTCTGGCATGAAAAACTTAAAATTTAACAAAAATGTGCAGAAAATATCCTTGTGAAACGATACTAGATGAAGCGCAAATTTCAAGGATATTCTACTAATTTCACGGAATATAGAAGCAATACTTTAACCGAATGATGGTATAATCAGGAATACGAGACGAAATAATATTACTCACATACTACAGAGTTTGGAAGAAAATATTATTCCTCTGAATACTAAACAAAATAATATCCCTTACCTAAGAAGAAGATTGGATACTGGAATAGTGAAGTAGCAGACTTTTCTTGTTCTTTCTCTCTATAGCTTCTCTCTCTATAATTGCTCTTGTGAGTCTTAGTGAATTGGTGAGAAATGAAGGAAGAATGAGCTTCTATTTATAGAAAAATATAGTTTCAATAATTGTACATTTTGGGGCTCAAAATATTACAGTATAATACCTTCCTCTTTTTCTTCATTTTAAATTTTGTCCTGCAAGTATTATCAAACTTGCACCACCTCCCCTAATAGTACATCATGTGAATCAATAGTAAATTATATGACTCAATAGTTCTAAACATGTGAAAAAATTAATTATAGTATAGTACCGTCATCTATACCTCCATTTTTAAATTAGTCATACAAGTATTATAAATCTTGCACCACCTCCCCTAATATTACATGCATGTGAATCAATAGTACACATATATGAACAAATAGTTATAAGCACGAGAATTAATAGCAATTAATTGCTCATTTATCCGATTAATTACCCAATTGGTCAATATAACCTCTAGACATCAATTATTATCGAAATAAATGTCGATTTCCACTAACACTAATAATCCCAACACAATGAAAATATCAATTTCATCTTTAATTAAGACGAACTTTTTCATCATTAATATTATAACTCATAATATTTAACAACCAAATCATTACCAGGAAAGACGGGGCTTTCTATTAAGGATTTCTCTCTATTGGCGCGCAATTAGATTATCTAACCTCTCCTTGACAGAACTTCTAGACATTGTCAATATTGCAAATAATAATATGAATAACTTTGTCGTCTCAATTATTTATTTAATAATATAACATATTATGCAGATGATACTATGACAATAATTTAATCAATAATATGAGAGATGATGTAGCAATTACTGTAGCAATAATTGAGTATAACTGATTGACTTCTCACGTAAGCATCAATAATCAATACCATGTGCTACTATGCAACTATGCGTATTACTATACTTTTACTACCGGGTAGTTCAACAGTTTAACGGTAAAACTTTCGCCATTATTTTTAAAAAAGATAATTCAGTCATTTTCTAAATACGATAGTACTTTCGTTGTGGGGGTCCACCAATGATTGTACCATCGTACGAATATTCCATGTTAAAATTAATATTCCCCGACACAACGAATATTTTATATCAACTTTCTTTCTTTATAAAATTTTCAAATATCGCCCTTAACTTTAACCTTTTATCAATTTAACCATTTACTAAATAAAATAATAATTATAAGAAAATTGAATACTTTCATTTCATAAAATTCGGGGTCTTACAACAGCGGTTTGCCTGTTGTCCATTAGAGACAATTGGTGATACCTATCTTGTAACCATTAGTCTTGAAAAATCGATTATGGTGAAGATAAAATGATGCCCATTACTGGCTTTGGGCTCGATGGTCCCGATCACGTCCATTCCCTACATTGAGAAGGGACAGGGTAAACTCATATTGTGGAGCTCCCTTGGAGGGGCGTGGATAGCATTCCCATGAAATTTGGCCTTGGTAACATCTCTTGACGTGATCATCACAGTGTACTTTGAGAGAGAACCAGTAATGCCCTATTCTTAGGATCTTCTTTACAAGTAGGGGGCCACTCATGTGTGGGCCACATACTCTATCATGGATTTCATCCATGAGCCTCTGAGCTTGGTCCTTGTCCAGACATATGAGGAGACCTAGTCCTACATCTCTTTTGTAGAGTGTGTCTTCGTTCAGGTAGAGTTTCATAGCCAGTCGATGGATCCGCCTTCTTTCAGTCGGGCATGCTTCAATGGGTGTAGATCCATCTTGTAAGTACTCTTTGATATGCTGATACCAAAGGTGTTAGATGGGAGGTAGCTCATCCAATACTTCTTCAATGTAGTCACCATAGGCTGGTTCTTTTGTTGGGTAAATGTGATGCATGGCATGTTTTCCTTGTCAAATATGTTGATCAAATAGGCCAAGGTTGCTAACGCATCCGCAAAGTCATTCCTATTCTGAGGAATGTGGAGGAATGATATTTCTTCAAACTCCGAGTCCAACTGTATAACATGTCGATGGTAAGGCAGCAAATGTAGCTATTTGGTGTGATAGATTCCTTTGGTTTGTCTTATTACCAATTAGGATTCCCCAAAGATAGTTAACCGTCTGATTCCCATTGATTGAGTAAGTTTTAGCCCATGATACAGCCTTGATACTCACCTATGTTGTTGGTGTTGGCAAACTACAATTTGACGGCGACGGGATGCTTCTCCCCCGTAACTGATACTAGAACTACTCCGGTTACATAGCATTTTATGTTTACAGCTCAATCAAAATACATCTTTCACGATTGGCGTGTATCGTCCCGATAGTGTTACTGAACTGTCATTACCCCTTCATCGGGGAAGTATGTTTCCACAGGTTTGAAATCCCCTGAAGGTGCGACGGCCAGTTGATTCGCAATTCCTTGACCTTAGATAGACTTTTGCGTCTTATAGACGATGTCAAATTGTTGTAGGATCAACTGTCATCTGGACAGTCGGCAATTCAACATGTGTTTACTAAACATGTACTTGAGAGGATCCATGCGGGATATGAGATGGGTTATACGACCATGGAAGTAATCATGTAACCTCATAGAAGCTCATACTAAAGCACAAGAAGTTTTCTCAATCATGTACTTGTGTTCACTGCTGGTGAATCTTTTGCTGAGGTAATAAATAGCTCTCTATTAGCCTCTATCGTCTTTCTATCCCAGCATGTAGCCCATGGCATTTTCATTGATGGACATGTATATAAATAAAGGAACATCATCCTTGAATGGTACCAAAATAGGAGCTTTGACTAACTGCCCTTTGATTATAAGGAAGGCTTTCTGACACTCATCATTCCATTTCATGGAGGATTTCATCCTTAATAACTTGAAGATAGGCTTACAGGTTGCTGTGAGTTGGGAGATGAATCTGCTGATGAAGTTGATTCTTCCCAAAAATCAATGTATTTCCTTCTCTGTTTGAAGAATTGGCATTTCTGTGATGGCCTTGATTTTGGTGGGATATAGCTCAGTCCCCTTGTGGCTGACTAGGAAACCTAGCAACTTGCCTGATTTGACGCCAAAAGCACATATTCAACTTCAAGTTATACTTATGCAACCTGTTGAAGAGCTTTGTGAGATAGTCTAGGTGGTCTACCTCCCTTCGGGACTTGACAATGATGTCATCCACATAGATCTCTATCTCCTTGTGCATTAAATCATGGCAAAGAGCCATCATGGCTCGTTGGTAGGTAGCTCCGGCATTGATGAGGCCGAATGACAACCATCTGTAGCAAAAGGTTCCCCAAGAAGTGATGAATCCAGTTTTCTCACGATCCTCTTCAACAACCATGATTTGGTGGTACCCCGCAAAGCAATCAACAAAGGAGTACATGTCGTATTGAGCTGTATTATCAATGAATATGTGGCTGAATGGCACGGAAAGCTATCTTTGAGGAAAACTTTGTTCAGGTCCTCATAATCCACGCATACTCGCACCTTCCCTCCCGGTTTGGGCATGGGGACTATGTTAGATAACCATTCGGGGTATGTTGACACCATGATGATGCCTACTTGAAATTGTTTCACAATTTCTTCTTTAATTTTTAAACTCCACTCATGTTTTAATCGCCTAAGCTTCTGCTTGACTTTTGCTTGAATCCTTCTTTGTTGGGGAGGCGACGAATAACAATCTCAGTAGACAAACCGACCATGTCTTCATGAGACCATGCAAACACATCCTGGAAATGGGTAAATAGAGTAACCATGTCATTCCTTTGGTTTGGAGTGAGGCTTATACCAATCTGGATTTTTTTTTGGGTTTTTTGAGGTTCCGAGGTTAAAAGAGGTGATTTAATCAAGATTTGGCTTGAGTTTGTCTTCAACCCATTCTTTAATCTCATGAGGTATCTCATAGACCTCTTGTATTTCCATCAAGTCTGAGTCCAACTTTACATCAAAGTTACAGTCCTTGTGGAGAAAAGGCACCTCATCAGCAAGTATAGGCACATATAACTTTAGAGTCCTGAAACAAAATGCTTTAACTTAGTATATGAAACTTATCAATCATACAAAGTGTTAGCATGAAATGACAAAATAACTGCTAATATTGTACAGAAAACGGGTAGAGGGAGTTTCTCCCCTTTTTACCCTCGTCAGAAAATGCAAGGAACGATGCTCCAATTGCCAAGGGTGAAGTCCTAGTTGAAGGCTGTGATGAAGGGGCTGTTGTCGTCCTCCTTCTCCCGAATGATGACCATGATATCTAGAAAATCATCGTTTGGGGTGACCCTATTTGTGTTGTCCGGTGGACTATGATGCGTATGTTTGATAAGCACCTGGTAATGTCCTGCTTACGCCTTTAGTCCTTTTCCTCCGCCTCTGGATCTGGTATCAAGACTTCTTTTCCTTTGACCGCTATTAGTTCAGGAAATAACATAGTCATTATATGTGCAGGAAACTTTATTAAAGTCTGTATAGATTCAGTTCCTGTAGGTTGAGGCAATCATCGTATGGCTGAAGATGAAGGAACATGTTTGTGTTTGTGAAGATTCCTGTGAGTGGAGCTAGCATAATAGCCTAGTCCAGTTGTCCCTATTTGATTGGGAACTTGAATTGGGCGCTTAATGCCTTCATGGTCTTTTCCCAACCCTTGTCCCGGTTGATAACCAAAAGATAACATTTCTTGGCTTGCTGACATTACCTCGGCGGAAACTTTGGGTATTAGAGGTGGCGCCCCAATGGGATTGTAGTGAGTGTAGCTCACTTCCAGGGCATGAAAGTTGACAGGTTCAACTTCTGAATTGAAACTGATGAGTGGGATGTCACTTTATTCATGACATTCTGGCTCAACACTAACAGTAACTAGGCTGTTGATAATGATGTATTTGAGCTACTGATGAAGGGTGGATGGGACGACTTCAGCCATATGAATCCATGGTCTTCCTAATGAACTAGTTGTATCCTGTAGCTATTTTGAGCACATGAAGGATACACAAAATATATGTGGACCAATCTCCACAGGTAGTTCAATCTTTCCGACATCATTTCGTCGGGATCCATCGAAAGCTTTGATAATTGTATGGCTTCTTCGGATTCTGTTGAGATTGATATTCATCTTGTCCAAGGTGGTATAAAGGCATATACTCAAGGAAGACCCTCCATCTATCAATACTCATGCGACCACATATCCGGAGGACATAACCACTATGTGCAACGATTTGTAATGACCAGTCCCTTCGGGAGGTATGTCATCATCAGTGAAAGATATCACATTGCTGTTAAAAATGTGATCAACCCGGTGATGGAACTTTTCGACATCCACTGATTTTGGCAACTGAGCTTCTTTTAAAACTCTTAGTAAAACCTTCCGGTGATCCTCTGAGGAGAATACCAAGTCCAGTATGAAAACTTGTTGCGGAGCTTCTTCCAAGCTTAAAACCACTTTGCCTTCATTATGTTCCATAGTACGGAGGAATTTTTCAATATTTTCTATGGGAAATTTCCCTTTTGATTTGATGGCAGGTTTCATCACCCATTGGGGAAGATATAGTGGATTATCCGTCGATACTGCAGCAGTTGTGTGGGATGTGGATCCTTCAACCACTCCATAATTCCGTGGAACTTTCTGTAGGCTGACAACAGGATATTGTTGTCTGAGTTATAAGATGATTGGCTCTAGCGTAGCCATTTTCAAAAGATTTTCAATACCCTTGAGCTGAACAAGTTGAGTTGTATGTGAGGGGGTAGCTGAATCTATCTAGAAGATATAACTGCTATGATTTCCTTCCACTTTGTAGGAAATGTGTCCCCACTCTCCAGTAATACAACATCATTGTCTGCCATTTGCAGGACACCGTTGTCAATTAGATTCTGAATAAGGTGGCGGAGTGCCCAACATTCTTCAGTGATGTGACCACAAAAATGGGAGTGATATTTTCACATTCCATTGAAATCAAACTGTCTTGAACGCTGACTGATTGGAGGTAGCAGAGCTGTGACTCTTCCTTCATTGATCAACATCTGCAATATCTCTTCCATCGGTTGGCCTAAATAGGTAAACTCCTTTTTTGTTGGCTAAGTCCCGACGGGCTTTGGCATATGCTCTTTTTTGAAATCTTATCCTCCAGTGTTTCATTTTCTGGAGTACGCGATGGAGCATTTATAATAAGAGGGAGGAGGCTAGCACGCTCTTGGTTGAATAATTGACGTGTTACTTGGTGCTGTTGGACCACCAGTTCTGCCAATTGATTAACATGCTCGCACATAGCCTTCATTTTTCTTTCCATCATAAACTGGAACTGTGCATAATCCCACTTATCAATACTATCCTTGTTGGTTTGGGAAGATCCCCCAATAGAGTGGGAAGTCTGTCCACTACTCTAATTAATCATGTTAACCTTCTCTTCTTTGTGTTGAGGAAGAGGGTTTACTTGCACATGGGGTTGGTCAGGTTTAGTCACCATGATTTCACCATTGTCAATCAAATCCTGGATCTTGTGCTTCAAGGCCCAGCAATACTGAGTATCATGGCCGGGAGCTCCAATATGATAAACACATTTCCGGCTATCATTGAAACCCTTTCCACTCGGGTTGGCCGGTGTAAGAAGATGGGTAATTTTCTTCTGAGTTGTCAGAAGATTGAGAATGTTCTTGAGTGAGTCCTGATGAGTGGGATTTATACCTGCGAATCAGATCATTTATGGCTTAAGATATTGCCTATTTTCTATTAATTAGTTAGCTTTTATATATATATATTTATGTTACTATGTTTAATCTCTATGATGCAAGGCTTAACATGACTTTTCTAGCTTTCAGGGAGAAAACGATAATTTTTCATACACTCGCGTCGCAGCGCCAAAGCCAAGCTTTAGGCTCACGCCGCAGTGCCACCCCCTATTCTATGATGACGTCACCTCGGTGCTGCAGTTCCCCAGAGCCTTCATGGACTCGCGTCGCATCGCGACCTCTGGTGTTTTTCACACTGATGTGGCGCCACTTGTTAGTTCATTGCTTGCGCTGCAACGTGAGCTCTAGTGTCTAGGAAGTAAATTGCTTTTAATGACCTAAATGAAGAGAGATGAATTATTCAGACAGTCGCCTTCATAGTTATTACAAAGAGCTTAGAATAGTTTATTATAATAGTATTAATTAGTTAGAAGAGAAAGAAGTTGTGCTTCAAAGAGGAAGGGTTTATTGCATCCGACAGAGCTCAGAAGTTACACGGAGAAGAGAAGATTTGGAGACAGAACACTTCACAACATGTGTTTTTTTATTCCAAAACTTCCATTTATTTGTGTATTATTGATAATGTTGAATGTATTGAAAATGTGTATTAGCACCATGGATATGAACTAATTCCATTTTTAGGATTGTAATGTAACCTTTTGTTTAGCTTAATTAACTTTCTCTCCTATTTGTATAATGAATCATTTTGGATTGGGTTGTTTTATTTCTTACTTATTGACTAATTGCTTGATAGGGTAATTGGTATAGATATTGATGGATATTGAAAAATGGATATTTTTGTCTAACCTTCAAATACAACAACTGTTATGACCATACCTATGGAATGTGTGCATAAATTGCTAATAGGATAGACATATCTCTATTTGTCTTGTGTAGCCTTGAGACTAAGCCTAATGACCCTAGCCTAATTATTTTCACCAATAGACATGTTGTGATTCATTTGGCTAGGGATGTGCATTTGACCTTCGACATAAGCTTATGTGTAGTTACCGTTCTCGGTTGACCATTCCTCGATTCTTTTATAATGTGGAGAGTTAAGAGATTAGGCGACGCATTAGGGGTATTGTAATCCTAACTTGACTTCCTAGCACAACCACTTCTCTTATTTATGTATTTTTAATCCAATAGATTAACACACCATCTCTTTTCACTTGTTTAGATACGACATTATAGACTTTACCGTAGTATTTGATTATCACTTAAGACTTCGTCCTCGTGGGTACGATACTCAACTTATCTTATATTACTTATGGACCGTGTATTCTTGCACGCGATTTAGCGACAACGAAATCGACAAACAAGTTTTTGGTGACGTTACCGAAGACTTAGTATTATTTGTTTATCAATATTAAAACTAAGTCAATACGAACATCCGGGGATGTGCTCAATTACTAGGGGATGTGCAAGAAAAAATATGAACATAGAATTAACCTAAAATAAAACTTAAGAAAATGACTTAAACATTTATTAATGGTTGAACGTAAAGATTAAGCGAGATTAAATGACAAAGAATATAAGCGGGTTATGTAACCGATATCCGGGGATTGTAGTCGCGATGACCGAACATGAGGGATTGCTATGGTTGTGATTCCTTAGAGGTTGAGCGACGAGGGTAATGAACCTGGGGTTCATGTAATGGATAATGAAAGTATTAAATAGTATATGAGTTATCAAGAAATCCGTAACAAACGGTAATCAGATTAATGAAAGCCAAATGTGAGTCGATAAAGAATGAATCCAGAGGGATGACATTTAGTTATCAGAAAGCCGTAAGAAATAAGAAATTAACTTTAACGAACATTAAGTTTAATAGTTCGTATAAGTTAAGAGAAGTTAGGTTGTGGCACAATCGTAACTTTGATGGTTGACATATGGGAGCTGGGCTAAACAATTCTTTCAGAGAGCGAAGGTATATACGAATCTGGTAACCGATCTAACTTACTGTGATGGCAGTGTAGATGAGACGGGAACTTGTTTGTTGGTTGTTTGTGGGAAACCACTCAGAGTACCATATGGACTACTAGCAGAGAAGCGATGTGTGCTGAGTCTTAGAGAGGTTATAAGAAGAAGATAAGAAAATAAATCATCAAAGATGATAAACGTTTTGTGTAAAACATCTCCGTATGTCATAAAGCCGTAAACTGGTGAAGGAAGTTAGTCGCGTAAACTTATATTGCAAGAACGCAAACCTTAAGAAGTAAAGTTAAGTAAACCAATCCGTAAGTTCAATATATGACTAATTCGTGTTTATGTTTTTTCCTTATGTGTTATATAGGAATTGGAATGAACAGTTCAGCGTAAGCTGTAGCTGGGTGTAAGGCAAGTTTCCTAACTTCATTCATATTACATGAATGCTAGTTTTTTAAACTTCTCAGATGTTTTACTTGAGAAGTTCTGTCTATGTGCGAATGTGCGATATTTGTACAATGTGGTAGAACGTATGAGGGCTTGAGCCACAATTTGAACACTTCAGTGTTTCTATGATGTGCATTGTTCTGTGATTGAGCTGTTCAATACAAGTATGTTCTGTTTATACATAAACCGTTATTGTTAAGTCTGTGCTAATGATTCTAGCCCGATAGGATGTGTATTAAAAAGGTAGAAGAATGAAAGTATTTCAAAGTAAAAATGATTGATGTTTTAAGATGATAGGAATCGAGACTATTCCTATTATTCAAGCTACTTCATAACCTTTGTTCGGTTATAGAAGTTCTAAAGACATGTTTTAATTCTGAAGTTGTTTGTTTAATTGTTATGACTTGCTGGGCAATTGAATGCTCACACTTGCTTTAAATGAAAAACAATTTTCAGCGAACAAGGTTAGCAGAACTTAAGGATCTCATAAAGATCAAGCTGACGGTATCCAGACGAGTTGTCATTCAGAATGTGAAGGAGCGAGAAGATCAAGTGAAGACTTTTAATGTAAAAAAATGAAATTAAATTATAGATTAGTTTAATGAAGTATTATGTGTCCTTGGTGGCGGATAAAAGTCACTCTTGTAAGATGAAAGGAATAATGTATTTATTATTATTTTAAATGAAAAAGATTATAAGGTTTCCAGAACCTGGGATTTGAGAGTGTATGTTGATATATTTCGGTATATAATGATGTATGTTGAATGAAGGATGTACTCGTGACGTACGGAATTCGGGTGTGAAGATAGACCGGATTTCGGGACGTTACAAAGGCAATATCTATGTGATCCATGTACACGGGCATATATAAGTACCCTAGGACGCACATCACCAAGGTGTCAACTCTGGCAATCCTCTATTGAACCTCCGAGTCAACAAAATCCTTGGAATGTAATAAAAAGCTATCACCTTCCCCAAAGAGGTCGATTAAAAAGTCCATAGAAATGACATGACCGGAGGTGATCTCATCTAAAATCACTATCCGCCTCAAACCTGCCACAGTCATAAACTATCTGCGCATATGACCAACAACAACCAGGGCACATAGTCTATCCAAGAGAAGTCCAGTAATGTAGCAATTTTCCTCCAAAGTCGGAGTAAGCTAGTATAATCCAAATCTGAAGACCTGCTCACAAGAACCCAATAGGACAACATCCCCTCTATAAAGCCCTCGGGGACCTGAAAAGTCAAGAATGACATGGAAAGTCCCAAAATGTTTCCTGCTAAAAAGCGATCCAACTCTTGTAAACTATCAAACCATGATCGTAATCTAGCAGCAATGCGGGTATGAGGAAGGTGCTCAATACGTACTACGGATGATGAAGACATCTATAAAACTATATTATACAACCATACATGTGCCAATTCTAACTCATAAAAATGCAAATCCAAAATATAATGCATGCATCATGATAAATGATAATTTAATAGGTGTATTAAATGAAAAGCAGTATATACATCTTGTAAAATACAAAACTAAATACATCATATTTGTCCTACAAATAAAAATAAAAAGTACAGGGAAATGGGACATAACCACCCAATATCTAACAAAAACCCATCAAAAGAAATCATGGATGTCTATATTCCCATGTCCATCGACACGGTCCAACTCCTCCTGAGTCATGGTATCTGTGCTAAGAAGCACATCCGGATGGTACAAGGGATGATCTTCGCCAGCAAAAACCACCAGCATTTGGCCTGCTAGAAGGACCAGAACCAGACCCGAAAGGGTAATAAGTAGTAGCCTTTGCAGGATCCCTGCCCAAAAGGGTATACAAAAGGGACAACTGATCCACCTACCAAGTCAAAACTGCTATCTGGTCTAAGTGAGTTGGCTCCCAGACACAAGAGAGCCAATCTGACATCATCACGGATCTAGGCACCATGCCCACTAGGAACTGGGTAGCACGGGTATGAGTCCCAATGGTACGGGGAGTCCACCACTAATGAAATAATTTATGAGTACAAAGGCCATCGAATAATGTAAATCCTTCCAAGCCCATCAAGGGAGTATCTCTAATTGGCTAGGACAAAGGCATTTTGTGAATATGAATCTCTCTGGTAATACACCTGATAGCACGATCTCCTAAGTAGAGCTCCCAACCTCCCTCAGTCTATAAGGGAATCCGAGGGGTATACAAGGCATACTCAGCTCCAGGAATGCACAATAGTCTGGTAGTCGAGATGAAGGCTCCTATACAAGGAGTAGATGCTAAATAAATTCCCCCGAGGCTGAGTAAACCTGGGAACCTGCCGATTCAAATCAAGGTTTAACCATTGCCAAAAGTGGAAAAGAGAAAGCTATTCAAAAGTGAAAACCTCCAGTACCTTGTTAGCATGTAGATGGCCCGATGGTTGGCGTCTCAAGTCATCTAGTAGATCGAGAATCATCACATGTATCTCGGGTAGGTACGGGCGAGTAGTGGAAGAAGAAGAAGCAGGATCCTCAATAGAAACATCCTCCTCCTCCTCAAGAACTCCAGTCCTATCAACCTATATAGGACAAATCATAGACTCGATCAACCAACAAACCTGTCAGGCCGGGCGAGGCAAAGGAACATCTGAAGTTGTTCTCCTAACCCTCGAAAAACCCTACAAGACGAGGAACTGCTAGGCCTATCAGAATCCATGCCTAAAAACAAACTCCAAATCACCTCAGAAAGGGTGAGGTATGTTTCTACTCTAGTCAATTCAATTGAGCATATGCATCCATCTATGACAATAGACTCCTAAGGATTTGCTTAGATCATCACATCATACATGGTCTATATGTGAAAATTTATATTATTTTAACATACATCCCCAGTATAGTTTAATATGTATGCACTTTAAAATTCCTAGACTCGCAATTTTTTTTGCCAAAGTCTCCTCTATAAAATGGCCTATCCACATGCATATAGGCATGATTAGGTGGCCATTCAGTAGCACACCAACCCAATCATGAGCAATATAAATGTTAACATTAAATCAAGCTCGAAATGGTAGTCAAATTACCTTGGGCCATTAAAATATAGTCATGTAAACTTCATGCTCATTTTTCCTAAAATAGGATAGCTAAAATAGCCAAAATGGGTGTAAAATGACTTTTGAAAAAATGAAAGTTTTTCACATCAGAACGTTCAGCATGGTAAAATACAAACATTTACTAAGCCTGTTCAATTTTATTAAGTTATTTATGCATACATATTTGATACATTACATGAAAACCTATTAAACATGAAATATACCTTTATAATGGTCAAAACTTTAAAAAAAGGATGTAAATGTTACCAGAGATGTGCAAAATGTTTGTACGGTGACGGAATTTGAAAAAAGCAGCACAAAATGAGTTGATCTAAGAAGGAAGGTTCAGATATTTTAGAGGGTATCAAGTTAAAAATGACATGTGAAGGGGCCATGGGGGGATTAAAACCACTCGCAGCATGCCGTGAATCTAACTGCGACAGCTACATGCAGAACTGTGATAGAGCTAGGTGGGTCCCACCCACTCCGACTTGATCAAATTTATGTCATGGCAGGTTCCTCTAAAGCCAAAAAGTCAAATCAGCAAAAAAAAAGGTTCTCCACGATTAAGCGAAAAGCACCTGAAATCCTAAAAAATTGCTAGAATATAAGATTTTCAGTTAAGCCGTTGGTGACATCCCCAGCGTAGCATTAGGAGGAGTCTGGTGATGTAAGCCGTTGAAACCTACTTCAGCGAAGCATCAGTGAAGCATGAAGGTAACAACTCTTGAAAACTATCTTCATCGGGAAGGACCGATGATGGAATCTATTATAAAAGATAACCCCAACGGAGATATCCAGAATGTCCCCAACTGAGATATCAAGAAGATTTGATATTACAAGTCGTTGGCGTCAATCCAGCGTAGCATCGGGGAAGGATTCAATGATGTAAGGCGTTAAACGCTAATTCAGAAAAAATATCAGGAATATCTAATATTATATATCGTCGGCATCACCCCGATGAAAATCTAAACTGTTGGTTACAGCCCCTGCGTAAGCATCGGCATCAACCCAATGATATTAACATTTAAAAACTACCGTTTGAATAGGCATCAACATCAACGCGATGAGGTAAAACTTTACAAGCCACCGTTCGTGTAGACATCGAGAGAGTTTGATGATGTAAACGTTGTCAACTTCCAGTAGGGTAGGCACCGTTGTGAACTACCAGCAAGGTAAGAAACGGTGTCAACTACCAAATGGTAAACACCATTGTCAACTACCAGCAGGGTATGCATCGTTGTTTACTATTAGCAAGGTAGGCACTGTTGTTTACTGCTGTAGGGTAGACACCCACTATTTACTACCAACAGGGTATGTACCGTTGTTTACTATCAGCAAAGTAGGTGTAATAATCAAAAAATTTATATTTAATTTAAATTATTTATTGAATTAAATAAATATTTTAGTAATAAATATTTCAGTTTATTTATTTATTGAATAAAATAAATAATTGATGAAATTGTTGTGGAGTAATTAATTAAGTATGAGAGTATTAATTAAGTTGATGTAAATAATTTTATGAGTTTTGTGTATTTTATTGCGCTAATATGTTGGTTGTCTTTTAATGTAATTTAATTATTTAAATTAAAGAATAAGTAAATTGTTATGTAATTACAATGTTGTGAAATGGAGATATCCAAATTTAATTTAAAGATTAAATTGGAGATTTAATTAGTTGGGAATTATAATTACGTGGCTATTTGATTTAATGAGTTAATATAAAGTTTAATTAAATTGAATCTAAATATTAAATTTTGATTAATTAAAGTGTGACATTTTGTACCATATAATAAAAAGAAAATAAAAATAAATTAAAAGAGTGTATGACAACCCGAGAATTTTGAATATTTTTAAAATTTTTAATTAATTGATTTAAGGTTCAAAATTAGAATCTAGACAGAAAATTAGTGTATGCGTTTGATAATTTTAAGATAGAATTTTGAGGATTTCAAAATTTTGTGAAGGATTTAGGTGAATTATTCAGGATTAAGGGTATATGTGATTATGTTCTGTTTATATGTGTTCAGAATGTGGTTAAGGGTCAAGGGTTGACCAGATAAACGATATATGTAACAAACCTTAAGTATATATTAAGAACGTCAACGTTCGATTAGAAAACCCCAGCGATTAACAAGAAACCCTAGAAACTGGTTCTAAAAATCCTATTTCAGTTCCGGAAATTCAAAACCCTAATTCAGAAATTTAAAACCCTAATCTTGGAACTTAGCAAATAAGAATATTGCTTTAGTGTTATTATTATAATATTAATTAGGGTAAAGCATAATTAATTAGCAAGCCCTAATTTCAAATTTAGAAAACCCTAATTTCTAGATTTAAAACCCTAATTTTATAATTAGGAAAAACCTAAGTGTTAATTTAATAATTGTAATGTTAATTAGGAATCCCTAATCCTAATTTTCAAGTTATAGTAATTAGAAAGCCCTAATCTAATTAAGAAATCTAATTTCGAAATTTGAAATATTATTTTTCTAATTAAAATCCTAATTTCGGGTTAAAAATCCTAATGACCAATTTTGTCCGTAATTGCTTTATTAGCAATTTTAATTAGGAAATATTAATCTTAACTAGCAAGATTTAAATTATGATTAAGAAATTTTAATATAATTAGAAAACACTAATTATAAGTTTGAAATATTAAAATTTTCAATTTTTAAAACCTAAATTGGAAATTTTAGAAAATTAAATTGCAAACCCTAAGGGTTTCAAACCCTAAATATTCTAAACCCTAAACCCAAACCCAAACCCAAACACTAAACCCTAAGGGTTTGGCTATTTACTAGAATGCCATTAAAATAAATGCCAAATGACCAAAATAGCCTTCTTGCATTATTTATTAGATTGCTTGCAAATCGTGCAATATATTGAGTTGGTGACTAACTCTAGATATCCCACATGTGCTAATATATCACAGCAATCAGCCTTATTTGCCAGCCAACACATTACATACAATAATTTAAATAGATTAAGAGAGAGAATTGACCACTTTATTTTTCATTTCTCCCAAGACTCTCTTTCTAAGATTTCGGGAATGGGGAGTGTGAGAAAGTGATGAGATAAGCCATGATCATATCTTAACACTCCATGATCAGCAACCAAAAGTCAGAATCAAGATCAAAGTGTAAAAGAGGTAAAGAACCCTAAATCTAGAAATCTCATGATTTGATGTTATATGTTGTAATTTGTTGGCTAGATATGTGTTAGAGGGTGTCTATTAATGATTTGGGTTGTTGGATCATGGATCTATAACATCTAGAGGCACGAAAATCAATTTTTCAAACTGACTTAGAACCCTAATTTTGTTGCCTGACAGGCGAATGTCAGCTAATGATTTGTTGTATTTTATGTTATAGATTTTTAGTATGCCATGTAATCTTTAATCTGAAACTTGAATCATGGTAAGACCGGGTCTAGATTTCAAGTTATTAATGGTCAAAGGTCGTTGACAGACCATGACCAAATGAATCTGGGTAACCCAGATTACCATGAAATGTCTGACAACCGATTTGAAGACTCTGATCTCGTACGTGTATAGTTTTTCGGGCTAATTTGTTATTTGGATCTTGTAGATTTACATGAGTAATACACATATATGGTTTTATATTACTCAGATCATGACTATGCTGAAAGATATGAATGGTCAAATGTGGGATGATCAACTACTCAAGAACATTTATGTGTAACCCAAAAATGTTCAAGAACAGTTTTTCTGGGCTACTTTGACCGGCTCAGATCTTGTATAGGAAATGTTTTTATGATGATATGATGCAATAAACATGTGCACTGACATGATTATCACAGGTTTGAATAATTCAAAAACCAAAACAGTTACCAGAACCCTAAGATTGGTGAGCTTGAATGTAGCACAAGACACTGCCTGGGTTTCTAGGTTACCCAGAAAACCCAGGAACTACCTGTCAGACACTTAGGACGCTTGGATCTTGTAGATTTGACATGTTTTAGCCATATAACTTGCTGGAGATTATATTATTACAATAATACTACAATGATATTACACTAGACTTCCCAGAAACACAATGAACAAGAAATTAAAACCGGTCAAACCAAGCCCCTTAGTTACTAACATGAACACTCAAGAACACCTATAGCCACGGTTCTGTCGCTATAGGGCCCTTTAGCGACGATTTTATTATTATTTATTTTCTGATTTTCCAAAAATTATTTAAAAATAGATAAAAATGGTTTTTAATTATTAAAAATACATGATAAATTATGAAAAATTATTTTAAAGTCTGAAAATTAGTTTTAAACTATTTTGAGTATAATTCATAAATATTTAATATTTTTGGAATATAAAGAATATTTATTTATTTAATTATATTATTAAATAAATTATTTAAAAATGGTTTTAATTTATAAACAAATCATGAAAAATAATATTATGGTAAAAGAGAATATTTTAAGTGACTTTTTATATTTTGGGCTGAATTTAATTAATTAATCAATATTAATGATAATTAGTTTATTTAATAAATATATTAAATATATTATGGAAAAATAGAATAAATGATTTAAAAATCATATGAAAATGATTCAAGTATTATAAAAATATTTGAAGTTATAAAATATAACTTTTGATATTTTATCATAAAAATATTAATATTTTAATATTAAAATCAATAATCGGATAATGGATTTAAGTGTTTAAAAGTTATATAAATATGATTTTAAGGTATTAAAAATACTTTGATATATTATAAATATATTATAATATTATGACATGTATTTCATTAATATTTGATAATAAATAAATATTAATGATAAAGGAATTTTGTGGTATTTATATTATTTAAATATGTTTTTAATGATTGAAAATTCATGAAAATAGTAATAATTATTTAAAAAATTATTACGAGACGTCGATAAATGTTTTAACTGTTAATAACATTATTTAAGATAATTGTTAAGTGTTAAGTCAGAGTTTAATTGAACTTAGACTCGATAAAAGTCCGACTAGACCGTCAGGGATGTTAGAATTTTGCTGAACTCGACTCAGACTGTAAAAAGTTTGACTTGATATCAAGTCTTATGTGTGTTGTAGAATAATAGGGTTATGTGACATGTGCTTAAGTTATTTTGTATATATATATATATATATATATATATATATATATATATATATATATATATATATGAGCTATATGTATATACACAGCTGTGTATTACACAGTAGAGCTATGACGATAGATTTTTCAGGCTATAGCGCGGTAAACTGTCGTTATACCCAGAATAGCTATGACGACGGGTGAAACCGTCGCTATAGTCCAAAAAACCGTCGCCATAGCCTACTGTGTAATACACAGCTGTGTACACACATTTTTCCCTATATATAATAGTATTATATTGTGATGATATTATTCAAATATTGGTGATCTATATTACTAATATTAGGTCTTCGGATAAAGCGTTATAAATTGTGTAGCGGTAATCAACGGTTCAGGCAAGATTGTTTTTAATTAACTCTACTAAGAGTTGTTTTATTCGGATAAGCTTAAGGTTAATCATTGCTGATTGCTATAAATTGTACTTTGTACATATTGCATGTATAAGTCCGGTATGAAAGGCTGATCACCTTCATTACTAGTTGGTTCAGATATATTTGTTCATGTATAATACTTGTTCAGTTATAAATTTGTTCCTGCTAGTTCACAATTATATTGTTGAATTATAGCCAGCTTATTATTCAAACTCTTTCAATCATGATATATCGTTATATTATTGAACTTAAACTTGCTGGGCAATTTTCATGCTCACCCTTGCTATATCATAATAAAACATTTCACATTAAGGCGAATACATCAGATACAAGGAATGGTTAAAGACAGTTCCAGCTTAAAGTTAATGTGCGCGATTAGATTTGTAATAATTGTATAATACTAATGTGATGTGTTAAATAAGTTATGATTTGTGTATTAAGTTAAGGTTACTCGACCTTAGGGAAACGTATGTAAGTTTAATGTATAAACAATTTATGTTTATATCTTTCGCAAATAGTAATAGTTGTATAGAATGATCGAACCGGATCCGCTATGATTCGGTACCTCGGATTCGAGGCCCTCACAGTTGGTATCACAGCTATTGGTTATGAACCTTAGGTAGGAATACCTAAGACTAATAACCGCAGTGATTAGGATAAGTACTAACTCAAATAGAGTTAGTTGGTTGGTAAGATTCAAAGACGAATCTCAGCGAGTTATAAGATACAGAGTTCCCTAACTCTGATAATAAAGTTGAACATTAGTGATGAATAGATAGAATCTAAAAGACTAAAAGTTCAGAGATAGAAGATCAAAAAACAAAACGATCAAGACATAGAAATGAATCGTAATATATGCGATGAGATCACCCCGTGAGCTGATAAGGTTATAGTATGGAGAAAGATCAGGCGAATGATTGAAAAGTTTACAGCAAGATTGCTGGGTGTCAGTTGTACTATTAATTGGTACAGATTCTGGAAAGGATTATGAATACGAGTTAAATGAAATTCGTACTGAGAAGGGTGTTAGCGTTAGGTGGGGATTCAATTGAGGGTTCATGTCGGCAGTTGAGTTGTATGATTCCTTGTGTGGGCGGAGAATTGTACTTGGTGTAATAACTACTTAGTTCTGACAATGATAATCATTGAAATGTTTGTATTGCGCTATTTGATATATGCATGTTATGAGGGTGATTCATTTCTCATGTGTATAACATATAGATAGTTCATAGGTAGAGGATATAAGGTTAAGTACGAGTTCTTAAAACTCATACTTCTGTAACATTCTTGATTCATAGTTATATGAAATATTAATGAACCCCTCAGCGAACGGACGCTAAAGGTTAGACTAGGATAAGTTCTTAAACTCATATAATTATGACAATTTATGGACTCATAAGTGTGGTTTGACGAACTGGGTATGGTTGTGTGTAAATGGAGTATTAAAGACTATAGGAACAGATAGATTGTTAAGCAAATGATTATTAGTGGAGACATAAGTTTTTCGAAACTCCTAGCTATGCTAGACTTCAAAACTTTGACATCAAGCTAAATACGCACTATATGTTTTTAAAAAAAATGTAGACTCGTAATCATTTTTGAAACGGTTTAAAGTATAGTCTATGCTACTTATCTCAGCTAGACGCAAACGATTTGAAATATCAAAATATATTTTATTTATCATTCATGTACCATGTAACCTGGTGCAGAAATAATAAAAAGTTGATGGAGTTGTAAATACAGGAATACTTAGTATGAATTTGATCTAAAATCATTATTCCACTATTGTATGATGTGTTATGACAAAGTCATACAATGACGGCATCCTCAAATGGACTGTTAATACAGTATGGCATCATGGCGTCATTCTCGAAAATATTTTCAAAAATTTTAATTTGCCAACGGGGTTTGGCTACACTTAAATAATTTTATTGAATTGAATTATTGATATGAGTCTATGCTATTCGATTCAGCTAGACTAATGTTATGAAAATTCTAAGTGTTCATTGAAAGAAATTTCCCGAACTAAATTGTTTTGGTGCGAAAAACAATAAGACTGAGGTAGAATTTTGTGCCTATGGCAGAGAAGAGAAAAAGATATAATCAGTACTTGGCCAGTACAAGACATATCGGGCTAATTACCCTTTGTGTCTGTAAGTTATGACGGTTTGCAGATGAATTTCCATAAAACCTTAGCGAAAATAACAGACAAATAGTCTATATGACTCCTCAGCAAAATTTGAAAATTTTTACTCTTGCAAGTAGTGTATTGGGTAGCATGTGATGATATGTATGTAAGGTGTAAGGTGTAAGGTGTAAGGTAAATTTCGGAGACGAAATTTTTAGAAGAAGGGGTGAATGTGACAACCCGAGAATTTTGAATATTTATAAAAATTTTAATTAATTGATTTAAGGTTCAAAATTATAACCTAGACAGAAAATAAGTGTATGCGTTTGATAATTTAAAGATAGAATTTTGAGGATTTCAAGATTTTGTGAAGGATTTAGGTGAATTATTCAGGATTAAGGGTATATGTGATTATGTTATGTTTATATGTGTTCAGAATGTGGTTAAGGGTCAAGGGTTGACCAGATAAACGATATATGTAACAAACCTTAAGTATATATTAAGAACGTCAACGTTCAATTAGAAAACCCCAGCGATTAACAAGAAACCCTAGAAACTGGTTCTGGAACTCCTATTTCAGTTCCGGGAATCCGAAACCCTAATTCAGAAATTTAAAACCCTAATCTTGGAACTTAGCAAATAAGAATATTGCTTTAGTGTTATTATTATAATATTAATTAGGGTAAAGCATAATTAATCAGCAAGCCCTAATTTCAAATTTAGAAAACCCTAATTTCTGGATTTGAAACCCTAATTTTTGGATTTGAAACCCTAATTTTATTATTAGGAAAAACCTAAGTGTTAATTTAATAATTGTAATGTTAATTAGGAATCCCTAATCCTAATTTTCAAGTTATAGTAATTAGAAAGCCCTAATCTAATTAAGAAATCTAATTTCGAAATTTGAAATATTATTTTTCTAATTAAAATCCTAATTTCGGGTTAAAAACCCTAATGACCAATTTTGTCCTTAATTACTTTATTAGCAATTTTAATTAGGAAATATTAATCCTAATTAGCAAGATTTAAATTATGATTAAGAAATTTTAATATAATTAGAAAATACTAATTATAATTTTAAAATTTAAAATTTTCTATTTTTAAAACCTAAATTGGAAATTTTAGAAAATTAAATTGTAAACATTAAGGGTTTTAAACCCTAAATATTCTAAACCCTAAACCCAAACCCTAAACCCTAACGATTTGGCCATTTACTAGAATGCCATTAAAAATAAATACCAAATGACCAAAATAGCCTTCTTGCATTATTTATTAGATTGCTTGCAAATCTTGCAATATATTGAGTTGGTGACTAACTCTTGATATCCCACATGTGCTAATATATCACAGCAATCAGCCGATTTGCCAGCCAACACATTACATACAATAATTTAAATAGATTAAGAGAGAGAATGGACCACTTTATTTTTCAATTCTCCCAAGACTCTCTCTCTCTCTCTCTAAGATTTCAGGAATAGGGAGTGTGAGAGAGTGAGGAGACAAGCCATGATCATATCTTAACACTCCATGATCAGAAACCAAAAGTCAGAATCAAGATCTAAGTGTAAAAGAGGTAAAGAACCCTAAATCTAGAAATCTCATGATTTGATGTTATATGTTGTAATTTGTTGGCTATATATGTGTTAGAGGGTGTCTATTAATGATCAGGGTTGTTGGATCATGGATCCATAACATCTAGAGGCACGAAAATAAAATTTTCAAACTGACTTAGAACCCTAATTTTGTTGTCTGACAAACGAATGTCAGAGATCATAGATCTTAACCAGTTAATGATTTGTTGTATTTTATGTTATAGATTTGTAGTATGCCATATAATCTTTAATCTGAAACTTGAATCATGGTAAGACCGAGTCTAGATTTCAAGTTATTAATGGTCAAAGGTCGTTGAACGACCATGACCAAACGAATCCGGGTAACCCAGATTACCTAGAAATGTTTGACAACCGATTTGAAGACTTTGATCTCGCACGTGTATAGTTTTTCTGGCTAATTTGTTATTTGGATCTTGTAGACTTAAATGGTAATACACATATATGGTTTTATATTACTCAGATCATGACTTGGCTGAAAGATATGCATGGTCAAACTTGGGATGATCAACTGCTTAAGAACATTTATGGGTAACCCAGAAATGTTCAAGAACAGTTTTTCTGGGATACTTTGACCGGCTCAAATCTTGCTTAGGAAATGTTTTTATAATTTTATGATGCAATAAACATGTACACTGACATGACTAGTACATGTTTGAATAATTCAAACACAAAAACAGTTACCAGAACCCTAAGATTGGTAAACTTGAAAGTGACACTAAGACACTGCCTGGGTTTCTGGGTTACCCAGAAAACCCAGGAACTACCTGTCAGACACTTATGGCGCTTAGATCTTGCAGATTTGACATGTTTTAGACATATAACTTGTTGGAGATTATATTATTACAATAATACTACAATGATATTACCTATAGCCACGGTTCTGTCGTTATAGGTCCCTTTAGCGACGATTTTATTATTATTTATTTTCTGATTTTCCAAAAATTATTTAAAAATAGATAAAAATGGTTTTTAATTATTAAAAATACATGATAAATTATGAAAAATTATTTTAAAATCTGAAAAATAGTTTTAATCTATTTTGAGTATAATTCATAAATATTTAATATTTTTGGAATATAAAGAATATTTATTTATTTAATTATAATATTAAATAAATTATTTAAAAATAGTTTTAATTCATAAACAAATCATGAAAAATAATATTATGGTAAAAGAGAATATTTTAAGTGACTTTTTATATTTTGGGCTGAATTTAATTAATTAATTAATATTAATGATAATTAGTTTATTTAATAAATATATTAAATATATTATGGAAAAATAGAATAAATGATTCAAAAATCATATGAAAATGATTCAAGTATTATAAAAATATTTGAAGTTATAAAATATAACTTTTGATATTTTATCATAAAAATATTAATATTTTAATATTAAAATCAATAATCGGATAATGGATTTAATTGTTTAAAAATCATATAAATATGATTTTAAGGTATTAAAAATACTTTGATATATTATAAATATATTATAATATTATGACATGTATTTCATTAATATTTGATAATAAATAAATATTAATGATAAAGGAATTATGTGGTATTTATATTATTTAATTACATTTTTAAAGATTGAAAATTCATGATAAATAGTAATAATTATTTAAAAAATTATTACGAGACGTCGATAAATGTTTTAACTATTAATAACATTATTTAAGATAATTGTTAAGTGTTAAGTCAGAGTTTAATTGAACTTAGACTCGATAAAAGTCCGACTAGACCGTCGGAATGTTAGAATTTTGCCAAACTCGACTCAGACTGTAAAAAGTTTGACTTGATATCAAGTCTTATGTGTGTTGCAGAATGATAGGGTTATGCGTTATGTGTTTAGGTTATTCTGTATATATATATATATATAATAGTATTATATTGTGATGATATTATTCTAATATTGGAGATCTATAT
The DNA here is from genome assembly GCA_020205505.1 of Panax japonicus. Taxonomy (NCBI): domain Eukaryota; kingdom Viridiplantae; phylum Streptophyta; class Magnoliopsida; order Apiales; family Araliaceae; genus Panax; species Panax japonicus. Next base: position 36,132,461 of record CM035097.1, on the reverse strand, counting down.
TACTAATATTAGGTCTTCAGATAAAGCGTTATAAATTGTGTAGCGGTAATCAACGATTCAGGCAAGTTTGTTTTTAATCAACTCTACTAAGAGTTGTTTTATTCGGATAAGCTTATGGTTAATCATTGCTAATTGCCATGAATTGTACTCTATACGTATTGCATGTATAAGTCAGGTATGAAAGGCTGATCACCTTCATTACCAGTTGGTTCAGATATTTTTGTTCATGTATAATACTTGTTCAGTCATAAATTTGTTCCTGCTAGTTCACAATTATATTGTTAAATTACAGCCAGCTTATTATTCAAACTCTTTCAGTCATGATATATCGTTATATTATTGAACTTAAACTTGTTGGGCAACTTTCATGATCACCCTTGCTATATCATGATAAAACATTGCAGATTAAGGCGAATACGTTGGATACAAGGAATGGTTAAAGACAGTTCCAGTTTAAAGTTAATGTGCGCGATTAGATTTGTAATAGTTGTATAATAATAATGTTATGTGTTAAATAAGTTATGATTTCTGTATTAAGTTAAGGTTACTCGACCTTGGGGAAACGTATATAAGTTTAATGAATAAATAATTTATACTTATATCTTTTGCAAAAAGTAATAGTTGTATAGAATGATCGAACCGGATCCGCGGTGATTCGAGACCTCGGATTCGGGGCCCTCACAGAGAGTCTTTAAGGACTAGCCAAACAAGGCCCTTTAGAATATGGCAACTGCTGAAGCTATGATGTGCTTAACTGATACCCACGTTAAGCAGTACACATAGTGGCTATATCAGTTATATTATATACATATTATATCATAATGTCATACTATATCTGAGAGATTTAAAGAACAAAGAGGAATTGAGAGATGAGAGAAATTAAGAGTGTTTGAGAATGGAAGATTCAAGAGAAGGAAGAAGGTTAACTAAGCCCTCCTAGTTGAATCAAAGGTAATATGTTAATTTTAGTTTATGTTTTCCCAATTCTTCTCTGTAATTGGTTTTGATATGAGTTGTTAAGAAATTAGATTGTATATATGAACTTGAGTATATATAAATCATGTTATGTTACTGTAATGGAATTTTTAGATAATCAAATTATGTATACATGTTTTAGAAAAATAAATTGTGTTCTTCATTGCAAGTTGGTTCTTAACGTCTCTATAAATAGATTTTTATGGCTAATTTGCAAGGAAATTGGTTATATGTGTTAATTAGTATATATAATATGTCGTTTGGTGTTTATAAAAGATTTTCAAAAATCAAATTCATATGAATCATGTTTTAAATGGAAAATTGAGTTTTTATGGATATATGTACAGAATGGCTTATTTTGAGACTAAAATTGTTGGTTAATTCAGGTTATAATCTAAAATTTTATTATTGTTATTGTTAATACATTCAAATATGAGAACAATGTATGTTAAATGAACTGATTTGGTGGAATTGAATCCTTGGTGAGATGATTCGCTAATTATGTTGAAATACGAGTTTTTAGCATGAATATGGTTTCTAATCCTTTAATTTTGGTTGTTTATGATTTTTTGTTGGTTAGAATCATGATAAGCATGCTTGGTATTGGTTCTATTAGGTTTAAGGTATCTGAATTTGAGTATCTTGTTTGAATGTAAAATTCATGGATTTTAGGTTGAAGAATAGTGCAGCAAGTAAACTGCATCATTCCTATCACGTATAGGCGTAGCTATGCGGGTATTAAAGGCAGGAACGACACAACTGCGCCTGCCGAGTTTTTTTGAGTCTGAGCACTTACGCAACTGCGCTGGTGCCAAGGATCAGAACGACGTAGCTGCGCCTTCTACTGAGCCAAGACAGTGTTGTTTTGTTGTTTGATTATTCCTTAAAACCTAATCTAATCTAGTCTAATGTTCATGATAATGTGTTAGACATGTAACAAGATACTATAACAGATTGTTAACATGTATTTGATGGTTTCAAGTTGTAAATTAATAAGTTATATGTGGGCTTAAACTTGTTGTCAATGAGATTTGGTTATGTTGTTTAAACGATAAAACTTGTATGCTTGTACGAATTTCAGATATGGGTTATGCGATTGATGATAATGATCAGAACTTAAACTAAGTTAATAAGTTTAATGAAAGTGGGAATTTAACCTATAAAGGTTAACGTTAGCATAACTAATGAATGTTGTGATCCTAATGATATATGTAGGTGAACGTGAGTTGTAATTGTATACCTTATGCACGAGGCAAGTTTTTTATCCTTAACTTGTTGTCATTGTGCAAGTTCCTACACTTAGTTCTTTTCTTGAGCAAGATTATAGCCTTAGCTTAATATTATTAAAGCAAGGTCGTTATAGTATTTAATGCTTTCTAGTTCATTTCTAAAGCTTGACTTTGATGTATAATTTTGATTCATGACTATTCCATATCATATTTTTATCGAACCCTTGAAATGATTTCAAACATTAATGATTCAACTTTATTGAACCCTTTAATGCAGACTCGTATATTAAAGCTTAGATGAACAACCTTATTATAGGGGATTATATTATGTGATAGTGTTAAGATGTTTGTGCACAGTACATTGTATAAAGGGCTGATCCCCAGAGTACGAGATAGATGGTCCATATAGTCTATTTGACTGTTAAAGATTACAGTAGCGCTACTTGTCAACCTAGGACATAGTTGTGGTCTTCTGACCCTCAGATATCTGTTAATCTTTCTATTGAGCTTACAATTCTTAAATTTTCGAGAAAATCATGTTTTTTTCACTTGAGCTTATCCATTGATGTTTCATATATGATTATTGTTATTTTTTCTGGGTAATTGTTTGCTCACTATTGCATATAACATTCAGTTAAATCCGAGGAGCCATCGACGAGCAAAAGAAAAGGCAAAGCACATAAGTAGATCATGATGTTTAATTTTATCATGTTTAAGAAGACTATGTATTTAGACTTTATTTGTTAGTATGTTTTAATTCTGCATGATATAATAAAAGGTTAGATAACTTGGGATTTGTTTAGAACTATGTAACCCTTTAATGGGAGGATTATGTTAAGTTTATCAGTTTTATTATATCTATGGGTAGATAGTTGAAATTTTATTGTAAAGTGAACATCAAGTCTGTGGGCATGGATTTCCCAAATTTGGGGGTGTCACAGTAGGCACTGTTGTTTCTACCAGCAGGGTAGGCACCGTTGTTAACTACTAGCCAGGTGGACATTGTTGTAAACTATCGACATCGTATGCATCGGGAAGGTCCAATGATTTCAAAATATCATTCCCCACAAAGATGTAGAAAACATCTCACTTCATCTTCAATCAAACAAGCATCGACAACAGTGATGAAAATCAAACCGTTGGAGTTAACACCAGCGTAAGCATCAACAACATTGATGGGGAGTCAATCCTTGGAGACAGCATCACATTATTTCATGTACATTGCATCATTCCATTTCATTTGCATTCCATCATATCAATTGCATTACATCTAGTTATATTTCAAGTGTCTAGTAATCTTTACCATATTCATTCTATTGCATTGCATAAACATGATAAATAGGGGAATTTGTAGACACTCATAATTTTGTTTTCCTTGGATTAACCATGAAGGAGGGCAAAAATGACTTTTTACACCCCGGAGACAACCCTAAAGGATTACAGTAAACCTCAAACCATGGAGACAGCCCCATGGGATATCAAATCAAACCCCGAAGATAGCACATTGGGACATCATATAAACCTCGGAGACAACCCCGAGGAAAGACAAAATCAACAACAATCAAACCTTATAGATAGCCCCGAGGGACAACTAAAATCCACCTCAACCTTGGAGATAACCCCGGGAAGGCAAAGTGGTGTGTTTACAACACAACATAAAACCACAGACATTCAGCTATAAACATCATTATCAAGAGCCATTAGAGCAATCCTGAGTGTAAACTACTCAAGATAGCTCAACGGACTGCCTGTGAAGACCTGATGATGATATTTTGGTCATGGACCAATCTTCCTAGATTTGTAAAAGGGCGAGCCTTATGTTATTGTGTAGCTCTCAATAAGAGCTCTCCGAAATGGTATGTCACACCTCCATAGGATTCCAGGATTGCAAGTTATCAAAGCTTCAAGCATCTTGCATGTGGATTGAGCTGCAAGTTGCGATTTCCCCAAATCTGGGTATCTCCCAACCCGGCGGATGGTGCTACACGATACTACAATTTATACAGTCATTCCATTGAGATAACAATAAAATGAGTGTACTTACTATATTCTTATTACAATAGTAATACATCCTTTCCAAGGTTCATAAATTGAATACATTCTTTATTATTCATGAGTATATTACATACACATACTCTAGTCTATTACAGGATAATTACTATCCATCTTAGCATTGCCTTTATCTCTCTTAGAACTCTCAGTTCGTTCGAATTTAGCTTCAATCATATAATTCGAGTAAGAAGCGAGCATAACTAGCTCAGCAAGTTTAACAAAGGATGATATAAACACCACATCGAGAATTAAACGATTATCTTCCATAACTAAACAAGTAGTTATGAATCACCATAAAGCATTGACTAATACTTCCCATTTCATAACAACGATTCCAAAGTATATATAATAGTATAGAAATTCAGAACCGGTCAAAAGAACATGAACATACTCTTTCCGTTTTCATTCTTGAAAATGACATCCGGTACTAAGGCCATCCATCCGGCATTACTTACGAGCACTTCTAGGTGATCAGCCTATAATACTCTATGTTGATCAACACTCTTCCATTAAATGTATTTACGTTTAACATTTGGCAACCTCGCATGCCTGTCGAATAATCGATGAAAATACTTTTATTTATTCATAGACAAACTTACCTTTACATCCGTACCAAATACTTGGCATCGAAAGACTTGTAAACAAATGAATCAATTCTTCAAGACTAGTCTAGCCGAGTTAAAACAGGCATCGACTCTTCCTTTAAAACCATTCATGCAATTCAGAACATGAATCATAGAAAACTTGGCTAACACAAAGGTTAGATAAGCGTTAAGAAAACTTGCCTTCAAGCGTCTTCAAATATACTATTCAACAATTCTCAGTACTTATAGGATCTACATGATATATTCATATAGCACACTGTAATTAGCTACCAAACAAACTTACTTTATTTGTTTTAACCAACTTCATTCCCTTCTATATCATACTTGAATTTATTTCATTAATAAATTCAATTTGACTTACTATGATTCGTTACGGTTCGTTAACATTCTTACGTTATTAACCGACATTCGATCATTATTGGTGGCGTACCAACTTTGAACATCATTCACGGTTTACTTGCTTATACTCTTGTGTTCTTCGTTTAATTCTTGGTTAAAGCATACTAAATCTTCTAACGTTATCACTTATAAGTGATTTAAAGTTAGCCTTATTATATACATAAGGTACCTTCATGTCTTACTATTGGTTTACATTCAATTTAGAATCAACACCTAACTTGGTCAACTTTTCTACACTGTCGACACTGCGGCGCGACATCTCCTTTGTATAGTGGCATTGCGGCGTCACTCTCCAGGGATTTTACCCGGACTCGGCGCTACGGCGTGAGTCCTTTCACTAATTCTTGGGTTACGGCGTGAGTCTCCAGACATTTTTGGTTTCTTTTGACCATACTTGGCACCGCGCTGTGATAATTTAACACTGGGTTGGCGCTGCGGCGCCGCCCCTGTGCACCAGATAGTTATGGCAGTTGGTTTTTCCAACGAATTTCCTGGCTTCATAATTTATTCGTTTTACATCCGAATTGGCTCATTCAAATGCCCACAACTCACAAATTACATACTCTAGGCGTTCATATAATAATTTTACATTTTCAAATCCGTTAACTCCGAATTCACCTTTTGGTTCATTTTGAGCATTTGTTTATTGTTTTCGAGCGTTCAATACTCGTTTTCTTTCGTTATAAGTCGGAATTCGACGATTCTTGCATCCACGACTCTTAAATACCTTATCTCACGTGTTGGCATTGAAAACCAACGTTTTCAAGTCACATGGCAACTTTTGACCCTTAATCCAAGATTTCTACGATTTCGACGTTTAACGTCTATTTTCGCAAAATTCGCCATAACTTTGTTACTCGTGTTCTATAAGCCAAATCAAATGGAACACTCCATTGATTCATTGTCTCCATTCTAACCCAACAATATGCACATGCCCTAGATATGATGGTTTTCAAATCGTCTAATCACAACTACGTTCACGTTCCAAACTTTTTATAGTTTTTAGCTTACATAAACAGTTATGATTTCTATTCGATCATGACTTATCAATGTTTTCATTATGAATAGTCATCCTTATTCCTCCTCACTTAAACATGCTCCACCAATCTACGATTCTCTATGAGAAAGAAATCAAACAAGATGAAGATTAATGTTCACGAAGTATTACCATTGTCGTTCTTCGCATTTTTGGTAAACGTCTTATGCTTTGCTTGGAAGTAGCTTGATTAGGTGTTTCTATCTCTTTCTCTCTCTTAATATATATTGGACAATGTTTGTAAATCACAAAAGTCCAACCTAAGCTAATTTACAGGATTTTAAAATGGGGGAAAATGGTCAACATGCCACCTCCTTACTATTCCCACCTCCTCATCAACTTAGCCACCAGGTAATCACTTTACTTGGTGGCCAAGTGGCCGGTCCACATGCCCATGGGTCTTCCCATGGGTTGCCCCATGGGTTTTACCCATCCCGTGACCCGCTTGTTTGACCCGCAGTTTAACTTGCGGTTTAACTTCTTGGATTGGGCTTGTCTTGAATTAATATTGGACCTTGACTTGGGTTTGATTGCATACTTCATTGGGCTTGCTATTAATACAAGTCCAATTGAATTTATAAAACATCCTTAACTCCTACTCCATGAGAACTAATCGTATTCCAAGCGTATAACTTCTGTATTCTCTTCGTCTAATACTCATATAATATTCGTATTATATGTCATACTATTATTCATACTATACTCGTACATCTTACTTATAATAACCGAAATGGTTATACACCTTACACTTCTCTTCCGAAATCCTTTTTCACTAACACTTAGGTTTTGAGTCCGCAAGTGAAAACTTTGTTTGCCATAACCGAAATATTATTGGATATTCTATTATACCTTCATATTCTATCATTACGCGTTTCTCAAAATTTCAAACCTAAGCTCCAAACAAAATCGGATGAATAGTGTTTTTACGAAAAAATTCTCGAAAAACATTCATTTTTGTCTTGATAATTCAAAATAATTAATCCTAGCACATAGCCAGAATACTAACCACTTCCACACATTCTAGGTCATAGAATGACCTTCAAATAGCTTACTCACTTAATAAATTAATTAAATTCATTTAATTCACATAATCAAATAAAAATTTAATTCCATCAAAATCCAAAATTCTCGGCCGTTATATTATTCCCTGCTTATAAGGATTCTTTCCCCAAAATCTCGCTATAATTACATAAACAAATGAGGAAACTTTTCCTTGATTTTATTTTTGAGCTCCCACGTTGCTTCTTCAGCATCGTGGTTACTCCAAATCACCTTTACTGAAGGTATTATTTTATTTCTTATGACTTGTTCCTTCCTATCAACAATTTGAGTAGGAAGTTCTTCATACGTTAAGTCTTTTTTTCTACTTGAATAGACTATTATTTTATTACGTGCTTATAGTCCAGTTTATAAGGACGCAACACTGACATGTGAAACACATTGTGGATTCTTTCCATTTCTGGAGGTAAGGTTACTTCATAAGCTACCTCACCTACCCTTCTTAAAATTTTAAAAGGTCCTACAAACCTTGGACTTAACTTCCCTTTCTTCCCAAAACGTATCTTCCCTTTCCAAGGCGACACTTTTAGAAAGACATACGATTATACTTCAAATTCTCTATTGTCTCGATGAGGATCTGCATTCTTTCTTTGTCTATTTTGAGCCGCTACCAATCGGGTTCTTATTAGCTCAACCATATCTGCCGTTTGTTGCACCATCTCAGGTCCCAACATTCGATGTTCACTTACTTCATCCCATCAAAGTGGTGTCTGCACTTCCTTCCATATAATGCTTCGTAAGGCGACATGCCTATACTAGCGTGAAAACTATTATTGTACACGAGTTCCACCAAAGGTAGATGTTCGTCCCAACTCCCCTTGAAATCCATAACGCAAGATCTTAACATATCTTCTAGCATTTGAATTATTCGTTTACTTTGTCCATCCGTCTGTGGATGATATGCCGTACTCAGTCTCAACTGCGTTCCCATTTGCTCTTGCAAACTACTGCAAAACTTCAACGTGAAACGTGGATCACGATCGGACACAATCAAAACAGATACCCGATGTCTAGAAATAATTTCTTTGACGTAACGTTTAGCTAGTTGCTCCAGGTTATACCTAATTCCTATTGGTAGAAAGTGAGTCGATTTGGTTAACCGATCCACTATCACCAAAATAACATCATATCATTTTCTCATTGTTTGAAGTTCCACCACAAAGTCCATGGTGATATGCTCCCATTTCCACTCCGAAATTTCTAGTGGATGCAACAACCCACTTGGTCGTTGGTGTTTCAGCCTTAACTTTTTGACAAGTTAAGCACATACTAACGTATTCTGCAATTTCTCTCTTCATGTTCGGCCACCAAAAGTTCTGACGAATGTCTTGATACATCTTAGTACTACCTGGATGTATTAAGTACCTCGAACTATGAGCCTCACACATAATCTTTTCTTTTAAATCAGAATTATTTGGAACCCAAATTCTTCCTTCAAAACGAAGTAAACCTTCTTTATCAAGGTTATACTTAGTCTTCACGTCCTTCTTCATTATCTTTTTCATTCGCTCGCATTCTTTAGTACTCATTTGAACTTTTTTAACTCGTTCCTGTAACAATCCAAGATTTTATTTGTAATTTAAAATATTTATTAAATTAAATAAATATTTTATTGATGAAGTTGTTGTTTTGTAATTTAAAATATTTCTTAAATTAAATGGATATGTGATTTTTGTTAGTAATATTTATGAATTAAATTTATTAGATAATATTCTAAATTTATAATTTAGAGAGTTGTAATATTACATGAGATGTTATATGGTTGTTTTTATTTAATAATTTAAAATGGTATGTTAAATTATTAAACTAAATTATAATGAGAATATTATTTTGTGATATTTGTTTAAGTGGAATATTTCTTTAAAATATAGTATGTATAATTAATTTATTTGATTAGCGTGGATATGGAAATCCAAATAAATAATATGTGATTATAAATTATAAACTGAATTGTTTATTAAAAATAAATTAAAGTAATTTTTAAAATTTATTTACCCAAACAAGGCTTAAAATATTAAGTCTTTATTTTAAAGACTTTTTGGCCAAAAAAAGCCTTATGGCTTTTGGATTTTTAAATTATGAATCTTATTATAACAAATAAAATAAATACTATAAAATATATTTATAATTTAGATACGTTTATAATAGTATAACTGATATATTTAGTAGGCGTGTTAAGGCTATATCGGTTACTTTATTTTATGTATACATGTTATCAGTTATGTTTTTGGCTTAAGCCTAAGAGGAGAACACTGAGAAGTTCAGAGAGAGAATACAAAGAATTGAGAGGTAGTTGGGAGAGAAATCTTTAGTTTTCCAAAGCAAAATTATGTGTTTAGCAAGGTTGTTCAAGCTAAGTGAAGTGAAGGTATTATTCATAACCTTAATATATATATATATATATATATATATATATATATACACACACACATGTATATGTGTTTCACGGAAAAATTCTTATATTTTGTGAATTTCAATTTATGATGTTAGAGTATGTAGTTAGGCATGAATTGGTATGCTAATTTTGGGTAAAAGGAAGGAAAAGTAATCACAGTATATATTTTTCATATGGCAAAGTACCAATTATGGTGGTCAATTAATATGATAAACTGTAAATCGTGTCTTATTTATGCTAGTTCGTTAAGAAACGAAGAGAACATAGTTTGAACGAAGTGATTTGGATAAGAATTGTGATCACAGTGATGAATTCTATGGAGAATGTCAAAAAATGGAGTTTTGTGTAAACACATGAAATTTAATAGCTGCGCCGTGCACAAACAGAACTAGAGACATCACTGAACAGTAGCCGACTTTAGCCCAACTAACACAAATTTAACCCATAAAATAGTAATTTTTTTTTGATAATGTGGGGTTTCCCAACCGCGGTCGGACTAATCCCCCCAGGCTGGACTCAACCGTTTTGGCTTGCGCACCAACTTGCGCTGGCCGTCCGTGGCCACTCGAATTAAAGAATTCTCATACTTGAGGCAGGCGGGACTCGATCCCGGGATGCCCGGGTCTACGGCTCACCCCAGGTCGAAGCTTATCGCTGCGCTATACACTGATTTGAGGCAGTGGCTTCTGCTGTAGCTACAGACTTAGGATATCAATGTAACTTGGTCTAAAGGTTTGTTAATGTAATAAACATGGAACATTAAGGTTAAAACAGAACCGTGTCATGTCATTGATAATTTTAACTTTGTAAAATGAATTATAAGCTATGAGCGTGATATGCTAGAACTTAGTGTATATAATTAATAGTAAATAAGTGTTGTGAAGGTTAACACTTGAAATTTCTGATATTTATCTAGTAGCATAAGACTTGTACTAAATTAACAAGATTAGCTAGAAATGGGTGTTATTTTGGAAGTGGAGGTTAACATGTCTAATAGATATTGTGATTGCACTAAAATGTGTAGGATATTGGAGTACGTGAATTGTAATTGTATAGCTTACGCAAGAGGCAAGTTCCCTAACCTTTGTTACTTTATTATTCAGCAAGGTTACTTTTCACTGTTATGTTATACTTATGCAAATTCTCTCTCTCTAATCTCTTGTTTAACGATTTATTGTCGTGCGAGTTCTTTAACCCCCATTTATTGTTGAGCAAGTTAGTTATTCTTTATTTCTTTATTCCAAACGAGATTACTTTGGTTATTCAAAGTCTGTAATGTTATTGTAAGAAATGTGTTTATTCAGCTACTAATAACAGTTGGTTGATCTTCGTTCTCCAATGTCATTGTACTATCTTACATTATTGTACCAAAATCTAAGTTACCTAGAGATTCTTTACCAACTCAACTAATCCTTAGTTAATGAATGTTCTAAACACTAAATTACCCTTGTAGTCAACCCAAACCAAATTTCCTTTGGTTTGCTTATGTACTCACACAAATTTGAAAGTATGTTGTCGATGATAACATTTGTTCAATTTAGAAATTGTTAATACTCTAGCTCTTATTGATTCATCGATATAACTTTTTCATGAAGATATTATAATCAAACTCTTGAATTGTTATTGGTCTCTATCTGATTCAACCAGTACTTGGTTGTTGAGAATTCTAAAGATCTAGAATTCCTTTGAAGTTAATTCCCAACCAAACTTCCTTTGGTTCAGAACCTGATAATCTAAGCTGAGATGAACAACCCTATATTAGGGTATTATTTTAGAGCTACGCAATAGCGTTAAAATATTTGTGCAATACATAGTACAAAGGGCTGATCACCTGGAGTATGGGATGATGGTCCATATAGTCGTTTAGACTGTTAAAGGTTACAGTAGAAACACATGTTATCCTAAGACATAGATGATGATTATAGTCTTTTAGACTGTTAACGGTTAAATTAGAAATACTTGAAAACCTAGAGTATAGTTCATGGTCTTGTGACCCTCAGTGTATTCTTTGATGTTGATATCTATTATTAACTTAAACGTTCATTATTCCTTTAAACTCGTAGCTTTTGAATTAAAGTTTTTTGTTCCGGTAAGAAAATACTTTACCATTGAAAAGCTCATTTAATTGTCAGTCATTAAACGTTATTGTATATTATCTTTCTTGTGGGTAATTGTTTGCTCACTCTTGCACCAAACAATGCAGATGAAGTTAAGAAGTTTGAAGAACTTTCTACAAGCAAGGGCAATGACAAAGTGTTTGATTAGACGACAACGTTGAACTTATCTTTTATTTATGAAGCTTATGTAATAGATTTAATTATGATCATGTTTAAATTTACCGTTGATGATTGTATTAAAGGTTAGATGACCTGAGATTTATTTTAGATTATGTAACCCTTTAATGGGACATTGATTGTTTAAACTTTTGAGTTACTTTTATCCTTTGGATATAGGTATTAATTATCAAAGCTTTAGGTTATGAACCTTAGGTGGGGAAACCTTCGTCTATAACCTTCTAGGAGATCGAGAACATATAGGTGATAAACTCTCGTCGAGATCTAAGGAGTGAATTAAGGAAATTCATTGAAAATAAAATGATAAAAGACTTTATGTACTTATGTGTTAATGACTTATGTGCTCGTGAGTACTTAGGAGTGGCGAGTATTATACATATCAACCACAGCACTTGGCGCAGCGGTAAGCTTCGACCTGGGGTGAGCCGTAGACCCAGACATCCTGGGATCGAGTCCCGCCTGCCTCAAGTGTGAGAATTCTTTAATTCGAGTGGCCACGGACGGCCAGCGCAAGCTGGTGCACAAGCCAAAATAGTTGAGTCCGGCCTGGGGGGATTAGTCCGACCGCGGTTGGGAAACCCCACATTATCAAAAAAAAGAGAGTATTATACATATCAAGTTGTAGCAGTTATTAAAACTTTGTTGTCATAATGATTGATGAACGATGATAAGGATTGGGAGCCTGAGAAGTTCGTATAGTCTGAGTATGGTTGGTATTGGGAAAGCGCGTGAGAGCTGAAGACGCATGTGTGGAGGCTTTTAAACGCATAGCTCATGTTGAAGACAAGTTGAAGAAGGCCAAGCGAATGATGAAACTTTGAATTTTGTATTCTATTTTCTGTATAGGTTGAGATTTATCTTTGGTTGTTGTAACATTCCAGAATTTTAAATTATAATATTAAATATTTATTGATTTATATAAATATTTAATGGATATGTTTATTGTTGAATAAATAATTGTTCAATTTGAGTTGATGTGGTATAGTTAATTATTTGTTGATTAAATAATTAAATATTAAATATTAAATATTTATTGATTTATATAAATATTTAGTGGATATGTTTATTGTTAAACAAATAATTGTTCAATTTGAGTTTATGTGGTTTAGTTATTTATTTGTTGAATAAATAATTAAGGAGCTAAGAAAATTAATTGTTATGAGGGTATATACTAATTTAATTTAATATTTAAGTTAGAGAGCTAATAATGATTAAATGAATTATAATATTTTAATTAAAATTTGTAATTTAAAATAAGTTGTTAGTTGGTTAAATAAATTTATAATTATAAATAAAAGTATAATTGTGTGGGAATGATTTGTGTGTTAAATCAATTTAATAAATTAGTATTTGAATTGATTAAATCGATTATTTAATTTATCAGAAGTGTGACAAATAACTTTGCTATAAAGGAGTTAATAAAAGAAATTAAAAGAGTTAATTTAGTTTTGCCAAACATTTCTTATTTCATATTAAGTCTTTAATCTAATGATATTTCAAATTTTTATAACTGATGTCAGTTAAAGTTAGAATTATATTATATATTTAATACCTATATTATTATTATACATTATATTGTTAGTACGTAGTTAGAGTTAGGAAGAAAGAACTCAGTGAAGAAGAAGAAGAATAGAGAGAAAATTGAGAAAACTTTAGAGAGAAGGTGAGTGTTTTCTAACAGGTTTTTGAGAAAGGAATTGGAAAAAAGAATAGCCATCATCTTCCTAATCAAAGGTAGGAGCTTAATCTCTTCTTTAAAAGTTTAGACTTCTTCTCCAAAAAGTTCTCTGTGAAATTTTTATAAAAGATAAATCGGTGGTGTTTATAGTTATATGATAAATTATTGATTATAAGATGATTTCATGAGTTTATATACGATTACAGAAAAACTAGTTCATGTATGTATGGGTTTTGTGGAAGAAAATATATTACAGTGAATTCATATGAAAATACATATGAATATGGCTTAGTTTAAAGTAGAAATTAAGGTTTAATTAGTTGTTAAACTGACAAATTGATTATTGAATTTTATAGAGTATGTATAATCATACATATGGTGTTTTGAAATTACTGTTTTGATTGAAAAACAAAATCACAGTGTTGATTTCCATTAAAAATGTCAAAAATGGAGTTTTTGCCAAAAACATTTAAATTGGGTGTTGTAAATTTGATGTTTATGTTATTTTATGGGTAGAAACATGTTAGAAGTCTTCACAATATGTTTACATGAAGTCTATGTGTAAATTACATGTTAATTAGTCTATTAGATTGGAGCTTGTAGGCCAATTTGGCTTTTGTTCATGTTGTTGCCGAGCTTGGTCGCCGAGTTCTGGACTCTGGCGCCGCAGCGAGGCCCGGTAGTATAAGTTTCAAGCCGCAGCGCCGACACCATGCCGTAGCGCCAATCAATGGCCTATGACTCGCGCCGCAGCTTGAACCACAGTGTAAACTGTGGCGCCGCATCGCGAGTTAGCAGAATGGTCTGACAGTTTTAGTTTGTTGTACAAATTTTGAAAATTAATGTTATGTGTTAGTAATAGGAATGTTAAATGATGATTTTAGTAGTATTAAAATATGAATGAGCATGTTATCAAGCGTTAACTAGTATTAACATGGTTTAATTATGCGAATGGGTGATTTAACCTACATGAAGTATATATTTGTTTATATAGATATAAAATGTTGGTAATAACTAATTATGTCATGATGACATATGTATAGGGTATTGATTCAAGTTGTAAGGTTTAGCTTGTGCTAAAGGCAAGTTCTCTAACTCAAAACTTTATTGTGCGAGTTTAATTTCATTAGTACGTTATTGTTTTCAAATTCAATTATAATTATTGTAAATTGCTACCTCTACACTTTCGTAGAGCTAGATTGCCTATTATTGAATAACTTATTGTATCTAGTTTCTCATAACGATACAAATATCCCAAGTCTTATAGTTTAATATTGAGCAAGTTTCTCTAATATGCAACTTATTATTTAGCATGCGATTCACTTTATTTCAATATTCTAGTATTGAACAACTTATAGTTCAAATTACTATTCACTATTCATGCTTAGTATTCAATTTTCAATAATCTTGATTTAATATTGTTCAAGCAAATTTATGTTATGATTATTCAAAGTGTATGCTATTAGATTATTCCTAAAGAATGGTACTAATTTATAAATATCAATTCAGTTATGATTATTCCATAGCATACAGTTGTGTCTTTTGTAATCAACTAATCCTTAATTGATTACCGTTGAATTCTAAATTACCCTGTAATGTATCCAAACTAAACTTACTTTGGTGCGGACTTGTATTCTAAATACTGAGATAAATAACTCTTTTAATAGAGGTTTACGCTTAGCGTTGAAATGGTTGTGCACAATACATTGTACGAAGGGTTGATCCCCCCTAAGTACGTGGAGTCCTTATAGTCTTATGACTGTTAAAGTTAAAGTTGAAAGATTACTTATAACTGTGGACATGATTCATGGTCATTAGACCCACAGTGAATGTTATAATTTTCATAAAGTTAATAGAACACATTGTTCAGTTCTATTGAGCCTAGTATTGGCAATTGATGTAAAAGTTTAAAGATTTATTTGTTGTTATTCCAAGTGGGCATTGTTTGCTCACTCTTGCCTGTAAAATTTCTTGCAGCTAAAGCTGAAAAGGGTGACGTACCTAGCACCAGTAAGGGAAAATGAAAGATGAACAAATACTGAAGTCTTGTAATAGTTTTATTATCAGACTTTGGTTTAAAGATTTTAATGAAGTTTATTTAATTTTCCGGATTTGAATGTTTGTAATTAAAGGTTAGATAACCTGGGAGATTTTTATTTAAGTTTAATCCTGTATGGGTAGGTTTTTATTTTTCAATTTTATTATAATTGGGTAGTTAGAAATGAATGTTTTGATTAAGTGAACACCAAATCTTGAGGAAATGAAGTACCAGGATATGGGGGTGTCACAGTTGTGATGGGTCGTCAATGATTCGTATCATGGAGCAAGAGCGCAATGAAGTTGTACAATGTGGAATGTTCCTGTAGATTGCAAGAAAAAACATTAAGATTATATAAATCACAATGAAATTAAAAAAATGTAAATCCTAACTTTTGAATTAAATAGTGGGATGTGATGAAGTGATCATAGAATTTATTATTTCGGGGTAAATAATATAAATAGCAGCGAGGCTATTTTGTTATGTCGTATAATAAATGAATAAAGTATTATCATTTTTTACTAAGATATAATATGTGTTATCTATAAGTGGTTAAGATAAGTTTGAAAATGTTAATGTGTGGATGAATGATGATCTAATAGTTCAAGTTTTAAATAGTAAGATGCCGGCTAGAAGAAGACAATAGCGTCAACAGAGCCCCAAGGAATATGCATATAATATGGAAGCTAACGAAAATCCAGTGCCACAACTGGTGAATTTGTTGGTGGGAGCACTGACAAATCAACTGAATTTATGGATGTATAATCAAATCTTGATGTTCCAAACAAATTTGTTTACAACAGGGTTGGACAGAACGATTGATGTAGACGGGGAAGGTTATGCTGGCATATAATCAAGAGCAGAAGGGAAAGAAGAGTGAAGATGATAAAGTGAGTGATAGTCATAATGGTAACGTTTGTAAAAGAAAATGGGACAATAATATTAACGCTAAAAATCAGCAAGGGAAGGAAAAGAAGAAGGTGGAGGCGTGTAGCAACTACGAAAAGAAAAATATAGGTGTTTGTTTGAAGGGAAAGAGGGTGTGCTTTAATTGTGGCTTGAAGGATCACATTGCACCAAAATGTTCAAGACCGAGGAAGAGAGCCTGCTTCACGTGTGGATCGAAGGAGCACTTGGCTCGAGGTTGCCCAAAGAAAGTAGTTGGAAAAGCAAGTGGAAGCAAAGGGGGCAGTGACAAACTAGTTATTATAGAGTCAACTTCGCTGTGTCGACAAACTGAACAATCATCCAACATTAAGATCTATAACGCATTGCTTGGTATGGTTCCGATCAGTTATCTATACGACTGCGTGTTATTTAATTTAACCGCCACTTATTAATTTATGCCTGATGAATTTATTTAGAAACTAGATTCGCTTCGGGAAGAGTTAGACTATTCCTTAAAAATTAGAGAGTGTGAATAGTGATTCCTTTAAGGTTGATGTGTATAATTGTCGTGTTGGTATTAAAGGCCACGTAATGGATTTATTTTCAATTTGATTTATGAAAATCTTAAGTGGTTAAACAATGCGGTGATAAGTTATTGTCAAAGAAAGTGCATAAACCTTAAGACTCTGAGGAAGTCAAGAAGTTATTTAGAAAATATTGCTAATTGTTAGCTAACATAACGAGAAAATCGGTGGAATTTATATTGGCAGGAAATTATAGAATGAATTTTCAAGAATTGAAGAAGAATTTAGTGTGGCACATATGTTGTCTCTACTAGATAGTATAGAAAACTTTGTGTTGTATAGCGACGCATCGTATAATATACTAGGATGTGTGTTTAGGCAGAACGACAGGGTCATTTCTTATACATCGCGTCAGTTAAATTTTTTTTATGTGAAAGGGTATTCGACTCACGATTCAGAGTAAAAGTATTAGTGGTTGCCCTGAGGATTTAATGTTGTTATTTTTGAGTAGTAGTGTGGGATATATATATATATATATATATATATATATATACGGAAAGCTTCATGAGCATAATTCTTAAATAGCATAATGCCTTAAATAGCATAATTTTATCAAAACGACGTAGTTTTAGAGGGACGCGGTGGCATTTTTGTAAATACGCGGTGTCATGGTATTTACAAAAATGCTACCGCATATTTACAAAACTACATCGTTTTGATAAAGTTATGCTATTTAAGGCATTATGCTATTTAAGAATTATGCTCTTGAAGCTTCCCGTATATATATATATATATATATATATATATATATATATATATATATATATATATATATATA
Source organism: Panax japonicus (assembly GCA_020205505.1). NCBI lineage: Eukaryota > Viridiplantae > Streptophyta > Magnoliopsida > Apiales > Araliaceae > Panax > Panax japonicus. The sequence goes on along the minus strand of CM035097.1, from coordinate 36,114,451 downwards.
TATATATATATATATATATATATATATATATATAAGCGGAGAAGCTTTTCAGGTGGAAAACAATACAACTTTGTTGGATAGAGTAAATGAAGAGTAGCTCCAAGATGAAGGGGTTAATTCAAAATCAATACTGCAACATAGTTGAAATTAGAAGGAAGAAACTAGGTTTCGCTAGTAGCAAGAATTGAAAATAAAGTTTTGCATAAAATTTATATATTGAATCAACTAGGAAGCACGGAAGTTATATATTACATTCGATATTACTATTGGTGGCAAGATATGTTGATATATTTTTGGTATGTCAAAGTTAACATATTACGATGTTTCTATGTCAATTGTGTCGAACCGAGATTAACGATTTACATCAATTTTTCAAAAGGGTTTGCAACAACTTGTGGAACGCAATTAGAAAAAAAATGTCACATCGTTTACAAATCGATTGCCATACTAAAAGGAAGTCCAAACATCGAAAGACGTACTTAGCCCATGAGAAGTTTTCGATAATGTCATACGAGGAATCCATATTGAGCAAGTTATGGGTAAGTTAAAAATAATTTAAGAGTAAGGTAATGTTAGGTGGGATTTCAACTGAGGACTCATATGGTGACTAAGTCGTACAAACATTTGTGTGGGCTGTGTTGTGCATATACTTGGTTTATCACATTAATAATCATTGGAATATCGGTATCGCGCTATCAAGGTATATGTGGTGGAAAGGTAATTCTTTTCTCATCTATATATTTTATAGTTAGAGGTTTTTAAGATTAAGCTAGATGATATTAAGATTAGGTTCGGTTCTTAAAACTAAAGCATGTGGTAAGTTCGTGATTCATAATCATATGGTATGTTTTGAACCCCTCAGCGAATGGACGCCTATAGTCTGACTAGGATAAATTCCTAAACTAATATGATTATGGCAAGTTCCTGGATTTCCAAAGTGTGATAAGTTTGATGGACTATATTGGGTATAAAACGGTTATTGTATAGGAAGCATTGATGAAGTTGAAAGATGGTTTTGAGGTAGCCTTACCTCTATAGTTGGAGCGCATTTGCAATGTTTTTTTTATGTTTCGGTGATATAATTGAAGCTTGACTGTAATAATGTGATCAAGTAGGAACCATTATGGTTGTCCTACTAGAAAATTTTTATCCAGGTAGTCGACAAGAAAGAACATGTGTTCAGGAATGAGTTGATACCTTCCGTGAAGGTGATATTGAGGAACCACAATGTCGAAGAGACTACGTGGGAACTCAAGGATGTAATGAGAAAGAATTACCCAGAGTTATTTGTTTAATCTGTGTCTTCGATTCTGGGGACAGAATCTTTTTAAGGATGGAAGAATGTGACATTTTGATTGTTTGAGCTGTGATTCTGGGGACAGAATCCTTGTAAGGAGGGAAAGATGTAACAATCCAAGATTTTATTTATAATTTAAAATATTTATTAAATTAAATAAATATTTTATTGATGAAGTTGTTGTTTTGTAATTTAAAATATTTCTTAAATTAAATGAATATGTGATTTTTATTAGTAAATATTTATGAATTAAATTTATTAGATAATATTCTAAATTTATAATTTAGAGAGTTGTAATATAGCATAAGATGTTATATGGTTGTTTTAATTTAATAATTTAAAATGGTATGTTAAATTATTAAACTAAATTATAATGAGAATATAATTTTGTGATATTTGTTTAAGTAGAATATTTATTTAAAAAACAGTATGTATAATTAATTTATTTGATTAGTGTGGATATGGAAATCCAAATAAATAATATGTGATTATAAGTTATAAACTTAATTGTTTATTAAAAAAAATTAAAGTAATTTTTTAAATTTATTTACCCAAACAAGGCTTAAAATATTAAGTTTTTATTTTAAAGACTTTTTGGCCAAACAAAGCCTTATGGCTTTTGGATTTTTAAATTATGAATTTTATTATAACAAATAAAATAAATACTATAAAATATATTTATAATTTAGACACGTTTATAATAGTATAACTGATATATATTTAGTAGGCGTGTTAAGGCTATATCGATTACTTTGTTTTTACATATACGTGTTATCAGTTCTGTTTTTGGCTTAAGCCTAAGAGGAGAAAACTGAGAAGTTCAGAGAGAGAATACAAAGAATTGAGAGGGAGTTGGGAGAGAAATCTTGTGTTTTCCAAAGCAAATTTTTTTGTTTAGCAAGGTTGTTCAAGCTAAGTGAAAGTATTATTCATAACCTTAATAATATATATATATATATACATGTATATGTGTTTCACGGAAAAATTTTTATATTCTGTGAATTCTAGTTTTTGTAAATTCTTGTTATATAACCTGTTTATGGTGATTGCATATAATTATGATGTTAGAGTATGTAGTTAGGCATGAATTGGTATGCTAATTTTGGTTAAAAGGAAGGAAAAGTAATCACAGTATATATATTTTTAATATGGCTTGTGAAAGTACCAATTATGGTGGTCAATTAATATGATAAACTGTAAATTGAGTCTTATTTATGCTAGTTCGTTTAGAAACGAAGAGAACGTAGTTTGAATGAAGTGATTTGGACTAGAATTGTGATCACAGTGATAAATTCTATGGAGAATGTCAAAAAATAGAGTTTTCTGTAAAAACATGAAATTTAAAGAATTTAATTAGTTGACGTTGTTGTTAAATTGTTCTAAGTGGTTGAATATGTGAGGGAACATGGTTGTTATAGTTATATATGAATTATTTATGTTAAATTCACTATTTTGTGGATGAAATTCGTGTTAGTTGGGCTAAAGTCGACTACTGTTCACTGTTGTCTCTGGTTCTGTCTGTGCACGGCGCAGCTGCACCGGTGCCAAGGCCAGAAATGGCGCAGCTGCGCCATACACTGATATGAGGCAGTGGCTTCTGCTACTGCTGCAGACTTAGGATATCGATGTAACTTGGTCTAAGGGTTTGTTAATGTAATAAACATGGAACATGGAGGTTAAAACAGAACCTTGTCATGTCATTGATAATTTCAACTTTGTAAAACGAATTATAAGCTATGAGCGTGATATGTTAGATCTTAGTTTACATAATGAATAGTAAATAAGTGTTGTGAAGGTTAACACTTGAAATTTCTGATATTTATCTAGTAGCATAAGACTTGTACTAAATTAACAAGTTTAGCTAGAAATGGGTGTTATTTTGGAAGTGGAGGTTAACATGTCTAATAGATGTTGTGATTTCACTAAAATGTGTAGGATATTGGAGTACGTGAATTGTAATTTTATAGCTTACGCAAGAGGCAAGTTCCCTAACCTTTGTTACTTTATTATTCAGCAAGGTTTTTTTTGTTTGCTAAGTTTGTTTGTACATTGGAAGGAAAAGAGATAATACAATTGCTAAGGGTATACCCTAGAAGCTTTGGTAGAACCACACGGGACAACCCCCAAAGTGGACAACAAAGACAAACAGCCAAGCCAAATGAAAGAAAGAACAAGGAGCAGTACTAAGCAGGACAATAGAAAAAATAAGCATGGGAACTTAAACAACTTTAATAACCAAACCGTTGGAACCAGGCAGCCAAAAGGATGTAGCCAAAGACCGAGCTGAACTAAAGCAGGAGCAGAAGAGAAAGCTGAGGCATGGGAAGAGTTATGAGTGCCAATAGGAGACCCAACCCCGAAGCTGGAACCAGCATCCCCAGCATCCCGAAGACAAGAGGCTAAACCCCGAAGGGCCGAACCATAAGGGCCGAACCCCGGAGCCGAAACCAGCATCCCCAGCGTCCCGAAGACAAGATTTTGAACCACGAAACCGAACCAGGATGTCAGTACTGGCCAAGGAGCTGAACCTAGTACCGGACTAGAAATGCTACTGAATTCATAGCGAACAGAAGCAATAGCTGAACCAAACCGCTGAGGGAGCCGAACTGCCACGGAAGCCGAACTGTCGAACTGCCATGGAAGCTAAGTTTTCAACCCAACCTCGAAGCCGAAACCATCGTCCCCCAGCATCCCGAAGACAAGAGGCTGAACCCCGAAGGGCCGAACCATATAAACCGAACCCCGTAGCCAAAACCAACATCCCCAGCATCCCGAGGACAAGTTGCCGAACCCCGAACCGAACCAGGATGCTAAGCCCAGGTGTCTTCCCAGACCTTTATTTGCATAAAGCCGAACCCATCAACACAGCAACAGCCAACACGCATTAGATCGTTGTCCTAAGCCAATTACAATAGTATTGGTAATAGTTGGTAGCTTTGAGAAAGGATGAATTAGTAGATAATCTAGATTTAATGATACTAATCACATCAGTAGCAAGACATCTTGGAGGAATGAGTGTCCCATTGTGGAGATTTTTGTTTCTTGCTTCCCATATCTTATAGAAAGAAACAGCCAGAGAGAGGCTGAGGATATGTTTTGATAATTTCCTTCCTTGGAAGGATGAGATAAAGTCAGTGAGTCCAGTCCAGTCCAGTCCAGGGGTAATGAGAGCCATCCACCCAGTTGGAATGTCGCTTTTATAATGACAGTGGAGTATTCACAGATGAAGAAAAGATGTGAAAAAGTTTGAGGGTGCTTGTTGCAAAGCTGACAGTTGAAGGTCCTTCCTGAATAGGGTCGAGTGATGTCATTAGTTTGGAGCTTTCCATGAAATCCAAGCCAGAGCATGAAAGAGTACCTCGGCACATGCAGTTTATGCCAGATAATTGTGTGCCACTGAACAGCCTGTTTCCTGATCCTGATGCTTCCCCAAATATGTCTTGCTTTAATGCAGCTGATATCCATTGAGTCCCAAAGGATACAGTCCATGGATGCAGAGGGGAAGGGAACAGATTGTACTGGTTGCTGGAGGAGAATTACCTCATGATGGTTGGATAGGGGAAGGTGCCAAGAGGAGGAATTCATAATGTCCCTGACTGTGGATGAAACGGTTAGGTCTGAATTTGAGAGTAAGGTACTGCTGGGGTTGATGGCAGAACCATTGAGCCAGGGATCGTACCATAGATTGAAGGTTTCTCCAGAGCCAACAACATATTTAAGATGCTGAAGAGCAATGGGCCTGAGCTTTAGTAGTTGTCTCCAAATCCATGAACAATCTGTGGGGATTTCTATCTGCCAAACAGATTTCTCAAGAAGAACAGTGGTCTGTACCCACTTAGCCCATAGTGATTTAGTGTTAATCTGCAAAACATGGGTTAGATGTAGAAGAAGAAGGGCTTTATCCAATCCAGGAGACTTTTAATGCCCAGACCCCCTTCCTCAGTAGGGAGTGAGATGTTATGCCATGCAACCTTAGCACCATAGGGAGTAAGGGAGGTTCCCTTCAAGAGGAATCGACAAAGAATAGACTGAATGGCTCTAATGACTGCTTTAGGCAGTAGGAAATGAGTACTCCAATACGATTGTATTGCGAAGAGCACAGATTTTATGAGTTGGACCCTACCAGAATAAGCAAGGGCAGTAGCAGTCCATAAAGAGACTCTTTGTGTAATTGTATGGATAAGGGGAATACAATCCTGGTATGAAAGCTTAGAAGAGATTAGGGGGACACCCAAAAATCTGGTGGGGAAAGTACCATGAGTGAAGCCCAGGAAAGATAGGATGGAAGCTTTTGTTTCAGGGTCTTCGCAGGCTAGAAAACATTGGCTCTTTTGAATATTAGGAATGAGACCGGAGAATAGGGAGAAGGAATGGATACATGAATGTATTATAGAAATGGTTTGAAGGTTGGCATGACATAAGATTAAGATGTCATCAGCGAAAAGGAGATGGGATATGTCGCTGGCTTTAGTGCGCCAGTGGTGAAAATACCCAGATTGTTTTGAACCCCAGTTGAGTTTAAAGGAAAGCATTTCCATTACTAGCACAAACAAGTAGGGGGAGAGGGGGTCACCTTGCCTTAGGCCTCGAGTACTACCAAAGTATCTAGCAAGGAAACCATTGACCTTGACTGAAACATAGCAGTGGAAATGCAGGAGTAAATCCAGTCTAGGAATTGAGAGGGAAAATGGAAGGATTTGAGGGTGCCCATTAGGAAGTCCCAATTTATCGTGTCAAACGCTTTCCTTAGGTCAATTTTTAAGGCACATCGAGGAGGACCAGATTTCCGGTGGTAGTTTCGGAATAGCTCCTGGGCAAGGAATATGTTGTCGCTTATGCTTCTTCCTTTGATGAAAGCAGACTGTGCTTTATCAATAATAGAGGGGAGGACCAATTTGAGTCTGTCAGCAAGAATTTTTGATATGCACTTGTAGATTGTATTGCAACATGATATTGGTCTGAAATCAGACATGAGATAGGGATTTGAGCACTTTGGGATAAGAGCAATGGAAGTTGAGTTTACACCTCGAGGCATTCGGCAGGAAGAGAAGAAGAATAGAACAGCTTTTGTGAAGTCTTCACCAACAATGTCCCAGCAGTGAGTGAAGATTTTCACGTTAAAACCATCCGGGCCTGGACTCTTGTTTTGCTTCATACCACTGAGAGCTTTGAATACCTCAGTAGCTGTGATAGGAGCCGAAAGGATGGCAACTTGAGAGACAATTATGTGTTTGGTAGGGAGAACTCCATAATTTTCCAAATCAGCTGAAGGGGGTAGATGCTGGGAGTTGAACAGATCTTTGAAATAATTCACAGCCACATTTTCAACCTCCTCCTGCCCCTGAACCAGATCGCCGAAAGAGTTATAAATAGAAAGGATTTTGTTTGTGTTCCACCTGCTTTTCACCAGATTGGAGAAAAATTTGGTGTTTCTATCCCCTGTAGCAAGCCAGGTAGCTCTAGATTTCTGGTGGATAAGAGTTTCCTCTAGAGCCAAGGAATTCGAAAGAACCTGAAGGCAGCTCTGCTCCTGGGAGATGAGATCCAGATCAAGTGGCCTGTTGGAGAGCAGGAATTGAACTCTGTGAAGGTTTGAAGTTGCTTCCTTAACAGAAGATGATAGATTTCCAATGGATTTATTGAAGGTAGCTAAGGCTCTTTTAGTTTTCTTAAGCTTGGCAGTTAGGATATGAAAGGGGTTACCTAGGTCAGGTTGCATCCAGGCAGAAGATACACATTCATGAAAGCCATCCAAGAGTATCATGTGGTTGAAGAACTGGAAAGGCTTCCTTGACCTTAAAGCCGGAATGCCAAGGTTAAGCATGACAGGAGAGTGGTCAGACATTCCTCTGGGGGCAAAGGTAGCTTGGGCAAGGGGAAATGAGTTGAGCCATGATGAATTTCCCAAAGCTCTATCAAGTTTTTTATGGATTGAATTTTCAATTTGACAATTCCACCAAGTGTAGAAGGGACCAATGCCCCTAATGTCAACTATTTCAAGGTTCTGCAGGCACTCTTTGAGATCCTCCATACCAGAGTCCCAATCGGTTTCAATCCTGTCAGTTTCACTAAGGTTGCTGATAGCATTGAAGTCACCCAGGACACACCAGTTGAGAGAGGAACTAAGAGAGGATAATTCAGCCCATAAGTTCTTCCTTTAAGATATATAATTCAAAACATAAATAAAAGAACCCAGAAACGTACAGTCATTAGCTAAATGCTTGATGTTTCAATGAATAACTTGGGAGGATACAAAAAGGATATCCACTTGCCAGATATTGGGGTTCCAACCAACCCAAATTTTGCCATTATAGTGGTAATCATAGTTATAAAACCAAGTCCAGTTCCTACAAATATTATTTGAGATTCTACTAGCTTTATGCTGCTTGACTCTGGTTTCCAACAGACCAATGAGGGAGATACTATTATCTAGAATTAACTGTTTAACATAAGCCTGCTTTGGCTTTTTATTAAGACCTCTAATATTATATGTCGCTAACATTAACATAGAAAAAAGGGGAGTAGTGGTTAGCAAGAGGTTTTTCCCCCATAGCCCTTGCCTTTGTTCCTACGCTTAGCATCTTGAAAAGGGTCCAGCCCAGATCTTTGCTTATGCTTCAGGTCCTTGCCCTCCTTCTCATCTATAGCAATTAGCTTGTTCAATATAGGGCAGTTTATAGGGGGTGAATCCAGGTCAGAGGGAGAGAGAGCATCAGAGACAATAGCATTTGCAATGGGGGTATAACGACCGAGAAATTCAGATTTTAATGTATGATGATTTTATTAGATTAAATAATAATAAAATCATATTATGTGGGATATCAAGATGGTTGTCGTTTTGTAACCTATTGATATTGAAATATCGTAGTATTTGAGTTATGTGAAGGATTTAATGTGTTTGAATTTCCAAGACGAAAATAAATGTTTTTCGAGAAATTTTCCGAAAAACACTATTCATCGGTATTTGCTCGGGATTTATTTTTGAATTTCCGAGAAATACGTAATGGTAGAATATTAAAGTAAGACGGATTATGTAATAATAATATAGTTATGGAAAACGTAATATTTCGCTTGCGGACTTAAATCGAGAACGTAAGGAAAATGAAGAACTATTTCGTTAAGGAATGAGGGTATGATACGTGAGTATTGTACAAAGAATGGAAACGAGTATAATACCAAGTATTATATGAGTTTGTAAGAAGAATACATTATCGTATATAAATTCTATATGAATTAGAATACGAGAATAATACATAAACTATATGTATATGTATTATGTAATATTAATGGCCTTGTAAAGATTGGTTAGGATTTTGTACAAGCCCAAGTGAATTAAGGGTTAAGGCCCAACTTTTGAATTAATAAACATATGAAGGTTTATTAAGCAAAGCCCAATGTTCATTTAATCTAAGCCCAAACTAAAGTTCATTGGATGGTATGATCCATGGTGCAAACCATAGTGATATGGATAAAGTGTGGTTATCAAGATAAGTAATAACCAAGATAAGTGATGACCAAGTAAAGGTGGTGCTCAAGATAAGTAATGACCAAGCAAGGGATAGGTTTTGTGCCTTGCAAGTAATGAATAGTAAGGAGGTGCAAAAGGAGGTGGGATGATGGAATTGACTAAATTGCCCTAACCTTAGGAATTCTATAAATAGTGAAGGTTGGCAAGTCATTTAATAGTTGTTCAAATAATCCAAACACTCTCTCTCAAAGTGCTTAATTGTTAGGAAGATTAAGTTACAAGTAAATTATTCCATAAGTCAAGAAGAAGAAGAAGCTACTTACTAAAGACTTCAAATGTAAGACTCCTTCTCCAATTATCTTCTATCTCTAACATGATAGGTTGATAAGAAAAGCTTGGATTAAGGAACATGAATAATAAAAAAAAAAGAAGAAGAAAGTAGTATGTATAAGTAATGAACTTAAGCCACATAAGTTGGTAATAAGTCATTTAAGATAGCATAAGTGCTAAACTTATGTGAATGCATGATGAACTTGTGATAGGTTTATTAATGAAAGTATATGTATATACATCATCTTGTAAGAAAATATATATCAAGAATACATAATTAAAGTTATATGATGAAATCATGTATGGATGATGATTAAGAACTTTAATTGTCATAAGTTATGAATGATAAGTTCATAAGTAGTTTGAAAGTTATCAAGTATAAGCTTACAATGAGATAAGTTAAAATCCAACCATGAGTATAAATATTTGGAATAAGGATGTTAAGATGTTTACATTATGAATGTAATTCATTGGTAGTGTTGAACAAGTTCTAAGAAACGAAGAATTGCCGGAAATCGCACGATTAGACGATAATCGTCGAATTCGTAAATTTCCCGGAATGGAAGTTAGATTTTGAGTTTGAGTTTGGAAATGTTATTTTCCCATGGAGACAAGTCATGTTTGTCATTTAAGAGTTGCGGACTCGAAAATGGACGAATTCCGACTTAGAACGAAGAAACGAGCGTTTAACGTTCACGAACGTTTATCGTTTTCGTTAAAAATGAACCAATAGGTGAATTTTTAGCAAACGAAGTCAAATAGATAAAATTCTTGCATGAATGCATAGATTACATAATTTGTGAACCGTAGGCTTTTGAACGAACCAATTCGGACTTAAAACGAAGAAGTTATGCGTCCGGGAAGTTCACAAAAGTTAAAAGTTAGAAAAATTTTTTGGTGCACAGAGTTGGCACCGCGACGCCAACCTTAAGCTTTTTGGCCGCGCTGCAGCGCGACATCTGGGACTCGGCTACTGCTAACTCGTGCCGCAGTGCGAGTTGCAAGAGTAATGCCCACGCCGCGGCGCCAGGCACAGAACTTAGACAGTAAAAAAAATAAAAATGAAGGGAAAAGAAGGGGATGGTAAGAGATTGAACTAAACCTACCTTAAACAACTTAAAGTAACATTGTTGGGACATTGTTAAGACTTAAAAGTAATAAAGAATGGTTAATATAACCAAGTCGAATGGATGTAAAGCAAACGATAAGTCGAAACGCATAAGAATGAAATTTAATCTATAATTAGATTGAAATGTGGGTAAGATATATTCAGATACATACTTGATTATATGTGACCTAATGTAAGGCATTATGTGATCATGTATTGTAGAGACTTGAAAGACTTGAACGTAAAGTAAAATACACAGTAGCAGACGCTAAAGGCAAGTATTCTAACTCTTGTTTCAGTGCAATCTGAACAAGTTTATGATGTTCATGTATCCTTTCGCATGAATTGAAGTATGATGAAGTTAAAGCCAGTTTCTTTGGCTAGACATAACATATTGAGTGGATTATTGATAATCTGTTCATCTGTTATCAAATGTTAGTATCTTTTGTCAACTACTGACAGTTTTCAAAAGAAGACTGAATTGTTAAAACAAATGTTTTGTCGGTAAAACGACAGGCACGCGAGGTTGCCAAATGATTAAACGTACATACGTTTAATGGATGTAGTATTGATCAATACAGAGTACAATAGGCTGATCACCTAGAAGTGATCGTAAGTAATATCGGGCTTACGGACTTAGGTCCGGGTTGTCCTTTTCAAAGAAAGAATGAATGCTCAAGGTCTTTGACCGGGGTGAATGTTTTACTGAATTTATTCATTGTGAAACATTTTGAAAGTAAAGATAAATTGCTATTTTGAATCATCAATAGTACTTCATAGCTATTGTTCAGTTATCGAAGATATATGATTCATATATATCAAGCATGTTGTTATTGAAATTGTTATACTTGCTGAGCTAGTCATGCTCACTCTTGCTTAATTCATATGAATACAGCTAAGACTGAACGTCCCGAAGGATCAAATAAGAATAAAGGAAAAGCTAAGGCAGATTATTAAGCTGTCATGTAATAGTATAGGTCTATTGTTGTAATGTAATGAATATTATGACAAAAGAACCTTTGTAATGGGTTTAGAACCTGGGAAATGTAAATATTGAATTAAATATATATAAGTTATGTTCATTCTTTGAGACTTTCAACTGAATGAATGTGTGAAAGTTTGTACAGTATAGCACCATCTGTCGGGTTGTAAGATACCCGGATTTGGGGGCGCTACAAGTTGGTATCAAAGCCTAGGTTATAAAACTTAAAGGCAATTAGAACCTTAAGTCATGACCTTAATAAAGAAGTAAAAGAATAAAGATAACCTTATAAAAATGCATTATAGTATGTTATGTGTTTTTATTTATGTTACTGACATGTACTAATCAAACTGTATTGTTTTATTGTAGATGTCAGGAGAAAATGATATGTATAGAAATATACATGTAGTTAGCGAGGATTCGGTTAATCGGGTAGAGATACTACCAAATCCCGTAGCGATAGAGCCAGAAGTGGTAGCAATAGAGTCTGGAGACTCGGACAATTTAGACTATATGTCTATTTTTAATGGCATGCTAGAGGAGGAGGTGGACGTAATGTCCTTTGACCAAGTTCCACCCGCAGAGGAGATGTCTACGAGGGATTCGACGAAAGCATTGTTTATGGTGGTATTGGATAGGAATGTCCATTATTGCCAGGAGGTAAAGGAGTTGAAAGCGGAACTCCAAGTTGTCCGTGAGGACAAGCTTAGCATGGAGGGAATGTGGGAGGAGTAACACGATGATCGAGTTTTAGCTAAGGACAAGGTCCGAGAGCTGAAATGTGAAGTCTTTGAACTCAAGCAAGAGCTAAAGACTAAACAGAGGAGATTGGAGAGGATGTCCTATATACATAGGAGTTCTCATGTGGATTTCCAGCAGCAAGTGGCTGGGTATCCGGTAGAGGCGGGACAGACACGACATACCATCAGTCGGGATGTTATTACCGGTCTGGCCAGCAAAGATTTTGAGAATGCCTTACGGCAGATGTAATCTATCAATAGCTAGAGTAGCGTAGATATGTAATATTATGTATCTAGTAGTGACGTAAAACCCTCTTTTATATAAACAAGGGTAGTCTTTTGTAAATCCCAATTTTTGGAAAGTAATTGCGGGATGGTAATGTAATAAGCTAAGACTGAGTAATGTAATCAGCTAAGGCTGAATGATGTAAACAATGTAGTGTTATACTACAAGTTATTAATCAATATAAGCCTCTTTTATGGAACATATTGAGTAATGAGTATGAGTTATTATTTTATTACAAATAATAACTAAAGCACAAGGAGAAAGTAATTATGATGTGTTGTTTTCTTAACAGAGAAATGCCGCCAAGAAGGGGACAACTAAATCAAGAAACTAATGTTAACCAACCGGAAGGTGGTCCGGTTAATCCAATGCAAGAGTTCGTTAATCTTTTAACAACTGCATTTAATAGAACGGGGGATAATATACCTGTAATTCCTGGAGTAGTACGAGCTACTACTTTTAAGGACTTTAAAAGTGTAGGTCCGCCGGAGTTCAAGGGAACTACGGACCCTATAGAAGCCCAAACTTGGGTGAAAGAAATTGAGAAAGCATTTGTAATTACAAATGTGGAGGAGGGTCAAAAGGTTGCCTTTGCAACCTATTTGATGAAAGGAGAGGCCAACTTTTGGTGGGAGGCAAACCAGGCTAGGGCCGAAATAGGAAACCTAACGTGGGAGAGATTTAAGGAGATTTTCTTCGAGAATTATTTTCCCACGAGTATGCAAGGGAGAATGGAAATGAGCTTTCTGGAATTGAAACAAGGGGATATGACAGTTCCCCAGTATGCCGCCAAGTTTAATGAACTGGCACGATTTGCTCCACATCAAGTGGACACTGAAGTGAGAAAGGCTAGAGGATTCGAGCAGGGCTTAAAACCCTGGCTCTATAGCCGAATCTCTGTGTTCCAAAGTACTTCCTTTGGAACCATATTAGAGAAGGCAATAATAGCCGAAGGTGGGAATGAGGCTTTAAGCCAGTACCACAAAGATAAGAAAAATAAAGGAAGAGTTGATGGGGGAATTAAGACCGAAGGAGCCAGCGGTAGTGGCGACTGTCAGAAAAGAAAGGGTTTTAACTCTGGGAATACCGGAGTAAAACAAGGCGATTCAAAAAGGAGGATGGAGGCCTGTAAAACCTGCGGGATGACTCACTTGGGAGTCTGTCTCAAAGGAAAGGCCGTATGTTATAATTGTGGACAGGACGGACACATTTCGCCTAACTGTCCAAATCCGAAGAAAAATCACGGATGTTTTGTATGTGGATCAACTGACCACATAGCAAAGAATTGCCCGAAGAAGGGTATAGAAGGAAATAAGGGCACTAATAGTGGAAAGTTAGCTATTAGCGGTCCATTTCAGCCAGGTAGACCAATGGCCCGTACTTTTAATATGACAGTCCAAGATGCGGTGGCATCCGGAGACGTAGTTGCAGGTATTATCCCAATCAATAACATTAATGCATATGTGCTTTTTGATTCGGGTGCTACTTGTTCGTTTATAGCATGTGATTTTGCTAGACGATTAGAATTATTACCCGAAAAGTTGCCTATACCTGTGAACATTAAGGTAGCAAATGAAGAGATAATTCCTGTGGATAGTATTCATAGGAGTTGCGTAGATATACGTGGATGTAAGTTATCAGTAGATTTAATACCGATAAGGTTGGGAGAATTCGATGTAAATCTCGGAATGGATTGGTTGATTAACCATGAAGCAATTATAGATTGCCAAAAGAAATGTGTGAGCATCAGGACGTTGAAGCAACCTCATGTTGTATTCTACGGTAATAAATCACCGGGGAGATCGTGTTGTCTTACGATGACACAAACTAGAAAACTCTTAAGAAAGGGATGCGTGGGGTTACTTGTGCCATGTTGTTGATACCCAGCGAGTGGGAACAACCATGGAACAAATACCTATAGTAAACGAATTCATGGATGTATTTCCAAGTGAGTTACCGGGTTTACCACCGGATAGGGAGATTGAATTTGTAATTGACATTGTGCCAGGAGCGGCACCAGTGTCAAGGGCACCGTATCGTATGGCGCCGGTGGAAATGAAAGAGCTAATGGTTCAATTACAAGAACTGTTGGATAGGAAGTACATTCAACCAAGTGTTTCCCCGTGGGGTGCACCAGTGTTGTTTGTCAAGAAGAAAGATGGATCGTTAAGACTTTGTATCGACTATCGAGAGTTGAACAAATTAACGATAAAGAATAAATACCCATTGCCCAGGATTGATGATCTCTTTGATCAGTTAAAAGGGGCAAAGTATTTTTCTAAAATAGATTTGCGGACGGGGTATCACCAGTTGAAGGTGAGGAAAGAGGATATACCAAAGACGGCATTCAGAACTCGTTATGGTCATTACGAGTTTCTGGTGATATCATTTGGGTTGACGAATGCACCAGCTGCATTTATGGACATGATGAACAGAGTGTTCAAATCATATTTGGACAAGTTTGTGGTTGTGTTTATTGATGATATTCTAGTCTATTCAAAGACGCCAGAAAATCATGCTGAACACTTAAGATTAGTGTTGGAAACACTAAGAAAGGAGAAGTTATATGCGAAATTCACTAAGTGTGAATTTTGGCTGGAGAAAGTTCAGTTTTTAGGTCATGTCATTGATCAGGAAGGGATTTTAGTGGATCCAGCAAAGGTAGAAGCAGTGATGAACTGGGAACAACCGAAAACGCCGACTGAGGTGCGGAGTTTCCTAGGGTTAGCGGGTTACTATCGAAGATTTATCCAAGATTTTTTGAAGATAGCTACCCCGTTGACTAATTTAACAAGGAAGACAGTGAAATACGTATGGACAGATAAATGTGAAGACAGTTTTCAAGAACTAAAGAAAAGACTAAGTAAAGCACCTGTTTTGTCATTGCCAGATGACACAGGAAATTTTGTAGTATATAGTGATGCTTCGCATAGAGGGCTTGGTTGCGTGCTCATGCAGCATGGCAAAGTCATTGCGTATGCATCACGGCAGTTGAAGGATTATGAGAAATTTTACCCTACTCTTGATCTGGAACTGGCCGCGGTAGTATTTGCCCTAAAGATATGGAGGCATTATCTTTATGGGGAGAAATGTGAGATATATACAGACCATAAGAATCTAAAATATATCTTCACTCAGAAGGAGTTGAATATGAGACAGAGGAGATGGTTGGAGTTGATAAAGGATTACGACTGTGAAATCCTGTATCACCCTGGGAAAGCCAATGTAGTTGCCGACGCCTTAAGTAGGAAGGGTCGGGAAAAGTTGTCTATGTTAACGGCTCAAAAAGAGTTAATAACAGAGATGGCTAGGATGGAAATAGAAGTGAAGATGCCGAGTGAATCGGGACAGATACTTTTTACCATTGAGACAATCTACCATTGTAGAGAGGGTCAAGGAGGTACAACTCAAGACTGATGAGTGTAACCAAATGAAGAAGCGGTTATCCGATAAAGGAGATGATAAGTATAGTCTTGATAACGAAGGATTATTAAGATTTGAAGGAAGAATTTGGATTCCGAATGAGATGGAATTTAAGGAGCAAGTGTTACAAGAAGCTCATAGTTCAAGGTACTCGATACATCCTGGTAGCACTAAGATGTATCAAGACATTCGAAAGAGTTTTTGGTGGCCAAACATGAAAAGGGAAATAGCAGAGTATGTAAGTAGGTGTTTGACTTGTCAAAAAGTTAAAGCCGAACATCAACGACCCAGTGGCTTGCTACAGTCATTGGAGATTCCAGAATGGAAATGGGAGCATATCTCGATGGATTTCGTGGTAAGACTTCCAACAACGTCAAAAGGGTACGATTCTATTTGGGTAATAGTCGACCGATTGACGAAATCGGCTCACTTCTTACCAATTAGGGTCAAGTATAACTTAGACCAGTTAGCTAAACTTTATGTCAAAGAAGTTATTTCCAGACATGGAGTACCAATATCGATTGTGTCAGATCGTGATCCACGATTCACATCGAACTTCTGGAGAAGTTTACAAGAACAGCTGGGAACACAGTTAAAGTTAAGCACAGCTTATCATCCACAAACTGATGGGCAGAGCGAGAGAACAATTCAGACGTTAGAAGACATGCTGAGGTCTTGCGTCATGGATTTCAAGGGTAGTTGGGATGATCACCTACCACTGGTAGAATTTGCTTATAACAACAGTTATCATGCAAGCATAGGTATGCCGCCTTATGAAGCTCTGTATGGAAGAAGATGTAGAACACCATTGTGTTGGGATGAGGTGGGAGAACGCCGGATGCTAGGACCAGAATTGGTGCAGCAAACAGCGGATATAGTAAGGTTAATTCGGATGCGTTTCGTCACGGCTCAAGACAGACAGAAGAAGTATGCGGACTCACATCGAATAAATCGAGAGTTCGAAGTAGGTTCGTATGTGTTTCTGAAGGTATCTCCCTGGAAAGGAAAGATACGCTTTGGAAAGAAAGGAAAGTTAAGTCCAAGGTTTATAGGACCTTTTGAAATATTAAACCGGGTGGGAGAGGTAGCTTATAAGATAGCATTACCTCCAGACCTAGAAAGAATACATAACGTGTTTCACGTATCTGTATTACGTTCGTATAAGCCGGACTATAAGCACGTAATCGAGTATGAGCAGATTCATATCGAGAAGGATTTATCATATGAAGAATCGCCAGTTCAAATCATCGATAGAAAAGAACAAGTTCTGAGGAACAAAGTAATACCATCAGTGAAGGTGTTATGGAAGAACCATGATGCTGAAGAAGCAACGTGGGAGTTAGAAGAAAAGATGAAGAAAAATTTTCCTCATTTATTTGAAAAAAAAAAAACGAGATTCTGAGGACAGAATCTTTATAAGGGGGGAAGAATGTAACGACCGAGAAATTCGGATTTTAATGTAAGATGATTTTATTAGATTAAATAATAATAAAATCATATTATGTGGGATATCAAGATGGTTGTCGTTTTGTAACCTATTGATATTGAAATATCGTAGTATTTAAGTTATGTGAAGGATTTAATGTGTTTGAATTTCCAAGACGAAAATAAATATTTTCCGAGAAATTTTCCGAAAAACACTATTCATCGGTATTTGCTCGGGATTTATTTTTGAATTTCCGAGAAATACGTAATGGTAGAATATTAAAGTAAGACGGATTATGTAATAATAATCTAGTTATGGAAAACGTAATATTTCGCTTGCGGACTTAAATCGAGAACGTAAGGAAAATGAAGAACTATTTCGTTAAGGAATGAGGGTATGATACGTGAGTATTGTACAAAGAATGGAAACGAGTATAATACCAAGTATTATATGAGTTTGTAAGAAGAATGCATTATCGTATATAAATTCTATATGAATTAGAATACGAGAATAATACATAAACTATATGTATATGTATTATGTAATATTAATGGACTTGTAAAGATTGGTTAGGATTTTGTACAAGCCCAAGTGAATTAAGGGTTAAGGCCTAACTTTTGAATTAATAAACATATGAAGGTTTATTAAGCAAAGCCCAATGTTCATTTAATCTAAGCCCAAACTAAAGTTCATTGGATGGTATGATCCATGGAGCAAACCATAGTGATATGGATAAAGTGTGGTTATCAAGATAAGTAATAACCAAGATAAGTGATGACCAAGTAAAGGTGGTGCTCAAGATAAGTAATGACCAAGCAAGGGATAGGTTTTGTGCCTTGCAAGTAATGAATAGTAAGGAGGTGCAAAAGGAGGTGGGATGATGGAATTGACTAAATTGCCCTAACCTTAGGAATTCTATAAATAGTGATGGTTGGCAAGTCATTTAATAGTTGTTCAAATAATCCAAACACTCTCTCTCAAAGTGCTTAATTGTTAGGAAGATTAAGTTACAAGTAAGTTATTCCATAAGTCAAGAAGAAGAAGAAGAAGCTACTTACTAAAGACTTCAAATGTAAGACTCCTTCTCCAATTATCTTCTATCTCTAACATGATAGGTTGATAAGAAAAGCTTGGATTAAGGAACATGAATAATAAAAAAAAAAGAAGAAGAAAGTAGTATGTATAAGTAATGAACTTAAGCCACATAAGTTGGTAATAAGTCATTTAAGATAGCATAAGTGCTAAACTTATGTGAATGCATGATGAACTTGTGATAGGTTTATTAATGAAAGTATATGTATATACATCATCTTGTAAGAAAATATATATCAAGAATACATAATTAAAGTTATATGATGAAATCATGTATGGATGATGATTAAGAACTTTAATTGTCATAAGTTATGAATGATAAGTTCATAAGTAGTTTGAAAGTTATCAAGTATAAGCTTACAATGAGATAAGTTAAAATCCAACCATGAGTATAAATATTTGGAATAAGGATTTTAAGATGTTCACATTATGAATGTAATTCATTGGTAGTGTTGAACAAGTTCTAAGAAACGTAGAATTGCCGGAAATCGCACGATTAGACGATAATTGTCGAATTCGTAAATTTCTCGGAATGGAAGTCAAATTTTGAGTTTGAGTTTGGAAATGTTATTTTCCCATGGAGACAAGTCATGTTTGTCATTTAAGAGTTGCGGACACGAAAATGGACGAATTCCGACTTAGAACGAAGAAACGAGCGTTTAACGTTCACGAACGTTTATAGTTTTCGTTAAAAATGAACCAATAGGTGAATTTTTAGCAAACGAAGTCAAATAGATAAAATTCTTGCATGAATGCGTAGATTACATAATTTGTGAACCGTAGGCTTTTGAACTAACCAATTCGGACTTAAAACGAAGAAGTTATGCGTCCGGGAAGTTCACTAAAGTTAAAAGTTAGAAAAATTTTCTGGTGCACAGAGTTGGCGCCGCGGCGCCAACCTTAAGCTTTTTGGCCGCGCCGCAGCGCGACATCTGGGACTCGGCTACTGCTAACTCGCGCCGCAGCGCAAGTTGCAAGAGTAATGCCCGCTCCGCGGCGCCAGGCACAGAACTTAGACAGTAAAAAAAATAAAAATGAAGGGAAAAGAAGGGGATGGTAAGAGATTGAACTAAACCTACCTTAAACAACTTAAAGTAACATTGTTGGGACATTGTTAAGACTTAAAAGTAATAAAGAATGGTTAATATAACCAAGTCGAATGGATGTAAAGCAAACGATAAGTCGAAACGCATAAGAATGAAATTTAATCTATAATTAGATTGAAATGCAGGGTAAGATATATTCAGATACATACTTGATTATATGTGACCTAATGTAAGGCATTATGTGATCATGTATTGTAGAGACTTGAAAGACTTGAACGTAAATTAGAATACACAGTAGCAGACGCTAAAGGCAAGTATTCTAACTCTTGTTTCAGTGCAATCTGAACAAGTTTATAATGTTCATGTATCCTTTCGCATGAATTGAAGTATGATGAAGTTAAAGCCAGTTTCTTTGGCTAGACTTAACATATTGAGTGGATTATTGATAATCTGTTCATCTGTTATCAAATGTTAGTATCTTTTGTCAACTACTGACAGTTTTCAAAAGAAGACTGAATTATTAAAACGAATGTTTTGTCGGTAAAACGACAGGCACGCGAGGTTGCCAAATGATTAAACGTACATACGTTTAATGGATGTAGTATTGATCAATACAGAGTACAATAGGCTGATCACCTAGAAGTGCTCGTAAGTAATATCGGGCTTACGGACTTAGGTCCGGGTTGTCCTTTTCAAAGAAAGAATGAATGCTCAAGGTCTTTGATCGGGGTGAATGTTTTACTGAATTTATTCATTGTGAAACATTTTGAAAGTAAAGATGAATTGCTATTTTGAATCATCAATAGTACTTCATAGCTATTGTTCCGTTATCGAAGATATATGATTCATATGTATCAAGCATGTTATTATTGAAATTGTTATACTTGCTGAGCTATTCATGCTCACTCTTGCTTAAATCATATGAATGCAGCTTAAACTGAACGTCCTGAAGGATCAAATAAGAATAAAGGAAAAGCTAAGGCAGATTATTAAGCTGTCATGTAATAGTATAGGTCTATTGTTGTAATGTAATGAATATTATGACAAGAGAACCTTTGTAATTGGTTTAGAACTTGGGAAATATAAATATTGAATTAAATATATATAAGTTATGTTCATTCTTTGAGACTTTCAATTGAATGAATGTGTGAATGTTTGTACAGTATAGCACCATCTGTCGGGTTGTAAGATACCCGGATTTGGTGGCGCTACAGGGGGAGAAGGAGTTAGGCGAGGCCAAGATAGGAAGAGAAGGAGTCGGGTTATTTCCAACTTTGGCACCTCGGGAGACAGTTACCCAGTCATTTGCATGAGTACCAGCATGAGGATTTTTGACAGCATCAGGAGCAGGAGTGGAAAGTAAGGGGCCAGAGGCCGAAGTGCCGTCAGCAGGTTTGGGAGCAGATTTCGGCTGAGCAATTGTTCTGGGCACCCATTTAAAGTTGGATTTGGGGCATTTCAAAGGAGAGTGGCCAAATACTTTGCAGGAGGGGCATGATGGCACTTACCGGGACAATAATGTCTTCAGAAGTTTCTTTGTTAAGAACAACAACATTGATAGAGGAAGGAAAGGAGAATGAAGCTTGGACTTCAATGCAGACTCTGGCAAAGTGCATTAAATCATGCTTGGAAGTCATTTCATCTGTAAACAAAGGCCTACATATGGCACTAGCAAGGTAGCTAATACCCTCATCTGACCAGTAAGAAAGAGGGATTTGGCTAAGCTTTACCCAAATGGGAATTTTGAGCTGATCAGATTTTGAAAATTCAACTCCTTCCTTCCAAGGTTGTAGGACAACCACTTTTGAGGCTAAGTGCCAAGGACCCCCGAGGCAAGGACATTGTCCCTAGCAGAGACAGATTTGAATTTGAAAATATAGTAGCCTTTGCTATGGAGAAAGACACTTGTGAGACCCATGTTGCCCCAAAGGCATTTGGCAATGGGTTCAACAACCTTGAAGGGGATGTTTGAGTGTAAGAAATAACCCACAAGGCTGGAAGACCAGAGCTGATTTTCACGTTTGAGCACATTAGTGGGAGGTTTGACTAGAATCGGACCATCTTCGGATAAGGGAGGGTGGTAGGAAAGAGAGCGGGAAGGTCTTCCAGAGCTAGTAGAGACCACCTCACACCAGGATTTAGGTGGACCAGGGTTTAAAAGAGGGTTTTCACCTTGCTCAACCGGAGATGCAGCAGGTTTAATAGCAGCTATAGCAGAGGGATTAGGGTCCAGAGGTTTGCCAAGGATAGACTGGCCAGAAACAGAGCAAGGCGCCACCAGAAGTGCAGCAGAAGTTTTTTGAGTACTTCCAATAGACATCGTGTGGGCCTGACCTGTATTTGCTAGTGTTCCATCAGAAACAAAAGCGTTGATATCGCTAGCAGAGAGTCCATGTGCCAACAAGCATTCCATAAGATCTGCATTTTTCTTTCTTTCGATTAAAACTTCCTCTCGATCCTTTTGAGAGAAGTGTTGTGCAGCTTTGAAGATCTCAGAAACATTAGAGGTAAGAGCTTGACCCAAGTTACTTTCTATCTCATTTGCAAAAGAGGTAGAGTCTTCAGAGCTGTGATCAACAGCAACAGGATTTGGGTCTGATTCTAGCATTGCAAACGAGTCCACGTTGAGGGATAAGTCAGTGGAGACAGCCATATCAGCACTGCTGAGCACCAAAGGAGAGGAAAGAGAGGGAGAATTTGGGTTTGAGACACCAAATTCAGCAAAGAAATCCCTAGAGACAGAGCTCAGGGAGTTTCCAGCAGAGAGATGAGAATGGCTAACCATGGAAGTGAGGTGGTAGACGACGGAGGAGAGAAGGCCGGAGGGGAGGGAACGGTAGCAGGAGGATGGAGGAGTAGAAAACCAGAAAGGGTAAATAGAAAAGTTTGGTAAGGGCGGAGAGGTAGGTGAGATTGGGCGGGAGATTAAAAAAGGAAAGAAATGGAAATTTACGGTAACGGGAGAGAGAATGGACGGGAGAGGTGGTCTAAAATCCTAGTGAGAAGGGAGAGCAAAATCTAGAGAGATAAACTAACCCATGTTTTTGTATTCAGCAAGGTTACTTTTCACTGTTATGTTATACTTATGCAAATTCTCTATTTCTAATCTATTGTTTAACGATTTATTGTCATGCGAGTTCTTTAACCCTCATTTATTGTTGAGCAAGTTAGTTATTCTTTATTCCAAAAGAGATTACTTCGGTTATTCAAAGTTTGTAATGTTATTGTAAGAAATGCGTTTATTCAGCTACTAATAAATGTTGTTTGATCTTCGTTCTCCAATGTCAGTGTACTATCTTACATTATTGTACCAAACTCTAAGTTGCCTAGTGATTCTTTACCAACTCAACTAATCCTTAGTTGATGAATGTTCTAAACTCTAAATTACCCTTGTAGTCAACCCAAACGAAACTTCTTTGGTTTGGTTATGTACTCACACAATTTTGAAAGTATGTTGTCGATGATAACATTTGTTCAATTTAGAAATTGTTAATACTCTAGCTCTTATTGATTCATCGATATACCTTGTTCATAAAGATATTATAATCAAGCTCTTGAATAGTTATTGGTCTCTATCTGATTCAACCAGTACTTGGTTGATGAGAATTCTAAAGATCTAGAATTCCTTTGAAGTTAATTCCCAACCAAACTTCCTTTGGTTCGGAACCTGATAATCTAAGCTGAGATGAACAACCCTATATTAGGGGATTATTTTAGAGCTACGCAATAGCGTTAAAATGTTTGCGCAATACATAGTACAAAAAGCTGATCACCTGGAGTACGGGATGATGGTCCATATAGTCGTTTCGACTGTTAAGGGTTACAGTAGAAACACATGTTAACCTAGGACATAGATGATGATTATAGTCTTTTAGACTGTTAAAGGTTAAAGTATAAATACTTGAAAACCTAGGGTATAGTTCGTGGTCTTGTGACCCTCAGTGTATTCTTTGATGTTGATATCTATTGTTAACTTAAACGTTCATTATTCCTTTGAGCTCGTAGCTTTTGAATTAAAGTTTATTGTTCCGGTAAGAATACTTTACCATTGAAAGCTCATTTAATTGTTATTCATTAAACGTTATTGTATATTAACCTTCTTGTGGGAAATTGTTTGCTCACTCTTGCACCAAACAATGCAGATGAAGTTAAGAAGTTTGAAAAGCTTTCTACAAGCAAGGGCAACGACAACATTTAACTTATCTTTTATTTATGAAGCTTATGTAACAGATTTAATTATGATTATGTTTAAATTTTCCGCTGATGATTGTATTAAAGGTTAGATGACATGAGATTTATTTTAGATTATGTAACCCTTTAATAGGAGATTGATTGTTTAAACTTTTGAGTTTAATTTTATCCTTTGGATATGGGTATTTAGTTATTATTTAACTAGACAGTAAACAACAAATTTGTGGGATTTAAGTGCCCAGATTTGGGGGTGTCACAGTTCCACTATCGTTGGTCGAGTTTCCATTGAGAATAACATCTCCACCATTTCACTTGGTGATTTAACTTCTAATTCCATTCTTGTCATCTCTGTTATTAACTCATTTTGAGTCGTTAACATTGACAGCTTTTCCCTACCCTTCCGACTTTACGCGTCGGCTACATATATGTTTGCCTTCCCTGGATGATATAAGATATCACAGTCGTAATCTTTTATCAACTCTAACCACCTTCTCTGCCTCACATTCATCTCCTTCTACGTGAAGATATATTTTAGGCTTTTATGGTCCGTGTATATCTCACATTTTTCCCCGTATAAATAATGTCTTCATATTTTTACGGCAAAGACTACAGCTGCCAATTCTAGGTCATGAGTAAGATAGACCTTCCCAAAATCCTTTAACTGATGTGACACATACGCAATGACCTTGCCATGCTGCATGAGCACGTAACCAAGTCCCTTATGCGAAGCATCGCTATAAACTACAAAATTCCCCGTATCAACTGGTAAGGATAATACAGGTGCCTCACTCAACCTACTTTTTAGTTCTTAAAAACTATTTTTATACTTTTTTGTACACTCATACTTCACCGACTTTCTTGTTAGATTCGTCAACGGAGTAGCTAATTTAGAAAAGTTCTGAATCAACCTTCTATAGTATACCGCTAACCCCAGAAAACTCCGAACCTCGGTTGGCATTTTCGGTTGATCCCACTCATTTACTGCTTCCACCTTCGCTGGATCTACGGATATGCCATCTTTATCTATAACATGTCCTAGAAACTGCACTCGTTCAAGCCAAAATTCACACTTAGTGAATTTTGCATAAGATTTCTCCCTCCGTAGTGTTTCCAATACTATTCTTACATGTTCAACATGATCTTCTGGCGTCTTTGAATAGCTAGAATATCATCAATGAACAACACTACAACGAACTTGTCCAAATACTGTTTGAACACTCTGTTCATCATATCCATGAATGCGACTGGCGCATTTTTCAACCCAAACGACATAACCAGAAACTCGTAATGCCCATAACGAGTTTTGAACGCCGTCTTAGGTACATCCTTTTTCCAGAATTTCAGTTGATGATACGTTCTAAGCAAATCTATCTTAGAAAATTATTTTTCCCCTTTCAACTGATCAAATAGATCATCGATCCTGGGCAACAGGTATTTATTCTTAATCGTTAACTTGTTCAACTCTCGATAGTCGATACAAAGTCGTAGCGACCCATCCATTTTCTTTACAAATAATATTGGTGCTCCCCATAGAGACACACTCGATTGAATGTATTTTCTATCTAATAGTTCTTGTAACTGAACCATTAACTCCTTCATCTCAACTGACGCCATTTTATATGGTGTATTTGAAACTGGTGTCGTACCCGGCAGCAAATCAATCACAAATACTACATCCATATCTGGCGAAATACTGGGTAACTCCTCCAGAAATACATCTGTGAAATCTTGTACCACCGGTATCTGTTCCAATATTTCCCCCACTCTTTGGGTATCCACAACATGGCACAGGTAACCCTTACATCCCTTTTTCAACATCCTCCTAGCTTGTGTCATAGTTAGACAACAAGAACGTCCCGGTGATTTATTTCCACAAAACACCACCTCAGGTTTCTTAGAAAGCCTTAGGTTTACACTCTTTCTATGACAATCTATTATCGCTCTATGGGTAATTAACCAATAAATACCTAGAATTACATCAAATTCTCTTAACCTTATCGGTAAAAGATCTACCGATAATCTGTTACCCCTAATATCTACGAAATAATTCATATGATTGTGTTCAATGAGAATTATCTCCTCGTTTGCTACCTTAACGTCTAAAGGTATTTCTAGATTCTCAGGGCTTAATCCGAGTTGTTTAGCAAATCCACATGCTATAAAGGAACAAGTAGCACCCGATTTAAATAACACATAAGCATTTATTTCGTTGACTGGAATGATACCTGCTACAACATCCGCTCATGCAACCGCATCTTGGACAGTCATATTAAACGTTCGGGTTGAGGGTCTACCCAATGACAGTGTTGGTGCAGTAATGGCTAAATTACCACTACCAGAACCCTTACTACCCTCCACCCCATTCTTTAGGCCATTTCTTTCCATGTGGTCAAAACAACCATGGCTTTTCTAAAGATTAGGACAGTTGGGTGATATGTGACCCTCCTGCGCACAATTATAACAACCTATTTTTCCTTTCAGACAGACTCCTAGATGAGTCCTTCTACATGTCTTGCATGCCTCCATCCTACGTTTAGGAATCCCTTGTCTTACCCCAGTATTCCCAGAGTTAAAACTCTTTTTTTGGCATATTGCCACTACCACTGACAGCTTCTGACTTGGTTCCTCCTTCTCCTATACTCTTATTCTTTCGTTACTTATAGTATTGGGTTAACGCCTCACTACCACCCTCTGCTATTATCGCCATTTCTAGAATGGTCCCATAGGAAGCACTCTGAAAACCCAAAATCCTACTATAGAGCCAGGGTTTCAGTCCCTGCTCAAACCTACGAGCCTTCATTTCTTCCATGTCCACTTGGTATGGAGCAAACCTTGCCAATTCATTGAATTTTGTCGCATATTAGGGAACCGTCATGTCCCCTTGTTTAAGTTCTAAGAACTTAATCTCTATCCTCCCTTGCATGCTAATAGGGAAGTAGTTCTCAAAGAATACCTTCTTGAACTATTGCCATATAACAACATCCGTTCTAGCCCCACCCTGGTGAGCCTCCCACCAGTAGTTGGCTACCCCCTTCATCATATAGGTCGCAAAAGAAGTCTTTTGCGCCTTAGCTACATTTATAATAACAAACGCCTTCTGTATTTCCTTGACCCATGTCTGGGACTCCATTGGATCCGTCATTCCCTTAAACTTAGGTGGACCTACACTTTTAAATTCCTTAAAGGTAGACGTTCGGGCTACCCTAGGTCCTGCAGGTGCTCTACCCCCGGCTTGGTTAAATGCAGACGTTAATAAATTAACGAACTCTAGCATAGGGTTATTTGGACCCCCCCCCCATATTTATCGTTATGTGATTCTGCCTCTTGATTACATTGTCCTCTTCTTGGCGGCATTTCTGATTAAATAAATAAAGTCCCATTATTACTTATTTTCTTACTTAGTTATTAGTCGTTGAATCAACTGAGCAATAACTCATACACCGCAAAGCACATTAAATAAAACTTCATTATATTAATATGCTTCATCATAGTCAAAACTATTTACAATTTTCTTTCTATAGCCAAAAGCTATTACATTTATATCCGATTGACTTTAACAAAAATTTGGATTTACAAAAGACTACCCTTTAATTATATAAAAGAGGGTTTTACGTCACTACACAAAATATTTACTATTCTAACTTCTAATACTGTCTAACAACATTTTCATGCTTCTCTTTCGCTAGAATCGACATAATATATCAACTTATAGTGTGTCGAGTCTGTCCCGACTCAATAGAATAACAAGCTATTTTCAGCTTGAAATCCTCGTGCGCATTGTCATTTATATATGACATTCGTGCTATCTTTTGGTCTTTCTCAACCAGTTTCTTATGAAGTTCTACGACCTCGTTCTTATAGTCTCTGGCCTTATCTATCATGAGCACCTTCTCATCATGCTCTATCTCATAGTCTGATTCTGTAGACTCCTTGGCCCCATAGAGATCACTGATATCCTCTTTCTGGTGATGCACCATATTGTGTTGTTGCACGTTACGGTCAAGCACTGAGAGATACATCGCCCTCATCGTATCTGTATGTGTCGACTCTAATCCAGGAATCACCGTATTAATCGATGTTACCTCCATATCGTCCTCAACATCTATCATCATATTAAGATATGATGTTAATCCCATGGTCTCCTCAGAACAGTCCTTATTTGAAAAATACTCCTCGGGCTCTGATTCTTCTAGAATCACTAAAGGTGTTTCCGCTACACGCATAGGTATTGGCTCTACTCTGTTCACAGACTCCTCGCTCACCACGTGAATATCTCTATACTTCAAGCTATCGATCAACATCTACAATAACACATAAAAAGTTGATTAGTACATAATACACAATATTATAAGCATAAATCACATTTAATTCATTTAGGGTTAATTTTCATCTTTTAAATCTTTCGGTACTGAGTTTTCCTCAATACCTTATTAACTCATTTGACTCAAGTTAAATTTCTTCGGACCTTACCTTTCCTAATGAGGTTATTAGCTTAAGGTTCTTCCCCACCTTAAAGTTTTATAACCTAATGCTTTGATACCAACTTATGACGCCCCCAAATCCGGGTATCTCCCAACCCGACAAATGGTGCTACACGATACTAAAATTCATACAGTCATTCCATTGAGATAACAACAAAATCAGTGTACTTACTATATTCTTATTACAATAGTAATAAATCCTTTCCCATGTTCATAAACCGAATACATTCTTTGTTATTCATGAGTATATTGCATACAAATACTTTAGTCTATTACATGATAATTACTATCCGTCTTAGCCTTGCCTTTATCTCTCTTAGAACTCTCAGTTCGTTCGGCTTAGCTACAATTATATAATTCAAGCAAGAAGTGAGCATAACTAGATCAGTAAGTTTAACAAATGATGATATAAACACCACATCGAGAATTATATGATTATCTTCTATAACTGAACAAGTAGTTATGAATCACCATAAAGCATTGACTAATACTTCCCAGTTCATAACAATAATTCCAAAGTATATATAATAGCTTAGAAATTCTAAACTGGTCAAAAGACCATGAACA
Organism: Panax japonicus; assembly: GCA_020205505.1. Lineage (NCBI taxonomy): Eukaryota > Viridiplantae > Streptophyta > Magnoliopsida > Apiales > Araliaceae > Panax > Panax japonicus. The sequence goes on along the minus strand of CM035097.1, from coordinate 36,086,014 downwards.
TACTCTTTCCGTTTTCATTCTTGAAAAGGACATTCGGCACTAAGGCCATCCATCCGGCATTACTTACGAGCACTTCTAGGAAATCAACCTATAGTACACTATGTTGATCAACACTCTTCTGTTAAACGTATTTACGTTTAACATTTGGCAACCTCGCATGCCCATCGAATAATCGATGAAAATAGTTTTGTTTGTTCATAGACAAACATACCTCTACATCCATACCAAATACTTGGAATAGGATAGCGTTAACAGTTCTATATCGAAAGAATTATAAACAAATCAATCAATTCTTCAAGACTAGTCTAGCCGAGTTAAAACATGCATCGACTCTTCCTTTAAAACCATTCATACAATTCAGAACATGAATCATAGAAAACATGGCTAACACTGAGGTTAGACAAACGTTAAGAAAACTTGCCTTCAAGCATCTTCGAATATATTATTCAACAATTCTCTGTCTTTTTTTTTGCTAAATTTAGACTGAAATATAAGAAAGAATAAGTACAAAGTACATGGGTCAAACCCCAATCAGTATACCATAGCCATCATAGGACATGCCCTGTGATGGCAAAAGTAAACCAAAGCTAGGCACTAGCATACAAGAATCCAACCATGAACCAAGCAACAACAATAAACATCCAACAAGTGGCATGAAATCAGACAATACAAACTACCAATACTAACTACACCAAATAAGCCCAGCCAGCGACCCATCACTATGATCTGCAGCAAGCAGCAACCCTCACCGCAGCCCACAACTGATCCAAAAGGCAGACATTGTCAAGCACAAAACAGACCCCAGACCACCAACGCAGTGAACAGATTGGGGGCTCGGCACAGAACCAAACCCATGACAGCAGCGAAGAGCGGCAATAGGCCTAGCAACAGAGGAGCCAAACCCAGCTCATAGCAGCAGAAGCAGTGAGGAAGCACTAAGACCCTCCCCTCAAAGCAGACCCCTCAAAACCGACCTCAGTCCCAGCATAGCAAACCCAAAAAAGATGTCCCAAGAACATTTTAGCCAAAACCAGCCTCATCACTAGCAATACCAGGACGCCAGCCACAACAGACCAGCAACATGATATCCCTAATGACTGCTGATGCACCACCACAAACTACAACTGCACATCAAATAGCTGTCAAACCAAAATTCAGCAGCAATCAGCATCACAACAGTTAGAGCAACATAGCAGACCAGAATCTGCAGTAGAAATCTGCAAAGCAACACAGCAACAAACACCAGAAAAGGTAGCCCATCCCAGCAGAACCAACCAAAGCATTGACCAGGCCAGATGCCAAAATTAGACTCGGACCATCCCCATAGCAGCCTAGAAGATGCACCAAGCTGGCCAACTGCTATAACCAGGACAGCAGCACCAGCTAGGCAGCAAACTGCATATCCAAGCTACCAAGCCACAATTCTCTGTCTTTACAGGATCTACATGATATATTCACATAGTGCAGTATAATTAGCTACCAAACAAACTTACTTTATTTGTTTTAACCAACTTCTTTCTCTTCTATGTCCTACTTGAATTTATTTAATTAATAAAGTCATTTTGACTTACTATGCTTCGTTACGGTTCGTTAACGTTCTTATGTTAATAACCGACATTCGATCATTATTGGTGATGTACAAACTTTGAACATCATTCACGGTTTACTTGCTTATACTCTTGCGTTCTTCGTTTAATTCTTGGTTAAACCATAGTAAATCTTCTAACGTTATCACTTATAAGTGATTTAAAGTTAGCCTTATTATGTACATTAGGTACCGTCACGTCTTATTATTGGCTTACTTTCAATTTAGAATCAAAACCTAACTTGGTCAACTTTTCTACACTGTCGGCGCTGCGGCGCGGCATCTCCTTTGTATAGTGGCGCTGCGGCGTCACTATCCATGGGTTTTTCCCAGAGTCGACGCTGTAGCGCGAGTCCTTGTACTAATTCTCGCGCTACGACGTTAGTCTCCAGACATTTTTGGTCTCTCTCGGCCATACTTGGCGCCACGACGTGACAATTTAACACTGGGTTGGCGCTATGGTGCCGCCCCTGTGCACCAGATAGTTATGGTAGTTGGTTTTTCCAACGAACTTTCTAGCTTCATAATTTATTCGTTTTACATCCGAATTTGCTCATTCAAAAGCCCACAACTCACAAATTACATTCTCTAGGTGTTCATATAAGATTTTTACATTTTTGAATCCGTTAACTCATAATTCACCTTTTGGTTCATTTTAAGTGTTCGTTTATCATTTTTGAGCGTTCAATACTTGTTTTCTTCGTTATAAGTCGAAATTCGACGAATCTTACGTCAACGACTCTTAAATACCTTATCTCACGTGTTGGCATTGAAAACCAACGTTTTCAAGTCACACGGCAACTTTTGACCCTTAATCCGAGATTTCTACGATTTCGACGTTTAACGTCTATTATCGCAAAATTGGCCATAACTTCGTTACTCGTGTTCTATAAGCCAAATCAAATGGAACACTCCATTGATTCATTATCTCCATTCTAACCCAACAATATGCACATGCCCTAGCTATGATGGTTTTCAAATCGTCCAACCACAACTATGTTCACGTTCATAACTTTCTACGATTTTTAACTTACGTAAACACTTATGATTTCTATTCGATCATGACTTATCAATTTTTTCATTATGAATAGTCATCCTTATTCCTCCTCACTTAAACATGCTCCACCAATCTATGATTCTGTATGAGAAAGAAATCGAAAAAGAATATAATTAATGTTGACAAATTATTACCTTTGTCGTTCTTCCCATTTTCGGTAAACGTCTTCTTTGCTTGGAGGTAGCTTGATTAGGTGTTTCTAGCTCTTTCCCTCTCTCACAATATATATTGGACAATGTTTGTAAATCACAAAAGTCCAACCTAAGCTTTGTATTTATAGGATTTCAAAATGGGGGCAAAAAGGTTAACATGCCACCTCCTTACTATTCCCACCTCCTCATCAACTTAGCCACCAAGTAATCACTTTACTTGGTGGTCAAGTGGATGGCCCACATGCCCATAGGTCTTCCCATGGGTTTCCCCATGGGATTTACCCATCCCGTGACCCGCCGGTTTGACCCGCGGTTTAACTTCTTGGATTGGGCTTATCTTAAATTAATATCGGGCCTTGACTTGGTCTTGAATACATACTTCATTGGGCTTGCTATTAATCCAAGTCCAATTGAATTTATACAACATTCTTAACTCCTACTCCACGAGAACTAATCGTATTCCGAACGTATAACTTTCATATTCTCTTCGTTTAATACACATATAATATTCGTATTATACATCATACTATTATTCATACTATACTCGTACATCATACTTATAATAACCAAAATGGTTATACACCTTACACTTCCCTTTCGAAAATCCTTTTTCACCAACCCTTAGGTTTTGAGTCCACAAGCGAAAACTTCGTTTGCCATAACCGAAATATTATCGGATATTCTATTATACCTTCATATTCTATCATTACGCGTTTCTCGGAATTTCAAACTCAAGCTCCGAACGAAATCGAATGAATAGTATTTTTACGGAAAAATTCTCGGAAAACATTCATTTTCATCTTAATAATTCAAAATAATTAATCCTAGCACATAGCCAGAATACTAACCACTTCCACACATTCTAGGTCATAGAACGACTTTCAAATAGCTTACTCACATAATAAATCAATTAAATTTATTTAATTCACATAATCAAATAAAAATTTAATTCCTTCTAAATTTGAAATTCTCGGTCGTTACACATGTACTTCGAGGTAGTATAGCCCCCCGACGTGGTCATGGGTCTACCTATGGCTGCAGCAGGTAAACTCATGGCTGGCCGGGCTATATATATCAGCATCCAGTAACTCATTTAAGCATGAAGAGAGAGAGAGAGAAGGCCCAGGAGAGAGAAAAATTGAGTATCTGAGAGAGAAAGGGAGCTTTTCTTTTGTTTAAACATTGTAAACCTATTATTTAACACTTCTATACATATATACTACAACATATCAAGTTTTAACCAGTTAAAATTGAGTATAGAGGGTCCTACAGTCGTTCGATAGCCATTCTCGTGCCTAACTGTAAGATCTCTTAAGGTCTACTTCTTTTTCTTGCTTTACTATATATATAAGTACTATATATATACAGATATGCCTTTGAAGGTCATAGATCTAGCTTTTTAACCATTTATTTTGTGTAAATAGTCACTATTTGTGTTGTATTGACTAGCTATGTACTAGATCTAGCCAAACTAGCTTTTAACTAGTTTAAAAGTTATAAAACTGGAACGTAGAAGATAGAATGGATAAGAACTGTATAGATCTAGTTTACTTTCTAGTTTTTGTAAATATTTAGCATCCATGTGACCTTAGATTTGTATCTAGAGGAAACGGGAAGCTTGTTTACTCGCGTACAAAGATTTGATCAATATATCACTTGTTTAGCGAAGTTTTTAATTATTTGTACATAATATGTTTAAATATTCATTGTGCAAGCTTTAAATATTCATGTGAGACCAGGAACTACAATGGGTTGAAGATCCAATCAATGGATCTAGATCCGGTTATGAAAGTGGACTTGTTTAAGTTGTAAATGTCAGCTTGCAATCCAGTGTAAATGTAAATTCAGTTCCTTAAAACTGTGACACAGATTTAACTCCTTAAAATAGTGAGAACATGTATGTAGTGTTCGGGCTTACTTTGATGGCTTCTATGCCCATAAAAAGCCTGACCCTTGTATATTATACTTTTCATTTCATCATTTAAAATAGTTTTCAAATCAAATTAACAAAGATTTTATAAAATATAAATAGCATCGGGATGGATAGACTTAAGAATAAATCAAGCAATTAGAACCCCAAGTTGTAAACCACCCCCAAAGTTATTTTGCATCTCAATAAAATCAAATGAAACCGCTTCTAGGATCAAAAGATAGGCTTACTTACAAGATAAAAGGAAGTATCAAAGGCCGCAATTTCTATGCGAGCGAAAGGGTTTGAAAATTAGATTTCAAAACCTCACTTATATATGCTTTCATATTTGATAAAACTGAACTTTTCAGTAAATCAAAGCCTTTCGTATACAGGTTCAAACAGGCGTAGAACTACTTTCAAATAATTTACAAAATATCTTTTCAAATCAAAATCTTTCAAAACATATACACAAAAATACACAATGCATAAGGAATGAAAAATTAGCGGTATCCGTGTTTCAAGGAAGTCGGGGGTGCCTAACACCTTCCCCTCGCTTAAGAAAGCCCCCGAACTCTTTGAATCTCAAGTTCAAGACCAATTAAATAGAGTGACATATTAGGTGTAGACACTCAAAATTTTGCATTCCTGTTACTAACCTAGCTGGAGGGCAGAATCGTCTTTTATCTCCTAAAGACAACCATAGGAGTCAAAATCATCAAATCAAGCCCCGGAGACAACCCCGGGAGATTAAATCCACCCCCGGTGACAACCTAGAGAGATCAAATCTAGCCACAGAGATAACCCTGGTAGATCAAATCCAATCTCGGATAAAACCCTGGAGATCAAGTTCAACCCCAAAGATAACCCCGAGAGATCAAGTCACCCCCGAAGACAACCCCGGGAGATCAAGCCACCATCGAAGACATCCTCGGAAGATCAATTCTATTCACAGAGACAACCTTGGGAGATCAAGTCCAATCCTGAAGATAACCCTGAGAGATCAAATCCAACCCCAGCAATAACTCCGAAAAACATAAAACCAACCTCGGAGACAACCCTAAGAAAAGACGGCTACAACTGCATCAAGCCCGGAACCAACTCGGCAGAGGAAAAATAGTAATTTTGCCAACTTAACATCAATTCAACCCAAATCACTACAAAAGAAGTCATGTTGAACCATATCATCAATCACGAATGAAAACAAAACAAGACAACTCAACGGATGGACTGTGAAGACTCGAAGATCTGGTCATAGACCCATCTTCCCAGAATCTATAATGTCAAATCATATGTCATTGTGTGGCTCTCGTCAAGGGCTTTCTGAAAAGGTTTAGCACGCCTCCATCGGATTCCCAAATTAAAAGTTATTAAGGTTCGAACGGACAACACGTTGGTCATAGCCCACGTACTTCAAGATAATGGGACCCTCGGGGAACTATTTATAAGTGAGTGTGTTTTACACTCTATATCCCCCAAGTATGTGTTTATGAGTGAGTGCATTTTACGATCATTACAAATGGATGTGTGCTCCAAAGTAGGAGTCATAAGCAAAACAATAACCAACAATAAGGTAATAACCTAAACTAAGCAACATTTATCCATTTTTAATGAGTTATAACCTTAACATTCATTTGCCTAATCATATCTTATAGCTCAATTCAAATTAAATCGATGCTCAAGAGACAAATTATACTAGAAATGCAATTAAACCCACACAAAAAACACAATAAAACAAAATATATCAAAACAAAACACAGAAGACCCCCAAACTTGAAACTGACAATGTCCTCACTAAACACAATAGATGAATTAAATGAAAAGGGCATCCTTGATAATTTATCAGGTGTCCCTTTCTGCAACTGACTCCTTCTATTTGCTAAGATATTACAAAAACAACTGGAAAAAAATTCAAAAATTTTCAAATTTCTAACTAATATGTACATATAAACGAAATACATCAAAATAACTAACATAGTAACAAAATACTAGCTCAAGTACCCCCAAACTTAAACTAGACAATGTCCTCAATGTCAGAAATAGGAAAAATTAAAACATAGAACTTCCTTGAGAATATGTCAATCGTCATTAATATCATCCTCCAAGTCGGGAGTGCCAAACTTATTGCACGATACTCGGTACCTAAAATTAACTAACACAAAAATTTACACTTTAGGTTGCCTCCCACAAGCGCTTGGTTTATAGTCTTCAGCCCAACTTTATTTAAATAGAAAAACAAGTTTAAAATAAGATCAATTCGATTGCAATTAATATTGGTCAAGCATTAGAAAATTAATTATCCAGCAACGGTGCAAATTACTTGTTGGTCAATTTCGCAACCGATAAACACGGGCAAGTATACGCGGTCAACAAGTAATTTAATGATAAGAGAGTTGTCGAACCCACGTTGAATTATCTCTAATGATTAACCAAGTACTAACTTTATATGGTCTCAATCTTATTTAAACAATTGATTGATGGGATAAAAGCTAAATACTACAATTACGCTACAAAACATAAATAGATAGTTAAGGAGCATAAGAACACAATATCCCCACACAAGCATTTTGTCGAACACTTGGCGTGTAATGCTTCATTTACATCTCCTAACTCTCCCAATTGATCATAATGGTCACGACGAATTGTCAACCAAGAATTCATCAGTATTCATATGCCTCTTCCAAGGTTCATATAAACATATACTCTCTAGATCTACCCAAAAGGGTATAGAACGAAAAGGAACATCCTAGCTACAAAACCCATCATATTCCTATGTGAATTTACATCAGACAAGGAATTCAAGTTTAGATTCTCAAATTTGATACACATGGCATATATGTATATTCATATCCAACACATAAATTATGTATTCCAACACATGTAGAACAAGCATAATCACATGTCAATATATTCATGGTTAACATCTTCAATCCATTTTCTAATTTCATATAAACTACCAAATTAATTACTAATTCCTTAGCAATTTTAAACATTAAACACAAAATATAGAGAACCAATTTATATGGTGCCAGTCAAAGAGAAAGTTATTCAATACAAGCGAAGCAAAGGGTTCAATTACATTCAACGATCCCAAACTAATACATTCATAAAGGAAAAATAAAGAAAAGACAAAGGAGTGGCTTCCCCATTTTTGGTAGATAAAACTCCATTAGAGTTCCTCCACTAAAGCTCTTGAAGAACCATGGACAAAGGCTATGACCTCCCTCTTTGATGTATAGCCGCCTCCCTCTTCTCTTTGATAGAAAAAATGAAGATAAAAAGAAAAGAAATGAAGGAATGAGGTAATGGGTCATTAGGTTAGGCATTTAAAGGCTGAAATCTGTCAAAAATTTGTGCACGTAGAGAACCAATTCATATAGTGCCAATCAAAGAAAAAGTTGTTCAATACAAGCTATGTAAAGGGTTCAATTACATTCAAGGATCCCAAACTAATAAATACATAAAGGAAAAAAAGAAAAGATAAAGGAGTGGCTTCCCCATTTTGGTAGATAAAACTCCAAAAGAGCACCTCAATTGAAGCTCTTGAAGAACCATGGCCGAAGGCCATGGCCTCCCTCTTTGATGTCTAACCGCCTCCTCTTCCCTTTGATAGTAAAAATGAAGATAAAATGAAAAAAAAGTGAAGGAATGAGGTAATGGGTCATTAAGTTAGGCATTTAAAGGTTGAAATATGTCAAAAGTTTGTGCCTGGCGCTGCATCGCCTAATTTGCCTTGAAAGGGGGCGCTGCAGCGCTGCAAAATGGACTGAGCTACTGCTAAGAGGCGCTGTAGCGTTGGAGTTTGCCTTGGTAGGGGTGCTGCAGTGCCGGTTCATAATCTTAAATTTTCAGCTTCGACGTTTGTTTGTAAAATGGCCATAACTTCTTTATACGATCTTTTATTGAGGCGATTCAAGATGATCTGGAAAGAGGAGATGAAGATGTCATATCTTAGCAAATAGAAGGAGTCGGTTGCGGAAAGCGACTCCTGATAAATTATCATGGATGTCCTTTGAATTTAATTCATCTATTGTGTTTAGTGAGGACATTGTCAGTTTCAAGTTTTGGGGTCTTCTACGTTTTGTTTTGATATGTTTTCTTTTATTGTGTTTTTTTGTGGGTTTAATTGCATTTCTAGTATAAGTTGTCTCTTGAGCATTGATTTAATTTGAATTGAGCTATAAGATATGATCAGGCAAATGATTGTTAAGGTTATAACTCATTAAAAATGGATAAATGTTGCTTAGTTTAGGTTATTGCTTTGTTTATGACTCCTACTTTTGAACAGTCATCCATTTGTAATGAGTGTAGAACGCACTCACCCATAAACACATACTTGGGGGATATAGAGTGTAAAACGCACTCACTTATAAAAAAGGAAGAAATAAAAATATATTAAAAATCTTGCGGTGGGTTGAGATGGAGCGTAAAACGCACATGCCCATTAAAGCAAACTTAAGGTTGAGATTGAGCATAAAACGCACTCGCCCATAAAAGCAGAATTATGGTAAGATGGAGCATAAAATGCACTCACCTAAGATTCCTTTGATCTCAAATTTTTGGAATTTTTGATTTGTCTATAATTCTTGTGAGTGATGTTTTAAGCTTGTAGTTTTTGAAGTTTATTTCTTTTATAAGGTAATATGGTTGCATAAGCTCATCCGAGATATAATTGGTTTAGTGCAAATGGATACACACACAGAAAGGATCTAAAACAAGGTATGACTAACAAGCAAGTTAAAATCCTAGACGTTGTGACATTTTGAAATTTTTCTAGAGTTATCCTATTTTGACATCTTTAAGGCCATTGTTTAAACTTATTGATTTATTGATCAATTAGTTGATTGTTAGAATTTATTTTTATAGTTTTTGTTCTTAGTGTTTTGCTTAAGTACAAGCAAAGATTCAAGTTTGAGGGTATTTGACGAGTGTGTTTTATATACACAAATTAAGTACTTTTGGGTTTGATAATTTGCAAATCCTATGCTAGTTTGTTTGGTTTTTTTGTGTTTTCATTTTATTGTTGAGTAATGTAGTTTTATATTGCTTTTATATATTTATGTATTAATTTTATGTGTTTTTTCTTTATTTTGTAGAAATTGGATGGACTGTCATATAGGTCGATGGTTGGAATCGCTAAATTCGCATTTTTGGTTTGCCATTGAAATAGCAGTCCTGTGAACCCTAGTTTTTCCCATGATCCATTCATTATTTATCCTAACTCATAGAATGGAAGTTGTAGATCAGCGTCTCCTCCTTCCGAATCATCTTGAATCGCCTCAATCGGAGTTCGGTTGCGAGAGTTATGGCCATTTTCCAACGGGTGTCAAATCTGGAAACTACCAACTGCAATTTGCGTAGTAGTAACTTTATGGACAAATTTAGCATTGTTACAGCAATTATTCAAAGAAATCAAAGAATGCAAGTTGTATATCTCCCTCTCCTCTTTCCGGATCATCTTGAATCGCCTCAATAAGAGTTCATATGAAGAAGTTATGGCCATTTTATGAACAGACGTCAAAGCTGAAAATTCTAGAAAATGAACAGGCACTGCAGTACCCCTACTAAGGCAAACTCCGGCACTGCAGTGCGTCTTAGCAGTAGCTCAGTCCATTTTTAGCACTGCAGCTCCCCTTTTCAAGGCAAATTAGGCGTTGCAGCGCCGGGCAAGAACTTTTGACATATTTCAACTTTTAAATGCCTAACCTAATGACCCATTACCTAATTCCTTCACTTTTTTCCATTTTATCTTCATTTTTACTATCAAAGGGAAGAGGAGGCGGCTAGACATTAGAGATGAAGGCCATGGCCTTTGGCCATACTTCTTCAAGAGCTTTAATTGAGGTGCTCTTTTGGAGTTTTATCTACCAAAATGGGGAAGCCACTCCTTTATCTTTTCTTTGTTTTTCCTTAATGTATTTATTAGTTTGGGATCCTTGAATGTAATTGAACCCTTTGCTTAGCTTGTATTGAATAACTTTTTCTTTGATTGGCACCATATGAATTGGTTCTCTACGGGCACGAGTTTCTGACAGATTTCAGCCTTTAAATGCGTAACCTAATGACCCATTACCTCATTCCTTCACTTCTTTTCATTTTATCTTCATTTTTTCTATCAAAGGGAAGAGGGAGGCGGCTATACATCAAAGAGGGAGGCCATGGAAAGAGGGAGGCCATGGCCTTTGTCCATGGTTCTTCAAGAGCTTCAATAGAGGAACTCTAATGGAGTTTTATCTACTAAAATGGGGAAGCCACTCCTTTATCTTTTCTTTGTTTTTCCTTTATGTATTTATTAGTTTGGGATCCTTGAATGTAATTGAACCCTTTGCTTGGCTTGTATTGAATAACTTTCTTTTTGACTGGCACCATATGAATTAGTTCTCAATATTTTGTGTTTAATGTTAAATTGCTAAGGAATTAGTAATTAATTTGGTAGTCTATATGAAATTGGAAAATGGATTGTAGATGTTGACAATGAATATATTGACATGTGATTATGCTTGTTCTACATGTGTTGGAATACATAATTTATGTGTAGGATATGAATATACATATATGCCATGTGTAGCCAATTTGAGAATCTAAGCTTGAATTCCTTTCCTGATTTTAATTCACATAGGAATATGATGGGTTATGTAGCTAGGATGTTCCTTTTCGTTCTATACCCTTTTGGGTAGATCTAGAGAGGTTATGTTTATATGAACCTTGGAAGAGGCATATGAATACTGATGAATTCTTGGTTAACAATTCGTCGTGACCATTATGACCGATTGAAGAGTTAAGAGATGTAAATGAAGCATTGCACGCCAAGTGTTCGACAAAATGCTTGTGTGAGGATATTGTGTTCTTATGCTGTTGAAAGTCCACAAAGAACTTCTGATGCACCTTTGCTGGCGCCTTGCTCTGTTTCTGACCAGACTATCCTTGGCAAACCTTTGGACCCTATTCCATGTGTGGGTGAGGTTTCTGGAACGAAGCTTGTGGTCCAATCTGCTATAGCTACTATTCAACCAGCTGCATCTCTGGTTGAGCAAGGTGAAAACCCTCTTTTGAACCTTGGTCCTTCTAAATCCTGGTGTGATGTGGTCTCTATTAGCTCGGGAAAATCCACCCGCTCTCTTTCCCCTTATCCAAGGATGGTCAGATTCTAGTTAAACCTCCCACTGATGTGCTCAAACGTGGAAATCAGCTCTGGTCTTCCAGCCTTGTGGGTTATTTCTTGCACTCCAACATCCCTTTCAAGGTTGTTGAACCTATTGCCAAACGCCTTTGGGGCAACATGGGTCTCACAAGTGTCTTTCTCCATAGCAAAGGCTACTATGTTTTCAAATTCAAATCTGTCTCTGATAGAGACAATGTCCTTGCCTCGGGTCCTTGGCACTTCACCTCAAAAATGATTGTCCTACAACCTTGGAAAGAAGGAGTTGAATTTTCAAAATCTGACCAATTTAAATTTCCCATTTGGGTAAAGCTTAGCCAAATTCCTCTTTCCTACTGGTCTGATGAGGGTATTAGCTACCTTGCTAGTGCCATAGGTAAGCCTATGTTTACTGATGAAATGACTTCCAAGCATGACTTATTGCACTTTGCCAGAGTCTGCATTGTAGTCCAAGCTTCATTCTCCTTCCCTTTCTCTATCAATGTTGTTGTACTCAACGAAGAAACCTCTGAAGACATTATTGTCCCGGTTAATGTGGAATACCAAAGTAGGCCACCATCATGCCCCACCTGCAAAGTATTTGGCCATTCTCCTTTGAAATGCCCCAAATCAAATTTTAAATGGGTGCCCAAAACAAATGTTCAATCAGAATCTGCTCCTAAACCAGCTGATGGTACTTCGGCCCCTGGCCCTTTACTTCCCACTCCTGCTCCTGATGTTGTCAAAAATCCACATGCTGATACTCATGCAAACGACTGGGTTACTGTTTCCCGACGTGCTAAAGGGGGGAAAAATACGACTCCTTCTCTTCCTATCTTGGCCTCACCCAAATCTTTCTCCCACATTGCAAATGCTATTGTCATTGATGCTCTCACTCCTTCGGATCTGGATTCACCCACTGTCAACTACTCTATACTGAACAAGCTAATTGCTATTGATGAGAAGGAGGACAAGGACCTGAAGCATAAGCAAAGATCTGGGATGGAACCTTCTCAAGATGCAAAGCGTAGGAGTAAAGGCAAGGGCCGTGGGGGCAAATCCTCCTGCTAATCACTACTCCCCATATATTTTTCTATGTTAATGTTAGCGACATATAATATTAGAGGTCTGAATAATAAGCAAAAACAGGCTTATGTTAAACAGTTAATTTTAGATAATAGTATCTCCCTCATTGGTCTTTTGGAAACCAGAGTCAAGCAGCATAAAGCTAGTAGAATCTCCAATAATATTTGTAGGAACTGGACTTGGTTTTATAATTATGATCACCACTATAATGGCAGAATTTGGGTTGGATGGAACCCCAATATTTGGCAAGTGGATATCCTTTTTGTTTCCTCCCAAGTTATTCATTGCAACATCAAGCATTTAGCAAATGATTGTACTTTTTTGGGTTCTTTTGTTTATGGTTTGAATTCTTTATCGGAAAGGAAAGACTTATGGGCTGAATTGTCCTCTCTTAGTTCCTCTCTAAACTGGTGTGTCTTGGGTGACTTCAATGCTATCAGAAACCTTAATGAAACTGACAGGACTGATACCAAATGGGACTCTGGTATGGAGGATTTCAAAGAGTGCCTGCAGAATCTTGAAATGGATGACATTAGGGGCATTGGTCCCTTCTACACTTGGTGGAACTGTCAAACTGAAAATCCAATCCATAAAAAGCTTGATAGAGCTTTGGGAAATGCCTCATGGCTCAGTTCATTTCCCCTTGCTCAAGCTACCTTGGCTCCTAGAGGAATGTCTGACCACTCTCCTGTCATGCCTAACCTTGGCATTCCTTCTACAAGGTCAAGGAAGCCTTTCCAGTTCTTCAACCACATGATCCTCTTGGATGGCTTTCATGACTGTGTATCTTCTGCCTGGCTGCAACCCGACCTAGGTAACCCCTTTCATATCCTGACTGCCAAGCTCAAGAGAACTAAAAGAGCCTTAGCTACCCTCAACAAATCCATTGGGAATCTATCATCTTCAGTTAAGGAAGCAACTTCAAATCTTCACAGAGTTCAATCCTTGCTTTCTAACAGCCCACTAGATTCGGATCTCATCTCCCAGGAGCAGAGCTGCCTTCATGTTCTTTGGAATTCATTGGCTCTAGAGGAAACTCTTCTCCACCAGAAATCTACAGCTACCTGGCTTGCTTCAGGGGATAGAAACACCAAATTTTTCTCCAATCTGGTGAAAAGCAGGTGGAACACAAACAAAATCCTTTCTATTAATAACTCTTCCGGTGAACTGGTTGAGGGGCAGGAGGAGGTTGAAAATGTGGGTGTGAATTTTTTCAAAGATTTGTTCAACCACCAGCCCCTACCTCCCTCAGCTGACTTTGAAAATTATGGAGTTCTCCCTACCAAACTCATAACTGTTTCTCAAGCTGCCATCCTTTCAGCTCCTATCACAGCTACTGAGGTATTCAAAGCCCTTAGTGGTATGAAGCGAAACAAGAGTCCAGGCCCGGATGGTTTTAACGTGAACCTTTTCACTCACTGTTGGGACATTGTTGGTGAAGACTTCACAAAAGTCGTTCTATTCTTTTTTTCTTCCTGCCAAATGCCACGAGGTATAAATTCAACTGACATTGCTCTTATCCCAAAGTGCTCAAATCCATCTCTCATGTCTGATTTCAGACCAATATTATGTTGCAATACAATCTACAAGTGCATCTCAAAAATTCTTGGCGACAGACTCAAATTGGTCCTCCCCTCCATCATTGATAAGGCACAGACTCAAGTTTCCCAACCGCAGTCGGACTAAGTCTTCCCACCCCAGACCAAGCTTTGCGCACAGGCTTGGCCTAAGACATGGCTCCTCCCAGAAATGTGCGATCCGTGGCCACACGGACCAGTTTTTAATTGGCCCTCACACTTGTTGTAGGCGGGAGTATAAACGACAACATCTTCCTTGCCCAGGAGCTATTTCGAAACTATCACCGGAAATCTGGTCCTCCTAGATGTGCCTTGAAAATTGATTTAAGGAAAGCGTTTGACACGGTAAATTGGGACTTCTTAATGGGCACCCTTAAATCCTTCCATTTTCCCTCTCAATTTCTAGACTGGATTTACCCCTGCATTTCCACTGCTATGTTTTCAGTAAAGGTCAATGGTTCCCTTGCTGGATTCTTTAGCAGCACTCGAGGCCTAAAGCAAGGTGATCCTCTCTCCCCTTACTTGTTTGTGCTAGTAATGGAAATGCTCTCCCTTAAACTCAACTGGGGTTCAAAACAATCTGGGTATCTTCACCACTGGCGCACTAAAGCCAGTGACATCTCTCATCTCCTTTTCGCTGATGACATCTTAATTTTCTGCCATGCTAACCTCCAAATCATTTCCATAATACATTCATGTATCCATTCCTTCTCTCTCTTCTCTAGTCTCATTCCTAATATTCAAAAGAGACAATGTTTTCTAGCCTGTGAAGACCCTGAAACAAAAGCATCAATCCTATCTTTCCTGGGCTTCACTCATGGTACTTTTCCCACCAGATTTTTGGGTGTCCCCCTCATCTCTTCTAAGCTTTCATATCAGGATTGTATTCCCCTTATCCATAAAATCACACAAAGAGTCTCTTCATGGATTGCTACTACCCTTGCTTATTCCGGTAGGGTCCAACTCATAAAATCTGTGCTCTTTACAATAAAATCGTATTGGAGTAATCATTTCCTACTGCCTAAAGAAGTCATTAGAGCCATTCAATCTATTCTTTGTCGATTCCTCTGGAAGGGAACCTCTCTTACTCCCTATGGTGCTAAGGTTGCATGGCATAACATCTCACTCCCTACCGAGGAAGGGGGTCTGGGCATTAAAAGTCTCTTGGACTGGAATAAAGCCCTACTTTTACTACACCTAACCCATGTATTGCAGATCAACACTAAATCACTATGGGCTAAGTGGGTGCGCACCACTGTTCTTCTTGGGAAATCTGTTTGGCAAATAGAAATACCCACCGATTGTTCATGGATTTGGAGACAACTACTAAAGCTCAGGCCTACTGCTCTTCAGCACCTTAAATACGTTGTTGGCTCTGGAGAAAACTTCAATCTATGGTACGACCCCTGGCTTAATTATTCTGCCATCAACCCCAGCAGTACTTTGCTCTCAAATTCAGGCCTAACCATCTCAACCACAGTCAGGGACATTATGCATAACACATCCTGGCACCTCCCCCTATCCAACCATCATGAGGTAATTCTCTTCCGGCAACTAGTACAATCTGCTCCCTTTCCCTCTGCATCAATGGACTGTATTTTTTGGGACTCAATGGATATCAGCTACATTAAAGCAAGACACATTTGGGAAAGTATCAGGATCAGAAAATAGGCTGTTCAGTGGCACACAATTCTCTGGCATAAACTGCATGTGCCGAGATACTCTTTCATGCTCTGGCTTGGATTTCATGAAAAGCTCCAAACCAACGACATCACTCGAACCTATACAAGAAGGACCTTCAATTGTCAGCTATGCAACAAGCACCCTGAAACCTTTTCACATCTTTTCTTCATCTGTGAATACTCCACTGTTATTATAAAAGCGACATTCCAACTGGGTGGATGGCTCTCATTACCCCTGGACTGGACTGGACTCACTGACTTTATCTCATCTTTCCAAGGGAGGAAATTATCAAAACATATTCTCAGCCTCTCTCTGGCCGTTTCCTTCTATAAAATATGGGAAGCAAGAAAAAAAAAGCTACACAATGGGACACTCATTCCTCCAAGATGTCTTGCTACTGATGTAATTAGTATCATTAAATCTAGATTATCTACTAGTCCATCCTTTCTCAAAGCTACCAACTTTTAATAATACAATTATAATTGGCTTAGGACAATGGTCTAATGCATGTTGGTTGTTGCTCTGTTGCTGCCTTATGTTGTATGTTTGGTTTGGTTGCTGCAGAAATTGGTTGGTGCCGGTTTGCTTCTGCTTGGTCTGCTGGTGCTGTTGTAGTCTGCTGTTAGACTGCTGCATGCATACCTGCTGTATGCTCCTGCTGGTTCTTATTGTAGGTGGATGCTTGCTGTGTTATTCTGCTTCTGTTGGTTCGCTGCTGAGGGTTTCTTGTTGCTGTTGGTTCGCTAATGTGTTGTCTGCTCTTCAGCTGGCTATCTCTACACCGGGTTTGGGTCGGCTGGGTTTGGGCCCTCTGTCATGTCTTAGACTGATGGGTCTTTTGGATTTTACTATATTGGGTCTGTTGGGTTGCCTCGTATGATGGTAGTGGGCTCAAGAGTTGCTTGCGGGCCCATGCTACAAAACATGATGTCTACAAAGTGATGTGCTGGCCTATGCTTTGAAAAATCCTCAAACAGTATGATGTCTGCTGCTACTTCTATAATCTGACATGTTCGGTGTTTGGTCTCGTATGTACTGCTGCTGCAATCTGTCTGGACTTTGCTGCATTCCTCGACAGTGGCTGGGTCTCAAAATGTTGCTCTAGCCCTTTGGGATTTGATTTGTTTGTGGGCACATTTCTGCTTCTAGATGTTTGCTTGTTCCTTTGTAACATTTATAGTTGGTTATTCCTGTAATAGTCTTGTTTGGGCGTCGGGCCGTAATCCTTTATAGTCATGACATCATAGGGCCCTATGATGTCTATGCTATATTCTGATTGGGAATTCAATGAGGTTGTAATTTCCTTTTTAATACAGTTTAAATTTAGCAAAAAAAAAGACCATATAAAGTTAGTACTTGGTTAATCATTAGAGATAATTCCATAAGGGTTTGACAACTCTCTTATCATTATATTACTTGTTGACCGCGTATACTTGCGCGTGTTTATCTATTACGAAATCGACCAACAAGTATTTTGCGCCATTGTCAGAGAATTAATTTTCTAATTCTTGACCAATATTAATTGCAATCGAATTGATCTTATTTTAAACTTGTTTTTCTATTTAAATAAAGTTGGGCTGAAGACTATAAACCAAGCACTTGTAGAAGGCAACCTAAAGTGTAAAGTTTTGTGTTAGTTAATTTTAGGTACCGAGTATCGTGTTATAAGTTTGACACTCCTGGCTTGGAGGACTTGGAGGATGATGTCAATGACGATTGACATATTCTCAAGGAAGTTCTATGTTTTAATTTTTCCTATTTCTGACATTGAGGACAGTGTCTAGTTTAAGTTTGGGGGTACTTGAGCTAGTATTTTGTTATTATGTTAGTTATTTTGATGTATTTCGTTTATATGTGCATATTAGTTAGAAATTTGAAAATTTTTGATTTTTTTCCAGTTGTTTTTGTCATATCTTAGCAAATAGAAGGAGTCGGTTGCGGAAAGCGACACCTGATTAATTATCACGGATGTCCTTTGCATTTAATTCATTTATTGTGTTTCGTGAGGACATTGTCAGTTTCAAGTTTTGGGGTCTTCTACTTTTTGTTTTGATATGTTTTCTTTTATTGTGTTTTTTTCTGGGTTTAATTACTTTTGTAGTATAAGTTGTCTCTTGAGCATTGATTTGATTTGAATTAAGCTATAAGATATGATCAGACAAATGATTTTTAAGGCTATAACTCATTAAAAATGGATAAATTTTGCTTAGTTTAGGTTATTACCTTATTGTTGGTTATTGCTTTGCTTATGACTCCTACTTTTGAGCACTCATCCATTTGTAATGAGCGTAAACGAACTCACTCATAAACACATACTTGGGGGATATAGAGTGTAAAACGCACTCACTTATAAAAAATGAAGAAATAAAAATATATTAAAAATCTTGCGGTGGGTTGAGATGGAGCGTAAAACACACTTGCCAATTAAAGAAAACTTAGGGTTGAGATGGAGCATAAAATGCACTCGCCCATAAAAGCAGAATTATGGTAAGATGGAACATAAAATGCACTCACCTAAGATTCTTTTGATCTTTAATTTTTGGAATTTTTGATTTGTCTACAATCCTTGTGAGTGATGTTTTAAGCATGTAGTTTTTGAAGTTTATTTCCTTCATAAGGTAATATGGTTGCATAAGCCAATCCGAGATATAATTGGTTTAGTGAAAATGGATACACACGTACGGAAAGGGTCTAAAGCAAGGTATGACTAACAAGCAAATTGAAATCCTAGACGTTGTGACATTTTGAAATTTTTCTATAGTTATCATATTTTGACATCTTTAAGGTCATTGTTCAAACTTATTGATTCATTACTCAATTAGTTGATTGTTATAATTTATTTTTATAGTTTTTGTTCTTAGTGTTTTTTATGAGGACAAGCAAAAATTCAAGTTTGAGGGTATTTGATGAGTGTGTTTTATATACACAAATTTAGTACATTTGAGTTTGATAAATTGTAAATCCTAAGCTAGTTTGTTTGGTTTTTATGTGTTTTCATTTTATTGTTGTGTAATGTAGTTTTATATTGCTTTTATATATTTATGTATTAATTTTATGTGTTTTTTCTTTATTTTGTAGAAATTGGATGGAATGTCATCTAGGTCGATGGTCTGAATCGCCAAATTCACATTTTTGGTTTGCCATTGACATAGCAGTCCCGTGCAGCCTAGTTTTTCCCATGATCCGGTCAATATCTATCCTAACTCATAGCATGGAAGTTGTAGATCAGCTTCTCCTCCTTCCGGATCATCTTGAATCGCCTCAATCAGAGTTCGGTTACGAGAGTTATAGCCATTTTTCCAACGGGTGTCAAATCTGGAAACTGCCAACTACCATTTGCGTAGTAGTCACTTCATGGAAAAATTTAGCATTGTTCCAGCCATTATTCAAAGAACTCAAAGAATGCAAGTTGTATATCTCCCTCTCCTCTTTCCAGGTCATCTTGAATCGCCTCAATAAGAGTTCGTATGAAGAAGTTATGGCAATTTTACGAACAGACGTCGAAGCTGAAAATTCCAAAAATGAACCGGCACTGCAGCACCCCTACCAAGGCAAACTCCGGCGCTGCAGCGCCTCTTAGTAGTAGCTCAGTCCATTTTGCAGCACCCCTTTTCAAGGAAAATTAGGTGCTACAGCGCCGGGCACGAACTTTTGACATATTTAAATCTTTAAATGCCTAACCTAATGACCCATTACCTCATTCCTTCAGTTTTTTTAATTTTATCTTCATTTTTACTATCAAAGGGAAGAGGAGGCAGCTAGACATCAAAGAGGGAGGCCATGGCCTTTGGCCGTAGTTCTTCAAGAGCTTCAATTGAGGTGTTCTTTTGGAGTTTTATCTACCAAAATGGGGAAGCCACTCCTTTATATTTTCTTTATTTTTCCTTTATGTATTTATTAGTTTGGGATCCTTGAATTTAATTGAACCCTTTGGTTAGCTTTTATTGAATAACTTTTTCTTTGATTGGCACCATATGAATTGGTTCTCTACGGGCACGAATTTCTGACAGATTTCAGCCTTTAAATGCCTAACCTAATGACCTATTACCTCATTCCTTCAATTCTTTTCATTTTATCTTTATTTTTTCTATCAAAAAGAAGAGGGAGGCGGCTATACATCAAAGAGGGAGGCCATGGCCTTTGTCCATGGTTCTTCAAGAGCTTCAATGGAGGAACTCTAATGGAGTTTTATCTACCAAAATGGGGAAGCCACTCCTTTATCTTTTCTTTGTTTTTCCTTTATGTATTTATTAGTTTGGGATCCTTGAATGTAATTGAACCCTTTGCTTAGCTTGTATTGAATAACTTTCTCTTTATCTGGCACCATATGAATTGGTTCTCTATATTTTGTGTTTAATGTTTAATTGCTAAGGAATTAGTAATTAATTTGGTAGTCTATATGAAATTGGAAAATGGATTGTAGATGTTGACCATGAATATATTGACATGTGATTATGCTTGTTCTTTATGTGTTGGAATACATAATTTTTGTGTAGGATATGAATATACATATATGCCATGTGTAGCCAATTTGAGAATCTAAGCTTGAATTCCTTGTGTGATGTTAATTCACATAGGAATATGATGGGTTATGTAGCTAGGATGTTCCTTTTCGTTCTATTATCTTTTGGATAGATCTAGAAAGGATATGTTTATATGAACCTTGGAAGAGGCATATGAATACTGATGAATTCTTGGTTGACAATTCATCGTGACCATTATAATTAATAGGAGAGTTAGGAAATGTAAATTAAGCATTGCACGCCAAGTGTTCGACAAAATGCTTGTGTGGAGATATTGTGTTCTTATGCTCCTTAACTATCTACTTATGTTTTGTAGTGAAATTGTAGTATTTAACTTTTATCCCTTCAATCAATTATTTAAATAAGATTGAGACCATATAAAGTTAGTACTTGGTTAATCATTAAAGATAATTCCTCGTTGGTTCGACAACTCTCTTATCATTATATTAATTGTTGACTACGTATACTTGCCCGTGTTTATCGGTTGCAAATTCGACTGTGACGCCCCCAAATTCATGTACTTGAAACCCGAAATCGGTGCTTCACGATACTATTTCTATGAGCGGAATAATACTAATAATAATAACAATAATATAGATACCAAACTTAATTTACATATTAGAGTTTTCTAAATTCCCCAGGTTTCCAACCTTTAATACATTACATTACATGATAATAATTAATATCATTGTCTTACTAAAGTCAAATATCACATATGATAGCATATAACTTATACTGTAACCTTTCCTTTTCCTTTGTTCTTGGAAGAGATTTTTGGTTCATCACACTTAGCTGAAAACATTTAAATTTAAAGCAAGAATGAGCATTTGATTGCCCAGCAAGTAATATCAACAAAAAATATTAGCTGAAAGGATTAAATGTTTTGTTTGTACGACACTTCTACAACGAATTAACATTTGTGAAGTAAGCTGAACCAATAATAACAACATATCAATTCTATATCAAATTTTTGAAACTACGTATTGATTATAATTGGAGAGCAGTCGACAGACTATGAACTTTGTTTTCAATTTTCGCTAAGGTTTAGCAGAACTTCATCCGCAAATCGTAAAAACTTATTGGCACGAGGGTGATAATCCCAATGTCCCCTGTATTGATCAACACTACATGCAAGAACTATATTATCGTTCATCTTATCCACCTTTGGCTCACAAAAGTTTTCCCAGATTAGGGATGTTCATACTTAGTCGGGAATCCGAATCAAAATAATTTGATTGGATACAATAAAGTTCTATCATGTTTTAACGATATTTCTAAATCTTTGTCTAGCTGGGTCAAATAGCTTAGACGACTTTTATTAATGTATACATACCGAAAATCAATATTTATGTTGTAAGACCACAACTTTTATGAATAAAGATGAATTTTATATAAATATCATTTTTGAATATTATGGAATGAATTTGATATAATGTTATAGATGTGGTTAATATTTATAAATTTTATAAAGTACGCAAGTGGTTAAATTATATTCGATTGGTCGGGGAATATTCGTTTTAACATGGAATATTCATACGACGACACAATCATTGGTGGACCCCCACGGTAGAATTATTGTCGGGATGAGAAAACAACAAAATATCTTTTTATGAAAATAACGGGGGAAGTTTTACCGTTAACTGTTAAAATACCCGATGTTAAAAATACAGTAATACACGTGGTTGCATAGTAGCACACTGTATTTATTATTGATGCTTGCGTGAGAAGTCACTCAGTTTTGTTCAATTATTACTACAGTAATTGTTGTATAGTATCTCACGTTATTTGATTCAATTATTGTCGATATTTATATATCATTAAATCAATAATTGAGATGACAAGTTATTCTAATTATTATATACATAATTAACAATGTCTAGAAAGTTCTGTCGAGGAAAGGGGTTTGGTCACCTAATTACGCGCCAATAGGGAGAAATCTTTATTAGAAAGCCCCATTTTTCCTGAGAACGATCTAGTTGTTAACATTGCGAGTTATAATAATATGAATAAAGGCTGTTAAAAATATTTGGGGGGGTTTATGAAGTATTTGTTGGACTCACATTTACCCATTTTTCAAAATAATCGGTAGAATTTTTTTTAGCATTTTTTATAATAAAGGTGGGGCCTACATGTGGGGCCCACATGTGACTTTGGAAATCTGAATTATGGGGGGGGGGAGTCACAGGAGTTAACGTGTATATATATATATAATAAGTTTTGTTTTATATAAAAAATAGAATATATTGTATTTTATTATGCATAGTGACTGCATAGTAAAATCTTAAAAATTAGAAAATTTTCGTGAAGAAGCATTGTGCGTTCGTGATTTTTTTTATTACTGTGCACTCAAATAGTATCCTTTCCATTCTCCTATAAATATGATGCTTAGTTAGAATTTAAAATCACACCAGAATCAGAGAATTCTTCTTCTATAATATTGAGTGTATTTCTTTCGAGTTTTAAAAAGCTTTGAGTGTAGAATATAGTGAAAGTTATCTTCAAGAATATCCCCGCTCTACTAGTTAGAATACTTTTCTTTTCAAGGTAAGGGATGTTATTTTTGTTCAATATTCATATGAAATAATATTTTCTTCCATCCTCTGTAGTATGTAAGTAATATTATTTCGTTTCAGATTCCGAATTCTATACTCATTTTATTAAAGTTTTGCTTCTATACTCCATGAAATCAGTAGAATATCATTGATATTTGCGCTTCATCCAGTATCTTTTCATGGAAATATTATCCTGAGCATTCTTGATAAGTTTTAATTTTTTCATGCCGGAGTACTATTCACGGGGTTACTATTCCTGAAATTACTATTCACGAGTTAGTATTCACCCGGGGTACTATTCATAAAAAAAATTAATTCGTTTTCTGTCCAAATCATTTTTGGTACAATATTATTCTTGAATTTTACTCCACAAAGCAGTATCATATTGACAATTTGGATATTATTAAATTTTGGATAAATTAAATTATAAATCATTAAAAATTTATCCTTTACTTTCTTTTAATTGAATTCTTATATCATTGTCATCATCCTCATTCTTATATTATGTTGAAAGTCATTTGTGGCCATAGTGCATAGATGGACTTGGTATGATTATGACCTACCAAAGTTTATTTGTTATTTAAATGCCAGGTCAGAACATAGGGATAATATGTGTCATGTCAATTAACCCTTGTTATATGGCAGTGTTTGAAAATGACATTCGATAATGTTGAGAATAACAATGGAGCACAGGAGACCGTTGAGTCACCAAAGATCAACACCCAGGATAATGTGCATCAGGAAGGCAATAATCCTCGGGTGAACAACAACACCGACCAAATGGCGAACGACAGAATGTTTAGGAGCTTTCTACAATTCGTATAACATCAGGAAAAAGAGACTCATTTCCAAAATGCTGGTGGAAACACAGGCAACTCTCGGACGGTCACCGCTAAATAGTTTAAGGAGCTGGGACCACCGGAGTTTATTAGAGAGCCAAAACCACTTAAGGGGGAGACGTGGATAAAGCAGATCACCAAGATATTTGATATCTTAGGATGCTCCGAGGAGCAAAAGGTTCCCTTTGCCACCTTTATATTGCGAGGAGAAGCAGATTACTGGTGGAAATCTGTAAAGCGTACTCAACCTGCCGCACTAAAGATGACTTGGGAGAAGTTCCAAGAACTATTCAACTACAAGTAATTTCCCGAAAGCATTCGTCACATGAAGGAGGTAGAGTTCATCAAGCTGGAGTAGAACAATATGACCGTGTCGCAGTACAAAGCTAAGTTTGTCGAGTTGTCCCGGTTTAGGTCCCACTTGGTTGATAACGAGGAGAGAATGATGTAGATGTTTCTAAGAGGTTTGAAACCCGAGATACGTCAATATCTAATTTCTCACAAACTGTGTTTGTATTCAGATGTTGTAAATAGGGCTCAGTTATTAGAGCGTGATAACGAGTCAACCCAACAAAGAGAAAGCAGCCGGAAAAATGATAATACCAGTGGTAGCAGTCATCAAAGCGATGACAACAAACGTGGAGGGAATCAACATGCCAAAAATGGTAACCACTTCGGTGGTAATCATGGTCAAGACAATAAAAGTGGACATTTCACGAAGAGGAGATTCAACAATGATGGAAAGACTTTAGCACCAACACCCGTTGTTAAGTAAGGAGAACGACCACCTATCATATGCTTCAAATGCGGAGGGGAGGAACACATCAGTCCAAGCTGCGCGATGCAGTCCAAAGCGTGATACAATTGTGGAAGAGAAGGTCACCTAGCTCGATTTTTTCATACAGGAAAACCAAGTCAAGCTGGGATGAAGGCACCAAAGGCCGTTCCAGAAAAGTCAAGACCAATAGTTCAAGGGAGAACGTTCGTCGTGACCTCCCAAAAAGCAAGGAACCCAAACGAGGTCATCATGGGTAAGCTTATCATAAACTCTAGCAAAGTATATACCTTATTTGATACCGGTTCTACCCATTCTTTTATTTCTCCTACTTGTGCTCAACATTTAAATTTGACTCCGGAGAAATTAGACTTTGACTTATCTGTTGAAACTCAGTTGGGAGAAACCTTCATTACATCTACTGTTTATAAGTCTTGTTTGGTTCAAATCGGTACCCTCACTAAGGGTGTAAACGAGTCGAACCGGAGCGAACAGAGAGCTACTCGGATTCGACTCGAAATAATAAATTCGTACTCGAATTCGGCTCGAATTCGAATTATATTTGAAAAATTCTACTCAGATTCGACTCGACTCTAATATTTATTACTCGAATTCGATCCGACTCGACTCGAATATTTTTTCAAATTACTCGCGAGCTTCAAATTCAAGCTCGAATTCGAGTCTCCACATAATAACTAGTTTTATAATAAATATAATTATAAATTGAATTTGTTATTTTACTTAAAAAGAGAAAATATATTTATTATTACACTTTGCAAATATAAAATCACAATTAAAATTAAAAATAAAATAAAATAATAACTAATTATCTTAATTTAATTTAAATTTGTATATATTATAAGAGAATGTATCGAACATCTAATCGAATATGTAATAACCGAGTATGTATCGAATCACCATAAAAAATTCGACTAGTTTGAATCTTAAACGAATCGAGTATAACCTTGTTCAGATTCTACTCATATTTTTATTCGAACTATTTTTAATGCTCAGATTTGGATCATATTATTAACGAATCCAAGTCTCGCTCGTATTTTTTCGAGTCGAGCCCGAACTGTGTTGGCTCGTTACAGCCTTAACCCTCACATTACATGTCGATCTTATTTCTTTAAAAATACTTACGTTTGACGTAATTCTAGGGATTGATTGGTTAACTACTCATCATGCACAAATTGATTGTTTTTGTAAGGTTG
The DNA here is from genome assembly GCA_020205505.1 of Panax japonicus. NCBI lineage: Eukaryota > Viridiplantae > Streptophyta > Magnoliopsida > Apiales > Araliaceae > Panax > Panax japonicus. The sequence continues at coordinate 36,059,924 of CM035097.1, read as the reverse complement.
TTAGATTTCATATTCCTAACCAACCTATTATGCGAATTCAAGAAACCAAACCATTAAAATCAATCACTGTCATCTCAAGCCATAAAGCTATTCGTTTATTGAAAAATGAATGTCAAGCTTTCTTAGCTCATGTCACAGATTTAAACAAACATACGTCAGTTTTGAATAATATTTCTATTGTTAATAAATTCCCTTGAATATTCCCTGAAGAACTTCCTGGACTACCCCCAGAGCGTGAAATTGAATTTTGTATCGACCTAAAACCCGGTACAAAACCCATTTCTAAAGCCCCATATCGAATGGCTCCTATTGAACTTCAGGAGTTAAAGACCCAACTGTAGGAATTGTTAGACATTGGTTTCATTCGTCCTAGTACGTCTCCTTGGGGTGCTCCTGTTCTATTCGTAAAGAAGAAAGATGGGAGTATGCGACTTTGTATTATTTATCGGGAGTTGAATCATGTCACCATCAAAAAAAGGTACCCATAAACACAGCACTTGGCGCAGCGGTAAGCTTCGACCTGGGGTGAGCCGTGAACCCGGACATCCTGGGATCGATTCCCGCCTGTAACAAGTGTGAGAATTCTTTAATTCGTGTGGCCACAACCCACGAAAGCCTTGTTCGGGGTGGGGGGATTAGTCAGACTACGGACCAGAAACCCCACATTATCAAAAAAAAAAAGGTACCTATTGCCACGTATTGATGATCTTTTTGACTAGTTGCAAGGCGCCAAATTCTTTTCAAAGATTGATCTTCGTTCTAGATATCATCAGTTAAAGATTAAAACCGATGACATCCCAAAGACGGCTTTCAGAACTCGGTATGGACATTATGACTTTCTAGTCATGTCCTTTTGATTGACTAATGCTCCTGCTGCCTTCATGGATATAGTGAACCGAGTATTCAAGGAATATTTGGATCACTTTGTGGTCGTCTTTATTGATGACATCCTCATTTACTCCAAAAGTCATGAAGATCATGAGCAACACTTGAGGCTAATACTCCAAAATCTTCGTGAAAACAAGCTTTATGCCAAGTTGAAGAAATGCGAGTTCTATCTTGAGGAAGTTGCATTCCTTGGGCACGTGATATCAAATCATGGAATATCTGTTGACCCAACCTAGATTGAAGCAATTCAAAGGTGGGAGCAACCTAAGTCAGTGACCGAAGTACGTAGCTTTCTAGGCTTAACTGGTTATTATCGAAGATTCGTAGAAGGGTTTTCTCGAATCGCTACTCGATTAACTCAGCTGACTCAAAATGATACAAAATTTGGTTGGAGTGAGGAATGTGAGAAGAGTTTTCAAGAACTCAAGAGAAGTCTCGTTTCAGCACTTATTCTGACAATACCATCTAGTTTGGAGGGATTTGTCATCTATAGTGATGCTTCAGGAAAAGGGTTAGGATGTGTTCTCATGCAACATGGGAAATTCATAGCCTATGCCTCTCTACAACTCAAAGAATATGAGAGAAATTATCCTACTCATGATCTAGAGTTGGCAGCTATTGTTTTCACACTTAAAATTTGGAGGCATTACCTGTATAGAGAGAAAGTGGAGATCTATACGGATCATAAAAGCCTCAAATATTTCTTCACTCAAAAGAAACTCAACATGCGGTAACGACGTTGGCTCGAACTGTTGAAAGATTATGATCATACCATTCAGTACCCTCCTGGAAAAGCGAATGTGGTAGCTGACGCATTGAGTAGAATATCATATGCGGGTACGAGTGCTATATTGTCAACACAAAGGCCCATTATGTATGACTTGCAAAGGATGGAGATACAGTTAAAGACTCCAGAGACCCTCGTGATGCTGGCAAATATAAGAGTAGAACCGACTTTAATTGATAAAGTTAAAAATGCTCAAGCTACAGACTTGGAGCTAATGCGTATGAAGAAGAAAGTGCAAGAAGGTGCTATTCTGGAAGCTATAATCGATGAAGAAGAAATACTTAGAGTCAACTCCAGACTTTGTGTTCCTAACAATTCTGACTTGAAGTATAAAATCATGATGGAGGCGCACAACACACCGTTTGCAATCCATCCTTGGAGTACCAAAATGTATCGTGATCTTCGACATACATTTTGGTGGAGAAATATGAAGACAGAGATCGCGGAGTTTATCTCTATGTGTTTAACTTGTCAACGTGTCAAGGCGGAGCATCAAGTGCCAAAAGGTCCATTGCAACCTCTTGAAATTCTAGAATGGAAGTGGGAGCATATTATAATGGATTTCGTTATTGGTCTTCCCAATGTTTCTCAAGGCATAGATGCAATTTGGGTCATTGTTGATAGATTGACCAAATCTGCTCATTTTTTAACCATTCAAGAAACTTATACACTTGAACGTCTTGCTCATATGTATATAAATGAGATTATAAGACTTCATGGTATGCCAGTATCCATAGTTTCTAATCGAGAGACCCAAGATTCACTTCACGATTTTGGGTTAGTTTGGAAAAAGCTATCGGCACGGATTTGCAATTTAGTTCGGCGTATCATCCTCAAACGAACGGGCAGTCGGATAGGAATATTCAAACTCTTGAGGATCTATTAAGACTCTGTGTCCTTGACTTCAAAGGAAGTTTGGACAAGTTCTTACTATTGGTGGAATTTTCCTATAACAACTGTTATCAAGCAAGTATCGGTATGGCTCCATTTGAGGCGTTGTATGGAAGAAAGTGTCGTTCTATAGTATGCTGGGATGAGGTGAGTGAAGCAACGTTGTTGGGACTGGAATTGGTACGTATTACTACGGAAAAGATTCAAATGATCCGGAAATGTATAAAAATCTCATAAGATCGACAAAAGAGTTATGCTGATCTTCATCGAAAGGACGTGGAATTCGATATTGGAGATCATGTTTTATTACGTGTTGCTCCAATGGAAGGGAGTTACGAGATTTGAAAAGAGAGGAAACATCAATCCTCGATTCATTGTCCCATTTGAAATCCTTGACCGAATAGGAACTATAGCATATAGACTCGCTTTACTGCCAAGAATGTCTCATGTTCATAACGTTTTTCACATATCCATGTTATGTAAATATGTGGAAGACCCGAACCACATTATTGAGTTAGAACTGGATGAAATAGCGGAAGATTTAACGTATGAAGAGGTTCTTGTTAAAATCTTGGATAAGAAGGAACATATTCTACGCTCCAAGGTTATACCTCAAGTCAAAGTTTTGTGGAGAAACCACTATGTTGAGGAAATGACCTGCGAGTTAGAATCTGAAATGAGATCAAGGTATCCTCACCTCTTCGTCATACCAGGTATGTACCCTAATTTCGAGGGCAAAATTTCATAAGAAGGGGAGGTTATAAGACCCCAACTTTTATGAGTAAAGATGAATTTTCTATAAATATCCTTTTTGAATATTATGGAATGAATTTGATATAATGATATAGATATGGGTAATATTTATAAATTTTGCAAAGTACGCAAGTGGTTATATTATATTCGATTGGTCGGGAAATATTCGTTTTAACAAGGAATATTCGTATGACGATACAATTATTGGTGGACCCCACATCAGAATAATTGTCGGGATGAGAAAATGACAAAAATATCTTTTTATGAAAATAACGGCGGAAGTTTTTCCGTTAACTGTTAAAATACTCGGTGTAAAAAATATAATAATACGCGTGGTTGCATAGTAGCACACTGTATTGATTATTGATGATTACGTGAGAAGTCACTCAGTTTTGTTCAATTATTCCAACAGTAATTGCTGTATAGTATCTCATGTTATTTAATTCAATTATTGTCGATATTAATATATTATTATTAGGTTTTCAGACAAAGCTTATTTAAATGTGTAACGATAATCAACGGAATAGACAAGTTTTTCTTAACTCGACCTCGAGTTGTATTATTCAATTATACTTATGGTTAATCATTTCTGATTACCATGTCTAAGAATTATTAAATCCTACTCTGTGCATACTGCATGTGTTCATCAGGTATGAAAGGCTGATCACCTTCATTGATTTAATTGAATTTCTAGTATAGGTTGTCCCTTGAGCATTGATTTAATTTGAATTGAGCTATAATATATGATCAAGCAAATGATTGTTAAGGTTATAACTCATGAAAAATGTATAAATATTGCGTAGTTTGAGTGATTAACTTATTATTGGTTATTGCTTTGCTTATAACTTATACTTTTGAGCACTCTTCCATTTGTAATGAACTAGTTGTATACTTAAAGAAGACTTATATGACCGAATGCTTGTGGGAGATATCAATAAGCTTTAGAACTCGTTTAAACATCACTGGAAGTAATATACTTATGTTTGATTAATTGGCCATGTGTTGGGTTGAGATGGAGCGTAAAACACACTCACTCATAAACACATACTTAGGGGAGATAGAGCGTAAAATGCACTCACCTATAAAAAAAGGAAGAAATAAAAATATATTGAAAATCTTTCGATGAGTTGAGATGGAGCTTAAAACGCACTCGCCCATTAAAGCAGACTTAGGGTTGAGATGGAGCATAAAACACATTCGCCCATAAAAGCAGACTTATGGTAAGATGGAGCATAAAATGTGTTAGTTCACGTAGGCACAATAATTACCTAGAAGGGAGGGGGGTTGAATATATATTTAAAATTCTTTTCATTTTACTTTGTTAGTTTTGATAATGATTCAAACACAGCGGAATTAAGATTTGTCTGTTCTCCTTTTTAGATATAGTGAGTTAATGAGAGTGAGGCAGGTATAACAGTTATAGCAAGAATATAACAGACACGACAGTTTTAAGTGGTTCAGAGCACTTAAAGCTCCTAGTCCACTCTTCTACTCCTCGAGAAGGAAATCCACTAAGGATATCTTTTACACTTTCTGAATCTTACAGATTCTTTCTAGAACAGCAGTCTAGGCTCTTCACAGCTCACTCTTGAACTCTTCAAGTCTAACAGACTTGGTTCTTCACAGTTCACTTAGAACTCTTCAAGTCCTTCTGACTTGGAACTCTTACTTCAGTTGATTAGTAGTTGTTGAGTTCTTGGTTGGTGCTACTCAGTTGCCGTTAAGCACTTGTTTGAAAGAACTTAGTATCTGAGCAAGCTTTCTCTTTTTCTCCGATCATAGAGTTGAGTGTTGAGTGTTCTTTAGCGTTTTGTTTAATTCTTGTTTTTGAATCATCTGCTGATTTTTTGCATATATGTGATCCTTCAAATCTATCCATTGAATCCATTCATTAAAGCATTAAATGCGTTTGATGTTTCTGAACTTTGATGGAGACTTTTCTATACATCTTTTGAATTTCATTTTGGTCCACTGACACATCAAACTGCTTTATCACCCTACACCTGAAAAGGTGTTTTCTTCTGACCCATGGTCCTTTCCTTAGCTTCTTCAATACGTTTCCTTCATTGTATACTAAGGATATCTTTTGTGTCACTGGGACTGGTGAAGACTTCAACGTTTATAACCCATTCCGCATTTGTTGATTTTTTTTTTTGATAATGTGGGGTTTCCCAACCGCGGTCGGACTAATCACCCCAGGCCGGACTCAACCATTTTGGCTTGCGCACCAGCTTGCGCTGGCCGTCCGTGGCCACTCGAATTTAAGAATTCTCACACTTATCATTAAACAAAAGGATAAGTCTTGATGCTTCTGACATAGGCTGATGATACTCTACGATTTGGATCGTGGTGTCATTCCACCTTAGTGCTTGATATGATGTTGTCAAACGATAACACTACGATTTCTCTTAAGGACTGGCACACTACGATCTTCACTTGCTTTTCTACCAGACTCTACGTTTTTTGAGAGCACACTACGATCTCTGAGTTAGCTTTGGCAAACGTCTGGACCACTCTACGATTTTTGGAGAGGCCCTTCAAGGAAGACACACTACGATCTTCGATGCTCTACGATTCTACCTTGGCTTCTGCAATCTCTTGATCAGCTAGATAGACTGCGATTCTTGTTGAAGCCTATCTATTACATTTCAAGACATAGATTAACCTAACATCTTTGATCTCTTTATCTATACATTCATTTACAGAATGATAACCATTAAAAGCTTAGATCAACCTAACAATTTTGATCTATCACTAAGTCCTTGTACATATATTCCTCGAAGGACTTTACATATAATCATGAGCATTTACTATAAACATCAATTCAAAATATGCAATCTCCCAACAATCTCTCCCTATTTGATGTTGACATAACAAAGGAGATTTGTTGTCATGATTATCAAATTCTAGATGCAATTGCTAGAAAGTAAATATGACTTAATATTTCAGTGAGCAACTGAAATATCTAAAGAATAAGCATGAATTTTTTGATGTTTAAAGATAGATATTACATTTAAATTCAGTTACATCAATAAGAATTAAATTTCAAGTTATCTATGTTTCTTCGACCTTTTGCCTGGTGGAGGATTGGCATAGTCATCAGCTCTCCTTTTCCTGTTGGCTTCGTCTCTCTTGTCTAGATCTTCCAGCTCAATTTGACTTAGTCTTGCATTATGATAATGGCTATTCATGAATACAGGATCTCCAATTGGCATTCTTAGGCCTGTGGTGGTCACTTCTTGTGAGCTGGGAGTTGGCCCTAGAATCCTTAATGGTTGAGCCATGATAATTAGTTCACCATCAGATCATTGGTGATACTGCCTTGAAGGAGGACTCCTTGATGATCGAGCAAAGAATGTGCCTCTGCCTCTGCCTTGATCTCTTTTCCCTTTATTCTCTCCCTTTATGTCAGCATCAAGGGTTCGAATGTCTTTTGAGAGGTGAGTCACTCCTTGGACAAGCTCGTTGAGTTGACTTTTGGTTTGATAAATGTCCTCTCACTTTTCTTTGATTAGAGCATCAGATCTAGCTTCCCTTCGTTGGAGGATGTTTAGAACATTTTCAGTCTACTGTCCCTGGCTTACGAAAAATGCTTGGAATTCTTTTACGGCAATTTGCAGATTAATGATGTTGTCCAACATAAGTCTGTTCTGTACCTCTTGAGTCGTTTATAAGACAAGAACAACATCCTTGTGTCTTTTAGCTGCTTGAAAGTGGATCTCATCCCTGTCATTTATGCTCTTAATCATTTCTTTGATGATCTTCCTAAGCTTCTTTGTGAGCTCAGAGCTTAGGGTTCTTGAGAGACTATTTGCAGCATTGATCATTTTAGTCAGTCTCATTTAAATGAGTTCAGTGTGAGCTTCAAGACTATCATCTGTGTCCTTGATCACTTTCTTCGAAACGTCTGACAACTCAGTTTTGGTGGGCAGCTCTGAAAGGAGTTCACTGAGTCGTGGAATGTCTAGAGGAGGGGGAGGTGCTCTTGTATATTGATCTTGTAAGGTGTAGAGAGAAAGATCAAGGTTCAAGTATTCATTTGAGGATGAGGAGGGAATATCTGATGGAGGGGCTTGTGTTTGGGCTTTCTGAGTAGGTTACTCTACGATTGGAGCGTGTGAATCTACGATTGGGTTCGAGTCAGTAATCGTAGAGATGAGAGGAGATGGGATCAAAATGAATTTGGGCATACTTGGCTCATCAGTTACAGAATTTTGGGTTCTGTAACTGGGAATTGATTTAGTGGATTGAGGACCACTTCCAACCAGCTTGGGAATTCATAGAATTAGTTGAAAAAAGATAGTGGATATTGATTAACCCTAAAAAAGATTGGGATAGATAATACCTCATGCTCAATTTTTGAAGAGGGGCTATCTGTGATTAGCTGTTTGACAAAGTCGAAGTTACCTGGAAATCCATGAGCTAGCACAGAGATGGATGGATATGATTTGAAGCTCCAAAACATGTGATTCCAGGAGTTTAGAATTTGAGCTCGATGAAAAGGCATCATGGGTAGATAGGAGAACAACTGATGGTAGTTATTTTTCCTATATCCATCACAGCCCAAAACTATGATCTCAACTTCATCATCTTCTTCTTCTTCTCTGTCTTCTTTTGAGGATTCAACCACATCAATAACCTCCGTGTGACTTTCTTTCTCTGGTGCTCTCTCATTTCTTCAGGAACAACTTCTTCTGTCATAGGGATATCATTAGGCTCCCCCTCAACACGATCATCCATTTGCATTTCCAGTGGCTCCCCCTCAGCTCGAGCACTTTCTAGGCTGAGAACTTCAGGTAGCTCCCCCTTAGCTTGAGCATTGTTCTCTTGTCTTGCATCAGATAACCTCTTTTCAGTGGCTATCTTTTTGTCTTCTTCTTTAAGTACTCCTTCATTGATAAGGATGCACTTTTTGACTAACTTTCTTCTAGTTTTCCTAGGCTGAGCCACAACCTTAGGACTTTCTTCAGCTTCAGCTCTGAACTGTTGATCAGCCAGAGTATCAGGTGCAGCAACTTCCTTGGACGAGGTGTTCAGTCTGGTCTCTACGATCGGTAGAGACTCAACGATCGAAGATACAGATGACCTCTTAGACTTGTGACTATTTTTGTTATTCTTCAGCAGATGTGAGATGGTAGCTCTGTCTTCATCTGCCTCAGCCTGCTGTTTTTTTCTTCTTAGGATCCTTAGAGTTTCAATGTCAGAGGACTCTTTATCCTGTTGTTCTTTTCTTCTGCCATTCGAGCCTTTAGCTTTTTGTTGCCCTTGCTTTTTCTTACTAGGGCAGTGGGTTCTTCTTTGTTGATCTCTTCATCTTCTTCTCCAGACTCCTTGACGACAGATATGTTCCCCGAAATTCCTGACTCCTTTGCATCACTAGTCCTACCAGTGAACTCAGACATAAATTGTACACTCTCTGCTGGATTCCTTTTCCAGTTCTCGAACAGTTGATGGATCATTTGTCTGTTCGAATTGATGGACTCTCTTTCATCATCCCCTATCTTATCACCCAAAGTAGACTGTAGGATGATACTTATGAATCGCCCGTAGATCATCTTTGTAGAGCTCTTTGACTTCTTTGAGCTAAGAATCCACTTCCCAATCCATTCAAGTAGCAGGGCTCCATAGTTAAGTTGTATCCCACAACTAATGGTTGTCATAACCTTGAGCTACACTTCGTTTACAGAGTCATGGCCAGAGCTCTTGCAGTATATACACTTTCCAACAATATCTACCAGAAATTCGTACCACTGAGGAAACTCCTTCTTCTTATACCCTTTGACAGTGAGGAACTTCTTGTGGTGCATTCTCTTAAGTCCTTCATGGAAATCGATGCCCTCTATGAACGAAAACCCTTTCAATTTGAAGCCTAGGGTTTTATTTTATGTCCTCAGCCTTGAGCTTGATTTCAACATCCCTGGCCCTTTTTGTGAAGACGTCGTTCTAGAACACACCATTTTTGTAGAATTCCTTGATTAGCTTAGGGTAGATCCATGTGTTCGTACCTAGAGCTTCTTCAAGATCGGCTTTCTTTATTAGAGACAGAGTTTTGAGAAACTTGAGGTCAGCTGTCTTGAACACATTAAAGCTGAGTCTGTAACCAAAGACGACGTTTGAAGATGCCATTGATTTCTTTTCACTGTGTATGATTGTTTGAGCTTTTCTAAAAGTTAGGGTTTATGCTTGTAGAGAGAGATGATCTTTTTTAACTTTTTATTTCAAAAAGGTGTTTTCAAACTGTACTTGTAACTTCCCTCTCTCCATTTTTCTTAGTGGGGCAGGTGTCAAATTCTGCTTGGCTCTACGAATTTGACTGAGGAGGATTGTACTGATTTGCCCTTAGCTCCTTCTTAGCTAATGTGTCCTTTGGGAGGACTACGATCGTTGAGGTAGCCTTTGTGATTGTCGAGTTTGCTCTGCGTTCGTCGAGTCTGCTCTGCATTATTCGAGTTTGCTCTACAATCGTTGTGTCTGAACTGCGATCGTCATGTCTGCTCGGCAATCGTCGAGTTTGTTCTGCAATCGTCGAGTTTAAACTACAATCGTCGTGTCTGTCTGGGTCCTTGTGATGAACTTTTGACTCAGCATTCTTCTCGATTTAAGGTAGCTCGGGAAGGGAGAACCTCATAGAGTGAATCAAGGGTTAGGTTTGTTCCTGAGGCGCTTATCAGAGAGAGTGCTTTGTTTTGTTGAACTTTAGCGTCATAAGATGTTCTTTTATTTTGTTGATGGAGCACTGTGATCGTTGAGTCTACACTGTGATCGTTGTCTTTCATGTCATTGCAGCTCTACGATCATGGACTTCCTTTGATCATGTCTATGATTTCGAACATAGCCTTTATATCTGTATGGTTAACACAAACTAGAGCATATATTTTATTGTTGTAATATAAGCATGCCTCGCTCACTTATTAACTTGTTACACCTGGATTCATCTAGAGGCTTTGTAAAGACATCAGCAAGTTGATTTTCAGTAGGGATATATTGTAAAGATATGGTTCCATTTTGCACATAATCCCTAATAAAATGATACCTTATTTCTATATGTTTAGTCCTAAAATCCATGACAGGATTATGAGTTATTGCTATGACACTTGTGTTATCACAGTGAACAGGTATGGATTTGAATTCAAACCCATAGTCTGCTAGCTGATTTTTCATCCATAGGATCTGAGCACAGTAGCTGCCAGCAACAATGTATTCAGCTTCTGCAGTTGAAGTAGATACTGAGTTTTACTTTTTTCTAAACCAGGACACAAGTCTGTTTCCTAGCAACTGACAAGTGCCACCGGTACTTTTTCTGTCTATTTTGTAACCTGCAAAGTTGGCATCTGTATATCCTGTTAGTTCAAATGAGGACTCCTTGGGATACCAAAGCCCCAAGTGAGGTGTACCCTTGAGATACCTGAAAATCCTCTTTACAACAGTTAAATGGGATTCCTTGGGATTAGCCTAAAATCTAGCACATATGTAGCAAACATTATGTCTGGTCTAATGGCAGTTAGATACAGAAGAGAGCCTATCATACCTCTTTATTGAGTTATATCAATACTTTTCCCTTTTTCATCTTTGTCAAGCTTAGTTGCAGGAGCAATTGGGATTTTCATGGGAGAGGCTGATTCCATACCATACTTCTTAAGTAAATCATTAATGTACTTGGCTTGGTTTATGAAGATTCCTTCATCAGTTTGCTTTAGTTGCAGTCTAAGGAAGAAGTTCAGCTCACCCATCATGCTCATTTCAAACTTGCTCTGCATAAGCTTGGAGAATCTCTTACATAGCTTTTCATCAGTAAATCAAAAAATAATATCATCAACATATATTTGAACTAATAAGACTTTGTCTTTATGCTTTCTAAGAAATAATATGGTATCTACTCTACCTCTAGTGAACCTATTTTCAATAAGAAAGTTAGTTAGTGTTTCATACCATGCTCTAGGTGCTTATTTAAGACCATATAATGCTTTGTCTAACCTATAAACATAATTAGAAAGAGATGGATCGATGAAACCTGGGAGTTGCTCTACATAGACTTCTTCTTGAAGTTCACCATTCAAGAATGCACTTTTGACATCCATCTGGAAGACCTTGAATTTACCGTGAGCAGCAAAGGCAAGGAATATTCTGATGGGTTCTAGTCTGGCAATTGGTGCAAATGTCTCATCGTAGTCAATGACTTCTTCCTGAGAGTAGCCCTTGGCCACTAGTCTTGCCTCGTTCCTGGTTATTACTCCATCTTCATCCATCTTGTTTCTGAAGACCCATTTTGCTCCAATGACAGGATGACTCTTTGGTCTTGGTACCAATCTCCATACTTTGCTTCTTTCAAACTGATTAAGTTCTTCCTGAATGGCTTCTATCCAGCTGGAGTCTTCCATAGCATCCTCTATCTTCTTAGGTTCTATTTGTGACATGAAGCTTAGATAGAAACATTCATTTTGGGTGGCAGCTCTTGTTATGACTCTTGAACTCTGATTTCCAATGATTAATTTTTGAGTATGGTCTCTTTCCCATCTATTTCCCATTGGAACATCTTTCATGATGCCTTCTTGTCGGAGATCTTTAAGATCAATTTCTGATTCTTGATGTAGAGGTTCGTTGTCTTGTGTGGACCTCTCTACGATCTCATTTCCTTGCTCAATGATTTCATTGAATGGGACTTTGATCGTGGTGTTAAGCTCGACGACCTCGTTCGTAGTGTCTGGACTATCGTTCGTAGTGTCTTAAGACACCGTTTTGTCCAAGTCTGTTTCATCAAAGATGATGTGAATCGAGACTTCCACACTTAGTGTTTTCTTGTTGAACACTCTATAGGCGTTACTGTCTGTGGCATATCCAAGAAAGATTCCTTTGTCTGAATTGGGTTAGAACTTTGTCAGATACTGCTTCCCATTATTGAGAATGTAGCATGCACAACCGAATACTTGGAAGTAGCTGACATTTGGCTTTCGTCCTTTCCATAGTTCGTAGGGAGTCTTCTTAATCGTAGAGTGTATGAGTGATCTGTTCTGAGTGTAGCATGTACTTCTGCCCAGAAGTATTCAGACATATGGGTTGTTGCTAATAGAGTTCTTCCAGCCTCTATCAACGTTCTGTTCTTTCTCTCAGCTACTCCATTTTGTTGAGGTGTTCGTGGAGCTGAGAAGTTATGACTGATGTCATTGTTTGTGCAGAACTAGTCCATTTATGAGAAGTCAAATTCTCTGCCATGATCACTCCTTATAGCCTTGATTTTCTCCCCTTTCTCATTCATCACTACTCTGAACATCTTGATCAGTTGGGAGCTTGTTTCATATTTTGAGGTTAGAAAGAATTCCCATGTGAATCTGGTGTAATCGTCCACTACGACTAGTGAGTATCTCTTCCCTCCAAGGCTCGTTGTTGGAATTGGCCCAAATAGATCCATGTGGAGCAACTACAGGGGCTTGTTAATTGAGTTGGCAGTTTTGCTCTTGAATGAGCTTCTGGTCTGCTTTCCAAGCTGACAGGCATTGTACGACCTTTCTTTGACGAAGCTGAACTTGGGTAAGCCTGCAACTAGATCTTTTGAGGCTAGTTTGGACATGCTCTTGAAGTTGAGATGAGAAAGTCGTATATGCCATAACCAGCTCATTTCTTCAGATGCTTTAGCCAGAAAGCATATTGTCTCGTCTGAGCTTAGTTGGGCAAGATTTACTGTGTAAACATTTCCTTTTCTTGTTCCGGTTAGCTTTACAGAAGATGTCTTCATGTCTCTGACTTGACATTGATTGTTGAAGAAGGTTACTTGATGACCCTTGTCGCAGAGTTGGATAATGCTCAGAAGGTTGTGTTATAGTCCTTCCACATAGGTCACTTTATTGAAGGACACGACACCATTTCCAGCTGAGCCATATCCTCTTATCTTGCCATAGCCTTTGTCTCCAAAGATGACTGAGGGACCATCCTTCTCTATGTAGTTAGACAGAAGGGCTTTGTTCCCAGTCATGTGCCTTGAGCATCCACTGTCCAGATACCAAGTTGTGATCGTGGAGCTCTTTTCCTGTGGTAACATAAAATTTCATTTTGCTACCCATACTTGCATGGGTCATACTTTGTTAGTACCCTTGGGAATCAAAATATGCTTGATTTTGGGTCTCACATGCATATAATTATAATAGCATTTTGCAGCCTTGTGACCAACTTTATTGCACACAAAACATCTAATATGATGCATGCTTGTGTGTGGGTGAGGATTCTTCTTCCATTTGGACTTTTGTGGATCGTTAGTCATTCTTCTGTTAAACTAATTCTCGTTCTTCCATGTGTACTTGTGTTTCATGATTTGTGAGGAGTGTACCTTATTATTATTTTTTTTTTGCTAAATTTGTTTGTGTATAAAATGCAAAAATTTAGATATTACAATGAAGATCAGATCATAGTCCTCTTCTCCCGAGAGGACTAAAACACCTAGAAAAAGCTAGGAAACCAAAGACCTAACCTAATCACAATTTCCTCATAACCCGAGGTTAGGTCAATAGTCATCAAAACCAGAAAACCACATGGGTAATTTGCCCATATGAGTTTAAATTTACCAGGACTACAAATATAAATTTGAAATCAGTCAAGGATTATCGTGGGACCTAGATACTAATCCATCACCACCCTTCATCACACTGCCCAAAAACAGAACCCACGTGACAACGGCTGAAACACATTTCATCTTCGGAACATACCGGCTACAAGGAAGGATTACCAGCAGCCCACTATAGTTCAAACAGACAGAACAGAGCAGGCCCAATTTGACCACCGAAGAATTCCAGCAAGGAACCACCGGGAAGTAAACAGCATGGGGGTCACTGTCATGCCAATTCTGGCCATACCCAAACACAATCAAACCCCAACCAAGAATAGACCTACTGAGAATTTAAATCTGAACATTAAAAGATATGAGTGGAAAACAAACATTAAAATCAGAAAACTAACTGGGTAACCCAAAACCCAACATCAAAACATCCAATCTGAAAATAGTCCAGAACAGCAACTCCCAAAACTAGCCAAATAACCAGTCAAAAATATCAGCACATTCCATTTGGACAAGCACAATCAGACCAGAACTAACTGAGCAAAACAAGCAAGGAAACAGAAGCCACAACTGAACCAAATAGCAGTTGGAACCAAAATTGATATCCTGATATGACACATAGACATAGGCCAAAACAAAGCCAGACAAACAACTCGAAAAAAAATAGCAGAAAACCACATGAGGAGCAACCAACCAGCCCATAACAGCATAAGAAGTCAATGTGGTTTATTTTCGATTAGCCGCAATGCAGTTCTCCCGGTGGAGATTTTTAAGCATGATTTGAGGGTTGGAAAGGAGATAGTAGCGAGGGCATCTTTTTTAGCAATATTAGCTATATCCATTAAAACTGCAGTTTTGTCAAAGTGAACTCTTTTTTCCGAGCATGATCCTGGGGATATATCTTTTCGCTTAGAGGATGTAACTTCCGGTGAGTTTATGGTCAAAACCTTCTCATTGCAATCAACATTTCTTGGGCTAGCGGCCTGAAATCCAATATTAAGGTCCAAGGGCAAATCTATACTAGTAGAAGCCAGTGAATCCCCAAGAGGGTGTTCATTTTGCTTAACCTTACTAGATTGAAGTTCATTACAGTGTTTCGGGGGCAGAGTAGGAGAAGAGGGTTTCTCCACCTCTTTCCAAAAAGACTTGTGTTTCCCACAATTTTGTGCCATAGCTCGAGGCTTAAGTGTGCAGGAAGCATCAGAATGACCATACGCTTTACAATGCAAGCATTTCCAAGGCTGCCAAGGGATTTCCACCTTGATTTCATGAGGAGCACAATTTTCAATTTGAATTCTAAAGGAACTTGGAACAGTAGTGACAGCCTCAATTTCCACACATACTCTAGCATATGCAAGTTTGTTACCCTTCCTAGTATGCTCATCAAGGAACAAAGGTTTACCAAAATGACTAGCAAGATAAGCAAAACCATCATCATGCCAAAGGGCTAGAGGGACATTATGGAAGTTGATCCAAATAGGAATAGTAGTAGGATCAGATTTAACCAATTCCAAACCAGGCTGCCAACGATGAAGGATCAAGAGGGATTTTCCAAAGAATACAGGACCAGAGTTGAGAATACCTAGCAAATCATCCTCTAGCTTAAAATTGAAAATGAAAAGACCATTTCCTTTAACATACACTTTATCAATTCGGTCCCCCCAAGTGTTTTTTGCCCAGAAGGTAGCATAGTGAATAGATTTCATACAACCAACAAAAGAACCAACAAGGGAGAGGGACCAAACATCAACTCCATGTTGTGAGATTTTCAAAGGAATGGAGAGAATCTCATGATCCTTAAGCGGACATACCTTATGATGGAGAAAAGAACCTGAGGAAGCGGGAGCAGTCCTACCGTGAGTCGAAGAGTCATTGGCAATGGGAGAAGAGTTCTTGTCCTCCTTAGACAGAGAGGAGTAACCAATTTGATGGGTGAGTTGAGGTGCAAGTGCAGGTCCCAGATAATTTAAATGGGCAGTAGAAGGTGAGTTTCCTTTCAGACAATTTAAAGGCTGAAGGTTATCATCACACGTATGTGGCCTACTGTCCAAAGGTTCCTCGAGACAAGCAACTGAGTCGGTCCCATGGAAACCATCAGGTAACACACACGCAGCTCCAGGAGAGTGAGATTCACTCACCTTCAATGGTGAATCAGAAGGAACAATAGACAAACCATCCTCATCTGAGGAGTAGAAATTATCTGACAAAGCAAAATTAGCATCCTTTAGACTAGACACGGCAGATTTGAAACCAGATCTAGAAGAATCAAAGCAATCCTCAACACAAGCATTTTCGAAAGAACCGAGCACCAGCTTTGACCGAGGCCGCTTCGTTGCAGATTTGGATTTTGAGCGTTTTAGTTGTTTACCCATGGAGGATAAGCACGAAAATACTAAACCCCAAACAGGGAAGAATAAAGAAAACCTCAGACTCTCAGAACATAAGGAACTCGACTCTACAATCCTTTTAGGTTGGTGAGTAGTGGATGGGCTACTCTTCTCTTTTCTGAAACCTAGGCTAGCATGAGATCCTTTACTCCTTGGAATATGGATTGAATCAGTAGAGCAAAGTTGGGCTGGTTCTTCCTTCTGTGAGGATTTCACAAATATAATGTCTCTACTAAAATTTGAAGCATTACTAGTGCTAGTTTTTGTTACCTTTTCCACACATGGCTCTGAGGTGGATTCCCCAAAGCCTAAACCTGTCCTGTCAGATGCACTTCTCTGACTAGAGAGCAAGGAGTCCATGGATGAAGAGGATTTATTCCATGTAGAGATTTTCTTTTATAGTTCCTCAATTTTAGAGGTTAAATTTTACTCTCTTTGTGCATTGAGCTCATTGGTCTGTTTTAAGAGCTTATTCTCAGCCTCAAGCTTGGAGAGAGAGTCAGTACTTAGAAGGGTTATTTCCAGTTCTTCATGAACTTTCTTTTTCTCCTCTTGAAGAAATGAATAATCCTTGGACAGACATCTGAACCATTTCATGTATTGATGCAGATCAGATGTTATGACATGCAGTGCAGTTCTTAAATCATCAATGTCTAGATCCGGAGAGTTAAAGTCGAATACCTCATCGATACTTACTTTATGTATGTTAGAGTTTTGTTTGTCCTTTGCATGTCATCAGGCACAGATTTGCCATTTGAGGATCTTCATCATCTCCAGATTTGGATGTGATTTCTTCTTTAGTTCTTCTCTGAGAGGTTTGTTGTAGTTAGCAATGAAATGGCCAGGTTTCTTACAATTGTAGCAAAGATCATTCATTTGCTCTTGGCTCAATTAGTTGCTGACTTTCTTTTTCTTGCTGGTTTTGCCTTGACGCATGAACCTCCTGAGTCTTTTCAACAGCATTGCAAAGTCCTCATCATCATCTTCATCATAGTCAAAGTCAATTTCAGTGTTGACCTTAGAGGTGTTTTCAGTTGCTTTGAGAGCAACACCCTTATCCTTCTTTCTTCCTTTAGATAGAGTTTCTACTCATTGAGTCAGCTCCAGTTCGTATTTAAGAAGGTTGTCATATAACTGTTGAACAGTCATCTCATTGAGATTCTTTGACTCTCTAGTAGCAGTGGTTTTGGCATCCCACTTGCTTGGTAAGGCTCTCATGAACTTTATGATTAGATCTTTGTTTGGATAGATCTTTCCATAGGCTCGTAGAGAGTTGAGCAGAACATTGAATCTCTCGTAGGTGGCAATGACGTTTTCTCATTGAACGTGTGCAAACATTTCATATTACTGTGTCAGGAAAGATTGCTTATTTTCTCTACCTTCTTCTGTTCCTTCATGCATGATGAGCAGTGCTTCCCAAACCTCCTTTGCTATTTTGCTGTTGACCACATTTTCGAACAGATCATCTTCTAAGGATTAAAACAAAATGTTTTTAGCCTTTTTGTCGAGTTGAACAGCTCTATTCTCGTTGTCTGTCCATTCTCCATTGACCTTGAACTGTATTCTATTTGGGTCGTCTGTAGTTGGTACAACCTTTGTAGGAATGTGGGGCCCATTCTGAACAGTTTCAAATAGATCTTCATCTATTGAATCCATATATGCTTGCATTCAAACTTTCCAGTTGGTGAATTTATCTTTGTTTCAAATAGGTGGTTTGCTGCCTCCTCTAGTCTTTGATTCGCTTGGTAAGTGTGCCATTAGATCTAATTAATCTTTGAAGGCTATATAATAAGACCTGCTCTGATACCAATTGTTAGTTCCTGGAGGCACAATAGTTATCTAGAAGGGGGAATTGAATAGATATTTAAAATTCTTTTCGTTTTACATTATTAGTTTTGATAATGATTCAACCACAGCGGAATTAATATTTGTTTATTCTCCCTTTTAGATATAGTGAGTTAATGAGAGTGAGGTAAGTATAACAATTATAGCAGTTATATCAGTTATAGCAAGAATATAAGAGACACGATAGTTTTAACTGGTTCAGAGCACTTAAAGCTCCTAGTCCACTCTTCTACTTCTCGAGTAGGAAATTACTAAGGATATCTTTTACACTTTCTGAATCTCACAGATTCCTTCTAGACCAGTAGTCTAGGCTCTTCTCAGTTCACTCTTGAACTCTTCAAGTCCAGCAGACTTGGTTCTTCACAGTTCACTTAGAACTCTTCAAGACCTTTTGACTTGGAACTCTTACTTCAGTTGATTGGTAGTTATTGAGTTCTTGGTTGGTGCTACTCAGTTGTCGTTAAGCACTTATTCGAGAGAGCTGAGTAGCTGAGCAAGCTTTCTCTTTTTCACAGATCGTAGAGTTGAGCGTTGAGTGTTTTTTAGCATTTTGTTCAATGCTTTGTTTTTGAATCATCTGTTGATGTTTTGCATATATGTGATCCTTGAAATCTATTCGTTGAATCCATCCATTGAAGCATTAAATGCGTTTAATGTTTCTAAACTTTGATGGAGACTTTGTTGCACATCTTATGAATTTCATTCTGGCCCACTGACACAGCAACCTACTTTCTCACCTAACACCTAAAAATGTGTTTTCCTCTGACCCATGGTCCTTTCCTTAGCTTTTTCAATACGTTTCCTTCGTTGTATACTAAGGATATCTTTTGTGTCATTGGGACTGGTGAAGACTTCGACGTTTATAACCCATTCCATATTTGTTGAAATTTATCCTTAAATAAAGGATAAGGCTTGATGCTTCTGACATAGGCAGATGATACTCTACGATTCAGATCGTGGTTTCTTGCCACCTTGGTGCTTGATCTGATGCTATAAATTGATAACACTACAATTTCTCTTAAGGACTAGCACGCTACGATCTTCACTTATTTGTCTTGCAGACTCTACGTTTTCTGAGAGCACACTACGATCTCTGAGTTAGCTTCGGCAAACGTCTGGACCACTCTACGATTTTTGGAGAGGCCCTTCAAGGCAGACACACTACGATCTTCGATGCTCTACGATTCTACCTTGGCTTCTGCAATCTCTTGATCAGCTCGATAGACTACGATTCTTGTTGAAGCCTATCTATTACATTTTAAGACATAGATCAACCTAACATCTTTTATCTCTTTATCTATACATTCATTTACAAAATGATATCCATTAAAAGCTTAGATCAACCTAAAAATTTTGATCTATCACTAAGTCCTTGTACATATATTTCTTGAAGGACTTTACATATAATCATTAGCATTTACTTTAAACATCAAATCAAAATATGCAATCTCCAAACAAAATGCACTCACCTAAGATTCCTTTGATCTCAAATTTTTGGAATGTTTAATTTGTCTACAATTGCTCTGTGAGTGATGTTTTAAACATGTAGTTTTTGAAGTTTATTTCTTTTATAAGGTAATATGGTTGCTTAAGCCAATCCGAGATGTTAGTTCCCAGTAGGCACAATAGATCTAGAAGGGGGGGTTGAATAGATCTTTTTTAATTTCAAATACTTCTCTGGTTTATTTTTTTATTTTTTTTTTGATAATGTGGGGTTTCCCAACCGCGGTCGGACTAATCCCCCCAGGTCGGACTCAACCGTTTTGGCTTGCGCACCAGCTTGCGCTGGCCGTCCGTGGCCACTCGAATTAAAGAATTCTCACACTTGAGGCAGGCGAGACTCGATCCCAGGATGTCCGGGTCTACGGCTCACCCCAGGTCGAAGCTTACCGCTGCGCCAAGTGCTGTGGTTTTTTCTGGTTTATTTTGTATTGCTAATAATTTAGTATATAAGAAACATAAAAATCTTTTCAAGCACAGCGGAATAAGTAAAAGATCCCCTTCATTGATATATTCATAATCATACATACATTTTTCATTGAGTTAGTTCAACGGTAAGCAGTTAAAATATACATAGCAGTTATAGCAGTTAATATACATAGTGTAAATGACATAAAGTAAAAGACACAAGGGATTTTAAGTGGTTCAGAGACTCAAGCTCTTAATCCACTCTTATGCTTTCAACTAGCACGATTTCCACTAAGGAAGGGCAGCACCCTGAATTAATACGATTCCTTCAAGGCCAGCAGTCTTGGGACTTCAGTTCACTAAGAAATCTTCAAGGCCAGCAGCCTTGGAACTTCTCTAGTTTCCTAAGAACTCTTCAAGCCCAGCAGGCTTGGAACTTCATTTAGTCCCTCAGGACAAGGACCCCTCAGGCCCTGGCTTCTTGTTGTTGAGTTATTTGTTTGTTTGTTGGAGTTAGTACTGAGATGCTAAGATGTTTTTATGCTTTGAACATCTTCTGTACTTAGCAGCTTGGCATGATCATCCTTGAAGTGCAGTTGAGTGTTGTATGATGCTCAGTTTCTTCAGTTACTCAACCTCCTCTGATGATCCCTTGATGAACTTCCTTGAAGATCATTCTTCTTGATACTTGATGCCTGCACATGATGGGTTTCGAAGATGGTTGTAAGCCCTTCTGCTAGGTACTTAGAAACTTTCTCATGCTTGCCACCATGATGATGTTTGTGATCTCATTTCTTGATACTTGATGCCTTCTCATGATGGACTTACTAAGATGACTGTGAGCTCTTCTCTATGGTACTTAGATTCTTCCCATGATGGACATCAAGATGACATGACACTCTTCATTCTCTCGGCAGTTATGAACACTCTTCATGTAGTAGAACTCTCACTTCTACTTCTTTCTTTGTCTGTTTCTAAGTGTTCTTGGTGGATCGTAGAGTGAGCCTTCGGACTCACTATCTCATATGGTTTAGAACAGTCCACCGTTACTCCAAACTTGACAACTCCAACAACCCTAGATCTTTGAAGCTCTTGCTGATTTATACTCCTTCCCAATCCTTCCGTTGGAAAGTAGCCATTGAAGCTATTCAAATATCTTCACAGATCTCGAGTTGACTGAGGTAGACTGCTGATGTGATATGTCTTACTTTTTTGACACTGCAGTCTACTATTTCACCTACCCCATCAGATATGTCACTTTAATGTCTTGGGCAGGTCGAAGACTTTATTTCCTCCTTCTGATTTATCGATCAGAAGTTGTCCGTTTGCATCGATGCTCTTAATAAGCTCTTGTCCAAATATTACCCTTCAGATCGAATCGTTTCCAATGCTTCAGTCTTCAGCTATTCGAACTCTACGATTCTAATGCATGTCTTCATGGACCTGATCGTAGTGTCTTATTGACTGGTAGAGACAACACTACGATCTTGAAGAGTGTTGATTGGATCTTCAATGTAGAACACCTCTTACTTCTTTTGTGTAGTGCTTCAACACTTCTGTTTGCCTCAACAGCTCTCAGATACTGATGGCTTGACTTCTTTATTCTGGCCCCTTCTGAATAACAAGACACTTCAGATTTGTGACGTGTCCAGCTCGCTTTCTCCTTGTGATCTTCTGTTCACTTATCATCAATGGACTGACCGAATGCTTAATTACTTTAGCCTTGTATCTCAGTGTACATTCCATCAGTTCTTTTTTTGGCAAACACTACGATCCTGGTTGCTTCAAAGATCGTTGTCTTTTATCTACTTGACAGCTACTGCACTTGCTGACTTTCCTTAGTCAGCTACTGAAGTCTTCTTAGATCATCTTGTGGAAGGCTTCATCTCGAATGGCTTCACAACTCAATCTTGATGTTGATTGGGTTAGTGCTTAGATCTTCTGTTAGCTTGCATGCCATTCGTTGAGTGCTCTCTGGTTTCCATCAGATGGGATGTATCTTTGAAGTACTAACCAGAGGATTCATTCTTTTGGATATTCTGGGATCACTTATTCGTTGAGAATCGTATTTTCTCTATGATTCTGCCATGGCATTGTGAGCGCATCTTTTGATGTCTTAGTTCTGCACTCTACGATTCAGCTTTGGCTGTGCAGACACTACAATTCCAAGATCAGATCTTGACACTCTACGATGTCTGTCGTTGTGCTTGTTATCTTTATCTGATCTTGTTCGACTACGTTCTCTGTCTCTGATATGATTAGTAGACTGTAAGACTCTGAGTGTAGTCAACGATTCTTGACTTGGCTTCAGCAGATACTCGGTCGGCTCGTAGGCAGGCTGTCTCTATGATTCTGAACATGACTTCCTCAGCAGACTACGACCCTGAGGAAGTTCTCCTTGACACACTACGATCCTTTCCTCGTCTCTCCTGACAGTCTACGAACTCCAAGACTACTATCTTACAAACTACGATTCTGCCTTGATAGCTCTCGAGTTTCCTTAACTCTCATGGCAGACTATGATTTCTGGTGCAATGCTCGACGATCAGACAAGCCTATCTATTACATAATAAGATCAGCCTAACATGCTTGATCTTTCTATGTTTATAGTCCTTGTACATCATTTCTTTTTAAGGACTTTATAAAACTATTTTGCTTATGTAGGATCAACCTAACATACTTGATCAATTCATTCTAAGTCCTTGTAGACATGTTTCTATTAACTATAAAATGACTTTACAGCTTTTCTTAATACAAGCATACTTGCATATTCATTCATATATATCATAATCAAATCATATATAAATAGGAATAACATTCATATGCTTATTCCTCACAATCTCCCCCTATTAAATTATGACAAAAACAATAAGTGCATATGCATGTTATGAATGAATCTTATATATAGTAAGCAGATGTATTTCTAAAACAGATAATCATGAATGTCATTTATAATGATTTGGAATTAAATACACTGACATTTTACATCCTGGATCCAGAATATACCTAACTAGTTAGAGATGTACCTCTTTTGGCTCCATGTATGTTTCCAAGATGTCTGTTGATAAGCTATTCATCTGTTTGACCTTCTTGCTACTGCTTCCCTTGGGATGATGACTTTTCTACTTTGCTTTGCTCCCCCTCAGATGTATACTTCTCTTCTCCTTCTGGCTCCCCCTTAGCTTCGGCATACATATGCTCATCATTCTTTGGCTCCCCCACAGATGATGACTCTGCCTCTTCTTCTGCTGTCTGCTTCTTTGACTTCTTCTCTTGTTTGACCTTCTTGCACTTCCTTGAATGCCTCTTGCTCTGCCTCTTTCTATGCCTCTTTTTCTCCCCCCTTTTTGTCATTAATCATTTGGGAGAGCTGCTCCATATTGGACATAAGCTACTCCATCAGGTAGGAAGAGTTAGCAACTTCAAACTTGAGTTCCTGTTAGCCTAGCTCAAGTTGTACTAAGAAAGACTGTTTCAAGTTGTCAATCTTGTCAGAGAGGACTTGGAGTTGTTCTTCATTTGCCTTCTTTGCTTGTAGTGCATCAGCCTTCTGATCAGTCATGGCCTTTAGATAGATGTGATCTTTTTTTCTGATTTTGAGAGATACATCAGCCATCGTTGCTTAGAGTCTCTCTTGAACTGAGTTATCTTCTGTTGTTGTCAGCTTCTTTGACTCTTCAGTGAATAGAGATATCTTCTCAATTAGTTAATTAGAATTTTTCATCAGCTCCTCCATAGATATTTGATCATCTGGTTGGGCAGTCTCCTGTTGAGTATCAGATTGAACTCTACGATTTGTATCCTTGGACAGATTTTCGAAGGTAATGAGAATCTGAAGAATCGTTGAGTTCCAATCATTGGTTGAGGATGAAGTAATGTTAGATAGCAGTGCTTGGGCTGATGGAGGCTTCTGGTATTGAACTTGAACACCATCAGTAGTAAAGTGAACAGACTCTACAATGATCTCCTTGGTCATGATCCTTCTTCCTTGTGTGTCTACTCTACAATCATAGGGAATATATTGATTTCCAGTATGGTGATACACTTTGAAGTGGGGCTGGTATTTGATCATTTTGGTGGCAAACTTCTTCACCGTTGGGAAGTTTTGTGCCACCAGCTCCATGCTTCGAAAATGAGAGTAACATCAGCTAAAGTAACTTGCATCTTTTTCAGTATGTGCCTTTAGCCAAGGCATCTACTGGAAAAACCATCTCATAAGCAAATCATTAGGATTGTAGAGGATGGCTGTGCAGTCTAGTTCCATGTTGTTCCAGTTTTTAAACACCTCAAACGCAGTCATCCTCACTACCTTGACATGTTCATTTCCATAATTTACCCATCTTTCGGGTGGTGCCTTTGGTAGTTCATTTGAGACTTCCACCACTATTCTTTTGTTAAATCTTGTGGGAGAGAGAACTGGATAGTCTTCTTCTTCTTCTGATTCCTGAGGTGCAGAATCAGAATCTTTTTCCATCTCATCTTTTTCGGAGCCTGAACTATTCTCATCATTTCCATCAATGAATCCTTTTCTTGCTGCATTTCATTTTCAGAACTTTCTTCAGCAAGATCTTTCTCTAATGCTTCTTCTTCACCACTGGTTCCATCTTTAGCACTTTCATCCTTTGATATAGACTCATCATCACTTAGTTCAATGACAGTATTGGAATGATCACTACTCTTTTTGGAGGCAAAGGTGGCTTGTAGTCTGTAGCTATTCTTTCTCCTTGGAGGTTCAGTTATGGGAGAGTCAGACTCTTCTTCCTCTTCAGACTCTGAAGCCTTTAGATCATCAGACAAACTTCCTTGATGTTCAGTACTGATAGGGGCAGACCTTTCTTCTTTGGACTCATCACCTTTTGAGCCATCATAGGGGCTTTCAGGATTAAAAGGGGCATGTTCTTCTTCTTTAGATACATCATCATTTGACCCATCATCTGAGCTTGTTGGGGCATTTGCATTTGGGGATGGAGTTGGGTCATCTTGAATCTTTTCTTCATCATCAGAGTGAATCCTCTGAGGGTTAGCCACAGGGCTTGAGCATTCTTCTTCATCAGCAGATGTTGTATTTTCATCCATTAATCCAACTTCACCTTCATTGCTGGATTTGGCTTGTGGAGACTCAGCCTTGAGATTATAAGTTGCCTTTTCTTCTTCTGATTCTATGTCCTCCTCTTCATCAGATGTACTTTCTTGGGAAACTGAGGCTTGTTTGTTTACCACCTTAGCTTTCTTGCTGGATGGCCCTTGAAGTAATTTGTTACTTCTCCTTTTTGTGGTTTTAGCAGTTAGGACTTTTTCTTCTTCTTTGGTGGAGAGACTTCTTGGTGGGGCATTGGTTTTCTTCACACCTCTGGATTTCTTTCTGGCCAGTGTGATTTCTGCTGGTTCAAAGTCACAAGACTCAGAACTTTCTACTTCTTTTTGCCTTCCTATTTTTTGCAGAGGCCTTGATGCTGCTCCCAGTAGTCAGCCTCCTGTTTTCCTTGGGATTCTTCTTCCAGTTCACAAACAGTTATGGAGACATTACTTTGTGAACATTTAAGGGCTCTCCTTCATCATTCTTGATTTTCTCTCTTAGCTTCTTCTTCATCACAATGCTCAGCAGTCTTCCATGAAAAACCTTAGTCCGTGGTTGATCTATAGACTTCTTTATTTCAGCCTTTTCCAGCCATTTGGAAATTTAATCGAGCAGGATAACCCCAAAGTTGATTCGTTTCTTCAGAACTATAGCAGACATGATTTTCAACTATTGATCAAGCACCGTGTCGTGTGCAGTGTCCTTGCATAGTATAGATTTGACTACTATATCAACAAGGAACTCGAATTCCTCCAGAAACTCCTTTTTCTTCATGTCCTTTAGATTAGGGTTCCTCTGGTACCGCGTTAGCCTCTTGCCTTCTTCAATGTCTACTTCATCCAAGTTTATCAAACATTGGTTGGGAAAACCTAAGCATTGATTGATGTCTGAGGCTCTTATCTTCAGACTTGATCCTTTCACCTTCGTGGTCAGAAGCCCAGAATTTATCGAAGCATTTGAGTAGAACTGCTTCACTGGCTCTGTGTAGACTGCAGTGTCAACCTCCAAGCACTCAGAGAACCCATCCTTCTTTACGAGCTCAAGTATATCCTTGAACTTCATTTCTGATTCTTCAAACTTTTTGAAGCCGAGTTGGATTTTTGTTATAACTCGCCATTCTTCCATTTGAAGAGTTCAAATTATATAGGTATTTGATTAGAGGAGTTATGAGAGATGGTTGTGATTTGGGTAGGGCTCTGAAGAGTTAACTGATTTTGTCTTTTGAGAGGATTCTAGGGTTTGAAAATGGGAGGAAGAAAAGTTCGATGGTTTCTGATAACTGATTGCAGTTTTTGAATTTCTCTTAATGGTAGTTCCTTCTAACTCTGCAAAGTCAGTGATGTGTCAACCAACCATTGGTTGCACGATGTCCAGTAATGAGCTGTAACTCCCCATAACTTTTTAGTTAGATATTTTTTTCAGAAGAGTAGAAGCTTAATTGACGTGGATTAACCGTTGACCTCTTTGGTTCTTAAAGTAGCATGGTAAGGCAGCTATGGACTCTACGTTTTCCTTTGTTGACTCAAAGATCAACTTTTGAGAGATATTGTAGTGGATGGTTTTGACATTAATCCTCGTCTTGATGCAGCATAGCTTGATCACTGATATATTCGAACATATCTCATTATAATCTGAATGGTTGAGCATGTCCAATTCTTCCGAGCTCCTTATGAGCTATATTATTCTTTGGTAGGACTGCGATCGTCGAGTCTACTTCTACGATCGCAGAGATTGCACTACGATTATGGAGTTTTCTTTAACCTTGATTCTACGATCGTTGACTGACTTGGTCCTTGATATGGACTTACTTAGCATTCCTTCTGGGGTAAGGTAGCTCATAAAGGGCTAATATCTTAGAGTGAGCTAAGGTTCAAGTTTGTCCCTGAGGCGCTTTCCAGATGAAGTGCCTATGAAGTGATTTGTACTGATATCTCATTTGACCTTTTCTGCTGGGGAGATCCTCTACCAACTTCAGACAATTGCATTTGAGGTAATCGTGGTGTTCTCCTGCTTCTACACTGTGATCAGATGTTTTATAACGCCCAAGAATTTCTAATTTTCAATGAATTAAATTTTTATTTGATTATGTGAATTAAATGAATTTAATTGAGTTATTATGTGAGTAGGATGTTCGAAGGTCGTTCTATGACCTAGAATTTTTAGATGTGGTTAGTATTTTGGCTTTGTGCTAGAATTAATTGTTGTGAATTATCAAGACGAGAACGAAGGTTTTTTGAGATTGTTTGCGTAAAAACAATATTCATCCGATGATGTTCAGAGCTAGGGTTTGAAATTCTGAGAAACGCGTAATGTTAGAATATGACAATATTATGGAAAATCCAATAATATTAATCTTATGGCAAACGAAGTTTTCGCCTGCAGACTTAAAACCTAAGGGTTTGTGAAAGAGGTTTCTGAAAGGGAAATGTAATGCGTATAGTCGTTTCGATTATTATACGTAAAGAATATGAGTATTATACTAGTATGTATACGAGTATGATATGAAGAATAGTACGACGTATAATACGAGTATTATATGAATATTATACGAAGAGAATATGTGAATAATACGCGTAGAATACGAATCGTATTATTAGAGTACGAGCTAAGGATTTTATCCAATCCAAATGGACTTGGATTAATATACAAGCCCAATGAATTAATTATACAAGCCCAAGTCAAAGCCCAATATTAGATTGGTTAAAGCCTAATGTTTTTATGTCAAGCCCAATCCAAAGGATCAAACCGGCAGGTCAAGGGATGGGTAAAACCCATGGGGCAACCCATGGGCAAGGTGGGCTGGCCACTTAGTGTGCAAGGCAAGTGTCACTTGGTCACCAAGTATTTTTCTTGGTGATAAAGTGGTAAATAAGTGAAGAGGTGGGAAATTGGACCATTTTGTCCCTCATTGTATTTTCTATAAATACAAGGCTTAGGTTGAGCTTTTGTGGTTTTACAAAGATTGACCAACATATATTGAGAGAGAGAAAGAGCTCGAAACACTAAATTCTTCTACTTCCAAGCAAACCAATTCAAAGGTAAATTCCTATAAACCGTAATCTTCATCCTTTTCGATTTCTTTCTCATAAAAGAATCGTAGATGAGTGGAGAGCATTTTTTAAGAAGGCTTGTTAATGACCAAATCATGGATATGTTATGAACAAATAAGAAATCTTAAGTGGTTATGTGAGTAAAAAACCGTAGGAAGTCTTGAAAGTTAACTTAGCTATAATTGAACGTTTTGGAAACCGTGGTAGCTAAGGTATGTCCATCTTGATTGGTTATGATGTAGATATGAAGTCCATGGAGTATTCCATGTGATTTGGCTTAGAGAACATTAGTAACGAAGTTATGACGAATTGTAAGGAAATAGACTTTAAACGTCGAAAACGTACAAAGTCTGGATTAAAGGTCAAAAGTTGCTGTGTGACTTGAAAACATTGGTTTCCAATGTCAACACATGAGATAAAGTAATTAAGAGTCGTTGGTGAAAGAATCGTCGCATTTCAACTTATAACGAAGAAAACGAGTATTGAACGAACGAAAACGGTAAACGAACGCTTAAAATGAACTTAAAGGTGAATTTCAAGTTAACGAATTCAGAAATATGAAATTCTTATATGAACACGTAAGGGATATAATTCCTGACTTGTAGGAATTCGAATGGGTCAATTCGGATATAAAACGAACAAATTAGGAAGCCAGGAGTTTCGTTAAGAAACTGAACTATATTGGCCAACTGGTGCACAGGTTCGGCGCCGCAGTGCCAAACCCTGTGTTATCTGTCACACCGCAGCGCCAGTTATGGTCGGGAGAAAATAAAAAGGTCTGGAGACTCGCACCGCAACACGAGAGTTTGTACATGGACTCGCGCCGCAGCACCTAGTCCGGGCAAAACCTCTTGAGAGTGGCGCCGTAGCACCACTAGAATGCATAGGATGTCGCGCCGCAGCGCTGACAGTAGAAAAAGGTTGACCAAGTTAGTTTTTGTTTTATTTTGAATGAAGACTTAATGTAAGATATTGAAGGTACTTAATGTACATTATAAGACTTACTTTAACTCACTTGTACGGTGTTAATGTAAGAAGATCTAGTAAGGTTTAATAGTAATTTAACGAAGAACGCAAATATGTAATGAGTGAACCGTGAATGACGTTCAACGTTGGCAATTAACCATTTATGATCGAATGTCAGTTAATGTTGTAAGAACGTTAATAAAACGTAACGAAGTATAGAAAGTTGAATCGACATTAATAACAAAGTTAAAACAAGTAAGACATAGAAGAGAAAGAAGTTGGTTAGAACCGTAAAGATAGTTTATGTGATAACTAATTAGGGTGTGCTATGTGAATATCTCATGTAGATCCTGTAAAGACTGAGAATAGTTGGAATATATATTCAAAGATGCTTGAAGGCAAGTCTTTCTTAACTCTTGTCTGACCTTCGTGTTAGTCAAGTTTTTACGTGATGATATACAATGCATGAATGGTAAATAGAAAAAGAGTCGATGCCTATTTTATTCGGGCTAGACAAGTATTGAAGGATAGATTGAATTGTTTACAAGTCTGTTGATATAGAACTATTAACGCTATCCTATGCCGAGTATTTGGTACGAATGAGAAGGTAAGTTTGTCTATGTACAAACAAAAGTATTTTCATCGATTATTCGATGGGTACGCGAGGTTGCCAAAAGTTAAACGTAAATACGTTTTGTAGCGCCCCCAAATCCGGGTATCTTACAACCCGACAGATGGTGCTATACTGTACAAACATTCATACATTCATTCAATTGAAAGTCTCAAAGAATGAACATAACTTATATATATTTAATTCAATATTTACATTTCCCAGGTTCTAAACCAATTACAAAGGTTCTCTTGTCATAATATTCATTACAATACAACAATAGACCTATACTATTACATGACAGCTTAACAATCTGCCTTAGCTTTTCCTTTATCTTTATTCGATCTTTTAGGACGTTCAGTCTTAGCTGCATTCATATGATTCAAGCAAGAGTGAGCATGACTAGCTCAGCAAGTATAACAATTTCAATAACAACATGCTTGTTACATATGAATCATATATCTTCGATAACTGAACAATAGCTATGAAGTACTATTGATGATTCAAAAATAGCAATTCATCTTTACTTTCAAAATGTTTCACAATGAATAAATTCAGTAAAACATTCACCCCGGTCAAAGACCTTGAGCATTCATTCTTTCTTTGAAAAGGACAACCCGGACCTAAGTCCGTAAGCCCGATATTACTTACGAGCACTTCTAGGTGATCAGCCTATTGTACTCTGTATTGATCAATACTACATCCATTAAACGTATGTACGTTTAATCATTTGGCAACCTCGCGTGCCTGTCGTTTTATCGACAAAACATTTGTTTAACAATTCAGTCTTCTTTTGAAAACTATAAGCAGTTGACAAAAGATACTAGCATTCGATAACAGATGAACAGATTATCAATAATCCACTCAATATGTTAAGTCTAGCCAAAGAAACTGGCTTTAACTTCATTATACTTTAATTCATGCGAAAGGATACATGAACATCATAAACTTGTTCAGATTGAACTGAAACAAGAGTTAGAATACTTGCCTTTAGCGTCTGCTACTGTGTATTTTACTTTACGTTCAAGTCTTTCAAGTCTCTACAATACATGATCACATAATGCCTTACATTAGGTCACATATAATCAAGTATGTATCTGACTATATCTTACCTTTCATCTCAATCTAATTTGTATATTAGATTTAATTTATATTCATTCCTATTTCATTCACATTTATTTATATTCCACAAGGTTGTTTCAACCTTTATTCACATTTTTAAGGTTTTATAAATCTTAACAATGTTATCTTATATTCCTTCATGTATGCTTACATTCAATGTTTAATTATAAACCTTTCTCTCTATTTGCAATTCTTCTTCACTGTCCATGGTCTGAGCCTGGCGCCGCGGCGCGGGCATTAACCTTACATCTCGCGCTGCGGCGCGAGTTAACAGAAGCTGAGCCCCAGATGTGGCGCTGCGGCGCGACCAAAAGGCTTAGGGTTGGCGCCGCGGCGCCAACTCTGTGCACCAGAAAATTTTTCTAACTTTTAATTTTTTTGTGAACTTCCCGGACGCATAACTTCTTCGTTTTAAGTCCGAATTGGCTCGTTCAAAAGCCTACGGTTCACAATTTACGTAATCTACGCTTTCATGCAAGAATTTTATCTATTTGACTTCGTTTGCTAAAAATTCACCTATTGGTTCATTTTTAACGAAAACGATAAACGTTCGTGAACGTTAAACGCTCGTTTCTTTGTTCTAAGTCAGAATTCGTCCATTTTTTAGTCTACAACTCTTACATGACAAACATGACTTGTCTCCATTGGAAAATAACATTTCCGAACTCAAACTCAAAATTTGACTTCCATTCCGGGAATTTACGAATTCGACGATTATCGTCTAATCGTACGATTTCCGGCAAATCTTCCTTCTTATGATATGTTCAATATTACAAATGAATTTCATTCATAATGTTAACATCTTAACATGCTAATTCCAACAACTTATAGTTCAAGTTGGATTTTACCTTATTTCTTTCATAAGCTTATAACTTGTCAATTTATAAACTACTTATTGCTCCTTTGTTCATCATTTATGATAATTAAAATCCATTAATCATCACCTTTTTATGTTCTCAATGCATAGTTTCATTCATGTATATTTGATACATCTTCATACAAATTCTTTACTTTCATTAATAAACTCATTACAAGTTCGTAATACTTTCACATAAGTTTATAACTTATGCTAGCTTAAATGACTTATTACCAACTTATGTGGCTTAAGTTCATTACTTACACATTCTTCTTCTTAACATTCATATTCCTTAATTCATCTTTGCTTATCAACCTATCATGAATAGAGATAGAAGATAATTAGAGAAGAAGTCTTACTTTAGAAGTTCTTGGTAAAGTAGCTTCTTCTTTCTTCTTGGCTTATGGAAGTAACTTATCTATAACTTAAACTCCCTAACAATTAAGCACTTTGAGAGAGAGTGATTGGATTAATTTGAATAACTAGCAATTGACCAACCTTCATTCTCTATTTATAGAATTCCCAAGGTTAGGGCAAATTGGACAATAAACCAATCCCACCTCCTTATGCACCTCCTTACTATTCATTACTTGCTAACACAAAAATCTATCTTTTGCTTGGTCATCAATCCTTTAACTTGGTCATTACTCCTTAGACTTGCTAACCACATTAACTTGGTCATTACTCATTTAACTTGATAACCACACATTAACCACTTTAATATGGTTTTGCTCCATGGATCACCCAACTATTGGGCTTCTAACTTGGCTTATTTATCTTAACCTTTGGGCTTTGCATTAATAAACCTTAACTTGTTTATTAATTATCATTGGGCCTTAACATTTAATTTACTTGGGCTTGTACCAATTGTTAACCAATCTTCCAAGTCCATTAGCATTACTTAATACATATACATATTGTTTATGTATTATTCTCGTATTATCATTCGTATACAACTTTGGTATATACGATATTCCATTCTTCTTACAAACTCGTATAATACTTCATATTATACTCGTTTTCTTTCCTCGTATAATGCTTGCGTATCATACGATTAATACTTCCTTATTAATACTTCGCTTTCCTTAATATTCTTGAATTAAGTCCGCAAGCGAAATATTACGTTTTCCATAACTAGATTATTATTACATAATCCATCTTACTTTAATATTCTACCATTACGTATTTCTCGGAAATTCAAAAATAAATCCCGAGCAAATACCGATGAATAGTGTTTTTCGGAAAATTTCTCGGAAAACTTTTATTTTCGTTTTGGAAATTCAAACACTTTAAATCTTTCACGTAGTTCAAATACTACGACATTCCAACATCAATAGGTTATAGAACGAAAACCATCAGGATATCCACATAATATAATTTTATTATTATTTAATTTAATAAAATCATTTTTACATAAGATCCGAATTTCTCGGTCGTTACATTCTTCCCCCCTTATAAAGATTCTGTCCCCAGAATCTCATCTTTCTTTACTCAAATAAATGAGGAAAATTTTTCTTCATCTTTTCTTCTAACTCCCACGTTGCTTCTTCGGCATCGTGGTTCTTCCATAATACCTCTACTGATGGTATTACTTTGTTCCTCAGAACTTGTTCCTTTCTATCGATGATTTGAATCGGCGATTCTTCATATGTTAAATCCTTTTCGATATGAATCGGCTCATACTTGATTACGTGCTTATAGTCCGGCTTATACGGACGTAATACAGATACGTGAAACACGTTATGTATTCTTTCCAGGTCTGGAGGTAATGCTATCTTATAAGCTACCTCTCCCACCCGGTTTAATATTTCAAAAGGTCCTATAAACCTTGGACTTAACTTTCCTTTCTTTCCAAAGCGTATCTTTCCTTTCCAGGGAGATACCTTCAGAAACACATACGAACCTACTTCAAACTCTCGAATTAATCGATGTGAGTCCGCATACTTCTTCTGTCTGTCTTGAGCCGTGACGAGACGCATCCGAATTAACCTTACTATATCCGCTGTTTGCTGCACCAATTCTGGTCCTAGCATACGGCGTTCTCCCACCTCATCCCAACACAATGGTGTTCTGCATCTTCTTCCATACAGAGCTTCATAAGGCGGCATACCTATGCTTGCATGATAACTATTGTTATAAGCAAATTCTACCAATGGTAGGTGATCATCCCAACTACCCTTAAAATCCATGACGCAAGACCTCAGCATGTCTTCTAACGTCTGAATTGTTCTCTCACTCTGCCCATCAGTTTGTGGATGATAAGCTGTGCTTAACTTTAACTGTGTTCCCAGCTGTTCTTGCAAACTTCTCCAGAAGTTCGATGTGAATCGCGGATCACGATCTGTCACAATCGATATCGGTACTCCATGTCTGGAAATAACTTCCTTGACATAAAGTTTAGCTAACTGGTCTAAGTTATACTTGACCCTAATTGGTAAGAAGTGAGCCGATTTTGTCAATCGGTCGACTATTACCCAAATAGAATCGTACCCTTTTGACGTTGTTGGAAGTCCTACCACGAAATCCATCGAGATATGCTCCCATTTCCATTCTGGAATCTCCAATGGTTGTAGCAAGCCACTGGGTCGTTGATGTTCAGCCTTAACTTTTTGACAAGTCAAACACCTACTTACATACTCTGCTATTTCCCTTTTCATGTTTAGCCACCAAAAACTCTGTCGAAGGTCTTGATACATCTTAGTGCTACCAGGATGTATCGAGTACCTTGAACTATGAGCTTCTTGTAACACTTGCTCTTTTAATTCCGTCTCATTCGGAATCCAAATTCTTCCTTCAAATCTTAATAATCCTTCATTATCAAGACTATATTTATCATCTCCTTTATCGGATAACCGCTTCTTCATTTGATTACACTCATCAGTCTTGAGTTGTACCTCCTTGACCCTCTCTAAAATGGTAGATTGACTCTCCGTGGTAAAAAGTATCTGCCCCGATTCACTCGGCATCTTCACTTCTATTTCCATCCTAGCCATCTCTGTTATTAACTCATTTTGAGCTGTTAACACAGACAACTTTTCCCGACCCTTCCTACTTAAGGCGTCGGCAACTACATTGGCTTTCCCAGGGTGATACAGGATTTCACAGTCATAATCCTTTATCAACTCCAGCCATCTCCTCTGTCTCATATTCAACTCCTTCTGAGTGAAGATATACTTTAGACTCTTATGGTCTGTATATATCTCACATTTCTCCCCATAAAGATAATGCCTCCATATCTTTAGGGCAAATACTACCGCGGCTAGTTCCAGATCATGAGTAGGGTAAACTTTCTCATAATCCTTCAACTGCCGTGATGCATACGCAATGACTTTGCCATGCTGCATGAGCACACAACCAAGCCCTCTATGCGAAGCATCACTATATACTACAAAATTTCCTGTGTCATCTGGTAATGACAAAACAGGTGCTTTACTTAGTCTTTTCTTCAGTTCTTGAAAACTGTCTTCACATTTATCCGTCCATACGTATTTCACCGTCTTCCTTGTTAAATTAGTCAACGGGGTAGCTATCTTCGAAAAATCTTGGATAAATCTTCGATAGTAACCCGCTAACCCTAGGAAACTCCTCACCTCAGTCGGCGTTTTCGGTTGTTCCCAGTTCATCACTGCTTCTACCTTTGCTGGATCCACTGAAATCCCTTCCTGATCAATGACATGACCTAAAAACTGTACTTTCTCCAGCCAAAATTCACACTTAGTGAATTTCGCATATAACTTTTCCTTTCTTAGTGTTTCCAACACTAATCTTAAGTGTTCAGCGTGATCTTCTGGCGTCTTTGAATAGACTAGAATATCATCAATAAACACAACCACAAACTTGTCCAAATAAGATTTGAACACTCTGTTCATCATGTCCATAAATGCAGCTGGTGCATTCGTCAACCCAAATGACATTACCAGAAACTCGTAATGACCATAGCGAGTCCTGAATGCCGTCTTTGGTATATCCTCCTTCCTCACTTTCAACTGGTGATACCCCGTCCGTAAATCTATTTTAGAAAAATACTTTGCCCCTTTTAACTGATCAAAGAGATCATCAATCCTGGGCAATGGGTATTTATTCTTTATCGTTAATTTGTTCAACTCTCGATAGTCGATACAAAGTCTTAACGATCCATCTTTCTTCTTGACAAACAACACTGGTGCACCCCACGGGGAAACACTTGGTTGAATGTACTTCCTATCCAACAGTTCCTGTAATTGAACCATTAGCTCTTTCATTTCCACCGGCGCCATACGGTACGGTGCCCTTGACACTGGTGCCGTTCCTGGCACAATGTCTATTACAAATTCGATCTCTCTATCCGGTGGTAAACCCGGTAACTCACTTGGAAATACATCCAAGAATTCACTTACTATAGGTATTTGTTCCATGGTTGTTCCCACTCGCTGGGTATCAACAACATGGCACAAGTAACCTACACATCCTTTTCTTAAAAGTTTTCTAGTTTGTGTCATCGTAAGACAACATGATCTCCCCGGTGATTTATTACCGTAGAATACTACAGGAGGTTGCTTCAACGTCCTGATACTCACACGTTTCTTTTGGCAATCTATAATTGCTCCATGGTTAATCAACCAATCCATTCCGAGAATTACATCAAATTCTCCCAACCTTATCGGTATTAAATCTACCGATAACTTACATCCACGTATATCTACGCAACAACTCCTATGAATACTATCCACAGAAATTATCTCTTCATTTGCTACCTTAATGATCACAGGTATAGGCAATTTTTCGGGAAATAATTCTAATCGTCTAGCAAAATCGCATGCTACAAAAGAACAAGTAGCACCCGAATCAAATAGCACATATGCATTAATGTTATTGATTGGGATAATACCTGCAACTACGTCCCCGGATGCCACCGCATCTTGGACTGTCATATTCAAA
This sequence comes from Panax japonicus, assembly GCA_020205505.1. Taxonomy (NCBI): domain Eukaryota; kingdom Viridiplantae; phylum Streptophyta; class Magnoliopsida; order Apiales; family Araliaceae; genus Panax; species Panax japonicus. The sequence continues at coordinate 36,023,324 of CM035097.1, read as the reverse complement.
GTGCGGGCCATTGGTCTACCCGGCTGAGCTGGACCACTAATAGCTAACTTTCCACTATTAGTGCCCTTATTTCCTTCCATACCCTTCTTCGGGCAATTCTTTGCTATGTGGTCAGTTGATCCACATACAAAACATCCGTGATTTTTCTTCGGATTTGGACAGTTAGGCGAAATGTGCCCGTCTTGTCCACAATTATAACATACGGCCTTTCCTTTGAGACAGACTCCCAAGTGAGTCTTCCCACAGGTTTTACAGGCCTCCATCCTCCTTTTTGAATCGCCTTGTTTCATTCCGGTATTCCCAGAGTTAAAACTCTTTCTTTTCTGACCGTTGCCACTACCACTGGCTCCTTCGGTCTTAATTCCCCCATCAACTCTTCCTTTATTTTTCTTATCTTTGTGGTACTGGCTTAAAGCCTCATTCCCACCTTCGGCTATTATTGCCTTTTCTAATATGGTTCCAAAGGAAGTACTTTGGAACACAGAGATTCGGCTATAGAGCCAGGGTTTTAAGCCCTGCTCGAATCTTCTAGCCTTTCTCACTTCAGTGTCCACTTGATGTGGAGCAAAGCGTGCCAGTTCATTAAACTTGGCAGCATACTGGGGAACTGTCATATCCCCTTGTTTCAATTCCAGAAACCTCATTTCCATTCTCCCTTGCATACTCGTGGGAAAATAATTCTCGAAGAAAATCTCCTTAAACCTTTCCCACGTTAGGTTTCCTATATCGGCCCTAGCCTGGTTTGCCTCCCACCAGAAGTTGGCCTCTCCTTTCATCAAATAGGTTGCAAAGGCAACCTTGTGACCCTCCTCCACATTTGTAATTACAAATGCTTTCTCGATTTCTTTCACCCAAGTTTGGGCTTCTATAGGGTCCGTAGTTCCCTTGAACTTCGGCGGACCTACACTTTTAAAGTCCTTAAAAGTAGTAGCTCGTATTACTCCAGGAATTACGGGTACATTAGCCCCTGTTCTATTAAATGCAGCCGTTAAAAGATTAACGAACTTTTGCATTGAATTAACCGGACCACCTTCCGGTTGGTTAACATTAGCTTCTTGATTTCGTTGTCCCCTTCTTGGCGGCATTTCGCTGTTAAGAAAACAACACATCATTATTTCTTTCTTCTTGTGAGTTAGTTATTATTTATGATAAAACAATAACTCATACTCATTACTCAATATGTTCCATAAAAGAGGCTTATATTGATTAATAGCTTGTAGTATAACACTACATTGTTTACATCATTCAGCCTTAGCTGATTACATTACCATCCCGCAATTACTTTCCAAAAATTGGGATTTACAAAAGACTACCCTTGTTTATACAAAAGAGGGTTTTACGTCACTACTAGATACATAATATTTACATATCTATGCTACTCTAGCTATTGCTAGATTACATCTGCCGTAAGGCATTCTCAAAATCGTTGCTGGCCAGACCTGCAATAACATCCCGACTGATGGTATGTCGTGTCTGTCCCGCCTCTACCGGATACCCAGCCACTTGCTGCTGGAAATCCACATGAGAACTCCTATGTATATAGGACATTCTCTCCAACCTCCTCTGTTTAGTCTTTAGCTCTTGTTTGAGCTCAAAGACTTCACATTTTAGCTCTCGGACCTTGTCCTTAGCTAAAACACGATCATCGTGTTCCTCCTCCCACATTCCCTCCATGCTAAGCTTATCTTCACGGACAGCTTGGAGTTCCTCTTTCAACTCCTTTACCTCCTGGCAATAATGGACATTCCTATCCAATACCGCCATAAACAATGTTTTCATCGAATCCCCCGTAGACACCTCCTCTGCGGGTGGAATTTGGTCAAAGGACATTACGTCCACCTCCTCCTCTAGCATGCCATCGTAAATAGACATATAGTCTAAATTGTCCGAGTCTCCAGACTCTATTACTACCACTTCTGGCTCTATCTCAACGGGATTTGGTAGTATCTCCACCCGATTAACCGAATCCTCACTTACTACATGTATATTTCTATACATATCATTTTCTCCTGACATCTACAATAAAACAATACAGTTTGATTAGTATATGTCAGTAACATAAATAAAAACACATAACATACTATAATGCATTTTTATAAGGTTATCTTTCCTCTTTTACTTCTTTATTAAGGTTATGACTTAAGGTTCTAATTCCCTTTAAGTTTTATAACCTAGGCTTTGATACCAACTTGTAGCGCCCCCAAATCCGGGTATCTTACAACCCGACAGATGGTGCTATACTGTACAAACATTCATACATTCATTCAATTGAAAGTCTCAAAGAATGAACATAACTTATATATATTTAATTCAATATTTACATTTCCCAGGTTCTAAACCAATTACAAAGGTTCTCTTGTCATAATATTCATTACAATACAACAATAGACCTATACTATTACATGACAGCTTAACAATCTTCCTTAGCTTTTCCTTTATCTTTATTCGATCTTTCAGGACGTTCAGTCTTAGCTGCATTCATATGATTCAAGCAAGAGTGAGCATGACTAGCTCAGCAAGTATAACAATTTCAATAACAACATGCTTGTTACATATGAATCATATATCTTCGATAACTGAACAATAGCTATGAAGTACTATTGATGATTCAAAAATAGCAATTCATCTTTACTTTCAAAATGTTTCACAATGAATAAATTCAGTAAAACATTCACCCCGGTCAAAGACCTTGAGCATTCATTCTTTCTTTGAAAAGGACAACCCGGACCTAAGTCCGTAAGCCCGATATTACTTACGAGCACTTCTAGGTGATCAGCCTATTGTACTCTGTATTGATCAATACTACATCCATTAAACGTATGTACGTTTAATCATTTGGCAACCTCGCGTGCCTGTCGTTTTATCGACAAAACATTTGTTTAACAATTCAGTCTTCTTTTGAAAACTATAAGCAGTTGACAAAAGATACTAGCATTCGATAACAGATGAACAGATTATCAATAATCCACTCAATATGTTAAGTCTAGCCAAAGAAACTGGCTTTAACTTCATTATACTTTAATTCATGCGAAAGGATACATGAACATCATAAACTTGTTCAGATTGAACTGAAACAAGAGTTAGAATACTTGCCTTTAGCGTTTGCTACTGTGTATTTTACTTTACGTTCAAGTCTTTCAAGTCTCTACAATACATGATCACATAATGCCTTACATTAGGTCACATATAATCAAGTATGTATCTGACTATATCTTACCTTTCATCTCAATCTAATTTGTATATTAGATTTAATTTATATTCATTCCTATTTCATTCACATTTATTTATATTCCACAAGGTTGTTTCAACCTTTATTCACATTTTTAAGGTTTTATAAATCTTAACAATGTTATCTTATATTCCTTCATGTATGCTTACATTCAATGTTTAATTATAAACCTTTCTCTCTATTTGCAATTCTTCTTCACTGTCCATGGTCTGAGCCTGGCGCCGCGGCGCGGGCATTAACCTTACATCTCGCGCTGCGGCGCGAGTTAACAGAAGCTGAGCCCCAGATGTGGCGCTGCGGCGCGACCAAAAGGCTTAGGGTTGGCGCCGCGGCGCCAACTCTGTGCACCAGAAAATTTTTCTAACTTTTAATTTTTTGTGAACTTCCCGGACGCATAACTTCTTCGTTTTAAGTCCGAATTGGCTCGTTCAAAAGCCTACGGTTCACAATTTACGTAATCTACGCTTTCATGCAAGAATTTTATCTATTTGACTTCGTTTGCTAAAAATTCACCTATTGGTTCATTTTTAACGAAAACGATAAACGTTCGTGAACGTTAAACGCTCGTTTCTTTGTTCTAAGTCAGAATTCGTCCATTTTTTAGTCTACAACTCTTACATGACAAACATGACTTGTCTCCATTGGAAAATAACATTTCCGAACTCAAACTCAAAATTTGACTTCCATTCCGGGAATTTACGAATTCGACGATTATCGTCTAATCGTACGATTTCCGGCAAATCTTCCTTCTTATGATATGTTCAATATTACAAATGAATTTCATTCATAATGTTAACATCTTAACATGCTAATTCCAACAACTTATAGTTCAAGTTGGATTTTACCTTATTTCTTTCATAAGCTTATAACTTGTCAATTTATAAACTACTTATTGCTCCTTTGTTCATCATTTATGATAATTAAAATCCATTAATCATCACCTTTTTATGTTCTCAATGCATAGTTTCATTCATGTATATTTGATACATCTTCATACAAATTCTTTACTTTCATTAATAAACTCATTACAAGTTCGTAATACTTTCACATAAGTTTATAACTTATGCTAGCTTAAATGACTTATTACCAACTTATGTGGCTTAAGTTCATTACTTACACATTCTTCTTCTTAACATTCATATTCCTTAATTCATCTTTGCTTATCAACCTATCATGAATAGAGATAGAAGATAATTAGAGAAGAAGTCTTACTTTAGAAGTTCTTGGTAAAGTAGCTTCTTCTTTCTTCTTGGCTTATGGAAGTAACTTATCTATAACTTAAACTCCCTAACAATTAAGCACTTTGAGAGAGAGTGATTGGATTAATTTGAATAACTAGCAATTGACCAACCTTCATTCTCTATTTATAGAATTCCCAAGGTTAGGGCAAATTGGACAATAAACCAATCCCACCTCCTTATGCACCTCCTTACTATTCATTACTTGCTAACACAAAAATCTATCTTTTGCTTGGTCATCAATCCTTTAACTTGGTCATTACTCCTTAGACTTGCTAACCACATTAACTTGGTCATTACTCATTTAACTTGATAACCACACATTAACCACTTTAATATGGTTTTGCTCCATGGATCACCCAACTATTGGGCTTCTAACTTGGCTTATTTATCTTAACCTTTGGGCTTTGCATTAATAAACCTTAACTTGTTTATTAATTATCATTGGGCCTTAACATTTAATTTACTTGGGCTTGTACCAATTGTTAACCAATCTTCCAAGTCCATTAGCATTACTTAATACATATACATATTGTTTATGTATTATTCTCGTATTATCATTCGTATACAACTTTGGTATATACGATATTCCATTCTTCTTACAAACTCGTATAATACTTCATATTATACTCGTTTTCTTTCCTCGTATAATGCTTGCGTATCATACGATTAATACTTCCTTATTAATACTTCGCTTTCCTTAATATTCTTGAATTAAGTCCGCAAGCGAAATATTACGTTTTCCATAACTAGATTATTATTACATAATCCATCTTACTTTAATATTCTACCATTACGTATTTCTCGGAAATTCAAAAATAAATCCCGAGCAAATACCGATGAATAGTGTTTTTCGGAAAATTTCTCGGAAAACTTTTATTTTCGTTTTGGAAATTCAAACACTTTAAATCTTTCACGTAGTTCAAATACTACGACATTCCAACATCAATAGGTTATAGAACGAAAACCATCAGGATATCCACATAATATAATTTTATTATTATTTAATTTAATAAAATCATTTTTACATAAGATCCGAATTTCTCGGTCGTTACACGTTTAACGTAAGAGTGTTGATCAACATAGAGTACAATAGGCTGATCACCTAGAAGTGCTCGTAAGTAAAGACGGATGGATGGCCTTAATGTCGGATATCCTTTTCAAGTATGAAAACAAAAAGAGTATGTTCATGGTCTATTGACCGATTCATCTTTCCTAAGCTATTATTTATGCTTTGGAATTGTTGTATGAGAAGTATTAGTAAAATGTTAATAATGCTTCATAGATAATTGTTCAGATATAGAATAAAAGCATGTATTTGTTAAGGTGATATTCATATGATTCGTTGTTAAGACTTGCTGAGCTAGTTATGCTCATTCTTGCTTAAACCATATGTTTGCAGCTAAAGCCGAACGAACGAAGAATTCTAAGAGAGATAAAGGCAAGGCTAAGATGGACAATTAATCATCCTGTATTAAACTAGTATATTTGTATATAACATACTTATGAAGAACAACGAATGTATTCGATTGTGAACTTGGGAAAGGATTTATTATAGATGTAATACAAAGATAGTAATTACACTCATTTTGTTGTTATTTCAATGGAATAATTGTATGAAATGTAGTATTGTGGAGCATCATCTATCGGGTTGGAAGATACCCAGATTTTGGGGTGTCACAGGTTAGAATCAAAGCATTAGGTTATAAAACTTAAGGGGGGGGGAGAACATTAGTCTAATAACCTCCTAGGAAAGAAAGAGTCCAAAGAAAGTTAACTCGAGTCAAATGAGTTAATAAGTCATGGAGGACACTCAGTACCAAAAGATTTAAAAGATGTAAAGTAACCCTAAATGGATTAAATGTGATTTGTGCTTATATTATTGTGTATTTTGTACTAATCAATTTGTTATGTGTTATTGTAGATGTCAGTTAATAGCTTGATGTATAGGGATATACATGTGATCAGCGAAGAGTCCGTGAACCGAGTTGAGACAGTACCTGTGCCTATAGCAAACATACCTGTAGTGATTCTAGAAGAGTCAAAGCCTGAGGAATATTACTCGGAGGAGGATTATTCGGAGGAGACCATGGGGATAACATCATATTTGAATATGATGATTGATGTAGAGGATGACATGGAGGTAACATCGATTAATACGGTGACGCCTGCCCTAGAGTCTACACCTACCGAGACTATGAGGGCAATGTACCTCTCAGTGCTTGACCGTAATGTGCAACTGCACAATATGGTGCAGCACCAGAAAGAAGAGATCAGTGATCTCTATGGGGGCGAAAGAGTCTGTAGAGTCAGACTATGAGGTAGAGCACGATGAAAAAGTTCTTATGACTGACAAGGCCCAGGACTATAAGAATGAGGTAATAGAACTTCGCAAGAAACTGGTTGAAAAAGACCAGAAGATAGCACGAATGTCATATATAAATGACAGTGCACACGAGGATTTCAAGCTTAAGATAGCTTGTTATTCTATTGAGTCAGGACAGACTCCACATATTATAAGTCGAGATATTGTGTCGATTTTGGCAAACCAGAAGCATGAGAATGTTTTTTGTCAGTATTAGGAGTAGTATGATAAATACTTTTGTGTAGTGACGTAAAACCCTCTTTCGTATAATTAAAGGGTAGTCTTTTTGTAAATCCCAATTTTTGTAGAAGTCAATCACATGATGTATATGTAATAGCTTTTGGGCTATGTAAAGCAATTTGTAAATAGTTTTAAACTATGAAGAAGCATTTTAATATAAGGAAGTTTTTATTTTAAATTCGTTTTGCTATGTATAAATTATTGTCCAATTGTTTGATGACTAATAACGAAGTAAGTAAATAAGTAATAATGGAACTTTATTTATTTAATCAGAAATGCCGCCAAGAAGAAGACAACGTAACCAAGAGGCAGAATCGCATAATGAGAACGAGGGGGGTCCTAATAACCCAATGCAAGAGTTCGTTAATTTATTAACGGCTGCATTTAACCAAGCCAGGGGTACAGCACCCGCAGGACCTAGAGTAGCCCGAACGACTACTTTTAAAGAATTTAAAAGTGTAGGTCCACCCGAATTTAAGGGAACAACGGACCCAATGGAGGCCCAGACATGGGTCAAGGAAATAGAGAAGACGTTTGTTATTACAAACCGTAGCTGAGGCGCAAAAGACCTCTTTTGTGACCTATATGATGAAGGGGGAAACCAACTACTGGTGGGAGGCTCACCAGGGTGGGATTGGAGCGGAAGCTGTTACACGGGAACAGTTTAAGAAGGTATTCTTCGAGAACTATTTCCCTACTAGCATGAAAGGGAGAATGGACATTAAGCTCTTAGAACTTAAGCAGGGGGACATGACTGTTCCCCAATACGCGACCAAATTCAACGAATTAGCAAGGTTCACTCCACACCAAGTTGACACGGAGGAGAGGAAGGCTTGTAGGTTTGAGCAGGGCCTAAAACCCTAGCTCTATAGTAGAATATCGGTGTTTCAGAGTGCTTCTTATGGGACCATTCTGGAAAAGGCGATAATAGCGGAGGGTGGTAGCGAGGCGTTGACCCAATACCACAAGGATATGAAGAATAAGAGTAAGGGAGAGGGAGGAAATAAGGCAGAGGTTGCCAGTGGAAGTGGCAATATGCCTAAGAGGAAGAATTTTAACCCTGGGAATACTGGGGCAAAATAAGGGGATCCTAAGCGGAGGATGGAGGCATGTAAGACATGCGGTAAGACTCATCTAGGAGTCTGCCTGAAGAGAAAGATTGGTTGTTATAACTGTGGGCAGGAGGGTCATATATCTCCCAATTGTCCTAATCCTAAGAAAAGCCCTGGATGTTTTGTTTGTGGGTCGGTAGACCACATGGCAAGAAATTTCCCAAAGAAAGTAGCGGAGGGTAATAAGGGTTGTGTTAGTGGTAATTTAGTCATTACTGGACCAACACCATCAGTGGGTAGACCCTCAGCCCGAACGTTTAATATGGCAGTCCAAGATGCGGTTGCATCAACGGATGTAGTAGCATTCCAGTCAATGAAATAAATGCTTACGTGTTATTTGACTCGGGTGCTACTTGTTCTTTTATAGCATGTGGATTTGCTCAGCAATAGGGATTAAATCCTGAAAAGTTAGAAATACTTTTAGACGTTAAGGTCGCAAACGAGGAGATAATTCGCATTGAACACATTCATAGGAATTATTTTGTAGATATCAAGGGTAATAGATTATCGGTAGATCTTTTACCGATAAGGTTAAGAGAATTCGATGTGATTCTCGGTATGGATTGGTTAATTAACCATAAAGCAATAATAGATTGTCATAGAAAGAGTTTGAACCTAAGGCTTCCTAAGAAACCGGGGGTAGTGTTTTATGGAAATAAATCACCGAGATGTTCTTGTTGTCTAACCATGACACAAGCTAGGAAGATGCTAAATAAGGGGTGTAAGGGTTATCTATGTCACGTGGTGGATACCCAAAGAGTGGGAACATCATTGGAACAGATAGTTGTGGTTCAAGAATTTACGGATGTAGTTCCGGAGGAGTTACCTGGTATTCCTCCAGATAGGGATGTAGAATTTGTAATTGATTTGTTGCCGGGAACGACACCAGTTTCAAGGGCAGTTGAGATGAAGGAGTTAATGGTTCAGTTACAGGAACTATTAGATAGAAAGTACATTCAACCAAGTGTGTCACCGTGGGGAGCATCAGTGTTGTTTGTAAAGAAAAAGGACGGATCGTTATAACTTTGTATCGACTATCGGGAGTTGAACAAGTTAACGATTAAGAATAAATACCCGTTTCCCAGGATTGATGATCTATTTGATCAGTTGAAAGGGCAAAGTATTTTTCTAAGATAGATTTGTGCACGGGGTATCATCAACTGAAGGTGAGGAAGGAATCTATACCTAAGACGGAGTTCAGAACTCGTTATTGGCATTACGAGTTTTTGGTTATGTCGTTTGGGTTGACGAATGCACCAGCCGCATTCATGGATATGATGAACAAAGTGCTCAAATAGTATTTGGACCAGTTCATCGTAGTGTTCATTAATGATATTCTAGTCTATTCCAAGACGCCAGAAGATCATGCTGAACATCTAAGAATAGTGTTGAAAACCCTATGGAGGGAGAAGTTGTATGCGAAATTCACTATGTTTGAATTTTGGCTCGAAAAAGTGCCGTTTCTAGGACATGTTATAGACAAAGATGGCATATCATTAGATCCAGCGAAAGTAGAAGCGGTGAATGAGTGGGAGCAACCGAAAATGCCAACCGAGGTTAGCAGTTTTCTGGGGTTAGCGGGATACTATAGAAGGTTCATTAAGGACTTTTCTAAATTAGCTACTCCGCTGATAAATTTGACAAGGAAGTTGGTAAAGTATGAGTGGACAGAAAAGTGTGAGCATAGTTTTCAATAACTAAAATGGAGGTTGAGTGAGGCACCTGTATTATCTTTACCAGATGATACGGGGAATTTTGTAGTTTATAGAGATGCTTCGCATAGAGGACTAGGTTGCGTGCTTATGCAGCATGACAAGGTCATTACGTATGCGTCACATCAATTAAAAGATTATGAGAAGGTCTATCCTACTCACGACCTAGAACTGGCAGCTGTGGTGTTTGCTTTAAAAATATGGAGACATTACTTATACGGGGAGAAGTGTGAGATATACACAGACCATAAAAGTCTGAAATATATCTTCACACAGAAGAAGTTGAACATGAGGCAGAAAAGGTGATTAGAATTAATAAAAGATTATGATTGTGATATCTTATATCATCCAAGAAAGGTGAATGTAGTAGCAAACGCGTTGAGTCGGAAGGGTAGAGAGAAACTGTCAATGTTAACGACTCAGAATGAGTTAGTAACAGAGATAGCGAGGATGAAATTAGAAGTTAAGTCACCAAGGGAAATGAGGGAGATGTTATTTGCAATAGAAACTCGACCAACGATAGTGGAACGGGTTAAGGAAGTACAGTTGGGTACTGAAGAATGCGAAAGGATGAAGAAGATAATGAAGGATGACGTGAAGACTAAGTATAACCTTGATAAAGAAGGTTTACTTTGTTTTGAAGGAAGAATTTGGGTTCCAAATAATTCCGAGTTGAAGGAAGAGATTATGTGTGAGGCCTATAGTTCGAGGTACTCGATACATCCTGGTAGTACTAAGATGTATCAAGACCTTCGTCAGAACTTTTGGTGGCCAAACATGAAGAAGGAGGTTGCAGGATATGTTAGTAAGTGCTTAACTTATCAGAAAGTTAAGGCTGAACACCAAAGACCGAGTGGACTGATACAACTAGTGGAGATTCTGGAGTGGAAATGGGAGCATATCACCATGGACTTTGTGGTGGGATTTCCAACGACCAGAAAAGGATACGATGCTATTTGGGTAATAGTGGTTCGGTTAACTAAATCGGCTCATTTTCTACCAATAGGAGTTAGGTATAACCTAGAACAGTTAGCTAAGCTTTCTGTCAAAGAAATCGTTTATAGACATGGAGTACCTGTTTCGATTGTGTCCAATCGTAATCCACGATTCACGTCAAACTTTTGGAGGAGTTTGCAAGAGCAAATGGGAACACAGTTGAGATTGAGTACGGCGTATCATCCACGGACGGATGGGCAAAGCGAATGGACAATTCAAATGCTATAAGATATGTTAAGATCTTGCATTATGGATTTTAAAGGGAGTTGGGACGAACATCTACCGTTGATAGAATTCGCTTACAACAATAGTTTTCACGCTAATATAGGCATGCCGCCTTATGAAGCGTTGTATGGAAGGAAGTGTAGAACATTTAGCAAAAAAAAGAAGGAAGTGTAGAACACCACTTTGTTGGGATGAAGTAGGTGAACGTCGAATGTTGGGACCTGAGATGGTACAACAAACGGCAAACATGGTAAAGCTGATAAGAGCTCAATTAGTAGTGGCTCAAGATAGACAACAAAAGTATGCAGATCCTCATCGAGAGAAGAGGGAGTTTGAAGTAGGTTCTTATGTCATTCTAAAAGTATCGCCTTGAAAAGGGAAGATACATTTTGGAAAGAAAGGGAAGTTAAGTCCGAGGTTTGTAGGACCTTTTGAGATTTTAAGAAGGATACGAGAGGTAGCTTATGAAGTAACCTTACCTCCAGAAATGGAAAGAATACACAATGTGTTTCACGTGTCTGTGTTGCGTCCTTATAAACTGGACTATATTCATATAATAGAGTATGAGTCCATTCAAGTAGAAAAAGACTTAACGTATGAAGAACTTCTGATTTAGATTATTGATAGGAAGGAACAAGTCTTGAGAAATAAATTAATACCTTCCGTAAAGGTAATTTGGAATAACCAAGATGCTGAAGAAGCAACGTGGGAGCTCGAAAGTAAAATAAAGGAAAAGTTTTCTCATTTGTTTATGTAAGAATTGCGAGATTCTGGAGACAAAATCCTTATAAGGAGGGAAGAATGTAATGCCCAAGAATTTAAAATTTTTAATGAATTAAATTTTTATTTGATTATGTGGATTAAATGAATTTAATTGAGTTATTATGTGTGTAAGATGTTCGAAGGTCGTTCTATGACCTAGAATGTGTAAATGTGGTTAGTATTCTGGCTTTGTGCTAGAATTAATTGTTGTGAATTATCAAGACGAGAACGAAGGTTTTCTGAGATTATTTGCGTAAAAACACTATTCATCCGATGACGTTCGAAGCTAGGGTTTGAAATTCTGAGAAATGCGTAATGTTAGAATATGACGATATTATGAAAAATCCAATAATATTATCTTTATGGCAAACAAAGTTTTCGCCTGTGGACTTAAAACCTAAGGGTTTATGAAAGAGGTTTCCAAAAGGGAAATGTAATGCGTATAGTCATTTCGATTATTATACGTAAAGAATATGAGTATTATACTAGTATGTATATGAATATGATATGAAGAATAGTACGACGTATAATTCGAGTATTATATTAATATTATACAAAGAGAATATGTGAATAATACGCGTAGAATACGAATCGTATTATTAGAGTATGAGCTAAGGATTTTATCCAATCCAATTGGGCTTGGATTAATATACAAGCCCAATGAATTAATTATACAAGCCCAAGTCAAGGCCCAATATTAGATTGGTTAAAGCCCAATATTTTTATGTCAAGCCCAATCCAAAGATTTAAACCGTGGGTCGAACCGGCGGGTCAAGGGATGGGTAAAACCCATGGGATAACCCATGGGGATAACCTATGGGAAAGGTGGGCCAGCCACTTGGTGTGCAAGGAAAGTGTCAGTTGGTCACCAAGTATTTTGCTTGGTGACAAAGTGGTAAATAAGTGAGGAGGCGGGAAATTGGACCATTTTGCCCCTCATTGTATTTTCTATAAATACAAGGCTTAGGATGAGCTTTTGTAGTTTTACAAAGATTGACCAACATATATTGAGAGAGAGAAAGAGCTCGAAACACTAAATTCTTCTACTTCCAAGCAAACCAATAGACGTTATGGCCGGGAGAAAATAAAAAGGTCTGGAGACTCGCGCCGCAGCGCGAAAGTTTGTACATGGACTAGGGCTGCATCGCCAAGTCCGGGCAAAACCTCTGGAGAGTGGCGTCGTAGCGCCACTAGAATGCATAGGATGTCGCACCGCAATGTTGGCAGTAGAAAAAGGTTGACCAAGTTAGTTTTTGTTCCATTTTGAATGAAGACTTAATGTAAGATATTGAAGGTACTTAATGTACATTATAAGACTTACCTTAACTCACTTGTAAGGTGTTAATGTAAGAAGATCTAGTAAGGTTTAATAGTAATTAAACGAAGAACGCAAATACGTAATGAGTGAACCGTAAATGACGTTCAATGTTGGTAATTAACCATTTATGATCGAATGTCGGTTAAGAATATAAGAACGTTAATAAAATGTAACGAAGTATAGAAAGTCGAATCGACATTAATAACGAAGTTAAAACAAGTAAGACAAAGAAAAGAAAGAAGTTGGTTAGAACCGTAAAGATAATTTATGTGATAACTAATTAGAGTGTGCTATGTGAATATCTCATGTAGATCCTGTAAAGGCTGAGAATAGTTGGAATATATATTCAAAGAAGCTTGAAGGCAACTCTTTTTTAACTCTTGTCTGACCTTCGTGTTAGTCAAGTTTTTACATGATGCATGATATACAATGCGTGAATGGTAAATAGAAAAAGAGTCGATGCCTATTTTATCTGGGCTAGACAAGTATTGATGGATAGATTGAATTTCTTACAAGTCTATTGATATAGAACTGTTAACGCTATCATATGCCGAGTATTTGGTACGGATGAGAAGGTAAGTTTGTCTATGTACAAATAAAAGTATTTTCATCGATTGTTCGATGGGCACACGAGGTTGCCAAATGTTAAACGTAAATACATTTAACGTAAGAGTGTTGATCAACATAGGGTACAATAGGCTGATCACCTAGAAGTGCTCGTAAGTAAAGACGGGTGGATGTCCTTAGTGCCGGATATACTTTAAAAGTATAAAAATGAAAAGAGTATGTTCATGGTCTATTGACCAGTTCATCATTCAGATGCTATTATTTATGCTATGGAATTGTTGTATGAGAAGTATTAGTAAAATGTTAATAATGCTTCATAGATAATTGTTTAGATATAGAATAAAAGCATGTGTTTGTTAAGGTGATATTCATATGATTCATTGTTAAGACTTGATGAGCTAGTTATGCTCATTCTTTCTTGAACCATATGTTTGTAGCTAAAGACGAACTAACGGAGAATTCTAAGAGAGATAAAGGCAAGGCTAAGATGGACAATTAATCGTCTTGTAATAGACTAGTATATTTGTATGTAACATACTTATGAAGAACAACGAATGTATTCGGTTATGAACTTGGGAAAGGATTTATTACAGATGTAATACAAGGATAGTAATTACACTCATTTTGTTGTTATTTCAATGGAATGATTGTATGAAATGTAGTATCATGGAGCACCATCTGTCGGGTTGGATGATACCTAGATTTGGGGGCGTCACATGTTTGATCGTAGGCACTCCACGAGTTTGAGTTGGGTGGCTGAAAGGTTATCAGTAATGCATTTTGAGACGTTCCTACTGACTATGGATCTTAATTTGGTTCATCAACCACAAAGTTTTGGGACTCTGTAGCTGGTATATTGCTTCATAGTATATCTCAGTATTGTTGTTCCTTAACAGATCACTACTCCCCATGGTTGATGTCGTCTTCTCAGATAGATGTGATTCCCTTTTCTTTAGGTTCATTTGAAGGCAGCCTTGAATATCTCCTTCTGACTTGAATCACCATTATCACTTAGTTCTCCTTGTATCGTAGGCATGGATATTTTCAGGACAGATCACTCTACGATCATTTGACAGCACTATGAACGTAGCTTCTTTGACAGTCATGTGCGTGTGAAATTCTGCTCCATTAATGAGTTCCTCTTGACTGATGCTCGATGATCCTCTGATGTGAGCTTCCTTGAGGATTCTTCTCATATAACATGTTTTGCCTGATTTGAGCATATAAGACCCTTTTCATCTTTGGTTGTATGGCCTGCTTCCATATACAGATTAGCAGCCATGTGAGCTTCATTCAGGTTAGCTCAGCGGGTCTTCAAGGGCAGGCTTGGACATATAGGAATTTTATCAGAATCATTTCTGAACAGTTCTTAGCCTTCTGCTGGTTGAGTCTTCTTGACTGAAGTCTTCTGCTTCAGCATTCCTTAGTGTGGTCAGACAAACCAAGTACCTGCAGGTTAGATACATTTCTATTTTGGTACCCATAATTAAATGGGTTCTGCTAGGTTAGTTTTCTAAACCCCTGTTCCTCATATTTGGATAATCATCACATTTATCACCAACAGTCATATTCATGCATGCAACTAGTTTTAGATGCATGATGGTGAGTGTGTGTAAGATTCGTCATTTTAAAAACACACTTTTTCTTTGATGGTTTCATCATTTACAGGGTTATGTTCACAGGGTTTAAGTGTTCACAGATTGAGAATCAAGTCTACAATTTAGGTGTATCTAGTTAA
Organism: Panax japonicus; assembly: GCA_020205505.1. Classification (NCBI taxonomy): domain Eukaryota; kingdom Viridiplantae; phylum Streptophyta; class Magnoliopsida; order Apiales; family Araliaceae; genus Panax; species Panax japonicus. The sequence goes on along the minus strand of CM035097.1, from coordinate 36,007,822 downwards.
TTCAAGGAGGTGATCAGTTTCTACAAATCATCAAGATACTCTTGTAGAACTGATCATACTATATGTGTTTTCAAACACTTAGAACATAGGTTTTACATACATACTAACCCACCAGCAAAGATTACTTCACATAGAATTAATTTGGCCTATGATGCTCTTATGACCCATTTCAGATTTCCTTCAAGATGTCATCTTCAACCTAAAACTTGGATGGAGAAAAAGATTATATGCATTTGAGTTTCCACCCTCAGGGTACTTTCTCTCTTCACCTTTTTAGGTAGATTACGACTCCTTGACAGAATACTGTTATAGTTCATAAGGAGGTGCATTCATGATATACACATTTATACTAGTGAGGAACCGTACCTTTTTACTGTCAGTTTCTTAACAGTCATTTATCTTTAAAATACTGAGTTTAGGCATTGATGTGCATAGCTTCACATTTGTTCCTGACAACTTGTTGCTCTTGTTGGCCTTTAATCAATCAGTCGTGGTCTTGAAGATGCAGGCTAGGAGAATCTTAGCATCTTTAGTTCATTGACATCCTTCAGTTCACAAAGTTTTCACCCATCTGCTGGTTGGCCACACACATGTTTGAGAAGATTTTTTTTATTCTCTGGATAAGCATTTCTTAGCATGTATGGCCTTTTCATCTTTCAGGCTGGTGGATGCTTAACTCTTTGATGTTGATGTCTCTTGGGCTATCTCTTCTGGTCTTCAGACTAATAGATTGACTGTAGGCAAGGATTGGTCTTGTTGATATGATACTCGAGAATATGGACCAATCTGAGCAGCTTCAGGTGTATATACACATTTACCTGTACACAATATTTCCAACGTGTGAGCTCATCTGCATATAACAAGTGACTTACTACTAAACTAAGTTTAGAACAATTTTTGTGCCTGGGATCAAACTCAAAGCGATTAGCTTTTGAATATAGCATGAGGACCTGCTATGATACCAATTGTTAGTTCCCATTAGGCACAATAGATCTAGAAGGGGGGGTTGAATAGATTCTTTTTAATTTCAAATACTTTTCTGATTTATTTTGTATTGCTAATAATTTAGCATATGACAAACATAAGAATCTTTTCAAGCACACCAGAATAAGTAAAAGATCCCCTTCATTGATATATTCATAATCATACATACATTGTTCGTAGAGTTAGTTCAATGGTAAGAAGTTAAAATATACATAGCAGTTATAGCAGTTAATGTACATAATGTAAATGACATAAATCAAAAGACACAAGGGGTTTTAAGTGGTTCAGAGACTCAAGCTCCTAATCCACTCTTTTGCTTTCAACTAGTAAGATTTTCACTAAGGAAGGGCAGCACCCTGAATCACTACGATTCCTTCAAGGCCAGGAGCCTTGGGATTTCAATTCACTAATAACTCTTCAAGGCCAGCAGCCTTGGAACTTCTCTAGTTCCCTAGGAACTCTTCAAGCCCAGCAGGCTTGGAACTTCATTTAGTCCCTCCGGACAAGGACCCCTAAAGCCCTGACATTTGTTGTTGAGTTGTTTGTTTGTTTGTTGAAGTTGGTGCTGAGCTGCTAAGATGTCTTTATGCTTTGAAGATCATTCCTCTTGATACGTGATGGCTGCACATGATGGGTTTCTAAGATGACTATAAGCCATTCTGCTAGGTACTTAGAAACTTTCTCATGCTTGCCACCATGATGACGTTTGTGATATCCTTTCTTGATACTTAATGCCTTCTCACGATGGACTTGATAAGTTGACTGTGAGCTCTTCTCTATGGTACTTAGATTCTTCCAATGATGGACATCAAGATGACATGACGCTCTTCATTATCTCGGAAGTTCAGAACACTCTTCATGCAGTAGAACTCTCACTTCTACATTATAGAACTCTCACTTCTACTTCTTTCTTTGTTTGTCTCTAAGTGTTCTTGGTGGATCGTAGAGTGAGCCTTTGGGCACACTATCTCAGATGGTTTAGAACATTCCACTGTTACTCCAAACTCGACAACTCCAGCAACCCTAGATCTTCGAAGCTCTTGTTGATTTATACTCCTTCCCAATCCTTCCGTTGGAAAGTAGCGGTTGAAAGTTATTCAAATATCTTCACAGATCTCGAGTTGACTGAGGTAGACTGCTGATGTGACATGTCTTACTTTTCTGACACTGCAGCCTACTGTTTCACCTACCCCATTAGAGATGTCACTTTAATGTCTTGGGCAGGTCAAAGACTTTATTTCCTCCTTCTGATTTCTCGATTAGATGTTCTCCTTTTGCATCGATGCTCTCAATAAGCTCTTGTCAGAATATTACCCTTCATATTGAATCATTGCCAATGCTTCAGTCTTCAGCTATTCGAACTCTACGATTCTAATGCATGTCTTCATGGACCTGATCGTAGTGTCTTGTTGACTGGTAGAGACAACACTACGATCTTGAAGAGTGTTGATTGGATCTTCAATGTAGAACACCTCTTCTTTCTTTTGTGCAGTGCTTCAACACTTCTGTTTGCCTCAACAGCTCTCAGATACTGATGGCTTGACTTCTTTGTTCTGGCCCCTTCTGAATAACAAGACACTTCAGATTTGTGGCATGTCTAGCTCACTTTCTCCTTGTGATCTCCCGTTCACTTATCATCAATGGAATGGCCCAATGCTTAAGCATTTTAGCCTTGTTCTTCAGAGGCTGACCAGTATCTCTGTGCACATTCCATCAATTCTTTGTCAGGCAAACACTACAATCTTGGTTGCTTCCATGATCATTTTCTTCTGTCTGCTTGACAGCTACTGCACTTGTTGACTTTCCTTAGTCAGCTACTGAAGTCTTCTTAGATCATCTTTTGGAAGACTTCATCTCGAATGGCTTCACAACTCAGTCTTGATACTGATTGGGTTAGTGCTTAGATCTTCTGTTAGCATGCATGTCATTCGTTGAGTGCTCTCTGGTTTACTTCAGATGGGATGTATCTTTACAGTGCTAACCAGAGGCTTCATTCCTTTGGATATTCTGGGAGTGCTCATTCGTTGAGAATCATATTTGCTTTATGATTTTGCCTTTGCATTGTGAGCACATCTTTTGAGGTCTTAGTTTTGCACTCTACGATTAAGCTTTGGCTGTGCAGGCATAGACCCTTTAAATATCTAGTTGTTAATGATTTTGGGTGTTTTATGTTTTGAACATGTAGTATGATGTGAGATTTCTTCTCTGGAACTTGTAGTAGGACCGAATCATGTATAGGTTGTAAGATAATCGTGGTCAAACTCAGTTGACCGACCACGAAAACTACAAATCTTGGAAGCCAAGAATTTTTGTTTGCTCTGACAAGCGTTTCTAAGCTTCTGATCTCGCTGATTTTTGATGTTTTGGCCCAGTTGTTTGTTGGATCTTGTTTACTGGCATGTCGGCTATACATATATGCCTTTAGATTATCAAAATAATAAACAGAAATAAGGTTGTATCTGGTCAAACTATGGTTGACCATCAGCCGGATCAACAATCTGGAAAACCTAGATTGTTCAAAAACCAATTTTTTTGTCAGACTTTGACCGGCCATGATTTCTTAATTGTGTTGATGTTATGATGCTTGGATATTATATACGTGTACCCAGACATCTATTCTGCAGGTTTGAACCATTAGAGCATAATTAGCAAGCCTGGAATGAAAACTATAAGGATCTAAATATAGTACCATCAACTGTTCTTCATTTTCTGGAAAACCCAGAAAATGAAGAACAACCTTGTCAGACTTTTTGGAGACTTATAACTTACTGATCATTTGTGTTATGGTCATGATATTGATTGCTAGTGATAGTATTACATTTGTTCCATACACTGTGATCAATAGATAGACAAGAAATTAAACATCAAGATCTGATTTGTATGCTTGGTCAAACCGAGACCCTCGAACACTGGCATGTCAGTGTTCTTGAGCTCAAGAACACCTAAGACGACGCTTTTCTGTGACAAAAGGCTTTAGCGACGGACTTAGTTATTTTTATTTAATTAATTTCCAAAAATTGATTAAAATTAGAAAAAAAATAGTTTTTAATTATGAAAAATACAAAATAAATTCCTAAAAATTATTTTTAAAGTCTGAAAATTAGTTTTTAATAATTTTTAATATATTTCATAAATATTTAGTATTTTTGGAATATAAAAGGTATTTATTTATTTAATTATAATATTAAATAAATTATTTAAAAATGGTTTTAATTAATGAAAAATTATATTATTGTGTTAGAAAATATTTTATGTTATTTTTGATGAATTTTAGTATTTTGTGAAGAAATTTCATTAATTAATTAATATTAATGATGTTTAAGTTATTTAATAAATATATTAAATAAATTATGAAAAATAGAATTAATGATTTAAAAATCATTTAATGTATTATAAAAATATTTTAAGTTATAAAATATAACTTTTGATATTTTGTCATGAAAAATATTAATAATTTAATATTAATGATATTTATTTAATAATTATATTAAATAAATAGTTCAAAATGGTTTTCTTTATTTAAAAATCATTTAAAATGATATAAATGAATTAAAAATATTTTCAGTTATTATAAATAACTTTAATATTTTGGCAAAGGTTTCATTAATAGTTAATATTAATTAAATGATATTAGAATTATTTGATATTTAAATCATTTTATAATGATTCCGGTGTTTGAAAATTTGTGATAAATTATTTTAATTGTTTAAAAATTATTGTAAGTCAGTTAAAAATGATATGACTGTTATTTAAATAGTCTATATGGATATTGAACTATATGATAGAGTCTTAGACTCGATAATTACCCGATAAAGTCGTCGGTACGCCGACAGGTTTTAGAAATTAATCTACACATGCATATTGTGTCTGTATATCTGTTTATTTGTGATTCTATGACTGCGAAATGTATGTGGCAATGTGATTAGGTTATGTGCTGACTGTAATAAGCAGTGTTGTGTGTTATGATATGTGATTCTAATCGAACGAATTATCTGATTAATGATAGGTTTCGGTATAAAAGATAAATCTAAATTGCATAACTTTAAGCACCAGACCAGGCAAGTATCCTACCTTTGCATTTCCTTTATGCAATGGACATGAGTAAGAGGTTACAGAATTATATATTATTAACTCTATTGCGATATATTCTATATCCGATCATTGTGTATCAACATGTTAGTATATGGTAATTCAGATATATATTATGTTCGTTAATTTCTATAAAATGATTTTACAAGTGTCCCCACTTGGATAATCATTGTATTCAATTACATGCTGATATATATATATATATATATATATATATATATAAAAGCTAATCGATCAGCTATACACAGATTCAGAAATATCGTTAATTATGATAAAACCTTTTTGTATCCAATCAAATTTCTTTGGTTTGGACTCAAGACTAAGTTTGAACATCCCGAATATGGGAAAACTTTTATGCGCCCAAGGCGGACAGAGTGAACGATAACATCGTTCTTGTATGTAGTATTGATCAATACAGGGTCCATGGGATGTAAACCCTCGTGCCCATAAGCTATGACGGTTTGCAGATGAATTTCTGTCTAACCATTTTGAAAACAAAAAAATAATATTCATAATATGTCGACTACCCTATATATATAGTCAATACGTAGTTTCAAAAGTTTTGGTATAGAATTTATAGATGGTTAAGATTTGTTCAGTTTACTTCACAACTATTAATTCGTTGTAGAAGTGATATACAAAGAAAACATTTATTTCTTTCAACTAATTATACTTATAATTGTTATTACTTGCTGGGCACTCAAATGCTCATCCTTGCTTAAATTTAAATTTTTTCAGCTAAGCATGATCAACCGGAAGGTACAGCCAAGAACAAGTGAAAAGAAAAACAAATAGAATATGTTTAATGGTATCTTTTGTAATGGTTAGACAATATATAGACCATGGTATTTATTATCTATCATGTAATATATTGTAGCAAATGTTGCGTACTTGGGATTAGACTCTGATAAATGTAAGTTAAGCTTGAAATTCATATTATTGTTATTATTATTAGTATTATTCTGCTAATAGAAATGATATCGTAAAGCACCGAGTTCGGGTTTCAAGTACCCGGATTTGGGGGCGTTACAATTGAAACCTTGAGTAAAGGTTGAATGAGAGATTAAGAGACGAGCAACGTGAACGTTGAATACGTAAATGATCCTCGTGAATCGTATTCGCGTTGGACGAATGTGCTAAGTATACCCTGGCTGTATGACTTAGACATTGATGAATGTAGTAAATAAGATACGAATGGTATCAAGAAAGCCATAACGAACATTAAGAAGATTAATGAGAAAGTCCGAATGTGGGTCGGATAAAGAATGTTCGAATGAAGTAAGCATTGAACACTTTAACCAGCGTAAGGGTTGAGTGTAAGCGAGTGTAAACGGGCAGAACCTACACTCCGTGTATGGTTTAACCGTAATGTAATGAAGACTAAGTTTTAGCCGTGAACGGTGAAGAAACTAAGTTAAAGACAATAACGTATAACGTAAAGAAGCCAAGTTAATAAGTATAACTTGGACATCGTTCCGAGTTTAATGAACCGGACGTGTAAGGTATGAATAAGTTAATATGAAATGTTTAACGCTATGTTCTCATAGTATTGACATTGAATGATCATTCCAAGTATACAAAAGATTGTATGACTTAGACGATAAAGAATGAATCCTGAGGTATGACATTTAGTTGCCAGAAAGCCGAAAGGAATAAGAAATTAACTTAACGAACATTATAATTTAATAATTCGTATAAGTTAAGAGAAAGTTAGGTTGTGGTACAATCGTAACCTTTGATGGTTGACATATGGGAGCTGGGCTAAACAATTCCTTCAGAGAGTGAAGGTATATATGAAACTGGCAACCGATCTAACTCACTATGATGGCAGTGTAGATGAGACGGGAACTTATTTGTTGGTTGTTTGTGGGAAACCACTCAGAGTACCGTATGGACTACTAGCAGGAAGTGATGTGTGCTGAGTCCTAGAGAAGTATAAGAAAAAAGATAAGAATGTAAATCATCAAAGATGATGAACATTTTGAGTAAGACATCTCTGTATGTCATAAAGCCGTGAAGCGGTAAAGAAAATTGGTCGCGTAAACTTAGTGGTAAGAACACGAACCTTAAGAAGTAAAGTTAAGTAAACAAATGCGTAAGTCAAGTATATGACTAATTGGTGTATTTGTTATTTCCTTATGTGTTATAGGGATTGGAATGAGCAGTTCAGCATAAGCTGTAGTTGTGCGGAAGGCAAGTTTCCTAACTTCATTCATATTTTAAATGAATGCTAGTTTCTTAAAACTTCTCAGATGTTGAATTTGAGAAGTTCTGTCTATGTGCGAATGTGTGATATTTGTACAAGGTGGTAGAACGTATGAGGCCTTGTGCCACAATTTGAACACTTCAGTGTTTCTGTGAGATGAACTGTTCTATGTTTGAACTGTTCAATAAAAAAATGTTCTGTTTATACATGAACCGCTATTGTTAAGTCTGTTCTATTGATTCTAGCCAGACAGAATGTGCATTAAAGAGAGTAGAGAATGAAAGTATTTCAAAGTGCATGTAACTAAGGTTTTAAGATGATAAGAATCAAGACTATTCCTATTATTCAAGCTGCTTCATAACCTTGTTCCGTTATTGAAGTCTGAAAAGAATGTGTAAATTCTTGAAGTTATTTATTCAACTGTTATGACTTGCTGGGCAATTAAATGCTCACACTTGCTTTAAATGAAAAACATTTTCAGTGAACGATGTTAGAAGAACTTAAGGATCGTGTATAGATCAAGGTGAGTGGTATCTAGATGAAGTGCCATTCAGTATATGAATGTGCGTGAAGAACAACTGAAGACTTGTAATATGGAATGATAGAATTAAACTATATATTAGTTTAATGAACTGTATGTATCCTTGGTGGCGGATAAAAGTCACTCTTGTAAGATGAAAGGGATAATGTAATTATCATTATTTATAATGAGAAAGGTTATAAGGTTTTTCGAACCTGGGATTTGAGAGTGTATGTTGTTATATTTCAGTATATAATGATGTATGCAGAATGAATAATATACTCGTGACGTACGGAATTTGGGTGTGAAGATAGACTAGATTTCGGGGCGTTACAGGGACTAGTCGGGGAACGGAGTGACGGTCCAGATGATAGCATTAATAGTCCTCACTATTCTATGAAATAGTGTGATAATAAATGTATTGAGGACTTATTTTGAGTTTGAATACAGTTTAGAAGACAATATTGGTATTAAAACTCACAGCTCATATTGTATAGTTAAGGTTGTATTTGTATTTTGTACCATGTATTTGGCGAATCGGAATAGGTGATGTATACCTATTTTGGGGGCGTCACAGAATACACAATAATATTTCAGTTATGACAAACACAAATTTTCTCCTTTGTACTAAGTTTGAGAAAGTTAAGGAAAGTAAATATTGAATAAAGGATGATCGTATATTAAGAGAGTATTATACGAAGCAATGAATATGAGTATGATACGAAGTATCGTATTAGTATACGAAGAATGACTTATCGTATATGATGAATGATTATACAACTTAGTATACGAGAAGAATACGTAGACTATACGTTAAAAGGCTTTAAGCTAAATTGTAATGGACTATTAGAGTTAGTGTAGGATTTATGTAGTAATTAAGCAAGCCCGAGTGAAAACTTGTTAAAGCCCAATGATATGAAATGCAAGCCCAACGTTAGGCATAAAGTTATTTAAACTAAAGCCTAAACCAAGAACCGAATCCGTGGTGTGAACCAATGGGTCAACGAGTAAGAAAACCCATGGGACAACCCATGTGGGCCCCATAGGTGAGTCATGGTTGACCGAGTGTGGTGGCCAAGAAAAGGATAAGATGAGTGGTTATCAAGAAATAAATAGTAAGGAGGTGGGATTAAGGAGGTGGGATGATATCTTTACCAAATTACCCTCACCTTGGAATTTCTATAAATATAAGAGATCATTAGTTCATTTGTGCCTTGTTCAAATTCCCCAACATCTTAAGAGCTTATATCATAGAGAGAAAAGTAAGAGTTAGATTTTTATAATCCAAGAAGAAAGAAGAAGAAGAACCAAGCTTGATCATCAAGGGTAAGGATCCTTAACCATGATTCTCCATCTCTTCAATTGATATTTGATAGAGAAGTGGATAGTGGTGGATCATGTATGTTATGGAGTGATAAGGATGGTTATTAGACATCTTAAACTTTAATAAACCATGTTGTAATATAAGCATAACCATATAAGTTATGAACTAATGAAGAACATTGAAGAATTTATCATGTTTATGATTTAATGAAGTATGTTAGGATGTTAGAATGATGGAATGAATTCATTTTGAACGATGTAAAAATCTCAAGTAATGAAGTTATGGAAGGGAGCTTCACTCTCCCATTATGGAGAAAAAGTTTCATGGAACAAGATTACTCTCCCCACTGAAGAGGGAGGTTTAGGCTTAAAATGCCTCCTGGATTGGAACAAGTCTCTCACCCTTCTGCACCTTACCCGCCTCTTGCATGCTCACCCAAGCTCTTTGTGGGCTAAATGGGTACAGTCCACGGTCCTAAAAGGTAAGTCTTTCTGGCAGATCGACATACCCTCAGATTGTTCATGGACTTGGAGACAAATCCTTAAACTTCGTCCCCTCTCTCTCATGCACCTGCATTATAAAGTTAGATCTGGTAGCAACTTTAGCCTATGGTTCGACCCTTGGCTCAATGGCCATGCCATCAACCTTTCTAGTTCCTTGCTAGCCAATTCTCGACTTTCTGTTACTGCTCGAGTTTCAGACATTTTAAGCACATCACACTGGAACCTTCCTAGCTCAAATCACCACGACGTCATCACTTTTCGCAACTCTATATTATCTGCATCTGTTCCATCTGGCAACTGTGACCTTATCCTCTGGTCCTCTACTGATATTCTCCACATCAGGGCTCGTCACATATGGGACACCATCCGAAAGAGGAACGCTACTGTGAATTGGCACAAAATTGTTTGGAACAAATTTCACGTTCCACGGTTTTCTTTTATCCTTTGGCTGGGGTTTTTGGGTATAACTCAAACAAATGATATTACTAAATCCTATACTGGCCGAGTTTTCAATTGCCCTTTGTGCAACACTTTCCCCAAAACCTTTGCCCATCTTTTTTTTATATGCAGGTACTCTAGCACAATCTTACAAGCAGCTTTCTCGTTGGGACTTTGGACCTCCTTTCCTTCGGACTGGATCAGCCTAGTCACCAAGATTATTTCTTACCAAGGCCCGAAACTGTCAAAGAATATCACGAGGCTCTCACTTGAAGTTGTCTTCTACAAAGTCTGGGAAGCTAGGAACAAGAAACTCCACTATGGCACCCTCATTCCTCCAAATTGTCTTGCAGCAGATGTTTTCAATATCATTAAGTCTAGATTATCTACATGTATCTCCTTTAACAAAGCCACAGCTTTTTGTCATTATTATTGTAACTGGCTTGTTTAACCTTATTGTCTTTGTTTGATGTCTCTCTCATGAGAAGCATTGTGTTGAGTGTGTTTCATTATAGTAAGCTCCTCTATGGAATGCCTTTAGATGATCTTGCTTTAGCCTGGGGTATGCCCCTTAGCCGTTGTACCTTTTGAGTTCTTTATACACACAAACCAAATTAGCAAAAATTTTTTTTTACGAAATTAGATGATAATAGTCGAAATCGTTATTTCTCGGAATGAAAGTCAAAAGTCACCAATGAACTCAAAAACATTGGTTTTCGATGGAGAATAGTCTAAATTTGCATTCTAGAGTTGCAGACACAAAAATGACCAAATTTCGACTTAGAACGAAGAAACGAGCTTTGAACGTTCACGAATAATTAACTTTTTGTAATAAATGAACTAATCGGTGAATTCCATGTTAAAAGATTCAAAAATGAAATATTTTCCAATGAAATCATAGAACATGTGATTTATGAGCTAATGGCTTTTGAACGAGCCCATTCGGACTTAGAATCAATAAGTTATGAGGCCAAAAAGTTCACAGGGAAAAGACAAACTGTCAAAATTTTCTCTGAGGCAGGGTCGGTGTGACGCCCCCAAATCCGGGTATCTTTCAACCCGACAGATGGTGCTACATGATACTATAATTTATACAGTCATTCCATTTAGATAACAACAAAATGATTGTATTCACTATATTCTTATTACAATAGTAATACATCATTTCCCAAGTTCAGAAATCGAATACATTCTTCATTACTCATAAGTATATTACATACAAATACACTAGTCTATTACATGATAATTAACTATCCCTCTTAGCTTTTCCTTTATCACTCTTAGAACTCTCAGTTCGTTCGTCCTTAGCTGCAATCATATAATTCTAGCAAGAAGTGAGCATAACTAGCTCATCAAGTCTAACAAAGGATAATATATTACCACATCCAGAATTATATGATTATCTTCCATAACTTAACAAATAGCTATGAATTACTTATGAAACATTAACTAGTACTTCTCATTTCATAACAATGATTCCAAAGTATATATATAATAGCTTAAGAATTTTGAACCGGTCAAAAGACCATGAACATACTCTTTTCGTTTTCATACATGAAAAGGACATCCGACCCTAAGGCCATACATCTGGCATTACTTACGAGCACTTCTAGGTGATCAGCCTATAGTACTCTATGTTAATCAACATTCATCCGTTAAACGTATTTACGTTTAAGTTTTGGCAACCTCGCGTACCTGTCGAATAATCGATGAAAATACATTTGTTTGTTCACAGATAAACTTACCTTTAAATCTGTACCAAATACTTGGCATAGGATATCGTTAACAGTTCTATATCGAAAGACTTGTAAATAAATCAATAAATTTTTTAAGAATAGTCTAGCCGAGTTAAAACTGGCATCGACCCTTTCGTAAAACCATTTATGCATTTCAGAACATGAATCATACTTAACTAACACGGAGGTTAGACAAATGTTAAGAAAACTTGTCTTCAAGCATATTCGAATATAATATTCAACAGTTCTCAGGCTTTACAGATCTACATGATATATTCACATAGCACACTGTAATTAGCTACCAAACAAACTTAGTTTATTGCTTTAACAAACTTCTTTCTCTTCTATGTCTTACTTGAATTTATTCTATTAGTAATGTCCATTCGACTTACTATATTTCATTACGGCTCATTAAAATTCTTACGTTATTAAGCGACACTCGGTGATCATTGGTGAAGTACCAACGTTGAACACCCTTTACGATTTACTTGTTTACACCTTTAGCGTTCTTCGTTTAGTCATTGTTAAACCTTACTTAACCTTCTCCATTATCACTTTATAAGTGATTTAGAGTTAGCCTTATCATGTGCATTAAGTACATTCATGTCTTACTATTGGTTTACAGTCAATTAGAATTAAAAGCTAACTTGGTCAACTATTTTCCACTGCCAGCGCTGCGGCATCCCTTTACTATAGTGGCGCTGTAGCGCCACTCTTTAGTAGTTTTTATCCGGACTCGGCACTGCGGTGCGAGTCTTAATGCTAACTTCCGCGCTGCGGCGCGAAACTACATTAGGTTATGGCTTACACTCGGAACTAATCGGCACTGCGGCGTGACTAATAACACTGGGTTGGCGCTGCGGCGCCGCCCCTGTACCTCAGTTGGTTTTGACAGTTGGTTTTTCCTACGAACTTCCCGGCTTCATAACTTATTCATTTTACATCCGAATTGGCTCATTCAAAAGCCCACAACTCACAAATTACATACTCTAGGCATTCATGTAAGAATTTTACATTTTCGAATCTGTTAACTTAGAATTCACCTTTTGGTTCATTATCGAGCGTTCGTTTATCGTTTATGAGCGTTCAATACTCGTTTTCTTCGTTATAAGTCGGAATCCGACTATTCTTAACTCCACAACTCTTGAATACCCCTATCTCACGTGTTGGTATTGAAAACAAAAGTTTCCAAGTCACACGATAACTTTTTACTACTAATCTGAGATTTCTACGTTTTCGACGTTTAACGTCTATTTTCATAAAATTCACCATTACTTCATTACTCATGTTCTATAAGCCAAATCAAATGGAACACTCCATTAATTCACCATCTACATCCTAACCAAGCAAGATGCACATACCCTAGATATAATGGTTTTCAATTTGTGCATCAACTACCATGTTAACTTTCAAAGATTGTTACGAGTTAACTTACGTAAACTCTTATGATTTTTACTCAAACATGACTTATCAATGCTTTGATCATTAATAGACATCCTTATTCCTCCTCAATAGTCATGCTCCACAAATCTATAATTCTCTAATAGAATGAAATCGAAAAGGATGAAGACTAATGTTTACAGAATATTACCTTTTTCGTTCTTCGCGTTCTTGGTAAACTTCTTATGCTTTGCTTCAAAGTAGATCGATTACTTGTTTCTAGCTTTTTCTCTCTCTCTCTCAATATATGTTGGACAAAGTTTACAAAACACTAAATAACCAACATAAGCTTTCTTTTTATAGGAAACCAAATGGAGGGCAAATTTGTCCAAAGGTCACCTCCTTACTATTCCCACATCCTCAACAACTTAGCCACCAAGTAATCATTTTCATTGGTGGCCAAGTGGCCGGCCCACATGACCATGGGTCTTTCTATGGGTTACCCCATGGGTTTTACCCATCCTGTGACCCACCGGTTAGATCCGCAGTTCGGTTTCTTGGATTAGGCTTGTCTTAACTAAACATGGGGCCTTAACTTGGGCTTGATTTCATAATTCATTGGGATTGCTATTAATCCAAGTCCCATTGGATTGTACAAAGTCCTTAACTCAAAATACTATAAGAATCGTATTCTACGCGTATAAGTCAGTATTTGCTTCATTTAGTATTCATATGATATTCGTATTATACGCCGTACTATTCTTAATACTATACTCATATTTCAAACATATAATAACCATAGTGATTATACGTCTTTCATTTCCTTTTTGGAAATCAATTTTACCAACCCTTAGGTTTTAAGTCTGCAGGCGAAAACTTCGTTTTCCATAACTGAAATTTCATTAGATATTCCATTATATCTTTATATTCTATCATTACACATTTCTTGGAATTTCAAACCTAAGCTCCGAGCAAAATCGTCTTGTAGTCTAGTTTATAAGGACGCAACACTGACACGTGAAACACATTATGTATACATTCAATCTCTGGAGGTAAAGCTACTTCATAAGCTACCTCTCCTACCCTTCTTAAAATTTCAAAAGGTCCTACAAACCTTGGACTTAACTTCCCTTTCTTCCCAAAACATATCTTTCCTTTCCAAGGTGATACTTTTAGAAAGACAAATGAACCTACTTCAAACCCCCTCTTCTCTCGATGAGGATCTGCATACTTCTTTTGTCTATCTTGAGCCGCTACCAATCGAGTTCGTATTAGTTTAACCATATCTGCCGTTTGTCGTACCATCTCAGGTCCCAACATTTGACGTTCACCTACTTCATCCCAGCAAAGTGGTGTCCTGCACTTCCTCCCATATAATGCTTCGTAAGGCGGCATGCCTATACTAGCGTGAAAACTATTTTGTAAGAGAATTCCACCAAAGGAAGATGTTCGTCCCAAATCCCCTTGAAATCCATAACGCAAGATCTTAATATGTCTTCTAGCGTTTGAATTGTCCGTTCACTTTGTCCATCCGTCTGTGGATGATACGCCGTACTCAATCTCAACCATGTTCCCATTTGATCTTGCAAACTCCTCCAAAAGTTCGACGTGAATCGTGGATCACGATCGGACACAATCAAAACAAGTACCCCATGTCTAGAAATAATTTCCTTGACATAAAGATTAGCTAACTGCTCTAGGTTATACCTAACTCCTATTGGAAGAAAGTAAGCTGATTTTGTTAACCGATCCACTATCACCCAAATAACATCGTATCCTTTTCTTGTTATTGGAAGTCCCACCACGAAGTCTATGGTGATATGCTCACATTTCCACTCTGGAATCTCTAGTGAATGCAATAATCCACTCGGTCGTTTGTGTTTAGCCTTAACTTTCTGACAAGTTAAGCACTTACTAACGTATTCTACGATTTCCCTCTTCATGTTCGGCCACCAAAAGTTCTAACAAAGGTCTTGATACATCTTAGTACTACCAAGATGTATCAAGTACCTCGAACTATGAGCCTCACACATAATCTCTTCTTTTAAATCAGAATTATTTGGAACCCAAATTCTTCCTTCAAAACGAAGTAAACCTTCATTATCAAGGTTATACTTAGTCTTCACGTCGTCCTTCATTATCTTTTTCATTCGCTTGCATTCTTCAGTACCTATTTGTACTTCCTTAACCCGTTCCCCTATCGTTGGTCGAGTTTCCATAAAAAATAACATTTCCATCTTTTCAATTGGTAACTTAACTTCTAGCTCCATTCTTGTCATCTTCGTTATTAACTCATTCTGAGTTGTTAACATTGATAGCTTTTCCCTATCCTTCTGACTTAACGCGTTGGCTACTACATTTGCCTTCCCTGGATGATATAAGATATCAAAATCATAATCTTTTTTTCAACTCTAACCACCTACTCTGCCTCATATTAAACTCCTTCTGTGTGAAGATATATTTTAGACTTTTATGGTCCGTGTATATCTCACACTTCTCCCCGTATAAATAATGTCTCCATATTTTTAAGGCAAAGACTACTACTGCCAATTCAAGGTCATGAGTAGGATAAATCTTCTCATAATCCTTTAACTGGTGTGACGCATACGCAATGACCTTGCCATGCTGTAACGCCCGAGAATTTCAGATTTTGAAGGAATTAAATTTTTATTTGATTATGTGAATTAAAGGAATTTAATTGATTTATTATGTGAGTAAGATATTTGAAGGTCGTTCTATGACCTAGAATGTGTGGATGTGGTTAGTATTCTAGCTATGTGCTAGGATTAATTGTCTTGAATTATCAAGACGAAAATTAATGTTTTCTGAGAATTTTCTCGTAAAAATACTATTCATCCGATTTCGCTCAGAGATTAGGTTTGAAATTCCAAGAAACACGTAATGATAGAATATGAAGATATAATGGAATATCCAATAATATTTCGGTTATGGAAAACAAAGTTTTTGCTTGCGGACTCAAAACCTAAGGGTTGGTGAAAATGATTTCCGAAAGGAAAATGAAAGGCGTATAATCATTTCGGTTATTATATGTATGAGATACGAGTATTATACTAGTTCGAATACGAATATGGTATGGAGAATAGTATGACGTATAATACGAATATTGTATGAGTATTAGACGAAGAGAATACGGGAGTTATACGCATAGAATACGAGTAGTTTTAATGGAGTATGATCAGTTAAGGATTTTGTATAATCCAATGGTACTTGGATTAATAGCAAGCTCAATGAAGTATGGAATCAAGCCTAAGTTAAGGCCCAATGTTAAGTTATGTCAAGCCCAATTCAAGAAATCAAACCGCGAATCGAATCGGGGGGTCATGGGATGGGTAAAACCCATGGGGGCAACCCATGGAATGATCCATGGAGGGTGGGCCGGCCACTTGGCCACCAAGTAAAGTGATTATTTGGTGGCTAAGTTGTTGAGGAAGTGGAATAGTAAGGAGGTGGCCATTTTGACCATTTTGCCCTCCATTTGAGTTCCTATAAATAGAAAGCTAGGTTTGGTCATTTGATGTTTTGTAAACTTTTTTTTTTGCTAAGTTTGTTTGTATATAAAAAGAGGACCAAAAACAATGGCTAAGGGGCATACCCCAGAATATAGTAACATCATCTAAGTTGATAGATGATGATACGATATAAGGAAGAGAATCCAACATAACAAGTTAAACTAACAACCAAAACAGTTCATAATACAGTGTGTGGCCTAGATGAAATTTACTAGATGAGAGCAGTCGACTCGGCTCGCCCACACACACTCTCGAAGAGCAGCAGCTGCCCGACCAAAACATGGGCACGATCACCACCTCCTCCTGCGACCACCTCATTCAACCTCGCCCAAAGACCTCGCCTTCTCTCCCGAAGAACACCTCGCCTCCTCGCCCAAAGGCCTCCTCGCCCGAAGACCACCTTGCCTCCTTACTCGAAGACCTCCTCGCCTTCTCGCCCAAGGACCACCTCACTCGAAGATCACCTCGCCCGAACCCGAAGCTACCTCGCCCGAAGCCACCACAAGCACGCCCGAAGATGAAATGAACAATGGCTAAGGGCATACCCCAAACTATAGCAAATCATCTATTGACAGGCCAATAGATGAAAGGAATATAAGAGAGAATGAACAATTACATAAAGAAGCCAAGCCAAGCTGCTGCAATTACATAAGCCAGTTACAGTAGAATGAACAAAAAGAAGTGGCTTTAATAAAGGATTTACATGTAGAGAGTCTAGATTTAATAATATGAATGGCATCTTTTGCAAGACTAAGTGGAGGGATGAAGGTGTTTTTGTGGAACTTTGAGTTCCTAGCTTCCCAAATTTTGTAGAGAGAGACAGCAATCGTGAGGCAAATAATGTTCTTTGTAAGCTTTGTGCCTTGGAATGAGGTGATGTAGTCCATAATGTCTTCCCAGTCCAGTGGTATGTCAGTCCATTGTCCCAGACTTAGAGCAGATTTGATGATGACAGTGGAGTAATCACAACTGAAAAACATATGGCCGAATGTTTCAGGATGGTGTTGGCAAAGGTGGCAATTTCAGGTTCTGCCAGTATAAAATCTGGTCCTGTCATTTGTGGGAAGCCTTTTGAGAATGCCCATCCAAAGGAAAAAAGGATACCGAGGAACATGCAGTTTGTTCCAAAGGATGGTGTGCCATGTGACAGGTTGTTTCTGAGTTTGGATGTTCTCCCATATATGTTTGGCTTTGACTGCAGTTATAGCCATAGATTCCCATAAAATAGAGTCACAAGAAGAAGAAGGAGGGAGGAGTTGTTCAAGTTGCCTGCAGAGCATGATTACATCCTGGTGGTTGCTACGCGGCAGGTTCCATGAGGAGTTCAAAAGAATAGAACTGACCTTTGCAGAGGTACGAAGGCCAGAATTAGAAATCAATTTGGGGCTGGGGTTAATAGCCGAGCCATCAATCCAAGGATCATACCATAAACTAATATTTTGTCCATTGCCAATCATGTATTTGAGATGTTGGATAGCAAGCGGTCTAAGCTTTAGAACTTGTTTCCAGATCCAAGAGCAGTCAGAAGGGATAGGGATCTGCCAGATGGATTTGTCTTTAAGGATGGTAGACTTTACCTAAGAAGCCCAAAGAGAATGAGGCTGAAATTGGACAATATGCAGAAGGTGCAACATGATCTGGGCTCTGTTCCAATCAAGTAAGCTTTTAATGCCCAGACCTCCCTCAGATTTAGGTAGAGAGATAAAGACCAAGTAACTTTAGCTCCATGCATAGAAAGAGATGACCCCTTCCATAGGAATCTACAAAGGATAAATTGGATAGATCTGACAACAGCTTTGGGAAGCATGAAGTGGCTGCTCCAATAAGATTGGATGGAAAAGAGAATGGATTGAATCAACTGAAGTATGCCCGAATAAGATAAGACTTTGGTAGCCCAGGAAGAGGCTCGAAGAGTAATCTTGTGAATAAGGGGGATGCAATCATGGTAGGATAGCTTTGAACATGATGAAGGTCATCTTGAAGTCTTGAAGCATGATCTGAACATGATGAAGGTCATCTTTTGCAAGTTTGACAGAGGTGGTGAGGTTCCCAGCAGAGAGATTAAGAGAAATAAGAGCTTTCTTAGTTCTTTTTAATTTCTCAGAGAACACGAAGAAAGGGTTACCAGAAGAAGGTTGTCCCCAGGCAGAGTGCACACAGTCGTTGAATCCATCAAGAAGTAACATGTGGTTGAAGAATTGAAAGAGTTTTCTAGGCCGAGGCCCATGAGTACCAATGTTGAGCAGGACCAAAGCATGGTCTGACAATCCTCTAGGAGCATAGGAAATTTGGGCTTGAGGGAAGGAGGTAAACCAGGCAGCATTTCCTAAACCCCTGTCCAGTTTCTTGTGAACAGGCCTGGACGTTTGATAGTTCCACCAAGTAAATAAAGGCCCAACACCTCGGATGTCATCAACTCCAATAGATTGGATGCACTCCTTGAAATCCTCCATGCCAGTGTTCCAGTTCCCATCCTCTTGGATAGTTTCTGTGAGATCTTTGATGACATTGAAATCCCCCAGTAGGCACCAGTTGTCAGAGGGAGTGAGAGTTGAGAGGTCTCTCCACAGGTCTCTCCTTTCCATATAAGTGTTCAACCCATAAACAAAAGAAACATAAAAATAAGTACTATTACTAGCAATATGCTGAGCTTTACAGTGAATCAGTTGGGAGGAGACAAAAAGGGTATCCACATGCCAAAGGGTGGAATCCCATCCAACCCAAATTCTACCATTACTGTGGGAGTTATAATTGTAAACCCAGGTCCAGTTCTTGCAAATGTTCCTGGAGATTCTGGTTGCATTATGCGATTTAACTCTAGTTTCCAGCAAACCAACAATAGAAATATTGTTATCTACAATAAGTTGTTTAACATAAGCCTGCTTAGGCTTTTTATTTAGACCTCTAACATTATATGAAGCTAACATAAAAATTAAGGAGGGGGATTCCAACTTTCCCTTTGTCTTTCCTCTTCTTGGCAGCTTGTGGATTGTCTTTCACAGAAATTTGTTTGTGTTTTAGTTCCTTCTCTTCCTTTTCATCTATTACTTTGAGTTTAGCAATAAGGGGATTGTTTGAAGCAGGAGATTCTGAATCTGACAAAGTCTGGATCAGAGAGCCACCTGGAGTAGCAATAGGAGAGAAGGGATTGGAGGTGATCATGGGTGAACTAGAGGGGATAGGATCCATACCCAATCTGGCTCCTCTAGAGACAGTTATCTAGGCATTTTTCTTGTCAAGGCAGGTTGTCTTTGAAGGACCAGAGTCAGCCGATGAAGGAGCTGCAAAAGGTGCTGCAAGAGGCTTTGGAGAGGCAACTAGGATAGGAACTTTAGGCACCCACTGGAAATTTGATTTTGGGCACTTTAGGAGAGAGTGACCAAACACTTTACAAGTAGGGCATATGGGGGGCCTGTTTTGGTATTCCACCTCTACTGGAATGGATATTTTCTTCGATTTCTCTTCATTTAGAACAACCACATTGACAGTGGAAGGGAATGAGGAGGAGGCATTAACTTCAATGCAAACACGAGCAAAGTTCAAGAGATCATTTTTTGCGGTCATTTCATCGGGGAACAAAGGCTTTCCAATAGCACTGGCAATGTAACTAATGCCCTCATCCGACCAGTAAGACAGTGGAATGTGGCTTAGCTTGACCCATATGGGGAACGTTTCACAATCAGACTTAGAGAATTCAACTCCTTCTTGCCATTTTTGAAGAACAATGGTTTTAGAAACAAAATGCCATGGGCCCGAGGCAAGCACATTTTCACAATCAGATTTGGAGTGGAACTTAAAAATGTAATAGCCTTTGTTATGCAGAAAAACTTTTGAGAGGCCCATATTTCCCCATAGCCTCCTAGCAATAGGCTCAACTACCTTGAAGTGAAGTGAAGAGTGAAGAAAATAGCCAACTAAACTAGAAGACCAAATTTGGTTACCGCGTTTGAGCATGTCATCAGGAGGTTGGACGAGGATATTTCCATTTTCCATAGAAGGAGGGTGGAAAGAGAGAGAATGTGAGGATTTCCCAGAATTTGTGGCAACCACAACACTCCAAGTCTTAGGGGGTATTTAACTGATGGCCATTTGAGTCTCCGAGCGGTACAGGGGGAACAGTAGAGCTGCTAGCATTAGAGTTAGAGTTTGAATCTGAAATGTTTTTATCCAGAGCCGTACCTACAACAGAGGTAGCGGGGAGAGTAAGAACCTGCCGTGTAGCCTCATGCACCAATGGAGAGGATTCTCCAACACAAGTGACCGGAACCAAAATGCCCATAGAATGGGATGGAGCCAAGGTATCCACCCTTTTGGGACTTGCCTCAGGCATCTTACGCGCAGATCCAATCTCTGAGAGTTTCCCGGAAGAAACAAAGTTGTGGATGTCCGAAGTAGAAACACCATGAGCAGCAAGGAAATTCATGAGTTGGAGGTTTTTCCTCCTTTCAAACAGAGCTTCATCTCTGTCCTTTTGAGAAAAGTGCTAAGTAGCAAGAAAAATTTCTTTTGCATTTTCTCCTAAAGCAGGGGCAATGTTGATGTCCAGAGTATGTTCCAAAGCAAAGGAATCCTCAGAACTCGTACTAACTGCCAAAGGGGCAGGGTTAAGGTCGGATTCACACATGACAACATTACTAGGAGCTAGTGGAGTAGAAGGAGATGGAGAGTTTGGGTTAGAGATCCCAAACTCCTCGAACAAATCCCTAGATTGACTGCTGAAGGAGTTCCCAGCTGAGAGGTGAGAGTGGTCGACCATGATTGAAGATAGAAGAGTAAAGGTTCAGAAATTTTGAAACAAAGAGAGAGAAGTAAGAGAGAGAACAATGATGAAGATGAGATGAAAGGCACAAGGAAGCTGAGACAGGGGATTGGAATAGCCGGAAAAGTTAGGTAAGACCGGAATAGTTAGGTGAGGCCTAGGGGCGGGGGAAATTTTGAAAAGGTTCTAGAGAGAAGGCAGAGAAACCAGCCAAGAGAGGAAGTCATTGCTGTTTATTACATTACTATCCTTCTTCTTTTGTAAACTTTGTCCAACCTATATTGAGAGAGAGAGAAATGCTAGAAACACATAATCAAGCCACTTCCAAACAAAACATAAGAAGTTTACCAAGAACGCAAAGAACGATAAAGGTAATAGTTTGTAAACATTAATCTTCATCTTTTTCGATTTCTTTCTTGAATAGAATCGTAGACTGGTGGAGCATGTTTAGTAAGGAGGAATAAGGTTGAGTATTAATAATGAAAACATTGATAAGTCGTGATCGAATAGAAATCGTAAGTGTTACATAAGTTAAAACTGTAGAAAGTGATGAACGTTAACTTAGTTGTGATTGGACGATTTGAAAGCCATCATAGCTAGGGTATGTGCATATTGTTTGGTTAGGGTGTAGATGATGAATCAATGGAGTGTTCCATTTGATTTGGCTTATAGAACACGAGTAACGAAGTTATGGTGAATTTTGCGAATATAGACATTAAACGTTGAAAATGTGGAAATCTCGGATTAATGGTCAAAAGTTTCCATGTGACTTGGAAACTTCGGTTTTCAATGTCAACACGTGAGATACGGTATTTAAGAGTCGTGGACGCAAGAATCATCGAATTTCGACTTATAACGAAGAAAACGAGTATTGAACGCTCGAGAATGAGAAAACGAACACTCAAAATGATCCAAAAGGTGAATTCTGAGTTAACAGATTCGAAAACGTAAAATTCTTATATGAACACGTAGAGTATGTAATTTGTGAGATGTGGGCTTTCGAATGAGCCAATTCAGATGTAAAATAAAAAAGTTATGAAGCCCGGATGTTCGTTGGAAAAACCAACTATCAAAACTATCTGGTGCACAGGCGCGGCGCCGCAGCGCCAACCCAGTGTAATTTTGTCACACCGCGACGCCAAGTATGGCCGAGAGAAACCAGAAATATCTAGAGAGTCATGCTGCAGCGCGAGAATTAGCGCAAGGACTCGCGTCGTAGCGTCGAGTCCGGGTAAAACCCCTGGATAGTGACGCCGCAACGCCACTATACAAAGGAGATGCCGCACCGCAGTGCCGACAGTAGGAAAAAGTTTACCATGTTACGTTTTTAATTTTGTTTAAACGTAAACAAAAGGTAAGACATGAATGTACTTAATGTATATAATAAGACTGACTTTAAATCACTTATAAGTGATAACGTTAGAAGATTTAGTATGGTTTAATAAGAATTAAACGAAGAACGCAAAAGTATAAGCAAGTAAACCGTAAATGATGTTCAATGTTGGTATTTCACCAATAATGATCGAATGTTGGTTAATAACGTAAGAATATTAAGCAAGCCGTAACGAAGTATAGTAAGTCGAATTGACATTACTAATGGAAAAAAGTTTAGTAATATATAGAAGAGAAAGAAGTTGGTTAAAACCATAAAGTGAGTTTGTTTGGTAACTAATTATATTGTCCTATGTGAATATATAATGTAGATCCTGTAAAGACTAAGAATTATGGAATAGTATATTCGAAGACGCTTAAAGGCATGTTTTCTTAACTCTTGTCTAACCTCCGTGTTAGCCAAGTTTTCTATGATTCATGTTCTGAATTGCATGAATGGTTTTAAAGAAAGAGTCGATGCCTATTTTAACTCGGCTAGACTAGTCTTGAAGAATTGATGGATTTGTTTATAAGTCTTTTGATATAGAACTGTTAACGCTATCATATGTCAAGTATTTGGTACGGATGTAAAGGTAAGTTTGTCTATGAAAAAAGAAAAGTATTTTCATCGATTATTCGATGGGCACGCGAGGTTGCCAAATGTTAAACATAAATACGTTTAACAGAAGAGTGTTGATCAACATAGAGTACTATAGGTTGATCACCTAGAAGGGCTCGTAAATAATGCCAGATGGATGGCCTTAGTGCCAGATGTCCTTTTCAAGAATGAAAACGAAAAAAGTATGTTCATGGTCTTTTGTCCGGTTCAGAATTCCTAACCTATTATATATACTTTGGAATCGTTGTTATAAAACAAGAAGTATTAGTGAATGCTTTATGGTGATTTGTAACTACTTGTTCAGTTATGGAAGATAATTATATAATTCTCGATGTGGTGTTTATATCATCCTTTGTTAAACTTGCTGAGCTAGTTATGCTCAATTCTAGCTTGAATTATATGATTGCAGCTAAAGCCGAACAAACTGAGAGTTCTAAGAGAGATAAGGGCAAGGCTAAGATGGAACTGATTATCATGTAATACACTAGAGAATTTGTATGTAATATACTCATGAATAACAAAGAATGTATTGGTTTATGAACCTAGGAAAGAACTTATTATTATTGTAATAAGAATATAGTAAGTACACTCATTTTATTGTTTTTTTTTTGCTAAATTTAAACTATATTGAAAGAAAATAAAGTACAAAATCATGGGTAACCCCAATCAGAGAATAGCATAGACATCATACGACAAGCCATATGATGTCATGACTTTAGAAGTCTGCAGGCCAGAAACCTAACAACACTAACAATGCAATGACTGTATGAATTGTAGTATCGTGTAGCACCATCTGTCGGGTTGGGAGATACCCAGATTTGGGGGCGTCACACATGCTGCATGAGCACGCATCCGAGTCCTCTATGCGAAGTATCGCTATAAACTATAAAATTCCATGTATCATCTGGTAAGGATAATACAGGTGCCTCACTTAACCTTTTTTTTAGTTATTGAAAACTATTTTCACACTTTTCTGTCCACTCATACATTATTGACTTCCTTGTTAGATTCGTTAACGGAGTAGCTATTTTAGAAAAATCCTGAATGAAACTTCTATAGTATCCCACTAACCCCAGAAAACTCTGAACCTCAGTTGGCGTTTTCGGTTGCTCCCACTCATTCACTGCTTCCACCTTCGCTAGATCTACAGATATACCATCTTTATCTATAACGTGTCCTAAAAACTGCACTCGTTCAAGCCAAAATTCAAACTTAATAAATTTCGCATACAACTTTTCTCTCTGTAGTGTTTCCAACACTATTCTTAAGTGTTCAACATAATCTTCTGGCGTCTGATAATAGACTAGAATATCATCAATGAACACTACCATGAACTTGTCCAAATACTATTTAAACACTCTATTCATTATATCTATGAATGTGACTCCCGCATTCATCAACCCAAATGATATAACCAAAAACTCGTAATGACCATAATGAGTTCTGAATGTCGTCTTAGGTACATCCTCATTCCTTACTTTCAGCTGATGATACCCCGTACACAGATCTATCTGAGAAAAATACTTTTCCCCTTTCAACTGATCGAATAAATCATCGATCCTGGGAAACTGGTATTTATTCTTAATCGTTAACTTGTTAAAATCTTGATAGTCGGCACAAAGTCGTAACGACCCATTCTTTTTCTTTACAAACAACATCGGCGCTCCCCACGGAGACACACTCGGTTAAATGTACTATCTATCTAGTAGCTCATGCAATTGATCCATTAACTCCTTCATCTCCACTGGCGCCATCCTATATGGTGCTTTTGAAACTGGTGTCGTACCCGACAACAAATCAATCACAAATTCGACTTCCCTATCCGGTGGAATACCAGGTAACTCCTCCTGAAATACATCCAAAAAATCTTGTACCACCGGCATCTGTTCCAATGATGCTCCCAGTCTTTGGGTATCCACAACATGGCGCAGGTAACCATTACATCCCCTTTCAGTATCTTCCTAGCTTGTGTCATGGTTAGACAACAAGAGCGTCCCGGTGATTTATTACCATAAAACACCACCTTAGGTTTTTTTGAAAGCCTTAGGTTTACACTCTTTCTAAGATAATCTATTAACACTCTATGGTTAATTAACCAATCTGTACTAATAATTACATCGAATTCTCTCAACCTGATCGGTAAAAGATCTACCGATAATCTGTAACCTCTAATATCTACGAAATAATTCCTATGAATGTGTTCAATGGGAATTATCTCTTCATTTGCTACCTTAACGTCTAAAGGTATTTCTAGCTTTTCAGGATTTAAACCTAGTTGTTTAGAAAATCCAAATGCTATAAAAGAACAAGTAACACCCGAGTCAAATAACACAAAAGCATTTATTTCATTGACTGGAATGATACCTGCTACTACATTCGCTGATGCAACCGCATCTTGGATAGTCATATTAAAAGTTCGGGCTGAGGGTCTACCCAATGATGTTGTTGGTCCAGTAATGTCTAACTTATCACTACCAGAACCCTTACTACCCTCTGACCCCTTCTTTGGGCAAATTATTGCCAAGTGGTCCATCGAATCACAAACAAAACAACTATGGTTTTTCTTAGGATTATGACAGTTGGGTGATATGTGACCCTCCTGCCCACAATTCTAACAACCTGATTTCCCTTTAAGACAGACTCCAAGATGAGTCTTTCCGCATGTCTTGTATGCCTCTATCCTACGTTTAGGATCCCCTTGTTTCACCCCAGTATTCCCGGAGTTAAAAATTTTCTATTTTGGCATACTTCCACTACCACTGGCACCCTCTGCCTTGGTTCCTCCATCTCCCTCTTCCTTACTCTTATTATTTCTTCCTTTGTGGTATTGGGTTAACGCCTCACTACCACCCTCTGCTATAATCGCCTTTTCCAGAACGGTCCCATAGGAAGTACTCTAGAAAATAGAAATCCTACTATAGAGACAGGGTTTCAGGCCCTTCTCAAACCTACGAGCCTTCCTCTCTTCCGTGTCCACTTGGTGTGGAGCAAACCTTGCCTATTCATTGAATTTGGCCGCATATAAGGGAACCATCATGTCCCCCTGTTTAAGTTCTAGGAACTTAATCTCCATCTGCCCGTGCATGCTAGTAGAGAAGTAGTTCTTGAAGAATACCTTCTTGAACTGTTCCCATTTAACATCATCTGTTCTAGCCCCACCATGGTGAGCCTCCCACCAGTAGTTGGCTTCCCCCTTTATCATCTAAGTCGCAAAAGAAGTCTTTTACGCCTCAGCTATGTTTGTAATAACAAACACCTTTTCTATTTCTTTTACCCATGTCTGGGCTTCCATTGGGTCGTTGTTGCCTTTGAACTCAGACGAACCTACGCTTTTGAATTCCTTAAAGGTAGTCATTCGGGCTACTCTTGGTCCCCCGGGTACTCTATCCCCGGTTTGGTTAAGTGCAACCGTTAATAAATTAACAAACTCTTGCATAGGGTTATTTTGACCCCCTTGATTATCATTATGTGATTCCGCCTCTTGATTACGATGTCTTCTTCTTGGCAGCATTTTTGATTAAATAAATAAAATTTCATTATTACTTATTTGCTTACTTAGTTATTATTCGCTGAACATCTGAACAATAACTCATACACAACAAAGCACATTCAATAAAAACTTCATTATATTAATATGCTTCTTTATAGTCGAAACTATTTACAATTTGCTTTTCATAGCCAAAAGCTATTACATTTATATCTCACGATTGACTTCCACAAAAATTGGGATTTACAAAAAGACTACCCTTAATTATACAAAAGAGGGTTTTACGTCACTACACAGGTATTTACCGTTCTAACTCCTAATACTGCTTAACCGCATTCTCATGCTTGTCATTGGCTAGAATCGACACAATGTCTCGACTTATAGTATGTCGAGTCTGTCCCAACTCAATAAAATAACAAGCTATTTTTAGCTTGAAATCCTCGTGCGCACTGTCATTGATATATAACATCTGTGCTATTTTTTGGTCTTTCTCAACCAATTTCTTACGAAGTTCAATAACCTCGTTCTTATAATCCCTAGTCTTGTCTGTCATGTGCACCTTCTCATCATGCTCTAACTCAAAGTCTGATTCTGCAGACTCCTTATCCCCATAGAGATCACTGATCTCCTCCTTCTGGTTCTGCACCACATAGTGCAGTTGCACGTTACGGTCAAGCACCGATAGATACATTGGTCTCATTGTATCTATAGGTGTTGGCTCTAATGCAGGCATCAACGTATTAACCGATGTTACCTCCATATAATCTTCCACATCTATCATCATATTAAGATATGATGCTAAACCCATAGTCTCCTCGGAATAGTCCTCCTCCGAAAAATACTCCGCAGGCTCTGATTCTTCTAGAATTACTAATGGTATCTCCGCTACAGGCATAGGTACATGCTCTACTCTGTTCACAGACTCTTCGCTCACCACGTGTATATCTCTATACATCAAGCTATCGATCGACATCTACAATAACACATAACAAGTTGATTAGTACATAATACACAATAGTATAAACACAAATCATATTTAATTTATTTAAGGTTAATTTCCATCTTTTAAATCTTTCAATACCTAGTTTCCTCAATACCTTATTAACTTATTGAACTCAAGTTTACTTCATTCAGACTTTTCCTTTCCTAACGAGGTTATTAGCTTAAGGTTCTTTCCCCCCTTAAGTTTTATAACCTAATGCTTTGATATCAACCTGTGACGCCCCCAAATCTGGGTATTTTCCAACCCGACAGATGGTGCTACACGATACTACAATTTATACAGTCATTCCATTGAGAAAACAACAAAATGATTTTATTCACTATATTCTTATTACAATAGTAATACATCCTTTCCCAGGTTCAGAAATCGAATACATTCTTCATTACTCATAAGTATATTACATACAATTACACTAGTTTATTACTGGATAATTAACTGTCCATCTTACCTTTGCCTTTATCTCTCTTAGAACTCTCATTTCGTTCGACCTTAGCTGCAATCATATAATTCAAGCAAGAAGTGAGCATAACTAGCTCATCAAGTCTAATAAAGGATAATATAATACCACATCCAGAATTATATGATTATCTTCCATAACTGAACAAATAGCTATGAAGTATGTATGAAACATTAACTAGTACTTCTCATTTCATAAAAATGATTCCAAAGTATATATATAATAGCTTAGGAATTTTGAACTGGTTAAAAGACCATGAACATACTCTTTTCGTTTTCATACATGAAAAGGACATCCAACCCTAAGGCCGTACATCTGGCATTACTTACGAGCACTTCTAGGTGATCAGCCTATAGTACTCTATGTTGATCAACATTCATCCGTTAAACGTATTTACGTTTAAGTTTTGGCAACCTCGGGTGCCCATCGAATAATCGATGAAAATACATTTGTTTGTTCATAAACAAACTTACCTTTAAATCCATACCAAATACTTGGCATAGTATATCGTTAATATTTCTATATTGAAAGACTTGTAAATAAATAAATCAATCTTTTAAGAATAGTCTAGCCGAGTTAAAACTGGCATCGACACTTTCGTAAAACCATTTATGCATTTCAGAACATGAATCACAGAAAACTTGACTAACACGGAGCTTAGACAAGCGTTAAGAAAACTTGCCTTCAAGCGTCTTCGAATATAATATTCAACAGTTCTCAGGCTTTACAGAATCTATATGATATATTCACATAGCACACTATAATTAGCTACCAAACAAACTTAGTTTATTACTTTAACCAACTTCTTTCTCTTCTATGTCTTACTTGAATTTATTCCATTAGTAATGTCCATTCGACTTACTACATTTCATTATGGCTCGTTAACGTTCTTACGTTATTAACTGACACTAGGTGATCATTGGTGAAGTACCAATGTTGAACACCCTTTACGGTTTACTTGTTTACACCTTTAGCGTTCTTCGTTTAATTATTGTTAAACCTTACTTACCCTTATACATTATCACTTTATAAGTGATTTAGAGTTATCCTTATCATGTACATTAAGTAAATTCATGTCTTACTATTGGTCACAGTCACTTGGAATTAAAACCTAACTTGGTCAACTATTTTCCACTGTCGGCGCTACGGCGCGGCATCCCTTTACTGTAGTGGCGTTGCGGCGCCACTCTTAAGTAGTTTTTATCTGGACTCGGCGCTGCGGCGCCAGTCTTAATGCTAAATTTCGCGCTGCGGCGTGAAACTACACTAGGTTATGGCTTGCACTCGGCACTACTCGGCGCTGTGGCATGACTAATAACACTAGGTTGGCACTGTAGCGCCGCCCCTATACCTCAGTTGGTTTTAACAGTTGGTTTTTCCTACGAACTTCCCAGCTTCATAACTTATTTATTTTACATCCGATTTGGCTCATTCAAAATCCCAAAACTCACAAATTACATACTCTAGGTGTTTATTAAGAATTTTACATTTTCGAATCCGTTAACTCAGAACTCACCTTTTGGTTCATTATCGAGCGTTCGTTTATTATTTATGAGCGTTCAATACTCATTTTCTTCGTTATAAGTCAAAATTCGACGATTCTTGAGTCCACAACTCTTGAATACCCTATCTCACGTGTTGGCATTGAAAACCGAAGTTTCCAAGTCACATGGAAACTTTTGACTACTAATCTGAGATTTCAATGTTTTCGACGTTTAACGTCTATTTTCGTAAAATTCACCGTAACTTCGTTACACGTGTTCTATATGCCAAATCAAATGGAGCACTCCATTGATTCACCATCTACATCCTAACCAAATAAGATGCACATACCCTAGATATAATGGTTTTCAATTTGTCCATCAACAACCATGTTAACTTTCAAAGATTTTTACGATTTAACTTACGTAAACTCTTATGATTTTTACTCAAACATGACTTATCAATGTTTTGATCATTAATAGACATCCTTATTCCTCCTCAATAGTCATGATCCACCAATCTACGATTCTCTACTAGAAAAAAATTGAAAAGGATGAAGACTAATATTTACAAAATATTACCTTTTCGTTATTCGCGTTCTTGGTAAACTTCTTATGTTTTGCTTCAAAGTAGATCGATTACTTGTTTCTAGCTCTTTCTCTCTCTCAATATATGTTGGACAAAGTTTACAAAACACTAAATAACCAACATAAGCTTTCTTTTTATAGGCAACCAAAAGGAGGGTAAATTTGTCCAAAGGCCACCTCCTTACTATTCCCCACCTCCTCAACAACTTAGCCACCAAGTAATCACTTTACTTGGTGGCCAAGTGGCCAGCCCACATGTCCATTGTGAAACGTTTTAAAGAAAAGAGAAGTGCTATTTTGAATTATCGATAATACTTCATAACTATTGATTCAGTTATTAAAGATATACGATTTATATGATTCAAGCCTATTATTTAAATTAAATTGTTATACTTGCTGAGCTAGTTATGCTCACACTTGCTTGAACTATATGAATGCAGCTAAGACCGAAAGGACTAAATGACCTAATAAAGATAAAGGAAAGGCTAAGTCGAACCAGTAGATTGCCTTTGTAATAGTATAGTATGAATATTGTAATTATTTGATATTATGACAAGTGATACATGTAATGGTTATAAAGAACCTGGGAATGAGAATATTATTTTGGAATATATAGAAGACATATTCACTCTTTTGATGTATTTCAATTGAATGTATGTGTGAACTGTAGCACCGTGTAGCACCATCTATCAGGTTGAAAGATACCCAAATTTAGAGGCATCACACAATCAGACTTTGCTTATTCCCGTTCACACTGCGAGACAAGGCGAAGAGTTGGTTATATTCTTTACCACCAGGTTCGATAACTACATGGGATGACCTAGCTTAGAAGTTCCTGGCTAAGTTCTTTCCACCAACAAAAACTGTCAAGATGAGAAACGAGATCACCATGTTTGAGCAGCAACATGGGGAGTCATTATATTAGGCATGTGAAAGGTACAAAGAACTACTCAGAAAGTGCCCTCATCATGGACTACCTAAATGGCTACAGATGAATACGTTCTACAATAGGTTGAATGGGAATCTCGGGATAATCATAGATGCAGCTTCGGGTGGAACGTTTATGGCTAAGAGCTATGAGGATGCATATGAGCTAATTTAAATAATGGCAACTAATAACTACAAGTGGCCTACAACAAGAATGACACAACCTAAGGTAGCTGGGGTATTAGAGGTAGATGGGGTAACGGCATTGGCGGCACATATTTTAGCCTTATCAAAGAAAATGGATGCTTTGACAGGTGCATAACAACAACAGCTGGCATATGTTTGTGAATTATGTGTAGGAGAACACCCTACAGAATAGTGTTCCATCAACCCAACATCAGTATACTTTGTGGGCAGTTACAATAGGGTTCCGCAGAACATGTATCAAAATGCCTACAATCCGAGGAATAGGAAACATCCCAACTTTTTGTGGAGAAACAATCAAAATCAGTAGGCTCCACGACCATCCTATCCCCCAGAGTTTCAAAATCAAAATCAACAGGAAGCTCAACAACATATGAAAAAGTTAGATTTGGAAGAGCTATTGTTGAAGTACATAGCATGCAATGAGGCGGCCATGAAAATGTAAGCGGCCACGATTAAGAACTTAGAGAATCAGATGGGACAACTTGCATTGGCTTTGAAAAATAGGCCTCAAGGGATGTTGCCGAGCAATACATAAAAGAATCCAAGGGGAAATCACGAGCAGTGTAATGCTATTACACTTAGGAGTGGTAAGGAATTGGGTTCTAACTTGGATAGGAAAACAAGTACAGATGATGATTATGAGAATGAAGGGAATGAATTAGACAGGAAACCTAAGGATAAAGTGGTGGAAAGGCCAATGGAAGACAAATAGAATAAAGTTACACCACCGGTACCTTTTCCCCAAAGAGAGTTAAAATACTTGTCTTTAGCGTCTGCTACCGTATATTAACTTTATGTTCAAATCGTTCAAGTCTCTACAATAGATGATCACATAATGCCTTATATTAGGTCACATATAACCAAGTATGTATATGACTATATCATACCCTTCATTTCAATCTAAGTGTGTATTAGATTCAGTTACTATTCGTTCCAGTTTATCATTATCCTTGCATTTTATTTGACTAGGTTATCTCAACATTTATACAACATCCTTAAGGTTTAACAATGTTACATTACATTCCTTAAGTTGTGTTTACTTCTTTATCAATTAGCTTTTCTTTATTTGTACTTAGAAATCTTCATTACTATCCTTGTTCTGAGACTGGCACTGCGGCGCCGTCTTTATAATTACATCTTGCGTTGCGGCGTGAGCTTATAGCATCACTATCCCGGACTTGGCGCTGCGGCGCGAGTCCTTACTTAATGGGCCGCGCTGCGGCGCCACTCTCTAGAGGATTTTGGTACTGTACATGGCGCTGCGACGCCACATATTGTATTATAGTTCGCACTGCGGTGAACTCTTGCAGTGCGCTGAAACACTGTTCCGCGCTGCGACGCGACTCGTTTTGCCTAGGGTTTGCACCACGATGCCAACTCTGTGCACCAGAAAATAATTTCAGTTTTGAATTTTTTTGAACTTCCCGGACTCATAACTTCTTCGTTATAAGTCCGAATTGGCTCGTTCAAAAACCTACGGTTCACAAATTATGTAAACTTCATGATCATGGAAGAATTTTATCTATTTGACTTCGTTTACTAAAAATTCACCTATTGGTTCATTTTTAACGAAAACGATAAACGTTCGTAAACGTTCAACACTCGTTTCTTCATTCTAAGTCGGAATCCGGTAATTTTTTAGTCCACAACTCTTAAATGCCAAATATGACTTGTCTCTATTGGAAAACAATGGTTTCAAGATCAAACACAAAATTTAACCTTCTTTCCGAGAATTTTACGAATTCGACGTTTATCGTCCAATCGTGCAATTTCCGGCAATTCTTCATTCTTATGATTTGTTCAACACTATAAATGAACTTCATTCATCATGTGAATATATTGACATACTTAATACAACAACTTATATTCATTGTTGGATTTTGACTTATTCTTCATTAGCTTATAACTTGTCAAATTATAAACTACTTAAAATTTGATTTTTCATGACTTATGATAATTAGAGTTTCTTAATCATCATACTTTACATGTTCTTCACATATAACTTTACTTATGTATACATGATACATACAATCATATAAGTTCTTAATTCTCTTCTCTCATTACAAGATCATATTTTCATACTTAGCATTCAAGGTTAACTTATAATAAGTTTATAACTTTTATAAGTTCAAATGACTTATTGCCCACTTATGTGGCTTAAGTTCATTTCTTACCCATTCTTCTTACTTCTTTAACATCCATGTTCCTTAATTCCAACTTTTCTTATCCCCCTATCATGTTAGAGATAGAAGATAAATAGAGAAGAAGTCTTACTTTTGTGTAGTCTTGGTAAAGTAGCTTTCTTCTTCTTCTTACTTATGGAATGACTTATTTGTATCTTATTCTCTCTAACACCTAAGCACTTGCAATATATTGGATTATTTGAACAACTAACAAATGGCTTGTAAGCCTTCTCTATTTATTGAATTTGCAAAGCTAGGGTAGTTTGGTCATTAAATCATCCCACCTCCATAAGCCACCTCCTTACTATTATTACTTGGTTAGCACTCTCTTATCCTATACTTGGCCACCACTCATAAGTCTTGGTCATTACTCCTTAAGTCTTGGTCATTACATTAACTTGGTCACCACATTTAACCATATTATTATGGTGTGCCCCATGGGTCAACCAATTCATTTCAATCTAGCTTGGGCTTGGAACAACTAACTCTTTGGGCTTTGCATTAATAAACCTTAACTTAAATAACCATTAATTGGGACTCACCCTTTAATCTACTTGGACTTAAATATAATTGTTAACCAATCCTCCAAGTCCATTAACATTACTTAATACATATACATATAGTTTATGTATTATTTTCGTATTCTAATTCATATAGAAAATATATATAATATTTCATTCTTCGTACAAACTCGTATAATACTTCGTATTATACTCATTTTCATTACTTTGTACAATACCTAAATATCATACAGTTATTACTTATTCATTACTAATTCGCCTTACTTAAAAGTTTATAAATTAAGTCCACAAGCGAATTATTACTTTTTCCATAACTAGATTTTTATTACATAATCCATCTTACCTTGTTATTTCATCGTTACGTATTTCTCGGAAACTCAAAATTATATCCCGAGCAAATACCGATGAATAGTGTTTTTCGGAAAGTTTCTCGAAAAACTTTTATTTTCGTCTTGGAAATTTAAACACTTTAATTCTTCCACGTAGCTTAAATACTATGATATTCTAACATTAATAGGTTATACAATGTCAACCATCTTGATAACACATGGAATATGATTTTATTATTATTTAATTTAATAAAATTATTTTATAATAAGATCCGAATTTCTCGATCGTTACATAGTTCAACTGAGCAATTACACTTTGTGTAAACAAATACTTGAATGTTTTCATCATTTAGCACCATAGTTGAAGTTCAATTATCATATTTGGTGATATTGCGAGTCTTGCACACCACGTGTTCAACAAATTGAGTAAGAGAATGATTAGAAGAATTTGTTATCGAATTAACTGCTATGGCTCCTAAGACACCTCTATTTATTTATGTATCAAATCATGGAAAAGGGCCATCATGGTCTCCTATTAGGTGGCACCGACATTGATAAGGCAAAAGATAAATGTCTATAACAATAGGTTCCCTAGGGAATGATGAAGACGGATTCTCCCTGTCGTCTTTAGAAACCATGATCTGATGGTACCCAGCGAAGCAATCAACAAAAGAATACATGTCATATTGAGTCGTGTTGTATATTAGTATATGGATAAAAGGTACTAGGAAATTGTCTTTGAGACGAGCTTTGTTCAAATCCCGGTAATTCACGTATACTCGTACCTTCCTTCTGGGCTTAGGCTTAAGAACTATATTGGAAAACCACTTAGGGTAGGTTGATACCATGATGATGCCAGCTTTGAATTGTTTAACAATTTCTTCCTTGACTTTCAGACTCCACTCAAGTTTTTATCGCCTGATCTTCTACTTGACTGGCTTGAATCCTACTTTAATGGGCAGGCGATGAATGACAATATCAGTAGACAAACTGATCATGTCCTTATGTGACTATGCAAACACATCCTGGAACTGGATTAGTATAACAATTAAGTATTTTCTTTGGCTTGGGGTATGGTCAATGCCTATCAGGATTTCTTTAGGGTTTTCTGAGGTTCCGATATTGACAGAGGTGGTTTGATGAAGGTTTGGTTTGGGTTTATCTTTGACCCATTCTTTGATCTCCTCAGGCACATTCATATTGTGGCATCCCCGAATCCGGGTCCCAAATCGCCGCGGATCCGGTATACTATTTCTATAACTATTTGCGGAAGATATAAACATAAATTGTTTATACATTACATTACACATTATTTTCCCCAAAATCGAGTAACATTAACTTAAACACAATTCATAAACTTTCTAACATATAACAGTTTATCAAACTATACTATTACAAAATAGCCGCACATTTATCCCAAGCTGAACTTGGCATTAACCTTTTCCTGTATCCGAACGCATTCACCTTATCTGCAATGTTTTATCATGATATAGCAAGGGTGAGCATGAAAGTTGCCCAACAAGTTTAAATACAACAATATAACGATATATCATGATTGAAGAGTATGAATAATAAGCTGGCTATAATTCATCAATATAGTTGAGAATTATCACGAACAAACTTTTGACTGAAC
Organism: Panax japonicus; assembly: GCA_020205505.1. NCBI lineage: Eukaryota > Viridiplantae > Streptophyta > Magnoliopsida > Apiales > Araliaceae > Panax > Panax japonicus. Next base: position 35,971,547 of record CM035097.1, on the reverse strand, counting down.
AAGTTTTAAACATGAACAAACATTTCTGAACCAACTGGTAATGAAGGTGATCAGCCTTTCATACCTGACTTATACATGCAAAATGTACAGAGTACAATTTTTCATGGCAATCAGCAATGATTAACCATAAGCTTGAATAAAATACTCTTAGTAGAGTTAAGTAAAAAGAAACTTGCCAGAACTGTTGATTACTGCTACGCAATTTATATCGCTTTACCCCGAAGACCTAATATTAGTAATATAGATCTCTAATATTAGAATAATATCATCACAGTATAATACTGTTATATATACATATCCACAGAATAACCTAAACACATAGCACATATGCCTATCAGTTTATACAACACATAAGACTTGGTATTAGGTCAAACTATTTCAGTTTGACTTGAAACCGACACAATTCTAACATCCCGACGGTCTAGTCGGTCAACACTCGAGTTTAAGTTCAATTAAACTCTGCTTAAACGCTTAACAATTATCCCAGATAATTATCTTATCACTCAAAATAATTTTTAAAGACTTATAATAATTTCCAGATAATTATTACCATTTATCACCATTTTTCAATCATGAAAACCATATTTAAATGAAATAAATACCACATAATTCCTTAATCATTAATATTCATTTAATATAAAATATTAATAAAAATTATTACATAATATTATAATATAATCATAATATTTCAAAATATTTTTAATACCTTAAAATCATAATTATATGATTTTTAAACACTTAAATCCATTATCCGATAATTGATATTAATATTAAGATATTAATATTTTCATACCAAAATATCAAAAGTTAAATTTTATAACTTAAAATATTTTTATAACACTTAAATCATTTTTATATGATTTTTAAAACATTAATTCTATTTTTCCATAATTTATTTAATATTTCTATTAAATAAAATAGTTATCATTAATATTGATTAATTAATGAATTTCATCATAAAATATTAAAAGTCATCAAAAATAACTTAAAATATTTTCTAACACCATAATATAATTTTTCATGATTTTTCATGAATTAAAACCATTTTTAAATAATTTATTTAATATAATAATTAAATAAATAAATACCTTTTATATTCCAAAAATATTAAATATTTTCGAAATATACTCAAAATAGTTAAAAACTATTTTTCAGAATTTAAAATAATTTTTTAGAATTTATTATGTATTTTTAATAATTTAAAACTATTTTTTTTCTATTTTTAATCATTTTTCAGAAAATCAGAAAATAAAATAATTATAATATGTCTCTAAAGGGGCCCTATAGCGACAGACCCGTCGCTATAGGTGTTCTTCAGCTGTTCTTGAGTGTTCTGGGTTGCTAAATTGTTAAGATTGTAGTACTTATGTAGTACTACAACTACAAATAATTGTCATGGTCAGAACATATCACAATTGAGAGATTCAAGCATCCAAAATATCTGACAACGCTGTTCTTCATTTCTGGGTTTTCCAAAAAATGGAGAACAGTCGAGGGTACTAGGTTTAGATCCTTATGATTTGCATTCTGAAATTGTTAATTACATTATAAAGGTTCATAACTGTAGAATAGATGTCAGGGTACATGTTTATATCATAAGATCATCATATCAACAACTAAGTCACAAGATTCAAGCCAGTCAAACCTTGTCAGAAATACGGGTCTTGAAGAAATCTGGGTTTTCCAGATTTTGTGCAAGGCAGTTGGTCAACACTACTTTGACCCTTTATAACTTCGTTCCTCTTCATGATCTGGGTGATCTAAAGCCTTTAACATGTAGTCTTCATGTCAGGCTACAACATCTAACAAACAACATGACCAAAAACATAAAACACAAGGAAGATCCGAAGGCTAGAACATCTTGTCAGACACTGTTGGGAAATCTGGGTTACCAGATTCACATTTCCGTGGTCGGTCAACGTGTTTTGACCGTCTGTATCTTTCAATATACACGTGATATGGGCTTGATACAAGTACCATATCAAAGACCATACAACATACTACACGTTCCAACAGTTAAAACACAAATACCAATAACAGACATCAGTCTATGAGGTCTGACATTTGACTGTTAGACACTAATTTTCCAGATTTCCAGATTTGAGAAATCTTTAAATTCGAGCATCAAGATGATATGGATCTAAGATTTACACTTACACCATTAACTTCCCGATTCAGGGTTTCATGCACCGAATTAGGGTTTCAAATTCCCAGAACTGAAATTAGGATTTCCAGTACCGGTTTCTAGGGTTTCTTGTTAAACGCTAGGATTTTCTAACCGAACGTTAGCGTTCTTAATATATACTTTGGGTTTGACACATATATAATTAATCTGGTCAACCCTTGACCCTTAACTACATTTTATACACATACATAACCATATTCACAGAACTGAATCACATAAATCCTTAATCCTGAATAATTCACCTAAATCCTTCATAGAATTTTGAAATCCTCAAAATTTCATCCCAATAATATCAAACGCATACACTTATTTTCTGTCTAGATATATTATTTCATTTTAAATCAATCATTTAAGCCCATATGAAAAGCCTGACCCGGGGTGGGGAGACTTAGTCTGACTGCGGTTGGGAAACTCCACATTAACAAAAAAAAAAGGTTTAACTCTACATCAAAGTTGTAGTCATTGTGGAGATTTAGCATTCCATTGGCAAGGCTAGACAAACCCAACTCTAGAGTCCTAAAAACAAAATGCTTACACATAATATATGAGATTGTTTGATCATACAAAGTGTTAGCAAAACTAAGACAAAAGTAAATGCTAGTACTGTGCAACAAAAATAAGTAGTTAATAATATCTACATTTTAGGGCAGATGGACTTTTTGCCCTTTTTACCTTTTTCGGTAGATACAAGGAGTGCTTCTCCAGTTGCCTAGGGTCAAGTCTTTGTGGACAACTGTGATGAAGGGATAATTGACTTCATCCCCCTCTTTGATGATGATTGTGAAACCCCATATTTTATGAATAAAGAATTAATTTTCTCGAAATAATTTTTTTAATATTATGGTGTGAATTTGAGATAATATTACAGTTGTGGGTAGTATTTATAAATTTTGCAAAGTATGCAAGTTGTTATATTATATTCGATTGGTCAGGGAATATTCTTTGTGTTGGAAAATATTCGTACGACGGTACAATTATTGGTGAACCCCACAACGAAATTATTGTCAGATTGAGAAAACGACAAAAATATTTTATTGAAAATAACGGCGGAAGTTTTACCGTTGATACTGTTGAATTACTGGGTAGTAAAAGTACAGTAATACGCGTTGTTGCATAGTTGTACACGGTATTGATTATTGATATTTATGTGAGAAGTCGCTCAGTTTGATTCAATTATTGTCGATTAATAATATGAATTATTATAGCGATGATGACGTTTTGTTTTATTCGTATTATTAACGTAATAAAACAGAAATATCTTTTTATATAAAACAGAATACTTTATTAAAGTTATTCTAGAAATAGAATATATTATATTTTATTATGCATAGTGTTTTGCATAGTGTTGCATAGTGTTTGCATAGTAAAAATCTTTTTATATAAATAGAATATATTATATTTTATTTAAAAGATTTTTCTTTAAATATGGACCGTCAGATTAAAGTAAATCAATCTGGACCGTTCATGGATTAGTTACTATGCATTCCATTTTCCTATAAATAGAAGCTCATTCCTTCATTATTTTCTTACGAATTAACTGAACTCTAGAGAGAGAAACTATAGAGAGATAGAAGAAAAGCTTTTTGCTACTTAACTTTTCTTTTCCTATATCCAGTTTCTGTTACGGTAAGGGGTGTTATTCTTTCTTATTCATGAAGAGAACTGTTGTTATTCCATTTCTTATTATTCTGTTGGAATAACATATATACGCGGTCTACCCTATACTTGGTGACATTCTTCTATTATTCTGTTGGAACATCTTGTCTGTGTGTTTTACACCGGACCTGGTTCCGTCATTATTATTATTCCGTTGGAACATCCTGTCTGTGTGTTTTACACCGGACCTGGTTCCGTCTTTATTATTATTCCGTTGGAACATCCTGTCTGTGTGTTTTACACCGGACCTAGTTCCGTCTTTATTATTTTGTTGGATCATCCTGTCGGTGCAAATTTTGCCTGACCTGGTTCCATTATTATTATTCTGTTGGAATAACCTGTCGATGCGAAGTACCGCATGCATGGTGATTTCTTTTGTTATACCATTCTTTATTATACTCAGTTGGTTAAAGTTTTGACTTCTATACTCCATGAAATTAGTGGAATATCCTTGTTATTTGCGCTTCATCCAGTATCTTTTCATGGAAATATTCTTCTGATCATTCTTGAATTTTACTCTACAAAGCAGTATCATGTTGATAATTTGAACGTTATTGGTTCATGGATAGATTAATTCTTGAACTTGTTTTATTGAATTTTTATATCATTGTCATCATCCTCGTGTTTATATTTTTTTTGAAAGTCATCTGTGGCCTGTAGTGCATGGATGGACTTAGTATGATTATGACCAGGGATTATTCGGTGTAATCATGACCGTAATGTTACAAATAATGTGAAAATTAAAAGTCATCATTGGCCCGTAGTGCATTGATGGACAGTTTTTGGTATGATTATGGCTATGGATTCTCTTCGGCCAAGGGAGCAAAGATGAATTGTTTTATGGCATGATCAGGATCGTTGATGAAAACACGATTATCTTTGGCCCGTAGTGCATGGATAATTCGTGGTCGTGATACTAAAGAATATCCTTGGTCTGTAGTACAGGGATGATTTAATGATGTGGATTATTTATTGAGCTGAGTCTCAGCGATAAAAGTGATGAAAAACTTTTTAAATCATAAAAGATAGTAGATTTCATTCTCTACTTGACTCTTTTAATGGATTTCTTGTTCCGCTACAGTTAAACTTGATATTTATTATATTTTATCAATTTAACATTGTCGAAGGCTAACGATAATTTATTCTGCATTATCTTAGTCATAATATTTCTTACTGGGCTAGTTGAGCTCACCCTTTCTTTCACTGTTCTCTTTAGGAAATGAGAACATAGCAGGGACTAGTCGGGGAACGGAGTGACGGTCCAGAGAATAACATTAGTAGTCCTCACTATTCTGTGAAATAGTGTATTAATAATTGTAATGAGGACTCTTTTTGAGTTTTTATAATCTCTAGTAGACAATAATTGTATTCAAACTCACAGTTATGTTTTGTCGTATTGTACACGATAGTTATATTAGTAAGTTGTATTTGAATTATGTACCATGTATCTGACGACCCAAGATGGGTGATGTATACCTAATTTTGGGGGCGTCACAATGATCATTACCAAATTCATATCAGGGTCAATATTTTTCTTTGCCAAGTTCTCCTTAGCCCTATTTATGCGAGGGGTCAAGATTTGATCTTCTGAACAGTCATCATCTAGGATATCATCGATCATACCCTCAGTACGTACTAGAAAGTACATTTTTGATAACCAGTTCTTCACTTCTTATTTGAGTCTTTGAGTCCTTTCCTCGCTTTCTTAATCCGGAATCAGGACTTCTTTTCCACTAGTCGGCTTGGGCCTAGTAATCAATATACCTACAATGGAAATATGAATTTTCCTTAGATGCATGCAATTGTCTAGGCTGTAAACCCAAGGATATCATTTCATGACGTGCCGACATTACTTCGGTGGAAACTCAGGGCTTCAAAGTTGGGGCCCCGATAGGTTGATATCGAGTGTTGTTCACCTCAAGGGCTTAAAAACTGACATGCTTAACTCCTTCATTGAGACTGATTGGAGGCATATCGCTTTGCGCATGAACAGGATATTCTGGTGCAGCATTGACAATTATCATATTACCGTTGATGTTGTATTTGACATGTTGATGAATGGTAGATGGAAGTACTCCTGCCATATAGATCCATGGCCTTCCCAACAACAAATTATATCCTGTGGTGATGTTTAGCACTTGAAAAAATATGTAATAGGTATGTGGACCGATTGATGAATGTGTTATATATACACAAATTAGGTACTTTTGAGTTTGATAATTTGGAAATCCTAAGATAGTTTATTTGGTTTTTATGTGTTTTCATTTTATTGTTGTGTAATGTATTTTTATATTATTTTTATGTATTTTGTATTAGTTTTATGTGTTTTTACTTTATTTTGTAGGAATTGGATAGACTGTCATTTGGGTTAATTGTTGGAATTGCCAAATTCTCATTTTCCATTTGCCATTGACATAGAAGTCCCATGAAGCCTAGGTTTTCCCATGATCCGGCCATTATCTGTCTAAACTCCAAGAAATAAAGTTATATATCAATGTCTCCTTTTTCCAATCATCTTGAATCTCCTCAATCGGAGTTTAGATGCGACACTTATGGCCATTTTCCCAACGGGTGTCAAATCTGGAAACTACCAACTGCCATTTGCATAGTAGTCACTTCATGACCGATTTCATTATTGTTCCAGCCATTATTTCGAAGAACTCAAAGAATAAAGGTTGTAGATCTCCCTCTTCTCTTTCTGGATCATCTTAATTTTTCTCAATCAGAGTTTGTATGAAAAAGTTATGGCTATTTTTCCAACAGATGTTGTAGCTGAAAATTCTAGAAAATGAACTGGCGCTGCAGCGCTCCTACCAAGGCAAAATCCGGCGCTGTAGCACCTCTTAGAAGTAGCTTAGTCCATTTTGCAGCGCTGCAGCTCCCCTTTTCAAGGCAAATCAGGCACTACAGTGCCAGTCACAAATTTTTAATAGATTTCAACCTTTAAATGCCTAACCTAATGACCCATTACCTTATTCCTTCACTTCTTTTCATTTTATCTTCTTTTTTGCTATCAAAGGGAAGAGGGAGGCGGCTAGACATCAAAGAGGGAGGCAATGGTCTTTGGCTATTGTTCTTCATGAGCTTTAATGGAGGTGCTCTAATGGAGTTTTATCTACCAAAATGGGGAAGCCATTCCTTTATCTTTTCTTTGTTTTTTCCTTTATGTATTTATTAGTTTGGGATCATTAAATGTAATTGAACCCTTTGCTTAGCTTTTATTGAATAACTTTCTCTTTGATTGACACTATATGAATTGGTTCTCTATATTTTATGTTTAATGTTTAATTGCTAAGGAATTAGTAATTAATTTGGTAATCTATATGAAATTGGAAAATGCATTATAGATGTTGACCATTAATAAATTTACATGTGTTTATGCTTGTTCTACATGTGTTGGAATACATAATTTGTGTATAGGATATGAATATACCTATATGCCATGTGTAGTCAATTTGAGAATCTAAGCTTGAATTCCTTGTCTAATGTTAATTCACATAGGAATATGATGGGTTATGTAACTAGGATGTTCCTTTTAGCTCTATTCCCTTTTGGGTAGATCAAGAGAGGATATGTTTATATGAACCTTGGAAGAGGTATATGAATACTAATGAATTCTTGGTTGACAATTCATCTTGACCATTATGATCAATTGGACAGTTAGGAGATGTAAATGAAGCATTGCACGCCAAGTGTTCGACAAAATGCTTATGTGGGGATATTGTGTTCTTATGCTCATTAACTATCTATTTATGTTATATATTTATGTTTTGTAGCGTAAATGCAATATTTAGCTTTTATCCCTTCAATCAATTGTTTAAATAATATTGAGACCATATAAAGTTAGTACTTTGTTAACCATTAGAGATAATTCCTCGTGGGTTCGACAACTCTCTTATCAGTATATTACTTGTTGACCGCGTATACTTGCTCGTGTTTTTCGGTTGGGAAATTGACCAACAAGTTTTTGGCGTGATCAAAACCTACTTGAGCAATGAATCAATAAGTTTGAACAATGGCCTTAAAGATGTCAAAATATGATAACTCTAGAAAAATTTCAAAGTGGCACAATGTGTAGGATTATAACTTGCTTGTTAGTCATACCTTGCTTTAGATCCTTTCCGTGTGTGTGTATCCTTTTGCACTAAACCAATTATATCTCGTGTCAGGAATAAGAATGTGAATGTTATTCCTATTTACATATGATTTGATTATGATATATATGAATAAATATGTAAGTATGCTTTCATTAAGAAAAGTTGTAAAGTCCTTTTATAGATAATAGAAACATGTGTACAAGGACTTAGAATGAATTGATTAAATATGTTAGGTTGATCTTACATAAGCAAAACTGCTTTGTAAAGTCCTTAAAAAGAAATGATGTATAAGGTCTATAAACATAGAAAGATCAAGCATGTTAGGTTGATCTTATGATGTAATAGATAGGCTTGTCTGATCGTCGAGTACTGCACTAGAAATCGTAGTCTGCAATGAGAGTCAAGGAAACTCGAGAGCTACCAAGGTAGAATCGTATTCTGCAAGATAGTAGTCTTGGAGTTCGTAGACTGCCAGGAGAGACGAGGAAAGGATCGTAGTGTGTCGAGGAGAACTTCCTCAGGGCCGTAGTCTGCTGAGGAAGTCTTGTTCAGAATCGTAGAGACAACCTGCCTACGAGCCTACCGAGTATCTGCCAAAGCCAAGTCAAGAATCGTAGACTATACTTAGAGTCGTAGATTCTACTGATCATATCAGAGGCAGAGATCGTAGTCGAACAAGATCAGATAAAGACAACAAGCACACTGACAGACATCATAGAGTGTCAAGATCTGATCTCGAAGTCGTAGACATTTGATTGTAAGACTCAAGAACAAAATTTTCCATATTTGTAAAATCATCAAATTTGAGCCTCTAGATGTTATGGATGTAACATCTGGCAACCCAGATCATTGATTAACACCTTATTCCACATGATTAAACATAAAAACACCAGATCTAACATAACATACTTGATAAAAAAAATTGGCTTAGGGTTTATACCTTTCTTGGACAATTTCTTGATCTAGAGTTTCTGATTTACTGTTGTTGATTGTGGGGCTGTGTTAAGGGACTAATATTCATATATATTTCGTAGGTTTGGTCTTGAGAGGAATTGTCTATGTATTTGTAAATAATTGGGCTCAATAATGAAGACTTTCTCTCTCTTAAATTATCAAATCATGTATTGATGCAATCATGTAGCTGATATAATTGAATGCTAGATGCTATATTGGTAGGTTAGGATGTTTGCCATAATTTGCTAACAATAATGCACAATAATTCACTAATAATACACTAATGGGACAAAAAGGGCATTTTGGTAATTTCCACACCAATAATTGAATTCTACCTTTAATAATGCACAAGGGTATTTTAGACTTTTCACTTTTAACCTCAAGGGCATTCTTGTCATTGGTTACAACCCTTAGGATTTAGGGTTTAGCACTTTAGGATTTAGGGTTTAGGGTTTAACCCTAAAGATTTAACAAATTAAATACAATAATTTAAAATTAGGGTTTTCAATAGAAATTAGGGTCTTTAAAATTAACAATTAGGGTTTACTAATTATCAGTATATCTTACTATCACAGTAATAACGATTTCTAATTACAGAAATTCTAATACACAGTAAAGTTCATATAACACAATTACTACCCAGTCTCATCTCATAACTGAGTTTAATAATTAGGGTTTAACAACACAATATTAGGTTATGACCTAATTTACCACGATTGACCAATCGTTATTTGTCCACACATATACAGTACATATTTATAGCACTACAAAATTAATATACATATAATATTATATCATTATCATCATTCCTTATCCAGAAGCAGAATTAGGGTTTATCAGACTAGTATTAGGGTTTACTAGTAACATTTAAAACTGTTCCACATATTAACATTACACACACATAACATACATATCTATAACACTGACAAATAATAATATAATATTATTATTCTCATTCTTTGATCAAAAATCAAAAATTAAGGTTTGTATTCCATATCTGATTTATTTGTCATATATAACATTATTAATTAAGTTAACTAATTAACTTAATTAACCTGAAATAAATTCATATAATAAAATAATTATTATAATAATGTTGTCATCATTTCATATATTATTTAATAATATCAAATCATATTTACATGGAAAATAATTAATAAAACATTTCTGCTTACAAAATTAATTACTGTAAAAAGATAATTTGTAATAATTAATAATTCTAAAATTATTTCTAATTTTTCAAGTAATAAATATATTTGCATTTATCATTCACATTACATGACACATATTCTCATCATTAAATAAAAAAAAATTATACACAAAATTTCTGATTTAATTTTATAGAAAATATCGGGATATTACATTCACCCTCCCTTATAAGGATTCCGTCCCCAGAATCACTGTTTAAAACCTATACTTGCCAGGGTACATAACATACATAATCATTACAAGTAGATCTCGATCAAAATTGATCGAACCGATCTTTAACTATTCACATAATGTTTGTCTATCTGCTTAAACGAAAATTTGATTTCTAATAGAACTCAATTTCCTCCTTCAAAATAATTTATAAAATAATATATTATATATATAAGAAAATCATATATAAGAAAATAAAATTGGTTCGAGTAATAAATTGTTAGGGACAGAATTGGTACAGTAGACAGTAGAAATAGTCAAAGTTATCCGAGCACGACTAGTAGCAGCTCAAGATAGACAGAAGAAATATGCTGATCCACATCATAAGAATATCGAATTTGAATCAGGTAGTTATGTTTTCTTGACGGTCTCTCCTTGGAAGGAAAAGATCAGTTTCAGAAAGAAAGGGAAATTGAGTCCAAGATTCATTGGACTATTTGAAGTACTGAGTAGAATCGGAGAAGTTACGTACGAGGTAGCCCTACCTCCAGCACTCGAGAATGTCCATAACGTCTTCCATGTTTCTGTGTTACGACCCTACAAAACTGATTACAAGCATGTAATTGAATACGAACCCCTATATTTTGACAAAGACTTATCTTACGAATAAATTCCTATTCAAATTGTCGACTAAAAAGAAAAAATTCTCAGAAATAAAGTAATACCTTTTGTTAAGGTAATTTGGAGGAACCACAACGCTGAAGAAGCTACGTGGGAACTCGAAGAGAATATGATGAAGAATTACCCTCATTTATTTACTTAACTTATGTGTAAGCGATTCTGGGGACAAAATCTTTGTAAGGGGTGAGAATGTAACGGGTCAAAATTATTGAGTCGTGATTCTGGGAACAAAATCCTTTTAAGGGGGAAAGATGAGACGAACGAGATTTTTGTAATTTAATTCTTAATATTTATTGAAGTAAATAAATATTTTCGATGATTTAATTATTAGATTAAATAATTAATTGATGCAATTGTGGTAGATTAATTTAATTATATGTGTTACATGTATTAAATTAATGTGGAGAATTTGATTATTCGATGTATGTAATTATGTGAGCTTATGGTATTAAAAGAAATATTTAATAAGCCTATTGGTATTTTAATTAATTTAATTACTAATTAAAGAGTTAATAATTTAATATAATTAATTAATGAGAAAATTAATTATATGATTATGTGAATTTATGATAAATTATTATATTTTATTTAAATTAAATTAAATAAGATATTGATTTATTTCGTAAAGGGGTGTGACATGATTTAAACTATAGTGTAAGAGAATCATTAAATTAATTGGTTTTGAAATCTATTAAGCCTAGCCAAACATGGCCTTAGTGGGAGTTATGGGTAGTTAACCCATGATGTGTAACTGACCATAATGTGCGTCAGTTCCTTTCCTTTATACGTATTCTTTTCTTTCATTTGCTACTAAGTTTGGAAAAAATAACACTGAGAGCTAGAGAGATTATAGAGAGAATTTAGAGAATTTTGTGAGAAACTCAGTGATTGAAGAAAGCACCTAAGCCTACAATTATACACTTTATACTCTGGGTAATTTCTCCAACCCAATTTCTATTTTACGTATTTAAGATTTCATGAAAATAGCTTTCAAAACTTCTGTAAAGTCTCTGTAAATTGGAAGGAGTATGGATTACGTACATATATGTGTTAAGATGTTATTTTAATGTGTTTCTCTATGTATTAGATTGTTCCCTATCATCAATTTCATAATATTACATCGTATATGATTGCTTCAAAATTATAGAGTTTTGGTTTTGGCCATATGGCCCTTATACATAACTTTAATATGTCAAACATAAATGATTTCATAAAATTTACACTCGTATATTATTATGCATGTTAATACGAAGAGACCAAACTTTAAATGAACGGATTCGGTGTTATAACGAATCCGTAATATTAATTTCATGATTTATGTTCAAAACCTTCAAAAACATCAAGAACAGTAAAATTTAAATATTTTAATTCTGTAATTATGTGTTTTAAATGGTTAAAGTCGCTCTATAAATGTTGGGTAATGATTATATATGAATTCTAACATATGGGTATGATTAAATTCGTGTAGTAATAATTTAATTGGAATTTTTTTGGATATGTTCTGTAATTTTTGCAAATTGCAGAACAATTTCTGGTTCGCCGCACCGCGGCACCAGTCTCTTGCCTTAACATCCGCACTACAGCGCCACGGCGCCGCAGCGCCAAGAGTCCGGCCGCAGCGCCATCGCGCCGCAGCGCCGAGTACCAGTACAACAGTGGCGCCGCAGCGCCACTCTCGAGAAAGTCCAGAAATGAATTGTTTTTAAATGTTCAAGTCTAGCAATGTGATAGCAACTTCATTTAAAGAACATAGAGATAAGTTAGAAGTATATTGAGATATTAAAATAGATGCTTAGCATGTAAATAACATAATTACGTGTGGACTGAATTATTGAATGCATAGTTAGCTTATTGTTCGTGAAATCTAATTATTGACCATAAGTGTAGTAAATTACTATGTATAGTCATGAATTCGAGTTAGACAAAAGAATAAACTTATGATATTTAGTACGTTGTAATTGACTGGTATCGTGAACGTAATTGATATATATGATTTAAATCAAAGAACGAGTTTAATTAAAGTGTAATCTATGCACGAGACAAGTTTCCTACCCCTACTTGTTATCATTGTTCAAGTTTATTATTTACCTTGAGTAAATTCTCATTACTATTATTCAAGTTCGAATTGTTATATTAAAGATTTATTATCCTTTCAAAGTATGAATTTGTTATAAAATATTTGTTCTATTGTATACTTCTTGAGATTATTATTCAATTTGAATATCATTATTGTTGAACCTTGTTAGACTACTGAACCTTATTGATTCGACTAGTCCATAGTTGATGAACGTTCTAAATTTCAGAACCCTTATTGAATTATCCAAACCAAACTTCCTTTGGTGTGGACTCGAATGTCAAACTGAGATGAACAACCCTGCAAAGGGATTTACTTTATGTGTTAGCGTTAAGATATTGTGCACAGTATGGTACTAAGGGTTGATCCCCCTAAGTACGAGAAGAAGAGTCCATAGTCTTATGACTGTTAAAGGTTTCAAGTATAACCCTTGATAACCTAGGACATAGTTCAAGGTCTTATGACCTTCAGAAATCTTTTGATTCTTGTTATTCATTCTTGATTCAAAAGTTGATCTTTTATTTTAGAAGTCTTTGATTTATTCATATGTTATTATTTCATTATTATATTGTTATACTTGTGGGCAATCATGCTCACTCTTGCGTAATAATAACATTGCAGTTAAGAACGAAAGAGCAGACGAACCTTCCACTAGTAAAGGCAAGGGCAAGCTTAGCAAGTAATGAAGATTGAATATTTATGTGGTTATGTAATGATAATTAGGATTGATGTTACTTAAGACTTATTTGTTTATGTTTTCGCACAGATGATTTAAGGTTTAGAGTAACCTGGGATTTATTTTTTTGTAGTTGATGTAACTCCATAAGGGGAGATTTATTATTATTTCTATCTATTTCTTGGTTTGCATTTATTTATGGGTAGATAGATGGATGATGTTTGTACAGTGAACACCAAATCCTGTGGAAATGGAAGTACCGGATTTGGGGGTGTCACAAATCCCCCAAACTGAACTGAGTTCTGAATCATCTGAATAGTCCTAGGCTTGATCTCAAAAGTATTTGTAGCAATCGCAGGCCTGGTGATACTTGACTGAAGCTCAGCCACCTTAGGAGTAGCATAATCCTTCAGCGCTTTTTGATCTTCTGCAGCCATTATTTCTTCCTTCTCAGAGTTCTTGAAGTTTTCCTTTGTATCTTTGATCCACTTACTTAGCCTTTGAAACTATTTCTCGATATCATCCTCGAAAAGAAGCAAGTCTGGCTTCTTAGACCGTGTTTGCATAAACTAACTCAAAGAACCTGAAATAGGAAAGAACAAAACAAAAGAAAAAAATGTTTATATTAAACTGATATTGAAAAATATTAAAATCAATATTATCCCCAGCAACGGCGCCAAAACCTTGTTAGTCGAAATCTAATTACGCTCACACGCAAGTGCACATGGTCAACAAGTAATATAATGATAAGTAAAAGTATCGTTCCCACGGAGATTAGCAAGAAATTAAACCTCTCAAATACAAGCTTTCTATTAATCCAAATTTTATTAAATTATCCAAATCAATGATTATAACTAAGAAAAACTAAGAAACTAAAAATACCATTCAATCAACACAACTTAAAACCCATACTTTTAAGCAAATATTGGAGAATTAGGCTTACAACTTCAATTTAAGTCTCAATCCGATTATTACACATTATTCCAGTTCAATTCACTATCCTAGTTTATTAATCAAGAACACTAAGTAGAATTAGTCATCTCTCAATGCACTAATACCATATTAACTTAAATCCACGAATTAGATAGAATTAAGCCAAACACCCTAATCAACTAATTCAGTATATCTCTATATGAATTATAATGAAATAAGGTTTAAATTCAAGTTCTCTAACCGATTACATGTGATGTTAAGCATATCTCTACCCTAACATTCATCAAGATTCCATTCAAGAATAGAATTCAAGAACACATGTTAAAGTGATTAAGTATAGATTCATACATCATCTCTCGAGTCCATACAAATCTGCATAGAATTGGCGATCAAGCAATTCAGAAATTAAATCACAAATCTCAATAGATAAACTGAATAATAGATCATTAAACTAAAATTAAGGCTTCATAATCATCGTTCAACCATAAAGATACATCATAAGCCTAATAAGTAACTTAGTTCATCATAAATGAAATAAAAACTGAAATAATAAAAGAATCCACCATCCCAATTACAATAACTAAATTAAAGAAGTAGAATGAATACAAAACAACCCTTCTTCTCTCCAACTTGCAATCTTCATGATTCTGACCTTCAATTCCTTCCTACAATGCTCTTCAATCAAATTAGGGCTCAAGATTGTTAATTGGTTGATTGTTGTTATCTCCCTTGTTGTTATGTTATCTCCAGCACAAGACATGTATTTTGTCCCAAAACCCGACGCCAATTGAAGTCCCAAACCATGCCAACCTCCTTCCTTCATGTTGTTATAGAATTACAATTGAAACAGAACTCTCTCTCTCTCTCTCTCTCTCTCTCTTGCCCCGACGCCAATTGAAGTCCCGGTGGGGTTTTTTTGTTCTATAGAGGCCCGCCCCGGCGAGGGGTCATTCTATTCCTACCCAAGTACCCCCCGCCCCGACAGGGGTTTTCCTTGTATAATGTTTGCCCTAGCGGGGGGTAGTTCTGCAACTACACATTTTTGCTTAATTTGTTGCCACATCTTGTCACAACGCCACCTTTATGCCACCAATGCTATGCCATGCCACCTAAACATAAAACAAACATAAACAAATAAAAATGAAAATAAATATATAGGATTAAAACAGTTTAAGCTCGAATTAGAAGCCGATTTTTAGGTATAAAACCCACTCATCACCAGAGTTAGGAAAGTTGGTTATTACTGTAGGAATTGTATGAAACATTATGATAATGTGTTACATTATTAAAATCATATAATAGGAGTACATTTAATGGTATGAAGTGCCAAGTAGCACAATAAAATCATATGTGACTTTTTAATACATAAATAGTTAATTAATTGTGCATCTCAAAAATTTGGAAGAATTTGAATGTTAGAAAAATAGACATTTAATATTAAATATTATTATAATATTGTTATGTGAGTACTAAGAATATTTATGGAGAATACTCGGTCAATAATACCTAACTGCATTATTTTATCATTATTAAATATTAATTTATGTGAACCTAATGTACATGGATTATATGATATAGGTACATATATAATCCCTAACTTTTCATTATATAGTAACATGTGTACATTAAAATTACATTAGGGAAACCAAAAGGGGATTAAAATGACTACATTGGAACCAAATGCTAAGGATTAAGAGACTTGTCTCAAATTCAGTTGCCCAAACAGTGTTCCATTTCCCTTTACATGAGCTTCCGAGCTTTGAACAGTAGCTACAAGGTAGGTGATGATGGCTACAAAAATAGCTGAGGGAGAGTGGTTGAGTGTAACGATCCCAAAATTCATACAATAATATTCTCCTTCTCGGTTGTTAACAATACAACTTTAATTTATCTTTACATCATTATTCGATGTTAAACTTAATAAAATGCGGAATAATTTAAATTTTTCTATCTTCTTACTTTAATTCCTTGAATCAAAACCTTTATCATCTACATGTCTTTGAATCATATATAATCCATGATTCATGATGTGATAAAAATATGTAACTGCAAGTGCACAGTGTCTAATTGAAGAACTGACAAGTACAGGTCGAACCCACAGAGACTAGATTAATTCTTTAATATATCCTTAATTAATATTTTAGGAAAATTAGAAATAAATATGGTGGAGAGAATTTATTAACTAAATTATGCAAACAATTATTTAATAACGGAAACTATTAATGAGAAAAGATACCTAGGAATTAGAATCCACCAAATATTAGCATAATAAATAATTTCTTATTTCCTAAATCAATTCACAAATTATTCTCCTTTCCCTTTAAAATAATGATTCATATAATTAATATGGGCAAGCATAAGTTATGAAAAATTCACAGATTAACTATAACTTATCACAACCTCGCAATCAATATAAAAATCATATGCAATTTATGCAGAGGAAAATTTGAAGGCGAAAATAATTAGGCATTAATTATGGAACGGAAAGAAAATATAATTATGAAATACTTAGTTTCATCATAATCCTAGGTATTAGAAATTTAGCTAGCCATGGAATTAAAAACAAAAATAAATAATACTAGTACTACAATTAGCATGAAATAAGAACAATAATTAAAAAGAGAATTTCTATTATATAAATAAAAGAAAGTTACAAATACTCCCTAACAGTATGTTCCACACGTGATTTGAATAACAGAGACAAACTCTAAATATCTTCTCACTCCTACACTAGTGAAAAACTAAGAACAATAAAATAACAAGTTGTGACGCCCCCAAAATTAGGTATACATCACCCATCTTGGGTCGCCAGATACATGGTACAGAATTCAAATACAACTTACTAATACCACTGTCGTGTACAATACGACAAAACATAAACTGTGAGTTTGAATTTAAATATTATCTACTAGAGATTATACAAACTCAAAAGGAGTCCTCATTACAATTATTAACACATTATTTCACAAAAATAGTGAGGACTACTAATGTTATCCTCTGGACCATCACTCCGTTCCCCGACTCGTCCCAGCTATATTCTCATTTCCTGAAGAGAACAGTGACGAAAGGGTGAGCTCAACTAGCCCAGTAAGAAATATTATGACTAAGATAATGCAGAATAAAATATCATTAGCCTCCAACAATATTAAACTGATAAAATATAATAGACATCAAGTTTAACTGCAGCGGAACAAGCAATCCATCAAAAGAGTCAAGTAGAGAATGAAATCTACTATCTTTTATGATTTAAAAAGTTTTTCATTACTTTTATCGCTGAGACTCAGCTCAATAAATAATTCACATCATTAAATCATCCCTGCACTATAGGCCAAGGATATTCTTTAGTATCACGACCACGAATTATCCATGCAGTACGGGCCAAAGATAATCGTGTTTTCATCAACGGTCCTGATCATGCCATAAAACAATTCATCTTTGCTCCCTTGGCCGAAGAGAATCCATAGCCATAATCATACCAAAAACTGTCCATCAATGCACTACGGGCCAATGAGGACTTTTAATTTTCACATCATTTGTAACATTACGGTCATGATTACACTGCATAATCCCTGGTCATAATCATACCAAGTCCATCTATGCACTACAGGCCACAGATGACTTTCAACATAATATAAACATGAGGATGATGACAATGATATAATAATTCAATAAAACAAGTTCAAGAATTAATTTATCCATGAACCAATAACGTCCAAATTGTCAATATGATACTGCTTTATAGAGTAAAATTCAAGAATGCTCAGAAGAATATTTCCATGGAAAGATACTGGATGAAGCGCAAATATCAAGGATATTCCACTAATTTCAAGGTGTATAGAAGTCAAAATTTTAATCAACTGAGTATAATACCGAATGGAATAACAAAAGATATCACCATGCATGTGGTACTTCGTATAGACGGTTATTCCAACAGAATAATAATAACGGAACCAGGTCAGGTGAAATTCACACCGATAGGATGTTCCAATAAAATAATAAATGCAGAATAATAAATGATGGAACCAGGTCCGGCATATAGCACAGACATGATATTCCGACAGAATAATAAAGACCGAATAATAAAAATGGAACCAAGTCTGGCGTATAGCACAGACATGATATTCTGACAGAATAATAAAGACAGAATAATAGAAGAATGTCAACAAGTAAAGGGTAGCCCGCGTATACAGGTTATTCCAACAGAACAATAAAGAAATGGAATAACAGAAGTTCTCTTCTTGAATACAAAAGAATAATATCCATTACCATAAAATAATACTTGATATAAAAGTAGTGAAGTAGCAGAAAACTTTTCTTCTATCTCTCTATAGTCTCTCTCTATAGTTTCTCTCTCTAGAGTTCAGTGAATTCGTAAGAAAATAATGAAGGAATGAGCTTCTATTTATAGGAAAATGGAATGCATAGTAACTAATCCATGAACGGTCCAGATTAATTTACTTTAATCTGACGGTCCATATTTAAAGAAAAATCTTTTAAATAAAATATAATATATTCTATTTATATAAAAAGATTTTTACTATGTAAATACTATGCGGGCACTATGCAAACACTATGCATAATAAAATATAATATATTCTATTTATAGAATAACTTTAATAAAGTATTCTATTTTATATAAAAAGATGTTTCTATTTTATTACGAATAAAATAAAACTTCTAAATCAACAATAATTGAATCAAATAATGTGAGATACTATGCAGCAACTATTTTAGCAATAATTGAACAAAATTGAGTGACTTCTCACATAAATATCAATAATCAATATTGTGTGCTACTATACAACAACACGTATTACTATACTTTTACTACCGAGTAGTTCAACAGTATCAACGGTAAAACTTCCGCCGTTATTTTCAATAAAATATTTTTGTCGTTTTTTCAATCTGACAATAATTCCATTGTGGGGTCCACCAATGATTGTGTCGTCGTATGAATATATCCTGTTTAAAACGAATATTCCCCGACCAATGGAATATAATATGACAACTTACATACTTTGCAAAATTTATAAATATTACCCACAACTATAACATTATCTCAAATTCACACCATAATATAAAAAAATTATTTCGAGAAAATTAATTCTTTATTCTTAATATCTAGGGTTTCACATAAGTGATCCTTTCTCTCTAAAATAAGAGGTCTATTTATAGGGAAAATAACTTTGAACCCTAATTTAGATTCATTGAACTTGGACACTTTGGTTCCCTTTCCATGTAGGATTCAACTTCCTAGTGGCAATCAACTTCTCAAGAAGATCTTCTATATAGACTTTCCTTTCTCTTGTTGGATTTGACTTCCACACCAATATTATTCCACCTCTTTCCTTCTCTTTGTAGAATTTTTTTTGGATATTCCTTATATGAATAAAAGCATTAAATATCCCTTGATCACTAATATTTTGACTTTATTGCAACAATTATTAAATCCTACAAAATAAAATAAAATATATTAATTTAATAAACTAATATAATTAAAAGGACAAAATTAGGGATAACAAAATGTATGAATTACGTGTTTATCAAATACCCCCATACCTAGCTTTTGCTCGTCCTCTAGTAAAATAAATAAAAATAAAAATAAATTAAACAAAAATTACACTACCCCATTTTCGTAGGAAACACAATTGCACTTAGCATGTGCAACAAGCCTTTAAACCCCAATGTTACCCCAAGTGGACTAGTTGTGTCTCGTGAGGGTTTGCAGTGAATATACCCACAAAATTCAAAAATAATTTTGGATTCAACAAATTATGAAATTGAAAGAAAGCTTCTAAATATCTATGGGCATTATACATAAGCAAAATTAAATTTAAAATCACACTTTCACTTTATCAAAAATACTCAATCTTTATTTTAGACACCATCCTTCATTAAATCAATTCCATATGATGCATGCATGTGTATATGATGTAACTCTTAGTAGGAATTTTTACCATAAAAATCAAGCAAGCTCATTTTTTTTCTTTTTTTTTTCTTTTTTTCTTTTTTTCATCTATTTTTTTCCAATTTTGATTCTTGACTTGTGCAATATCTCATTTTCTTAGGCTTTTTAGAGTTACCTATGTAGAGCGAGCGTTGGACCAATGACTCCCAAACCAAATGGCCACAAAACAAGACTAGTCAAGCTGCTTTTATCCATCACACTTTTCAGCGTGAATATCAATGCTTCCCGAGGCTTATATACCCAGTTATTTTGTTTAATGGACATTAAAGCAGTTATTTATTCTTTTTTCAACCTTTTTTTTTCTTTGTTGAAATTACTCGAATCATGGTTTATACACCACAACTAAGAATTAGTGCAAACGTGAAGTGCAAAAATGCTTGTGAAATCAATTTTAATCCGGATGGTATTTCAAACTAAGATTTTGTATCTTATCAAAAATTTAAGAGTTATAAATCTTTCAATTTTACTCATGAGTTTTGCTCCACAAACACTTATTAGAATTAATTCAATCCATAAAAAGTCAAACAAAATTTTTATTTTTTTTTTCAATTTTATATATATATATATATTGGGTGTTTTTTTTTCCTAAAAAAATAAAAAAAAAATCTAATACAATAATACAAATAAACTCCCCCCATACCTAAATCATGCATTGTCCTCAATGTGAAAATGAAAAATAGAGAACAAAGATATGAAAGAATTATACCTTGTACGATGGGGGAGAAACCGGATGACAGTATTGTACAAAAAAAATATACGTACAAACTTACAAGTGCAGTGCCAGTCATACTGAATTAGGTGGGTTAACAAGGTATACCACCTCCTCTGGTTCGGTCAGTATTTCTAAAAAGGGTTTGAGTCGTTGAACATTCACTTTGAGAATTTCTCCACTATTTGGATTTTCAATATCGACTGCCCCATGAGAGTAAACTACCTTCACTATAAAAGGTCCATCCCATCTAGAACGCAATTTGCCAGGGAATAAATGTAGCCTAGAATTATACAAGAGAACTTTTTGTCCAGGTGAAAACAATTTTCTCAAAATTAATTTGTCATGAAACACTTTTGTTCTTTCCTTGTAAATTTTAGCATTTTCATAAGCATCGTTCCTAATCTCATCTAACTCAGCTAATTGCAATTGTCTATGACTCCCACCGGTGGACATATCAAAATTCAACTGTTTTATGGCCCACAAAGCACTATTTCCTAGTTCAACAGGTAAGTGACAAGATTTCCCAAACACAAGGCTATATGGTGACATCCCTAAATTAGTTTTAAAGGCAGTACAGTAAGCCAACAATGCATCTAACAATTTTAGAAACCAGTCTTTTCTATTGGAACTCACCATTTTTTCCAAGATTTGTTTTATTTGCCTATTTGAAACTTCTACCTGACCACTTGTTTGAGGATGATATGATGTTGCAAGCTTGTGGGTGATGGAGTACTTTATTAGCAAGGATGCAAAAGGCTGATTGCGAAAATGTTTTCCTTGATCACTGATTATGGCCCTAGGGGTACCAAAGCAAGAGAAAATGTTCTCTTTCAAAAATTTGACAACAACTTTGTTGTCATTGGTCTTGGTTGGTATAGCTTCTACCCATTTAGACACGTAATCCACTGCAAGTAAAATGTACAAATTTCCAAAAGAATTTAGAAATGGGCCCATAAAATCGATTCCCCACACATCAAATAATTCAATGACCAGAATAGGTTGCATTGGCATCATATTCCTCCTAGTGATCCTCCCTAATTGTTGACACCTATTGCAATTGGCACAAAATGATGTGGCATCCTTGAATAGACTAGGCTAATAGAAACTACACTGGAGGACTTTGGCGGCAGTATTTTTGCCTCCAAAATGTCCTCCACAAGCTTGATCATGACAAAATGATAAAACACTTCTAAACTCTTGGTCGGGTACACACCTCCTAATGATTTGATCAGGATAATATTTGAACAAATATGGGTCATCCCAATAAAAGTGTTTGACTTGTGAAAGAAACTTGGATCGGTCGTGTTTGGACCAATGGGAAGGAAGTTCACTAGTCACTAGGTAATTCACAATATCAGCAAACCAAGGTGTAGCAGATATGGAGAAAAGTTACTCATTTGGGAAAGATTCATTTAAGGGCAGGTCAGAGTTGGACTCCACTACTAAACGTGACAAATGATCAGCTACCATGTTTTTAGACCCTTTTTTGTCTCGTATCTCTAGGTCAAATTCTTGGAGTAATAAGACCCAACGAATTAATCGGGCTTTTGAATCTTTTTTGGAAAGAAGATGTTTGAAAGCAGCATGGTTAGTGTAATCAATTATTTTAGACCCAATAAGATAAGATCGAAACTTTTCTAAGGCAAAAACTACATCTAGAAGTTCTTTTTCAGTAGTTGAATAGTTCAATTGAGCATCATTCAAAGTCCTACTAGCATAGTATATGACATGGGGAATCTTGTTGATTATTTGCCCTAGAACAGCACCAACTGCATAGTTAGATGCATCACACATTAACTCAAATGGTTGTCTCTAATCAGGTGATTTGATGATAGTAGCTGAAGTTAACTCCTTTTTGAGTTGTTCAAAGGACTGAAGACATTTTTCATTAAATTCAAATTTTGCATCTTTACCTAGAAGATTGGTTAAGGGTCTGGCTTTCTTACTGAAATCTTTAATGAATCTCCTATAAAAGCCTTCATGTCCTAGGAAAGAAAGAATTTCTTTGACTGTCCTAGGTGGGGGAAGATTGGAAATGAGGTCGATTTTGGCTTTATTAACTTCAATTCCCTTTTCTGATATGATGTGACCAAGAACAATTCCTTTTTTTTTCCATAAAATGACATTTTTCCCAATTTAGGATTAAATTTGTTTCCTTACATCTCCTTAGAACTAAGTCAAGGTGGTGAAGGCACTCATGAAATGTAGACCCAAATATTGAAAAATCATCTATAAAAATTTCTAGGAATTTCTCCACCATGTCAGAAAAAATGCTCATCATGCATCTTTGAAAGGTGGCAGGGTTACTGCATAACCCAAAGGGTAGACGATGATATGCAAAGGTTCCATAAGGACAAGTGAACGTGGTTTTTTCTTGGTCTTTTGGGGTTATGGGAATTTGAAAGTAGCCCGAGTAACCATCAAGGAATCAATAGTAAGCATGACCAGCTAATCTTTCTAGAATTTGGTCTATGAAGGGTAAAGGAAAATGATCCTTTCTTGTGGCAGCATTGAGTTTTCTATAGTCTATGCAAACCCTCCAACCAGATTAGACACGAGTGGGAACTAACTTATTAGCTTCATTTTTAACCACAGTTAAGCCAGACTTTTTAGGTACCACCTGAACAGGACATACCCACGAGCTATCAGAAATGGGATAGATGATCCCATTATCTAGACACTTAAGAATTTCTTTCTTAACAACATCTTTTAGAACTGGGTTTAACCGCCTTTGTGGGTCTCTCACAGGTTTAACATCATCTATTAAATGGATCATATGTTGGAAAATGGTTGGACTGATCCCCTTAATATCAGTTATGCTCCATCCTATGGCTTCTTTGTTCTCTCTCAGGATGGTCAATAACTCTTCCTCATGTGTGTTTGTTAAATTGGAAGCAATGATTACAGGAAGAGTTTTAGAGGGACCTAAATAGGCATATTTAAGATTATCCGGAAGAGGTTTGAGTTATAACTCTGATGGACTCTTTTCAAGAGGTGTTGAAGATTGCAAGAATGGCTCAGTCACGGGTTCCCATTTAGAGTAAGATATTAGTGTTGATGACTCTAGCATTTCATTAACCTCATTTACATATTCTGTTTCATCCCAATTTTGACCAAAATGATTTAGACAAAAATTAAAAATGTCGTCTTCTCATGTAAGTTCATTGTCGGACATGTCCTGAATCATGTTCACTTCAACGGGTTGGTCAGAAAAATTATAAGGTTGCTTGCCCACATTAAAAACATTTAAATCAATTGTCATGTTCCCAAATGTCAATTTCATTAGTCCATTTCTATAATTAATTAACGCATTAGAAGTTGCTAGAAACGGTCTACCTAAAATTACAGGAATTTGACCCTTGGGATTGACAACCGGCTGGGTTTCAAGGACAACAAAGTCAACAGGGAAGACAAAATCACCAACCTTAATGAGTACATCTTCAACTATTCCTTTTGGCACTTTAACAGAATGGTCAGCTAGTTGGAGTGTGACACTTGTCTTTTTCAACTCCCCTAAGCCTAAGGTTTGGTACACAGAAAATGGTAATAGGTTTACACTAGCTCCTAAATCAAGCAAAGCTTTTTCAATTAACGTATCACCTATGATGCATGAAATTATAGGACAACCGGGGTCCTTATACTTCACAGGGACTTGACATGACATGATAGAACTAAATGGGTTGTTAGAAAAGCTTTCTTAGGAACATGAGTGGTTCTTTTATATGTGCACATATCTTTTAGATATTTTGCATATGAGGGAACTTGTTGAATGGCATCTAGAAGAGGAATGTTAATTTTCATTTGTTTGAACACTTCTAGAATTTTGTGCAACTGGGCTGACTGCTTGTTTGAAATAAGTCTTTGAGGGAATGGGACTTTTGGTTTGAAGACTTTTTCAATTGAGTCATAAGGTGTGGTTTGATCATGTTTTGAAACAGGCTTAGTGGATGAACCTACTGACTCAGAGTTCGTGGGATTTACAGGATGGGTTGACTTGGAAAATGGATCATTAGATTCAACATTTAATTTTTTTCTCTTCTTCATTATTAGTGCCAACATGATTGGTAAAATAATTTTTAGACCTTAAAGAGATTATAAAATTCACATGATTGACTTGGTTATTTTCAAGTGAATTAACATGATAAGATTTTTGATGATGGACTGGAAATTTTGGATTGGTCTCAGGTTGACTAAGAAGTTTACCCTTCTATCTTTCACTAACTGTAGTGGCCAATTGACTCATTTAGATCTCTAGGCAAGAAATGGATTTTATTAAAGTTTCCACACTCTTCTCTAAGGTGCTAAATCTCCTCTCACTTTTATTAGAAAAACCTGGTGGATATTGAGGTACTGAATTTAAATTTTGGTACGGACCAGGATTTGACTTTTGGCATGGTTGAAAAGATTAATTTAGAGACTGATTGACCTGATTTAAAGAATTATTTGGGTAGGGTCCTTGGTTCCATGCAAAATTAGGATTATTCCTCCAACCAGGATTATAAGTGGGTGCAAATGGGTCATTCCTAGGTCGTTGAAACATTGCATTGACTTGTTCATATTCTTCAGGTTGGGACATGACTCTAGAACATTCATCAATCACATGGCTTGGTGAATTACTTAGACACAAAGGTGTTGGTGTTGAGACTTGGTTCATGTGTGATTGTCCCCTAGTTTCTAAAGCTTCATGTCTTTTAAGTACACCAGCCAACTTAGCTTCGGTAGCAATTAAATTGTCAATTATATGAACACCCCTAGATGAACTAGGTTTATCGGTCTCTCGGGTGGTTTCCCGTTGCATGGTTTTTTCTGCTAAGTCTTCTAAAAACTCCCAAGCTTTTTCCTCATCATTCTTTAAAAAATCCCCTTGACACATTGACTCTAACATTGTTTTAGTGGGATAGTCTAAACCTTCGTAAGCTATTTGACACAATCTCCATTTCTTAATTACGTGGTGTGGGCACTGGGATATCAAATTTTTAAATCTATCAAAATATTTCTAAAAGGACTCCTTTTTAAGTTGGCAAAATTGATGAATTGCAGTCCTAATTTTAGCAGTTTTATGATTTGGAAAATATATTTTTAGAAATGTAACAACAAATCCCTCCCAGGTTGATATGGAATTATTTGGTAGGCTATATAACCATTTTTTAGCATTATCTTTTAAAGCAAATGTTATAAATCTTTGCTTAATTGAGTCATCAAACAATTGTTGAATTTTCATTAGGGCACAAACTTCCTCAAATTCCTGAATAAATAAATATGCATCTTCTATCCCTGTGAACCTAGGTAACATATTTATAAATTGTGGCTTAAGTTCAAAATTGTTACCAGTTACCGGTGGTAGACTGATACACGAAAGTTGGACAGAGCGAGAAGGATAACATCGATCCCTTAAAGAAAAAGTTTGTGCGCCCTCCATTTTTCTTAAAGTGAGATCTTTTAAAGTGAAATCCGAAAAATCAAGTTTTCTCACTAATCGGGATGTTTCGTCCCTAATGCACACTTTTTGCATACACTACTCAACAAATAAGTAGATAAACACAAAAAAAAAATTTACTTCTAAGGTCAACCTAGATAAAATCTAGACAGCTCCTAACTGTTCCAAGTTACACCGCAAGTTCCACCAAATTCGAAATTAATCACACCACTAGCCAGGTAAGTGTAAGAAAGGCGGGAGTCTCTCCGTAGAAATGGTGACTAATTGAATAACCACACAATCTTTAGGCGTATACCTTTTGAACCAAATGCCTAGACACCAGTAGTTTGATTAATTTAAAATTCAGACTCCTCTTGGAGTTTCTTGTCCTATTGAGCTCGAGAGTCCTAAGGGCCAACGTCTACTTGATTTTATTAGGTCATGGTCATGTAAAATGTAAATTGGGTTATTTGTGGGCCAAGGAAGGGTGATGAAATCCCCACCTTATCTTGTTAAGGGTAAACCCTTATTGTTAGATTAAAGATGAAAATGCACAAATAATAAAAGAAACTGTAAACAAATAAAGTGTCCTAAAACTATGTGGATTACGAAAGGAGAAATTTTGACGTACCTCAATCCTCCAGCAATCACCACAATTTATATTTGACAATATTAAAAAAAAAACCTAACAGGATCTGCTCTACGTGAGTGAATGCATGAATGCAGCAAATAAAAAAAAACTAAACTAATTTTTTTTTAATATACTTTTTAAGAAAAAGAAAAAAATATGGAGATACGAAGTACCGAAGAAAGCGCAGCAACAAAATCTTTATCTATTCACTCCTTCGATTCGCTTCAATAATCCTGGAAGAAAAAAAAATATTAGAGTTAAAACTAATTCGAATAAATAAAAATTAATTCTACTCCCCAGCAACGGCGCCAAAAACTTGATGTGATAAAAATATGTAACTGCAAGTGCACAGTGTCTAATTGAAGAACTGGCAAGTACAGGTCGAACCCACAGAGACTAGATTTATTCTTTAATATATCCTTAATTAATATTTTAGGTAAATTAGAAATAAATATGGTGAAGAGAATTTATTAACTAAATTATGCAAACTATTAATTAATAACAAAAACTATTAATGAGAAAAGATACCTAGGAATCAGAATCCACTAAATATTAACATAATAAATAATTTCTTATTTCCTAAATCAATTCCCAAATTATTCTCCCTTCCCTTTAAAAATAATGATTCATGTAATTAATATGGGCAAGCATAAGTTATGAAAAATTCACAGATTAACTATAACTTATCACAACCTCGCAATCAATATAAAAATCATATGCAATTTATGCAGAGAAAAATATGAAGGCGAAAATAATTAGGCATTAATTATGGAACAGAAAGAAAATATAATTATAAAATACTTAGTTTCATCATAATTCTAGGTATTAGAAATTTAGCTAGCAATGGAATTAAAAACAAAAATAAATAATATTAGTACTGCAATTCGCATGAAATAAGAACAATAATTAAAAAGAGAATATCTATTATATAAATAAAAGAAAGTTACAAATACTCCCTGACAGTATGTTCCACACGTGATTGGAATAAGAGAGACAAACTCTAAATATCTTCTCACTCCTACACTAGTAAAAAACTAAGAAAAATAAAATAACAAGTGATCCTTTCTCTCTAAAACAAGAGGCCTATTTATAGGGAAAATAACTTTGAACCCTAATTTAAATTCATTGAACTTGGACGCTTTAGTTTCCTTTCTATGTAGGATTCAACTTCCTAGTGGAAATCAACTTCTCAAGAAGATCTTCTAGATAGACATTCCTTTCTCTTGTTGGATTTGACTTCTACACCAATATTGTTCAACCTCTTTCCTTCTCCTTGTAGAATTCTTCTTGGATATTCCTTATATGAATAAAAGCATTAAATATCCCTTGATCACCAAGATTTTGACTTTATTACAACAATTATTAAATCCTACAAAATAAAATAAAACATATTAATTTGATAAACTAATATAATTAAAAGGACAAAATTAGGGATAACAAAATGTATGAATTACGTGTTTATCACTTTATCATAGTTAATGTATATATACTTACATAACAAATCGATATCCTTTATACATTGGACAGCTCAAACTTTAACTTTACAACTCAACATAAAATATACATCATAAAACATTGAGTACATCTCATGAACCCTAATCATGGTTTAAAGAAATAAAAACTTTAGCTAAAGTATCTAAATAGCGTTACCTTGAATCCTTAACCTACAAAAGTGGTTATTTGCAAGGTTGAGCTCGACAGCCCAGCAAAATCTAATAGTTTTCATGCATCACGTAGCATATAATAACATGCTCAACATTTATCTCATAATTATTATACTAACATAACATACATAATGAAGTTCATATAACAAGTATAAAGATTGAGTTCCTTACTCAATCAGCATTCAATACTCAATCAACGTAGTCATAAATTGACTTTAATTTTTCATACTTTCAACATATATATAACACATTGAGCTCTTTGCAATAAAGATTTAAAATAGTTAACCATCAAGTTCACATAGCAAATAGTAACTGAAAGATTTGCTTTGATCGTTGTTTACCAATTACCAAAAACATCTTATATGCTTTGAGTACATCCTACAACAGTTCAAAGGTTCATATTCACATGCATTAGTTACACATACAAAAATAACCCACATTGACTCTTAGTCTTAATCTTTTTATAACTTTCGTCTCTTTGAAACTTAACACATATCTTCAAGTGTTTACTCCTCTTCGTATGACACTTATCATTACATAATCCCATCTTGTTTTTTTTTATACTTCTTTCGTAACCGACACTTAACATTCATTAAAGTCCTCATATTTTCCATTACTTCATATTAGATTTATTACACTTGTTAACAATAACTAAGTTAACATACGCCTTATATCTCATTAAGCTTCTCTTACAATTGACCGTTAAGTCTTCTAACGTGTACTTACATCCCTTTAAACATATATTAGGTTAATTAATCAAGTTACATTTAAATCGTTCTTTCAACTTTATCTCATGCTTTCCAAAACATCTACTCAATTAGTACTTAACATGTAGATAAGTCCCTTATATTGTCTCTACACCATTTTGGATATATATTAGGTTAATTTAAATTAAATTAACCTTTAAATCAAGCTTCCAAATTCTTCCTTTAATTGATACTTAATAATAATTTAAGTATTGAAAGTATTCCAATATGTCCTTGTTAAGTGCTTTATGGACGTTAGAAACGATTATATAACATTCCTCTTTACTATACATTAAAGCTCTCCTCACTGTCTCTGTTTAGCACACGGCGCAGCCGCGCTGTGGCAAGCCCGAATCCAGGCCCCAAATCGCCGCGGATCCGGTATACTATTTCTATAACTATTTGCGGAAGATATAAACATAAATTGTTTATACAATACATTACACACTATTCCCCAAGGTCTAGTAACCTTAACTTTTACACAATTCATAAAACTATCTAAAATACAACACATTTATCAAAATACGCTATTTACAAACTAGCCGCACTTTATATCCTAAGCTGAACTTGGCATTATCTTTTTCCTGTATCCGAACACGTTCGCCTTATCTGCAATATTTTATCATGATATAGCAAGGGTGAGCATAAAAGTTTCCCAGCAAGTTTAAATACAATAATATAACGATATATCATGATTGAAGAGTATGAATAATAAGCTGGCTATAATTCATCAATATAATTGAGAACTAGCACGAACAAACTTTTGACTGAACAAGTTTTAAACATGAACAAACATTTCTGAACCAACTGGTAATGAAGGTGATCAGCCTTTCATACCTGACTTATAAATGCAAGATGTACAAAGTACAATTTTCGTGGTAATCAACAATGATTAACCATAAGCTTGAATAAAACACTCTTATTAGAGTTAAGTACAAAGAAACTTGCCTGAACCGTTGATTACCGCAATGCAATTTATAACGCTTTACCTGAAGACCTAATATTAGTAATATAGATCTCCAATATTAGAATAATATCATCACAGTAAAAAACTGTTATATTTATACACACAGAATAACCTAAACACATAACACATAAGCCTATCAGTCTATAACACACATAAGACTAGGTATCAAGTCAAACTATTTCAGTTTGACTTGAAACCGACACAATTCTAACATCCCGACGGTCTAGTCGGTCAACACTCGAGTTTAAGTTCAATTAAACTCTTGCTTAAACACTTAAAAATTATCACAGATAATTTTCTAATCAGTCAAAATAATTTTCATAAACTCGTAATAATTTTTAAATAATTATTACCATTTATCACGAATTTTCAATCATTAAAACGTATTTAAATGAATTAAATACCACATAATTCTTTTATCATTAATATTTATTTATTATCAAATATTAATGAAATACATGTCATAAAATTATAATATATTTTATAATATCACAAAGTATTTTTAATACTTTAAAATCATATCTATATGATTTTTAAACAATTAAATCTATTATTTGATAATTAATATTAATATTAAAATATTAATATTTTAATGACTAAATATCAAAAGTTATATTTTATAACTTAAAATATTTTTATAACACTTAAATCATTTTTATATGATTTTTAAATCATTATTTCTAATTTTCCATAATTTATTTAATATATCTATTAAATAAACTAATTATCATTAATATAGATTAATTAATGAATTTCATCACAAAATATTAAAAGTCATCAAAAATAACTTAAAATATTTTCTTATACCATAATATTATTTTTTATGAATTAAAACCATTTTTAAATAATTTATTTAATATAATAATTAAATAAATTAAATACCATTTATATTCCAAAAATATTAAATATTTATGAAATATACTTAAAATAGTTAAAAACTATTTTTCAGACTTTAAAATAATTTTTCAGAATTTATTATGTATTTTTAATAATTAAAAACCATTTTTTCTATTTTAAATCATTTTTCGAAAAATCAGAAAATAAAATAAATATAAACTGTCGCTAAAGGGGCCCTATAGCGACAGACCCGTCGCTATAGGTGTTCTTGGTGCCTGCCCAGAAACTCATAACCGGTTTACAAGGTACCTACTTTGACCGTAATTAGATCTAGGTTTCGGTTGCTTTCAGAGCTTGTAAAATTATTATAGTTGTAGTACGCATGTAGCACTACAACCACAAACAAAAATCATAGCAAAAACATATCACAAAAGAAAGATCAAGGCTTCCAAAATTTCTGTCAGACGTGTTCTTCATTTTCTGGGTTACCCAGAAAATGAAGAACAGTCAAGGTTACCTCCTTTGGATCCATATAGCTTCGATTCTAAGACTTGTTTGTGTGATATAAAGGTTCTATATTGAAAACAACATGGCAGGGTATAACAACAAGTCATTAGATCGGACTAACAACAACACGAAATGAAGATTTTATCTAGTCAAACTACATGTCAGAGATTCGGCGTATGAAGATCTGGGTTACCCAGAATCTTCATCCGTCGTGATGGTCAACGCAGGTTTGACCCTTCATAACTTTGATTCTGTTATGGTTCTGAGAGTTATAGAGGCATGAATGGGTATCTTACATGTCCACCTACTTCTATATAACAACAAAATGGTCTAAAGCATTACAAGCATCAAGATCTAAGGCCACCAAATTGCATGTCAGACTTTCTGGGTTTCTGGGTTGCCCAGATTTCCAGAAGTCATGATCGGTCAACGTGCTTTGACTGCAAATAACAAGAAATCTAGACATGCTATTGCCCCGATTCCAGTTCCAGATTAAAGCCTACATGGCATATAACAGATCTATAGTTCTAAACACATATATCATCATACACACACAGATTTAAGGGGTCTGACATTTGACTGTCATACTAAAATTTTTCCAAATTTCCAGATTTCAAAAAAATGAAATTTCGAGAACATTGATGTTATAGATCCATGTTCTATCAACCCAGATCAACAAGTGACACCTTATTACACATATCTAACCAACAAACAACAACATTATCATCAAAATCATAAAATTTCTAGGTTTAGGATTTTTATACCTTTTATGCTTGGATTTTGATTTCTGATCATTTGATTCTGTTCTTGGAATGATAACACCTGATCATGACTCATCTCATCACTCTTTATCTTTCTAACTCCCGAATTTTAGAGAGAGAGATGAATTGACAAAAATGAAAAACAAAGTGAATTTTTTCTCTCTCTTTAGATCTATATAATGATACAAATGCAATATATTTGGCTGAGTTAGATGGTTGAGAATTGACACATAGCTATGGCTAGGGTTAGTGTAGTTCACCCACTCAAAATAGGGCAAGACTTGCAAGTTACAACCAATAATACATTTAAGGGCATTTAAGTCTTTTTTCCAGGCACGAAAAGAAGCAATGTTTCTCTCTCTAGTTTGGTTTCTCTGCCTTCTCTCTAATTTCAAATTTCCCCCGTCCCTAGGTCTCACCTAACTTGTCCGACCTCCACCAACCTTTCCCGGCTTATCTTCCCCCCTCTCTCCGTACACCGATTAGACACCCATCTTCAGTCCCTTCCTTTCCCTTTTGTCCACTATTTTGGTCCTTCCTCTGGATCTCTTTTCCCTTGACCACTTCTTCTTCCCTTACTTTCCTTTGTTCTCTTTCTGCTATGGTTAGCCACAACCACCTTTCTCATATTATTAATTCAATTATTGTTACAGTATCATCTGCATTATATGATATATTATTAAATCAATAATTGAGACGGCAAAGTTATTCATATTATTATTTGCAATATTGACAATGTCTAGAAGTTCTGTCAAGGAGAGGTTTGGTCACTTAATTACGCGCCAATAAGGAGAAATCCTTATCGGAAAGCCCCCTCTTTCCTGGGAACGACCTGATTGTTAAATATTGTGAATTATAATATTAATGATGAATAAGTTCGTGTTGCTTAAAGATGAATTTTATAGTTCCATTGTGTTGGACTTATTTGTGTTAGTATAATTGATGTCTGGATGATATATTGTTCAATTAGGTATTCGGGACACTTTTCGTGTCGGAGTACTATTCACGAGTTACTATTCATAAGTTACTATTCACGAGTTACTATTCACGAGTTACTATTCATGACTTACTATACACGAGTTACTATTCACGAGTTACTATTCACAAGTTACAATTCACCCGATTACTATTCACTCTAGTATTGTGCATTCGGGTATTTGGGTATAATATTATTCCATGAGGAGATGTGCTAATTTTTCAGACCGTTGGTTAAAGATATAATAGTAAATCAATATGGATCACTGGTTAAAAGTTTTAATAGTAAATCAATCTGGACCGTTCATGAATTAGTTACTATTCATTCCATTTTCCTATAAATAGAAGGTCATTCCTTTATTATTTCTTACGAATTTACTGAAACTCTAGAGAGAGAATTATAAGAAAACCTATAAAAAAGTATTCTGCTACTTACCTACTCTTATATTCAGTTTCTTTTACGGTAAGGGGTGTTATTTCTTTCTTTTGTCTTAATGAAGAGAACTTATGTTATTCCATTGTTTATTATTCTTTTGGAATAACCTGTATACGCGGGCTACCCTATACATGATGACATTCTTCTAATATTCCTTTCTTTATTATTCTATCAAAATAGCATGTCTGTACGTTTACGCCGGACCTGGTTCCATTATTTATTATTCTTTCGGAATATCCTATCTGTGCGTTTACGCCGGACTTGGTTCCATCCTTTATTATTCTGTCGGAATATCCTGTCTGTGCGTTTATGCCGGACCTAGTTCCATTATTTATTATTCTGTCGAAATATCCTGTCTGTGCGTTTACGCCGGACCTGGTTCCATTATTTATTATCCTGTCAGAATATCCTGTCTGTGCGTTTACGCCGGACCTAGTTCCATCCTTTATTAATCTGTTGGAATAACCTGCATGTGCGGTCTATCGCATGTATTGTAATTTCTTTTGTTATTCCATTCTTTATTATACTCAGTTGGTTAAAACTTTGACTTCTATACCCATGAAATTAGTGGAATATCTTTGATATATGCGCTTCATCCAGTATCTTATCATGGAAATATTCTTCTGAGCATTCTTGAATTTTACTCTACAAAGCAGTATCATGTTGACAATTTAGACGTTATCAGTTCCTAGATAAATTAATTCTTGAACTTGTTTTATTGAATTATTATATCATTGTCATCATCCTCATGTTTATATTTTGTTGAAAGTCATCTGTGGCCTGTAGTGCATAGATGGACTTGGTATGATTATGACCAGGGATTATTCGGTGTAATCATGGCCGTTATGTTATAAATGATGTGATAAAAGTCCTCATTGGCCCGTAGTGCATTAATGGACAGTTGTTGGCATGATCATGACCATTAATGAATACACGAATGTCCTTGGCCCGTAGTGCATAGATAATTTGTGGTCGTGATATTAAAGAATATCCTTGGCCGTAGTGCAGGGGTGATTCGATGATGTGGATTATTTATTAAGGTGAGTCCCAGCGATAAAAGTGATGAAAAATCTTTTAAATCATAGAAGATAGTAGATTTTATTCCCTATGTGACTCTTCCAATGGATTGCTTGTTCCGCTGCAGTTAAACTTGATATTTATTATATTTTATCAGTTTAACATTGTTGAAGGCTAACGATAAATTATTCTGCATTATCTTAGTCATAATATTTCTTACTGGGCCAGTTGAGCTCACCCTTTTGCTTTCATTGTTCTCTTCAGGAAATGAGAACGTAGCAGGGACTAGTCGGGGAACAGAGTGATGGTCCTAGATGGTGCATTAGTAGTCCTCACTATTCTGTGAAATAGTGTGATAATAATTGTAATGAGGACATCTTTTGAGTTTGTATAATCTCTAGTAGACAATATTTGTATTCAAACTCATAGTTTATGTTTTATCGTATTGTACACGACAGTTGTATTATTAAGTTGTATTTGAATTCTGTACCATGTATCTGGCGACTCAAGATGGGTGATGTATACCTAATTTTGGGGGCGTCACATTGATTCTCTGAATTTTCTTCTCAATTACAGAGAATTCTCTCCCTCTCTCTAATCCTCTCTTCTGTGTTCTTAACATTAGAAAAAGAATGTGTAACATATAACTGGCTCCCTCTCCCCCCCACGTACGTCAGGTGAAAAACAAAAAGGCCGTCAGTTACAATAAACCAAACGCCATAAGGCTGCGTTTGGTTACACACAATTTCCCCCATACTAGATTATTCTAATAATATTTTATTATATAGTTTTTATTTGTCACACATGTCATCAATCTAAATAGCTTACAATTACCATTATAATTATGATTTTCATTATAATCATACTTATGCTTAATAAATTATTATATATCCAATTTAATTATTAAATTAAATTAATTTTATTTCCTTAAATATTAAAGAATTTATTTAATTTAATTAATTTATTAAATTATACCTTCAAACAATAAATTACCATTATATAATTTCATTACTAAATTAATGCACCACAATTCATCAATTATTTATTTATCTCAATAAATAAATTAATTAAAATATTTATTTAATTCAATAAATATTTAAAATTAATTACAAAATTCATTTAATTTCTTTAATAGTTAACTTAACTATTAAACCTCATTTTCCCAATATATGAATATATATTTCTCTTCACACCAGGACGCATATTTTAAAATATATAGCACGTGTATATACATACTCAAACTTAAAACATCTCATAATAAGAATTTTAATGATTAAATTCTTATTTTAATAACTTTTAAAAATTTTGGGTTGTCACATTGAGCAACTCTTCTATGTCCATTTTCTCCTTTTTCTACCCCCATGGATTCCAACCTTTGTTTAAAACCATTAGCCAGTCAATCATTCTTCTATAAAAGGTAGCTTCATTTCTCATTTCCTGTTGCTGTAAATTGTCTGTGAAATTGTGAGAGCCCCGAAACCGGATCCCAAATCACCGCGGATCCGGTACAATCATTTTATAACTATTACGGAAGATATAAACATAAATTACTTATACAATAAACTTTACACACTATTTCCCCAAGGTCGAGAACCTTAACTTATACACAATTCATAATCCTATCTAACATACAATGTTATTGTCATACAATATTGTTACAATTTAGTTGCACGTATAATCCAAAGTTGGACTTATCTTGATCTTTTCTTGTATCAGACGTTTTCGTCTTAATCTGAAATGTTTATCATGATATAGCAAGGGTGAGCAACAAGTTTGCCTAGCAAGTATAAGTTTATAATTCAAGGATATCATGATAGAAAGAATTGAACAATAAGCTGGCTACAATTCTACAATATAT
Source organism: Panax japonicus (assembly GCA_020205505.1). Lineage (NCBI taxonomy): Eukaryota > Viridiplantae > Streptophyta > Magnoliopsida > Apiales > Araliaceae > Panax > Panax japonicus. The sequence continues at coordinate 35,934,437 of CM035097.1, read as the reverse complement.
TTGAGAACTAGCATGAACAAACTTTAATAGCTGAACGAACATTGAACATGAACATATCAAATATATCTGCACCGAATGGTAATGAAGGTGATCAACCTTTAATACCTGATGAATACATGCAATATAAATGTGGTATGATTTTAGTATTTTAATGATGTAATTTGAATTTTTGTTATTTTGATTAATTAATAAAATAATTTGAATTTTAGTATTTTTTAATTTGATTTTTTTTAGTATTTTAGTATTTTTTAATTAGTATTTTTAGTATTTGATGTAAATATGTAATTAGTATTTTAGTGTCGGGTAAGTGACTTTTAGTATTTTGATATGTTATACAACTATGGTAAAATTTTAATATTTGATATGTTATGCAACTATGGTAAAATTTTAGTATTTGAGTAAAATTTTAGTATTTTGATTAAATGATGTAAATATGTTATGATGTAAATGATGTAAATATGATAATATGTTATGTTATAATATAAATGAAGTAAATATGTTATGATTTTAGTATTTTAATGATGTAATTTGAATTTTTGTTGTTTGATTAATTAACAAAATAATTTGAATTTTAGTATTTTTTAATTTTATTTTTTAAGTATTTTTTTAATTAATTAGTATTTTTACTATTTGATGTAAATATGTAATTAGTATTTTAGTGTCGGGTAAGTGACTTTTAGTATTTTCATATGTTATACAACTATGATAAAATTTTAGTATTTTGATATGTTATACAACTATGGTAAAATTTTTGTATTTGAGAAAAAATTTAGTATTTTATTATTTGAATTTTAGTATTTTGATTAAATGATGTAAATATGTTATGATGTAAATATGATGTAAATGATGTAAATATTTAAATATGATAATATGTTATGTTATGATGTAAATATGTTATGATTTTAGTATTTTAATGATATAATTTGAATTTTTGTAATTTTAATTAATTAATAAAATAATTTGAATTTTAGTATTTTAGTATTTTTTTAATTTTAGTATTTTTTTAATTTGATTTTTTTAGTATTTTAGTATTTTTTTAATTAGTATTTTTAGTATTTGATGTAAATATGTAATTAGTATTTTTTGTATTTTAGTGTCGGATAACTGACTTTATAATAAAAAAAATCCTTATAGCTAGTTGGTTTAAGCATTTGTTTAAGGAGAGTGTGATGTCTAGAGTTCAATTCTCAAGGAGAGCATTATGTTATTTTTTATTATTAGTACTATTATAATTATTATAATAATTATAATTATTGTAATAATTATAATTATAATTATTGTAATAATTATAATAATAATAGTAATTATAATAATGATTAATAATAACAATAATAGTAGTTATAATAATAGTAATAGTAATAGTATTAATAATTATAATTAATAATAAAAATTATAATAATAATAATAATAATTATTATTATTATTATTATTATTATGATTATTATTATAATAGTAATAATAATAACAACAATAATAACAATAATAATTATTATAATAATAGTAATAATAATAATAATAATAATAATAATAACAACAACAACAATAATAATAAGATTAGTAATAATTATTCTAATAATAATAATAATAAAAATTTAATAGTAATAATAATAATAATAGTAATAATAATAATAGTAAATATAATAATAAATATAATAATAGTAATAAAAAAAATATAGCACATGAAGCATGAAAAAATTTAATAATGACTTCTAAGTAAAAAAAAGTTAAAATTTAAGTTATTGTCAAACACTAAATAATAACAAATTACATATAACTTAGTTTAACCAACTTATAAGTAATTGCCAAACACCCTCTAATTCAAGATATAAAGAGAAATTAATATTTGATTATAAAAAAATTTACAAGTCAAGAAAAAGGAGAATTTGAAAAACGAGAGTTAAAAAAACTTACACACCATTGGTGCAACTTTATTGTTATTGTTATTATTTTTTTTATTATTGTTGTTGTTGTTGTTGTTATTATTATTATTATTATTATTATTGTTGTTGTTGTTGTTGTTGTTGTTGTAGTATATAACTTCTTGAGATTATATTAATGGTATGTAGTGAAGGAGAAAAAAGGAATATATGGGGGAAATCTCATGTTTTGATATAAATATTAATCCTCGCAAGATATCAACAAATAACTTGTGTGCTCTAGCGATTAAATGACCAAAATTCTAAATGATAGGTCACAGGTTCGAATATGTTTCACATTTGGACATAATTTTTATATACTAAATACGAATATTTTTTGACAATTCTCCGAATACCGAATATGGTCTACAAAAACATGCTTATTGGGAATATCTTAATTTAAGGCAACATTTTAATAGTCGTTGCAAAAAGTTATATAAGATATGCAACGAAAATAAAAATTGTTGCCAATGAATGTGGTCCACATTAGGCAACGAAATATAGTAACAAAAAAACTTTCGTTGCCCACGATGAGGAGAAATCAAGTGGTTAGAAATTTTGCAACGAATTTCTAACAAATTTTTTTTCCAAATTTTGCAATAACTTATGAATTTCGTTGCAAAAAGTGAAAGCCTGACACAATCTGCAACGAATGACAAGTTTCGTTGCTAAACATACACTTTTAGCAACGACTTATAAAGATGTTGTTTGAAAAATCGTTGCTAAAGCCCCATTTTTAGCAACAAAAAAACTTTCGTTGCCCACGATGACAGGAAATCAAGTGGCCTAAAATTTTGCAACGAATTTCTAACAAAATATTTTCCCGCCAATGAATTAGCAACAAAATTTTGCAACGACTTATGAATTTCGTTGCAAAAAGTTAAAGTCTGACACAATCTGCAACGAATGATAAATTTCGTTGCTAATCATATACTTTTAGCAACGACTTATAAAGTCGTTGCCCGAAAAATCGTTGCTAAAGGCCCATTTTTTTGTAGTGCCAGTAGTAAAAGTACAGTAATACGCGTGGTTGTATAGTAGCACATGGTATTGATTATTGATGCTTACGTGAGAAGTCACTCAGCTATACTCAATTATTGCTACAGTATTTGCTGCATCATATCTCTTATATTATTGATTCAATTATTATCACAGTATCATCTGTATAATAATTTATATTATTAAATCAATAATTGAGACGACAAGTTATAAATGATTAATAATTGTTGAAAGATTAAATATGTGTTGATTAAAAATAAAATGATTTGTAGTAATATTTATTCAATCCTTGATATATATAAAGAGTCTATTATGAGACGTTTATGGTAAGTTTGGTTATTTTATGGGGGGGCCCATATGTCATCATCTAAGAGTCTCTTTGTCAATAGTAATTACCTTCCTCAATAGTAATTACCTTCGTCAATAGTAACTACCTTTACCAGACATCAAACCACTTGCCGTTTCATATTATAGGCGTCGAACAAATTATCGTTTCACATTACAGGCGTCAAACCACTTTTCTTTTCACACCACCAGTCGTCAAGCCACTTGCCTTTTCACATTTCAAGTGCTAAGCTAGAAATCTTCTATAAATAGAGACCTAGTGCTTCATTATTTTTCACGAATTCATTCAAGCTATAGAGAGAGAAAGTATAGAGAGAATAAGAGAGAATGAAGAAGAGTATTCTGTTACTACACTACTGCAGTATTCAATCTACTACTAATGTAAGGGGTGTTATTCTTTCTTATTCATGAAGAGAACTGTTGTTATTCCATTGCTTATTATTCTGTTGGAATAACATGTATACGCGGTTTACCCTATACTTGGTGACATTCTTCTATTATTCTATTGGAACATCCTATCTGTGTGTTTTACACTGGACCTAGTTCCGTCTTTATTATTATTCTGTTGGAACATCCTGTCTGTGTGTTTGACACCGGACCTGATTCCGTCTTTATTATTATTCTGTTGGAACATCCTGTCTGTGTGTTTTACACCGGACCTGATTCCGTCTTTATTATTCTGTTGGAACATCCTATCGGTGCAAATTTTGCCTGACCTGGTTCCGTTATTATTATTCTGTTGGAATAACATGTCTATGCGAAGTACCGCATGCATGGTGATTTCTTTTCTTAGCAACCCCGAATCCGGGCCCCGAATCGCCCCGAACTCAGTACACTACTTCTATCACTATTTGCGGAAGATATAAACATAAGTTGTTTATACAATACATTACACACTATTACACAAAATCGAGTAACCTTAACTTAATACACATTTTCTAAAATATCTATTACACAACAATTATTGATCAAATACACTATTACAAACTAACTGCACTTTATATCCCAAGCTGAACTTAGCTTTAATCGTTTCCTGTATCCGAACGCATTCGCCTTATCTGCAATGTTTTATCATGATATAGCAAGGGTGAGCATAAAAGTTGTCCAGCAAATTTAAATACATTAATTTAATGATATATCATGATTGAAGAGTATGAATAAAGGGCTTGCTATAATTCGTCAATATAATTGAGAATTAGCACGAACAAATTTTTGACTGAACAAGTATTATACATGAACAAACATTTCTGAACCAACTGGTAATGAAGGTGATCAGCCTTTCATACCTGACTTATACATGCAAGATGTACAGAATACAATTTTTGAGGCAATCAGCAATGATTGACCATAAACTTGAAGAAACTACTCTTATTAGAGTTAAGTAAAAGAAAACTTTCCTGAACCGTTGATTACCGCACGCAATTTAATAACGCTTTACCCCGAAGACCTAATATTAATAATATAGATCTCCAATATTAGAATAATATCATCACAGTATAATACTGTTATATTTATATTCACAAAATAACCCTATCAGTCTATACAACACATAAGACTTAGCATCATGTCAAACTATTTTAGTCTGACTTGAAATCGACTCAATTCTAACCTCTCGACAGTCTAGTCGGTCAATACTCGAGTTTAAGTTCAATTAAACTCTGCTTAAACGCTTATCATTATCACAGATAATTTTCTTATCAGACAAAACATTTTTCCTAAGCTCGTAATAATTTTCGGATAATTATTACCATTTATTAACATTTTTCAATCCTTAAAACCGTATTTAATGAATTAAATACCACAAAATTCCTTAATCATTAATATTTATTTAATATAAAATATTAATGAAAATCATTACATAATATTATAATATAATTATAATATCACAAAGTATTTTTAATACCTTAAAATCATAATTATATGATTTTTAAACACTTAAATCCATTATCCGATAATTAATATTAATATTAAAATATTAATATTTTCTTGACTAAATATCAAAAGTTATATCTTATAACTTAAAATATTTTTATAACACTTAAATCATTTTAATATGATTTATAAAGCATTATTTCCATTTTTCCTTAATATATTTAATATATCTATTAAATAAACTAATTATCATTAATATTGATTAATTAATGAATTTCGTCACAAAATATCAAAAGTTATCAAAAATAACTTAAAATATTTTCTTATACCATAATATTATTTTTCATGATTTTTCATGAATTAAAAACTATTTTTAAATAATTTATTTAATATTATAATTAAATAAATAAATACCATTTATATTCCAAAAATATTAAATATTTTCAAAATATACTCAAAATAGTTAAAAACTATTTTTCAGACTTTAAAATAATTTTTCATAATTTATTTTGTATTTTTAATAATTAAAAACTATTTTTTTCTAATTTTAATTCAATTTCCGAAAATTAATATATAAAACGTCGCTAAAGGGTCTTTAGGCGACAGAAGTGTCGCTAAATGTGTTCTTCAGGTGTTCTTGAGTATTCATGTCGGACGCGAGGGTAGGTGGTTTGACTGGATTTAAACCCGTGTTCTGATCGATTTCTGGGCTCGTGATTGATTTCATGTTGTAGTATTTATGTAATACTACAATCACCAACTTGTTTCATGGCAAAACTACATCATATGAGCAAGATCTAGGCTCTCAAAATGTCTGACATCGCTGTTCTTCATTTTCTGGGTTTTCCAGAAAATGAAGAACAGACGAGGGTTCTATTTTAGATCCTTGTAACTATCAGTCTAAGCATTGTTAGTTTGATATAAAGGTTCTAGTTTATAGTCCTGATGTCAAGGTACAATAAACAATCATCAGATCATCTAAACAACAACGGATGAACAAGATTCAAGCCGGTCAAAGTGGCGACCAAGAACTGTTCTTGAACAAATCTGGGTTTTCCAGATTGTTCTTGAGGCAGTTCGGTCAACTACATTTGACCATGATTTATTTATGATCCTGATGCAGATCTGGGTGATCTAAAGCTTTTACACGGTAGACCTCATGTCAGACTACAACTTTAAAGCAACAAAATGACCAAATTAACAAACAACAGCAAGATTCATGACCTGCAAAAACGTTGTCAGACACGATTTGGGTTTCTGGGTTGCCCAGAAACCAGATTTCTTGAATGGTCAACGACCTTTGATCGCTCATATCTTTTGATCTATACATGGTATGAGGTTTATTCCACTTCCAGATCCTAGTCCTCATGACATAGAACACATCTATAACATCAAACACAAGATATAATTAACACACAAAGATCTATGGACCCTGACATTTGACTGTCAGGCCATATTTTTCCACTTTTCCAGATTTCATAAATTGCTAGATTCGAGCATCTAGATGTTATGGATCCATGATCCATCAACCCAGATCTCTAATAGACACCTTATTACCCAACTTTAAACAACAACTAACATTAAACAACATAAGATCAAAGATTTCGAAATTTTAGGGATTTATACCTTTCTAGCTTTAATTCTTGAATCTGATTCTTTGATCTGTTTCTAGTAAACGTGGGGCTTGAATTGAAACTGAATTAACACTAGGATTTCGTTGGTTTGAGAGATTATGGGAGTTGGTGAGAGCAAGAATGAAATTTGGCTATATTTTGAGCATTTTCACTCTCTAAATCCATTTATACAATTTGCTTGATTCATTGCATGATCTGATTTGCTGCTGATTTTGCTGGATTTGTCAAAGGCTAGGCTAGGTTTAGGCTTAGGGTTGTTCACCAACCTAAAGATTTGGCCAAGATTGCAAGAAACCTAAACTAATATTAAAAAGGGACATTATTGTCTTTTCCATTTTTTCTAGATTTTGCATGAGTTGCACACCCTTAGGGTTAGGGTTTGGAGCATTCTAGGGTTTAGGTTTTAACCCTTAACTTTGCAAAAATTTAATTTCTAAAATTTCCGAATTTCGGTTATAAAAATTAACATTTTTAACTTATAATTAGAATTTTCTAATTATATAAAAATTTTCTTAATCACACTTTAATCTTGTTAATTAGGATTAATAATTCCTAATTAAAATTGCTAATTACGTAATTAGGGTCAAAATCACAGATTAGGGTTTATAACCCACTAATTAGGGTTTCTAATAGAAAAATAAATTTTCTAATTTTAGAAAATTAAATCTCGTAATTAGATTAGTGTTTTCTAATTACTCATAAGTTGAAATAATTAGGATTAGGGTTTCCTAATTAACATTGCAATTATAGCAATCTAATCCACCACTGAACAATTAGGGTTTCTGACGGAACAATTAGGGTTCCAAAAATTAGAAATTAGGGTTTGTTAATTAATAAACCTTTTACCCTAATTAATACTTAATAAATACCTCATAAGCATTATAATTCTCCGTTATATCCCAGATTAGGGCTTAACTTTATCAGAATCTGAAACTAGGGTTTTCAGATCTGGCATTAGGGTTTCAAATTTGGAATTAGGGTTTTGAAATCAATTGTCAAGATTAACCCTAATTAATCTTTTAATTATTTACACTTATGCCATTAAGTTCCCAATTTAGGGTTTCAAGCACCGAATTAGGGTTTCGAATTCCCGGAACTAAAACTAGGGTTTCCAGAACCAATTTTTAGGGTTTCTTGCCAAACGCTAGGATTTTCTAACCGAACATTGTCGTTCTTAATATATAATTAGGGTTTATCACAGATGTAATTTATCTGGTCAACCCTTGACCCTTAACCACATTCTGAACACATCATTAACCATATACACAGAATTTAATCACATAAATTCTTAATCCTGAATAAATCACCTAAAAACCTTCACAGAATTTTGAAATCCTCAAAATTCAATCCCAATAACCTCAAACGCATACACTTATTTTCTGTCTAGGCCTATTATTTGACCTTAAATCAATCATTTAAGATTTTCATAAATTGTCTAAATTCTCGGGTTGTCACACTTTTGTTATTCCATTCTTTATTATACTCAGTTAGTTAAAGTTTTGACTTCTATACTCTATGAAATTAGAAGAATATCCTTGATATTTGCGCTTCATCCAGTATCTTTTCATGGAAATATTCTTCTGATCATTCTTGAATTTTACTCTACAATGCAGTATCATATTGACAATTTGGACATTATTAGTTCCTGGATAAATTAATTCTTGAACTTGTTTTATTAAATTCTTATATCATTGTCATCATCCTCATGTTTATATTATGTTGAAAGTCATCTGTGGCCTGTAGTGCATAAATAGACTTGGTATGATTATGACCAGGGATTATTCGGTGTAATCATGACCGTAATATTACAGATGATGTGGTAAAAGTTATCATTGGCCCGTAGTGCATTGATGGACAGTTGTTGGCATGATTGTGACCATTAATGAATACACAAATGTCCTTGGTTGTAGTGCATGGATAATTTTTGGTCGTGATACTAAAGAATATCCTTAGCCGTAGTGCATGGGTGATTCGATGATGTGGATTATTTATTAAGCTGAGTCCCAGCGGTAAAAGTCATGAAAAACCTTTTAAATCATAAAAGATAGTAGATTTTATTCTCTACTTGACTCTTTTAATGGATTGCTTGTTCCGCTGCAGTTAAACTTGATGTTGTTATATTTTATCAGTTTAACACTGTTGAAGGCTAACGATAATTTATTCTGCATTATCTTAGTCATAATATTTCTTACTGGGCTAGTTGAGCTCACCCTTTCTTTCACTATTCTCTTCAGAAAATGAGAACATAGCAGAGACTAGTCAGGGAACGGAGTGACGGTCCAGAGGATAACATTAGTAGTCCTCACTATTCTGTGAAATAGTGTGTTAATAATTGTAATGAGGACTCCTTTTGAGTTTGTATAATCTCTAGTACACAATAATTGTATTCAAACTCACAGTTATGTTTTGTCGTATTGTACATGACAGTTGTATTAGTAAGTTATATTTGAATTTTGTACCATGTATCTGACGACCCAAGATGGGTGATGTATACCTAATTTTGGGGGCGTCACATCTTTAATACGTCTCTTTGTTATATACAAAGAATGAGTGTTGTGTCATTGGGATTCCCGATAGTCTCAATGTCTATAATCCATTCCATATTTGTTGACTTTTATTCTTAAACAAATGGACAAGGCTCAATGCTTCTGATGTAGACAGATGATACACTACGTTCTTGATCGTGGTATCTTGCAAGATTAGTGTTTGATCCGACACTAGTAGATGAGAACTCTACGATTTCTCTTAAGTACTGGTAGACTACGATCTTTGTTTGCTTGATTTACAGACTCTACGCTTCCGAGAGCACACTACGATTCTTGAGTTAACTTGGTAGGCGTTTGGACCACTCTAAGATTCTGGGAGGCCGTCCAAAGCAAACAGACTATGATTTCTCGATGCTCTACGATTCTGCCTTAGCTTATGCAAACTCTTGACTGGCTTGACAGACTACGATTCTGTTGAAGCCTATCTATTACATCTCAAGACATAGATCAATCTAACAACTTTAATCTTTTCTTCTATACATTCATTTACAGAATGATAAACATTAAAGCTCAGATCAACCTAACAAGTTTGATCTACCACTAAGTCCTTGTACATGTATTCCTAGAAGGACTTTACATATAATCATGAAAATACTTTCAACATCAAATTTAAATATGCAATTTCCCAACAATCTCCCTCTATTTGATGTTGACATGACCAAGGAGATTTGTATCATGATCATCAATTTCTAGATGCAGTTGCTAGAAAGTAAATATGATTTAGTGTTTCAGTGAGCAACTGAAATCTCTAGAGAATAAACATGAATTTATGGATGTTTGTAAAGATAGATATTACAATAAAGCTTAGTTACATCAATAAGAAATGAGTTCCAACTTATCTCTATTTCTTCTGTCTTTTGCTCCTTGGAGGATTGGCATGCTCTGCATCTATCTTTCTCCTGCTGGCTTCATCTCTCCATGCAATATCTTCCAGCTCACTTTGACTCAGCCTTTTCCCATGATCATGTCTATTCATAAAGTCAGGGTCTCCAATTGGCATATGTAAGTCAGTAGTGGTTACCCCTTGTGAGATGGGAGATGGCCCTTGACTCCTTAGCGGTTGCGCCATGATAATTTGTTGTTGTTCAGGCTGTGGAGTTTGATGATGAGGCTGTCTTGCGGACGGGCTTCTTGAAGATTGAGCAATGAATTTTCCTCTGCCTCTGCCTTTTTCTTTCTTTCCTTCCCCTTTATTCTCCCCCTCTATGTCAGCATCAAGGGTTCGAATGTCTTCAGATAGTCGATTCATGCCTTGGATGAGCTCGTGGAGCTGATTCCTGGATTGAGCAATGTCTTCACAATTTTCTTGGACTAGAAAATCAGTTCGAGATGTGTTCTTTTGGAGAATGGCCATGACAGTTTCTGTTTATTGCATTTGACCCATGGAAAATGCTTGGAATTCTTTCATTGAGGTTCGTAGACTTGAGATACTTTCCATCATAAGTTTATTTTAAGATTCTTGAGCCTTTTATAGAAGGAGAACTGCTTCCTTGTGCTTCCTGGCAGTCTAAAAGTGAATTTGATCCCTTTCATTAATACTTTGGATCATTTCCTTGATGATCTCCCTAAGATTAGCTGTAAGCTCAGTACTTAGATTGCAGGGGAGGGTGTTGGCAGCATAAATCAAATGAGTCAGCCTCATATGAACAAGCTCAGAGTGAACTTCAAGATCTTCTTGAATATCCTTGGTCACCTTCTGAGATGCATTAGACAGCTCTATTTTGGTAGGAAGATCAGAGATAAGCTCAAGGAGTTGCTGAGTATTTAGAGGAGAGGCTCTCGTATATTGATTTTATAGATTGTAGAAAACAAGATCAAGATCAAAATACTTATTGGTTGATGAGGAAGGAATATCTGAAGGAGGAGTAGGTGTGTGAGGTTGAGTTTCAGGAGGAGGTGACTCTTCGATTGAAGTAGGCGACTCTATGGTTAGAGTAGGTGACTCTACGATTGGAGTAGGTGACTCTACGATTGGAGTAGGATCAATATTCGTAGAGTGAGAGATGGTAGGAGACTGAATCAATATAAAATTACGCAAATTTGGTTCATCAGTTACAGAATGTTGGGATTCTGTAGCTGGAAATTGATTTAGTGGATGAAGTATCACTTCTAACTATCTTGGCAATTCGTAGAATTAGTTGAAGGTGGATGGAGGACAGTGATTAACCCTGAAAGAGATGGGAATTGATTGTACCTCATGCCTAGTTTCTGAAGACGAATGATTTGTGAGTAACTTCTGGGAAAACATGAGGTTGCCTTGGAATCCATGAGGAAGCACTGAGATTGCTGGATAAAATTTGAAAGTCCAGAACATATGATCCCAATAGTTGAGAATTTGGGCTCTATGATAGGGCATCATAGGCAAGTAGGAGAATAAATGATTGTAGTTAGCTCTTCTATATCCATCACACCGTACAAAAATAATTTCAACTTCTTCATCATCTTCTTCTTCCTGGTCTTCATTTTCTTCATTTGAAATTTCCACCACATTAATCATCTCCACTTCTCTTCTATGTTCTTCTGCTCTCTCCACCTCCATAGCTTCAACCCTCTCCATTTCTACAGTTTTAGAGGATAAAATTTCTTGAGTAACTGAGGGAGGTTGATGATAATCTTTTTGCAGATCCTCCTCAGCTGTAGCCTTCTCTGACATAGGGACTTCACGAGGCTCCCCCTCAATCTGATCCTCTATCTGTTCTAGTTCTTTAGGAAGCTCCCCCTCAACCCGAGCTATATTCTCCTCAATAGCTTCGGGTAGTTCCTTTTTGACAACTATTCTTCTGTCTTCTTCCTTTAAGATTCCATCATTGACTAGAATGTATTTATTGACAAGTTTTTTCTTTATCCTCCTAGGCTTAGCCACAGCCTCAGTACTTTCTTCAGCTTCAACTCTGAAAGTTTGTTCAGGCTGAGAAACTGTTGCAGCATCCACCTGTGATAGGTTGGTAAGTCTGAACTCTACGATCAGTAGTGAATTTACGATCGAGGTGAGTGAAGACTTCTTTGATTTATGGTTGCGTGTTCCCTTCCTAAGCAGCTGAGAGATGATAGCTCTGTCTTCTTCTTCCTCAGACTGCTGATCTTTCCTCTTCATTTTCTTCAGAGTCTCAGTGCCTGAGCTGTAACAACCCGATATTTTCTATATAATTAAATCAGAAATTTTGCGTATACTTTTTTTATATTTTAAAGATGAGGATTTGTACAAGATAAAGCGTAAGTATTTATGTGCTAAATAAAAATATATTTATTACATGAATAATTACAAATAATTTTATTTTAGAATTATTGATTATTATAAAGTATATTCTTATAATAACTAATTTTATAGTGGAAATGTTTTTATTACTTATTTTCAATGAAAATATGGTTATTATATTATATAAATAATATATGAAAGGATTTTTAGAATAATTATAATAATTATTTTACTATATGAATTTATGCTAGATTAATTAAGTTAATTATTTTAACTTAATTAATAATGTTAAGTATGGTAGATAAATCAGACATGGAATCCAAACCCTAATTCTGGATTTTTATCAAGGAATGAAAATAATAATATAATATTAATTATATTTTGATCTTTCAGTGCTATAAATGTGACGCCCGCAAATCCGGGTATCTTCCAACCCAACAGATGGTGCACCACAATGCTACAATCCATACAATCATTCCATTGAAATAACAACAAAATGAGTGTAATTACTATCTTTGTATTACATTTGTAATAAATCCTTTCACAGGTTCATAAACCGAATACATTCTTTGTTCTTCATAAGTATATTACATACAATTACACTAATCTATTACAGGACGATTAATTGTCCATCTTAGCCTTGCCTTTATCTCTCTTAGAACTCTCAGTTCGTTCGGCTTTAGCTGCAAACATATGGTTCAAGCAAGAATGAACATAACTAGCTCAACAAGTCTTAACAACGAATCATATGACTATCACATTAACAATTACATGCTTTATTCCCGTAACTGAACTATTAACTATGAAGCACTATGAAACATTTGACTAGTACTTCTCATGTCATAACAACGATTCCAAAGTATATATATAATAGCTTAGGAATTCTGAATCGGTCGATAGACCATGAACAGTAACTTTCAGTTTTCATACTTGAAAAGGAGTCCACAACACTAAGACCGTTCATCCGTATAACTTACGAGTACGTCTAGGTGATCAGCCTATAGTACCCTATGTTGATCAACACTCATTCATTAAACGTATTTACGTTTAATATTTTTGGCAAACTCGCGTGCCCATCGAATAATCGATGAAAAATACTTTTGTTTGTTCATAGACAAACCTTAACTTTTCGTCCGTACCAATTACTTGGCATAGGATAGCGTTAGCATTTCTATATAGAATGATATGAATAATAATCAATCTATATATTATGAATAGTCTAGCCGAGTTAAAACAGGCATCGGCTCTTTCTTTAAAACAAGTCTTGCAATTCAGTTCAACGAATCACATAAAACTTGGCTAACATGGAAGTTAGACAAGCGTTAAGAAAGACTTGCCTTTAAGCGTCTGCTATAGTATAATTACCTTCCCTTTGAGTCTTTACAGTCTCTACAACATATAATCACATAACATACCACATTAGGTTATGAACTAACATACATGGTTCCTAATGAATCTTACCCTTCTTCTCAATCTAATCATTTATTAGATTGCTTACTATTGGTTCCAGTTTGCCGTTTACAACCAACTTATTTCTCTTCTATGTTGTAAGTGGATTTACTTCATTAATACCACTTGTTTTGCATTAATCGTCCTTCCTCACATCTTACTAACGTACTTTCGTTATCAATCGAAATTTGATCATTTATTGGTTAAGTATACTTATTGCATACCGTTCACGTTCACGTAATATTCAACAACTTTTAGTTGTAACTCTCAACGTTATTGTCATCGTCGAAGATCCTACTTTAAGTAAATTAATTCATCATCAATTAACTATCTTTCATCTTGTATACTTAATCATAATTATTTCATCAATAAAGTCAAATCAACTTTCCATGCTTCTTTACGGCTCATTAACGTTCTTAAGTTTATTAACCAACCCCCGATCATCATTGGGGAAGTACCAAAGGTGAACATCATACACGGTTTACTTATTACCCTCTTGCATTCTTCGTTTAATTATGGTTAAACCATACATAATCTTCTAACATTATCACTTTATAAGTGATTTAAAGTCAATCTTGTTATGTATATTAAGTACCTTGATTGTCTTACTTTTGGTCTACATTCAAAAGGAATGAAAACCTAACTTGGTCAACATGTTTGCACTGCCGGCGCTGCGGCGCGGCATCCCTAGTGTTCTAGTGGCGCTGCGGCGCGAGTTAGCAAGGTACTCGACCGAGTCTGGTGCTGCGATGCGACCATTTTGTACTGGTTTTGGCGCTGCGGTGCCGAGTCTGTGCACCAGTTGGCCTAAACAGTTTTGGTTTTCTAACGAAACTCCTGGCTTCCTAATTTTTTCGTTTTACATCCGAATTGACCCATTAGAATTCCTACAAGTCAGGAATTACATCCTTTACGTGTTCATATAAGAATTCAACATTTTCAAATCTGTTAACTTAAAATTCACTATTGAGTTCATTTTCTAGACGTTCGGAAACGTTAATGAGCGTTCAATGCTCGTTTTCTTCGTTTTAAGTCGGAATCCGATGATTCTCAAACCCACAACTCTTAATCACCCTATCTCACGTGTTGACATTGGAAACCAACATTTTTAAGTCACATGACAACTTTTGACCTTTAATCCGGGCTTTTTACGTTTTCGACGTTTAACGTTTATTTTCGCAAAATTCGCCATAACTTCGTTACTCGTGTTCTATAAGACAAATCAAATGGAACACTCCATTGATTCATTATCTACATCTTAACCAATCAAGATGAACATACCTTATCTATGATGGTTTTCAATTTGTCCATCATCAACCATATTAACATTCAACGATTTCTATGGTTTTTAACTTACGTAAACATTTACGATTTCCATTTGATCATGACTTATCAATGTTTTCATTATTAATAGTCATCCTTATTCCTCCTCACTAAATGCTCCACCAATCTACGTTTCTCTACGAGAAAGAAATCGAAAAAAAAGATGAAGACTAACGTTTATAAAATATTACCTTTTTCGTTCTTCGCGTTCTTGCTAAACTTATGTTTTGATTCAAAGTAGGTTGATCACTTGTTTCTATCTCTTTCTCTCTCTCAATATATGTTGGCTAATGTTGGTAAACTCTCAAATGAATTAACCAAGCTTCTATTTATAGGAATCTCAAAGTGAGGGCTTAATGGTCAATAAGCCATTCCACCTCCTTACTATTCCAAGCTTAACCATAAAATATTATTGGCCTCCACACTTATTTAGCCATCAAGTATACTTGTTAATCACCTACCTTATCCTTTACTTGCTCATTACTTTAATTACTTGTTAATCACCTAACTTATCTCTTGTTTGCTCATCACAATTACTTAGCCTCCAAGCATAAGCACTTTACTTGATCATTATTTAACTTATCCTTTGCTTAGCCACCAAGTACTTTACTTAGTCTTTAAGTATCTTGCTCACTACACAATTTACTTGGTCATCACACCATATCCTTGATCACCAAGATTAACCATAAAATCAAGGGTTGCTCCATCGGTCACCCTAATCCATTGGATTCTTACTTTGGGCTTTCATTAACAAACACTGGGCTTGTTCATTAAATCATATTGGACTTATCCATTTTCTACCATTGGGCTTAACCATTCCTATACTTGGACTTGTATAAATTCTAACCAATCGTACAAGTCCATTACATATGGTTTAAAGCCTTAGGACGTATTCTATATGTATTATTATCGTATTCTAACTCGTATACTAATTCATAATATACGATATATCATCATTCCTACATACTCGTATAATAGTTCGTATCATACTCGTATTCATTACATAGTACAATACCTTCGTATTATACGATCATTGTTTTAATTCATTATACGCATTTCATTCCCTTCTCGGAAATCGCTTTCCCTAACCGTTAGGTTTTAAGTCCGCAAGCGAAAAACTGTGTTTGCTATAACTGAAATATTATTGGATATTCCATCTCACCTCGATATTCTATCGTTACGTATTTTTCGGAAATTCAAAAATAATTCCCGAGTAAAAGTACGTGAATAGTGTTTTTCGAAAAATTTCTCGGAAAGCTTTTATTTTCGTCTTGGAAATTCAAACACTTTAATTCTATCACGTAGCCAAAATACTATGACGTTCTGAACTATCTAGGTCATATAACGACCTTCAATTAGCTTATTCTCATAAATAATCAATTAAATTTATTTAACTCATTTAATCAAATAAAAATTTAATTCTCCTAAAACTCCAATTTTCTCGGGCATTACAATAAATATGTACAGTATGTACGTATTGATAATGTGACAACCCGATATTTTCTATATAAATAAATCATAAATTTTGCGTATAAATTTTTTTTTATTTATTAAAATAAATATGAATGTTAGGTGTCAAGGTAATGTGTAATTATAATTATATGTGTGATAAATAAAATTTATTTATTACATTAAGTATCGCAGATAAATTTATTTTAAAATTATTAATTATTATCAATTATATTTTTATACTAATTAATTCCCTATTGGAAATATTTTATTAATTATTTTTCAAGGAAGATATAATCTTATATTATTTAAATAATATAGAAAATGATTTTAGAATAATTATTTATTTTAAAGGTAAGAATGCGAGAAAGGTATTATGTATGTAATTATGTGATGAATATAAAATATATTTATTACATGAATGGTTATGAATAATTTTATTTTAGAATTATTGCTCATTATAAATTATATTCTAATAATAATTAATTTTATAGTACAAATGTTTTAATGTTTATTTTTCATGAAAATATGATAATTATATTGATTGAATAATATATGATATGATTATAGAATTTTTATAATACTTATTTTATTATATGAATTTTGTTCAAGATATTAAGTTAATTATTTTAACTTAATTTATAATGTTAATTATGACAAATAAATCAGATATGGAATCCAAACCCTAATTCTGGGTTTTGATCAAATAATGAAAATAATAATATTATATTATTATTTGCCAGTGTTATAGATATGTATGGTTATGTGTGTAATGTTAATGTGTGGAACAGTTTTATTATATTACTATCAAACCCTAAATATGGGTCTGAATTAAGGAATGATAATAATATTATAATATTACAATACTTTGATTTTTCAGTGCTATATATATGTACTGTACGTTTGTGGACTGACAATGGTTGGTCAATTACGGTGTATTATGATCAAATCTTAGTAATAATGTTAAACCCTAATTTGAGATCCAAATTAGAGTGCAAAATTGCTTTGTAAGTGTGTTATATAATCTATGGCATGTATTAAGTGTATTAATTAGGTAAACCCTAATTAAAGTTCTAGAAACCCTTAATAATTTTTAGAAAACCCTAAACCCTAATTTTAAGAGTAAAAACCCTAATTATCGAAATTGTAAACACTAATTGCCTAATTGGCAAGGTTAATATGGGTAGGGGTTCTAAACCCTAATGTTCTTGTATAATTTAATTATTAACCCAATCTAGTAAATAAATTTTTAAATTTTAGAAACTAAAAGTTATTTAATTTTTATGCAATCCCTATATTGGAAATCCTTGATTTTTATTTGCTAAATTGGCTCAAACCCTAAACCCTAGATTGCTCAAAACCTAAACCCTAAGGGTTTGCAACAAATAGCCAATTTCTAGAAAAAAAAAAGGAAATGCCCAAAATGTCCTTTTTATTATTTTAGTGAGGTTGCTTGCAAATCTTGGCTTATAATTGGGTTGTTCACCAACCCTAGCTCTAACCTAGCCCTAGCATGTGACATAAAACCAACACATTAGCCACTAGATCAGCAATTCATGCATCTAGATTATATATATAAGAGATTAGAGAGAGAAAATTGTATTTTTGTTCACTAAAATTTAACAACACTCAACCAACTCTCATTCTCTCTCAAACCTCTGAAATTTCCAAGCATTTCAGTTCCTTTATCAAGCCCCACATTCATCATTAACAAAAACAGAAGCTAGAATCAAGATCAAAACCTAAAGAGGTATAAAACCCTAGTTTAATTTCTGTCCATAATCTGCCGTTAGATGTTGTGTTTAAGTGTTTAAATATGTTGTATGTAATGTCTAATGATGATCTGGGTTGCTAGATGTTAGATCCATAACATCTAGAGGCTCGGATTTGAAAATTTGTAAAATTTGGAAAAATGTATTTCTGTTGTCTGACATCAAATGTCAGGGGCTGTAGATCGTTGTGTGTTTATTGTTTTTGTTGTTTAAGTGTTTACATTTGTAACCTTGTATGAGATCTGTGTTCTGGAACTTGTAGTCGAACCAGATCATGCATAAGTTGTAAGATAATCGTGGTCAAAGGTCGTTGACCGACCATGACCTAACGAAATCTGGGTAACCCAGAAGTTACCCAGAACTCTCTGACATGATGTTCATGCTTTTAGATCTCTTACATGTTTGTAGTTTTGTTCTATTTGTTGCTTCTAGATTGTAACTTGATATTTGTACTGTAAGGTAAAGCCTTTATAACATGTAAATGTTCAACAAGGTTCAAGTAGTGGCTGGTCAAACCTATACAAAAGATCACGAAAATGGTTTTTCTGGAATTTCCAGAAAATGAAGAACAACGTTTCTGACATGGTTTGACCGGAGTGGATCTCATGATTGAAATGTTGTTAGAATGATTTTATGTAATGGATCTGTAGTATTACATGTTGGTTAAACACTAAAGTTTTTAAACCACAAAAACATCAAACAAATCACCTGTGATAGAAGGCCAAAAATGGACAGACAACCTGTTCTTCATTTCTGGGTAACCCAGAAATGAAGAACATGTCTGACAGCATGTTTGAGAGATCAGATCTCTTTGTTTATGCATGTTATGATCCTGATTATTGTTGTATATTGTAGTCTTGTATTTATACTACACGGTCTGATCAACCAAATAACCAGAATCACAATGTACACGGTTTTAATACTGGTCAAACATGGTCACTCGGTCGCTGTCTATGAATGTTCTTGAAGGCTCAAGAACACCTATAGTGACGGTTCTGTCGCTATAGGGGCCTTCAGCGACGGTTTCTATTATTTATTTCCGAAAATTATTTAATAAATAGAAAAAAATAGTTTTTAATTATTAAAAATACAAAATAAATTATTAAAATTTATTTTAAATTCTGAAAATTAGTTTTTAATTATTTTAAATATATTTCATAAATATTTAATATTTTTGGAATATTAAAAGTATTTAATTTATTTAATTATAATATTAAATAAATTATTTAAAAATGATTTTAATATTTGAAAAATCATTTAAAATTATATTATGGAATAAGAAAATAATTTAAGTTATTTTTTGATAACTTTTAATATTATGTGAAATTTTTCATTAATAAATTAATATTAATGATAATTAAGTTATTTATTAAATGAATTAAATAATTAAATTAAAAATGATTTTATTATTTTAAAAATCATTTTAAATAATAATAATGTATTTAAGAATATTTTACGTTATAAAATATAACTTTTAATATTTAAAGGTAACTTTCATTAATTAATTATTATTAATGATATTAAAGTTATTTAATAATTATATTAAATAATTTAGTTTAAAAATGATTTTTAATATTATAATAATCATTTTAAATGAAAATAAAGTATTTAAAGATATTTAATGATATTTATTTAATGATTAATGATATTAAGTTTATTTAATAATCATATTAAATAAATAGTTTAAAATGGTTTTATTTATTTAAAAATCATTTAAAAAGGATATAAGTGAATTAAAAATATTTTAAAGTTGTGATTAATGACTTCTAATATTTAGATAATAGTCCATTAATATTTAAATATGAATGGTAATTATTTTTAAATGTTTTACAAATCAATTAAGGGTAATATTAATACATTAAGAATATTTTGAGTTATTATAAATAACTTTAATATTTTGGCAATGGTTTGATTAATAATTTTATATTAATTAATTATTGATGAGAATAGAATTGTTTGATATTTAAATCATTTAATAATGATTCTGATATTTCAAAAATTATGGTACATGATAATAATTATTATAAGGTCATGAAAAATGATATGACTGTTATTTAATTAGTCTAAATGGATATTGAACAACTGTTTAGAGTCTTAGACTCGATAAATTACCCGATAAAGATGTCGGTAGACCGACATGTTTCAGAAATTGATCTAGACTTAGATAATTTAGTTAGTTAAATATTTTATTTGTGATTCAATGACTGTGAAACATGTGTGATAATGTGATTAGGTTATGTGCTGACTGCAATATGCAGTACTATGTGTTATGTTATATTGTTCTAATCGATAGAATGATTTGATTAATGATAGGTCGTGATAGAACAGATAGATCTAAGTTGCGTAATTGTAAGCAGCGCATCAGGCAAGTATCCTACCTTTGCATTTTCTTTATGCATTGAACAAGTGTAAGAATGTTTCAAAGTCATATTATTACTGTACAGATTGTTAAGCCTATATTATATACGCCCATTGATTATCAACATGTTAGTATATGATAATTCAGTTATATATATTCTGTTCGTTAATTTCTATAAATGATTATACAAGTGTCCCCACTTGGATAATCATTGTATTTAATCACATGTTGATACACATTTGATATACATATATGTTGAATTATATAAGACCTTTGTTATGAAAAACCGACAGGTATGAACATCCCGATAATGGGAAAATTTTTATGCGCCCAAGGGGGACAGAGTGAACGATAACATCGTTCTTGTACATGTAGTATTGATCAATACAGGGCCCATGGACTGTACACCCTCAGGACCGTAAGCAATGGCCGGTTTACAGATGAATTTCTGTTTAAACCCTTTCGAAAATGAAAAACAATGTTCATAATGTCTCACAGAAATCCCATGTATAGACAATACATAGTTTTAAAAATTTGAAAGAGGGTTGTTATGTTATTGTTATTGGTACAGATTACTTCACAACTATTGACTGGTTGTAGAAGAATATTATAAAGAAAATATTTAAATTCTTTCAGCTTATATATATATAATACTTGCTGGGCACTCAAATGATCATCCTTGCTTTATTTAAATGTTTTCAGCTAAGTGTGAACAGCTAGAAGGCTCGGCCAGGATCAAGTGAAAAGAAAAGCAAACAGAATATGTTATTGGTATCATTTGTAATAGATAGACTGTATTAAGTTGATGATATGTATTATATATCATGTAAAGAATGTAGTAAAGGTTGCGTACTTGGGATTAGACTCTGATAAATGTAATTTAAGTTTAAAATTTATATTATTGTTATTATTATTAGTATTATTCCGCTCATAGAAATGGTATCGTGAAGTACCGAGTTCGGATTTTTAAGTATCCGGGTTCGGGGACTTTACATCATGGTATCAGAGCTATAGGGTTAGAAACCTTAGGTGGGTTAGACCTTAGGCTATAACCTTAGAACAGAGGGAAACTTTGAAAATACAAATAACTCATATAGAGTTTAAAGATAGATGAATTAAATAAATTCATCGTCAAACAAAATAAAAGATAACTTATAAAACTATTATGTGCTGTGTGTATTTATTATTTGTTAGTCATGATAATTTTTGTGTGTAGGTGTTAGAAAGGAACAGAATTAGGATACCCTTAAGTCGTAAAGAATAAGTCAACCTCCATGACCGAGCCAATATCAAAGCTAATAGCTGCAATAGAGGCTCACATTGAAAGCTACCTCAAAGAGGTGGTTATTTTGGAAAGTATAGTACTGGATCAAGAAACGGTAAGTATAACTGATAGGTAAAGTATAGCTAAAGGATTATAAGTGGTCAATATCGAGTTCTTAAACTCGTATATTTATGGTGAGTTCTTAAACTCGTATGTTTGTGATGAGTTTTTAAACTCATAATGTGTTGAAAGTTGTGACAAACTGGATATAGTTAGGTGTAAATGGATATTGAGGATAATGGAAATAGATAGGTTATTAAGCAATTGATCGTTAGGGAAGGTGTAAGGAATAGGTAGTATTAGTATTAGTTGGATGTGTATGATTTTAGGTGGTATATATGATAGGTATGTTGGTGTAATGTAATATTTTGTATAAGTAATGGCAGCGATTCCCGACTTTTAAGTCACAAAGGGATAGCGGATGTTTAAAGCAGTGTGTGCTAAGGCATGTCAAGTGCTATGAATATGAGTCTATGTTGGATTAATGTGATAAGTTGGTATAAAGATTGTAGATATTTATTGGTCACTGGTTATTACAGTAGACCTAGTTTTCAAAATTTAATATTTTGAGTACATGATTATTTGAATAGAAAGTTTTGCGTTATATGTTAAGCGTTTACGATAAGGCTTAGAATGTAAGAATAATTTATGAAAATGCCGTCAAAATAAAAATGAAACCAAAGGATAGAAGGACCTGTGAACAAAGCTGGAGGATAACCAGACCCGACACAGAATTTTGCGAATGCGGACGATCAAGCTATGCAGAACGAAATACCAGTCGCGGAAAAATCAACTAGACAATCGATCGACAAACTTCAAAGAATTCAAAACAACCGGACCGCCATGATGTAGAAAATCAACCGACCCTGTTAAAACATATGTGATCGCTAGGATAACGGAGGGGCAAAAGACAACTTTTATCACCTATATGATAAAAGAAAATAATCTTGATAATACCGAAAATAAGACAGGAATGTGATTAAAAGAAAAGTTTGTGTGTGGAAAGTAAGGACAGAAGGGATATATATATTTCCAAAATATCCCAATCCAAGAAGGTATAGTAAATGTGTTATGTGTGAATCAATGAAGCATAAGGTGAAAGACTGTCCAAGAAAGGAAATGGAGACAAGGAATGCGAAAATGCGACAAGGTAGCAGGACATTGGCGACAACGGGACCAACTTCAACAAACAAACCAAAGAAATTAACCGCAAGCGTCTTCAGTGGGACTATTCGGGATTCGGTAGCAGACGGGGATGCAACTCCAGGTATTACTCAAACCAATTTTATTATCTTATATATTATTTTCTTATATAGATATCAAATTATTTTATAAATTATTTTGAAGGAGGAATTTGAGTTCTCTTAGAAATCAAATTTCTGTTTAAAGGGATAGATAAGCATTTTACGGAATAGTTAAAGATCGGATCGATCAACCATGATCGAGATCTACTTGGAATGATTGTGTATACTATGTACCCTGGTATGTATAGGTTTTAAAAGGTGATTCCAGGGACGGAATCGTTATAAGAGAGGGTGAATGTGACAACCCGATATTTTCTATATAAATAAATCATAAATTTTGGGTATAATTTTTTTTTTTTTTATTAAAATAAATATGAATGATAGGTGTCAAGGTAATGTGTAATTATAATTATATGTGTGATAAATAAATTTATTTATTACATTAAGTATCGCAGATAAATTTATTTTAAAATTATTGATTATTATCAATTATATTTTTATACTAATTAACTCCCTATTGGAAATGTTTTATTAATTATTTTTCAAGGAAGATATAATCTTATATTATTTAAATAATATAGGAAATGATTTTAGAATAATTATTTATTTTAAAGGTAAGAATGCGAGAAAGGTATTATGTATGTAATTATGTGATGAATATAAAATATATTTATTACATGAATGGTTATGAATAATTTTATTTTAGAATTATTGCTCATTATAAATTATATTCTAATAATAATTAGTTTTATAGTACAAATGTTTTAATGTTTATTTTCCATGAAAATATGATAATTATATTGATTGAATAATATATGATATGATTATAGAATTTTTATAATACTTATTTTATTATATGAATTTTGTTCAAGATATTAAGTTAATTATTTTAACATAATTTATAATGTTAATTATGACAAATAAATCAGATATGGAATCCATACCCTAATTCTGGGTTTTGATCAAGGAATTAAAATAATAATATTATATTATTATTTGCCAGTGTTATAGATATGTATAGTTATGTGTGTAATGTTAATGTGTGGAACAGTTTTATTATATTACTATCAAATCCTAAATATGGGTCTGAATTAAGGAATGATAATAATATTATAATATTACAATACTTTGATTTTTCAGTGCTATATATATGTACTGTACGTTTGTGGACTGACAATGGTTGGTCAATTACGGTGTATTATGATCAAATCTCAGTAAAAATGTTAAACCCTAATTTGAGATCCAAATTAGAGTGCAAGATTGTTTTGTAAGTGTGTTATATAATCTATGGCATGTATTAAGTGTAGTAATTAGGTAAACCCTAATTAAGGTTCTAGAAACCCTTAATAATTTTTAGAAAACCCTAAACCCTAATTTTAAGAGATAAAAACCCTAATTATCGAAATTGTAAACACTAAAACCATAATGTTCCTGTATAATGTAATTAGAAAATTAAACACGATTAAGAAACACTAATTTGGAAAAATTAGAAACTAATATTATTTTTATTTTATTTTAAACCCTAATTATAATTCTAGAAATTAAAATTTTTGGTAACCTTAGGGTTAAACCCAAAGGGTCAAACCCTAAGGGTTTGCAAGGATTCCATTAATGCCATTAAAATTCCGAGCCAATGGACCAAAATGCCCTTCTTGAATAATTATAGCTTTCTTGAATATCTAGCAATAATAGGAGTTGTTGGCCAACCATTGACTTCTCAATGTGACTGAAATACAACACATCTCAGCCATTATACAGCCAACACATTACACTTGGTTATAAATATAGATCAAAGAGAGAGAAATTCATTTGCTAGCCTAATATTGCACAATCCCTTAACCATTTCTCTCTCCTTCAAAACCTACAAAATAATAAGGCATATCATTCCCCAAAACCTGCCCCACTAATATATATAACAAAATTTAGAAGCCAGGATTAGAGGTTGATCATCAAGGTATAAAAACTAACCCTAGAAATTTGATCTTTGATCTGTTGTTGGATATTAATTTTTAGTGTTAAAACATGTTATATATAGTGTATAATGATGATTTGGGTTGCTAGATGTTAGATCCATAACATTTAGAGGCTCGAATTTGAAGTTTTATAAAATCTGGAAAAATTTTGTTTTGTTATCTGACAACGAATGTCAAGCCTTGTATCTCTGTGATCTTTAATGAGTTTTATGTTTTGAAAGTTTGTATTTGTAGTCTGTTATGTGCTCTTGGAACTCGATCAAGAATAAGGCTTATATCGAGTCCAGTTTGCAAGATAATCAAGGTCAAAAGGCGTTGACCGGCCATGACTAGGCGTTTCTGGGTAACCCAGAAACTGCCCAGAATCGGCATGACAACGTTTTAAATCTACTAGATCTTTCATGTTCTTGTTGTTTTGTTATGTTTATGGTATCTAGAGGGTAGTCTGTTGTTTGTACTGCAAGATTGTGGCACTAGATCACTAAAAATTTAATCAGGTAGATCTTAGTGGCCGGTCAAACCAAGCCGGACGTTTATGAAATGCATTTTTTGGGTAACCTAGAAAACGTATGATCATGTCGTCTGACATGGTTTGACCAGCTTGGATCTAATGATTCTGTTGTTCTTATATGGATTTTATGTAATGAATATCTTCCTTGTCATGCTGGCTACACACTTCAACCACTATATCACACAAACGTTTCAAGAACAATAAGTTACAGAAGCTCAAAAGTGAACAGTCGAACTGTTCTTCATTTCTGGGTAACCCAGAAATGAAGAACAGCTCTGACAGCCACTTTAGACGATCAAATCTCATTTGTTATGTATTTTATAATTATGATTGTTGCTGTATCATGTAGTACTACATTAGTTCTATAACCTGTGAGCAATAGATAGTCCAGAAACATCATGATCTGATCAAAAATCTTGGTCAAAGTAGGCCACTTGATAACTCACAAGCATGTTCTGGGTTTCATGAAAAACATGAAGAACACCTATAGCGACGGTTCTGTCGCTATAGACAGTCTTTAGCGACAGTTTTATTAAAATTAATTAAATTAATTTCTAAAAATCATTTAAAAATAGAAATTAATTTACGAAAATTACAAAAATAATTTTAAAAATAATTTTAAGTTATAAAAATTAACTTTTAATAATTTGAAATATTTTTCATAAATATTAGTATTTATTTAAATATTGTTGATATTTAATTTATTTATTAAATGCATTAAAAAAATTAATTAAAAACAATTTTATTATATTAAAAATCATTTTAAATGATAATAAGTTATTTAAAAATATTTTAAGTTATAAAATATAACTTTTAATATTTTAAAGCAAAATTTCATTAATTATTTAATATTAATGATATTAGATTTATTTAATAATTATATTAATTAAATTAATTTAAAAATGATTTTAATATTAGAAAAATCATTTTAAATGAAAATAAAGAATTTAAAAATGTTTTAAGTTATAAAATATAACTTTCAATATTTAAAGGTAAATTTCATTAATTAATTATTATTAATTATATTAAGGTTATTTAATAATTATATTAAATAAATTAGTTTAAAATGATTTTATTATTATAAAAATCATTTTAAATGAAAATAAAGTGTTTAAATATATTTTAAGTTATAAAATATAACTTTTAATATATAAAGGATAATTTCATTAATAATTTAATATTAATGATTAATAATTTAATATTAATGATATTAAATTTATGTAATAATTATATTAAATAAATAGTTTTAAAATAGTTTTATTAATTTAAAAATCATTTAAAAAGGGTATAAATGAATTAAAAATATTTTAAATTTATAATTAATGACTTTTAATATTTTGATAAATAGTACATTAATATTTAAATATTAATGGTAATTATTTAATAATGATTCTAATTGTTTTAAAAATCGTTTAAGGGTAATATTAATACTTTAAAAATAGTTTAAGTTATTATAAATAACTTTAATATTTTGGCAATGGTTTCATTAATAGTTTAAAATTAATTAAATATTAATGATAATTAAATTATTTAATATTTAAATCATTTAATAATGATTCCGGTGTTTGAAAATTCATGATAAATTATAATAAATATTTTAAAACTATTATAAGTCATTTAAAAATAATATGACTGATAATTACATATATTGAGCTACAGAATAGAGTCTTAGACTCGATAATTACCCGATAAAGCCATCGGTACACCAACATGTTTCAGAAATCGATCTGGACTTAGATATTTTGACTGTATTAATATTTGTTTGTGATTCAGTGACGGTTAAACCTATGTGCCAATGTGATTAGGTTATGTGCTGACTGCAATAAGCAGTGCTATGTGTTTCGATATGTTATTCTAATCAGTAAAATGATCTTATTACTGATAGGTTGTTATATAAAAGATAAAACTAAGTTGCGAATTGTAAGCAGCGTACCAGGCAAGTATCCTATCTTTGCATTTTCTTTATGCAATGGACATGAGTAAGAAGATTAAGAATTTTATTATTATTGTATCAGATTATTAACCCTATTGTTATATATGTTATATACGATCATTGATTATCAACATGTTACTATACTGTAATTCATATATATATATATATATATATATATATATATATATATATATATATAAAGTCCGGATCCAGTCCGGGATCTATTAAAATCCGGACCTTTTTTTTTGCTTTTTTTTTGAAACAACTAAAAAAAAATTATGGAACTAATTTTTTTACATAATACAGTGTTTTTGGCGTGATGTGGATACCTATACCAAAACATTTCTGTACAGTCTGGGCAGACTGTACATATATTGGTTGATGTAGGTATTAAAAACACACCCAAAATACTGAATTATGGAAAAATTTTAGTTCCATAATTTTTTTTAGTTGTTCTACAAAAAAATAAAAAATAAAATTGGTGTCCGGATTTTGATCAGGTCCGGGAGTCCGGACCTGATCAATTTTCTATATATATATATATATATATATATATATATATATATTATGTTCGTTAATTTCTAAATATGGTTATTCAAGTGTCCCAACTTGGATAATCATTGTATTTAGTCACATGTTGATATATATATATATATATATATATATATATATATATATATATATATACCTATTGATCACCACTATGTATACAATAAGTTAAAGTCATCTAAGCTATTTGATCAGGTAGACATAGATTTAGAAATAACGTTGAATATGATAAAACCTTTTTGTATCCAATCAAATTGTTTTGGTTTGGATTCCAGACTAAGTTTGAACATCCCAATCAAGGGAAAACTTTTACGCGCCCAAGGCGGATAGAGTGAACGATAATATCGTTCTTGCATGTAGTATTGATCAATACAGGGCATAACAGGCTGATCAACCCCCCCACCCTACCCCCCATGCCCGTACGTTATGACGGTTTACAGATGAATTTCTATTTAAACCTATTCGAAAATTGAAAACAATTTTCATAATATGTCACCTAAACCCTATTTATAGTCAATACGTAGTTTCAAAAATTTGATAGAGAGTTGTTATGTTATTATTATCGGTTCAGATTACTTCAAAACTATTGATTTGTTGTAGAAGGGTAGTATAAAAAAACATTTAATCCTTTCAGCTAATATTTATAATTGTTATTACTTGCTGGGCACTCATATGCTCATCCTTTCTCTTCTGGGGTGCATCAGTAGTTGAGCCTTGAGGCTCTTCTGTTGTTTGAGCCTTCATTTTCCTCTTACCCTTACTTTTTTCTAATCAAGGAAATGAGTTCCTCTTTATTAATTTCTTCTTCTTCATCAGTTTCCTTCACAACTGACATGTTTCCTGGTAGCCCAAATTCCTTTGCTTCAGCAATCCATCCACTGGATTCAAACATGATTCTGACATTTTCTGTAGTATTCTTTTTCCAGTTTTGAAATAGCTGCTGGGTCATTTCTTGTTGGGATTGATAGATTCTCCTTTATTGTCCCCAATTTTGTCACCCAGAACTGATTGTAGGATTATGCTTATGAACCACCTAGAGAGCATCTTTCCAGAGCTCTTTGATTTCTTTGAACTGAGTATCCACTTCCTAATCCAATCGATAAGTTGAGTTAAATTTTGAAGCAGATTGATGTCATGAGCATTAATTGAACTTCATTCACAGAGTCGTGGCCAGATCTTTTACAGCATATTCACTTCCCAACAATGTCAGCCAGAAACTCATACTTTTGGGGAAACTCTTTCTTCTTGTATCCCTTGATGTTCTGAAACTTTGTGTGACACATCTTCTTCAGACCTTCATGAAAGTCGATAACCTCCATAGATACAAGTCCCTTTAATTTGAAACCTAGGGCTAGGTTTATATCTTCATCTTTGAGTATAATTTGTTCTCCCTTGACCCTTGTAGTGATGATGTCATTCTCAAAGACTCCATTGCCTCAGAACTCTTTCACCAGCTTCGGGTATATCCATGTACTGGTGCTCAGAGCTTCTTCAAGACCAGTTTTCTTCAAAAGAGACAGAATTTGGTGAAACTGAGGATCAACTGTCTTGAATTAATCGAAGTAGAGTTGGTAGCCAGAGATAACATTTGAAGCCGCCATTGATTGAACTCAGGTTGATTAAACGTTTCTGAAAGCTTGGGTTTCTGCTGGTAGAGAGAGAGAGATGAGCTTTTTTTAAAATTTTGGGGTGAGTTTTCAAAAAACCTTTTTAAGTTGTATTTGTAACTTCCCTCCCCATGATCTGCATAGTGGGGAATGTGTCGAGTTCTGTAGGGCTCCATGATTCTAAATAATGTGGATAATACTGATATGCCCTTAGCTCCCCCTAAGTTAGTGTATCCTTTAGGAGGACTACGATCGTCGAGGTTGCACTACGATGGTAGAGTTCATTGCTGGCTCTTCTCTACGATCACTGTCTGTCATGGTCCTTGTGATGAGCTTTGACAAAGCATTCCTTTCTTTGTTAAGGTAGCTCAGGAAGGGCCAACCTCTTAGCCTGAACTAAGGGTCAGGTTTGTCCCTGAGGCGCTTATCAGAGGGGTTTCTTGGATTTGATAGAAGTGATGTCATCACATGATGCTTCTTTGTTGTGTCAAGGCCGCTCTACGATCGTGGTTCCTCTTTAGTCATCTTTACGATTTTAAACATAGCCTTTTTATCTACATGGTTAGCACAAACTAGAGCATAGAGTTTATGGTTGCAGATTTAACATGCCTAACTCACTTATTAACTTATTAAATCCGGATTCATTAACCACAGCACTTGGCGCAACAGTAAGCTTCGACCTGGGGTGAGTCGTAGACCCGGACATCCTGGGATCGAGTCCCGCCTGCCTCAAGTGTGAGAATTATTTAATTCGAGTGGCCACGGACGGCCAGCGTAAGCTGGTGCGCAAGCCAAAATGGTTGAGTCCGGCCTAGGGGATTAGTTCGACCGCGGTTGGGAAATCCCACATTATCAAAAAAAAAAAATCCGGATTCATCTAGAGGCTTTGTAAAGACATCAGCAAGTTGATTTTTAATAGGGATGTATTGTAAAGATATAGTTCCATTTTGAACACGGTCCCTAATAAAATGATATCTTATTTCTATATGCTTAGTTATAGAATGCATGACATGATTATGTGTTATTGCTATGGCACTTGTGTTATCATAATGAACATGTACAGATTTGAAATCAAACCCATAGTCTGCTAGTTGATTTTTCATCCATAAGATTTGAGCACAACAACTGCCAGCAGTAATGTATTCATCTTCTGCTGTTGAGGTAGATACTGAGTTTTACTTTTTGCTAAACCAGGACACAAGTCTGTTTCCTAGCAATTGACAGGTGCCACTAGTACTTTTTCTATCAATATTGAAGCCTACAAAATCAGCATATGTATATCCTGTCAATTTAAAGGAGGACTCCTTGGGATACCATAGTCCCAAGTGAGGTGTGCCTTTGAGATACCTAAAAATTCTTTTTACAGCAGTTAAGTGTGATTCCTTAGGATTTGCTTGAAATCTAGCACATATACATGTTGCAAACATTATGTTTGGTCTACTAGTAGTTAGATATAGAAGTGAACTTATCATACCTCTGTATTGAGTTATGTCAATACTTTTACCTTTCTCATCTTTATCAAGCTTGGTTGTTGGAGCAATTGGTGTTTTCATGGGAGAGGCTGATTCTATGTCATACTTTTTAAATAAGTCTTTAATGTACTTGGCTTGGTTTATGAAGATACCTTTATTAGTCTACTTTACTTGTAATCTAAGGAAGAAATTTAGCTCACCCATCATGCTCATTTCGAACTTGCTCTGCATAAGCTTGGCAAATCTCTTGCACAATTTTTCATCAGTTGAGCCAAAGATAATGTCATCAACATATATTTGAACTAATAGGATTTTGACTTTGTGCTTTCTAAGAAATAATGTGGTATCTACTCTACCTCTAGTGAAACCATTTTCAATGAGAAATTTAGTTAGTGTTTCATACCATGCTCTAGGTGTTTGTTTAAGACCATATAAAGCTTTGTCTAATCTATAAACATAATTAGAGAGAGTTGGATTGATGAAACATGTCCAAAGGTCTCTTCGTAATCGATGCTTTCTTCTTGGGAGTAACCTTTGTCTACTAATCTTGCCTTTTTCCTTGTTATTACCCCGTCTTCATCCATCTTGTTTCTGAAGACCCACTTGGTGCCAATAACTGGGTGAGTTCTTGGTCTTGGAACTAATCTCCATACTCTGCTTCTTTTAAACTTATTTAGTTCTTCTTGCATTGCTTCTATCAAACTTGAGTCTTCCATAAAATCTTCCATCTTCTTGGGTTCTATTTGTGACATAAAGCTTAGATAGAAACACTCATTCTGGGTGGCAGATCTTGTCTTAACTCTTGCATTTGGATCTCCAATGATTTGGTCTTGAGTGTGATCTCTTGCCCATCTATTTCCTGTTGGAACATCTGACCTGATGCCTTCTTGTCTGAATTCTTCAAGATTAACCTCTGCTTCTTGATGTAGAGGTTCGTTGTCTGGCGTAGTTCTCTATACGATCCCTTCTTCAAGCTCAACGATTTCATTTTCTGGGACTACGATCGTGGTGTTGAGTTCGACCACTTCGTTCGTAGTGTCTGAGTTGTCGTTCATAGTGTCTCAAGGCATATTTTTGTCTAAGTCTATTTCATCAAAGATGATGTGAATCGAGACTTCAACACTTAGTGTCTTCTTATTGAACACTCTATAAGCCTTGCTATCTGTGACATATACAAGAAAGATTCATTCGTCTGATTTGGGTTGACAATTAGTCAGATACTGTTTTCCATTGTTGAGAATATAACATGCATAACCGAATACATGGAAGTAGCTGACATTTGTCTTTCTTCTTCTTCATAGCTCGTAGGGAGTATTCTTTATCTTAGAGTGCACAAGAGATCTGTTCTGAGTGTAACATGCAGTGTTGAAAGCTTCTGCCCAGAAATATTCAGGCAGACAGACTGCTGCTAGTAGAGTTCTTCCTTCTTCAATTAGCGTTCTGTTCTTTCTTTCATCTACTCCATTTTGCTGTGGAGTTCGTGGAGCTGAGAAGTTTTGACTGATGCCATTGTTTATGCAGAACTGATCTATTTCAGAGAAGTCAAATTCTATACCATGATCACTCCTTATGGCCTTGATTTTTTCCCCTTTCTCGTTCATCACCAGTTTGAACATCTTGATGAGTTGGGAACTTATTTCATCTCTTGAGTCTAGAAAGAACACCCATATAAATCTTGTGTAGTCATCCACTACGACCAATGAGTATCTTTTCCCTCCAAGGCTTGTGGTTGGAATCGGTCCAAATAGATCCATGTGAAGTAGCTGCATGGGCTTATCAATTGAGTTGATAGTTTTGCTTTTGAAAGAGCTTCTAGTTTACTTTCCAAGTTGACAGGTGTTGCATGGACTTTCTTTGACAAAGCTGAGCTTGGGTAAGCCTGCTACTAGATCCTTGGAGGCCAGTTTTGACATGCATTTGAAGTTGAGATGAGACAACCTTCTACGCCACAGCCAGCTCATTTCTTTAAAAGCTTTAGCTAGAAAGCATATTGTCTCATCGGAACTTCGTTGACCAAGATTAACAGGGTAGACATTTCCTTCTCTTGTTCCGGTCAGCTTTATAGAGGATGTCTTCAGATCTCTGACTTGACATTGATTGTTGAGGAAGGAAACTTGAAGACCCTTGTCGCAGAGTTTGCTTATGCTTAGAAGATTGTGCTTTAGTCCTTCCACATAGGCTACTTTATTGAAGGACACTGCACCATTCCCAGCTTAGCCATATCCTCTTGTCTTTCCAGAGCCATTGTCTCTAAAGATGACTGTTGGACCCTCATTCTCTATGAAGTTAGACATGAGGGCTTTGTTCCCGGTTATATGCCTTGGGCATCCACTTTCGAGATACCAAGTTGTGATCGTGGAGCTCTGTTCCTATGGTAAGATTAATGTGACGCCCCCAAATTCGGGTATCTTCCAACCCGACAGATGGTGCTACACCGTGCTACAATTCACACATTCAGTCAAATGTCAGATCTTATATGTCCATGTGTATTAAGTGTTTTTGATGTTTAAAACGCGTAACATGTAGCCTGATGTGTGATCTTTATGTTTCAAAAAGAATCAGACTTAGATCTGTTATAGATCACAAGATATTCACGGTCAAACTAGCGTTGACCGTCTGTTTTGAAGAATTCTGGAAAACCCAGAATTCGGCCAAGAACAGTTTCTGTCTTCTACTTTGACCGGATTTGATCGAGCGTTTATGTTGTTGTTGGATTGAGATATTAATATCTCGTTGTTAACTGTCATGAGTACTATAGTTATGAACCAAATAGCGGGCCATTTAATGACCGGAACATAGAATAATTTGTGCATGAAAGTGGCTGGTCGAAATTTCTGGGTTTCTGGAAAACCCAGAAACCGTCTGACAGGATGTTTGACAGGCCAGATCGTCTTATTGTTTTGTTGTTTGATCTAAGTGTGAGTTGCATGTTGTAGTGTTACATATTGGCTACATGATCACATTTCAAACAAGTCCAGAAATAATTTGAGCCGAGAATTATGGCCGGTCAAACAAGGCAGGTTGAGCTGCCGGCTGTCAGTGTTCTTGAGCTCAAGAACACCTACAGCGACGCTTTGTGTCGCTAAAGGCCTATAGCGACGGTTTTAATTAATTTATTTTCAGAATTTCCTAAAATTATTAAAAAAATAGAAATAAATTCTAAAAATTACCAAAAATGGTTTTAAAAATTATTTTAAATTATGAAAAATAATTTTTGACCAATTGGAATATTTTTCTTTAATATTTAAAATTATTTAAATACTAAAGGTATTTAATTTATTTAATTAGTGTATGAAATAAATTAGAGAAAAATGATTTAATATTATGAAAAATCATTTTAAATAAGAATAATGTATTTAAAAATATTTTGAGTTATAAAATGTAACTTTTAATATTTTTGGAGAATTTTCATTAATAATTTAATATTAATGAAACTAGATTTATTTGATTATTAAATTAAATAAATAAGTGAAAAATAATTTTAATGATTTAAAAATCATTTTGATTGAGAATAAAGTGTTAGAAAATATTTTAAATTATAAAATATAATTTTAAATATTTTTGGAGAATTTTCATTAATAAATTAATATTAATGATATTTGATTTATTTAATTAATATATTAAATAAATGAATTAAAAATGATTTTATTGATTTAAAAATTATTTAAAAATGAGAAAAATGGTTTAAAAATATTTTAAGTTATAATTAATGACTTTTAATATTTGGATAATAATTTCATTAATATTTATATATTAGTGGTAATGATTTAAAGATGATTTTAATTACTTTAAAAATCATTTAAGTAGAATATTGATGATTTAAAAATATTTTAAGTTATTGATGATAACTTTACTATTTTGGAGAGTATGTTAATAATATATATTAATAATAATATGATTATTTGATAATTAAATCATTTAAAAATGATTTAAGTGTTTGAAAAATTATTATAAATTATAATAATTGTTTGATAATTATTAAAAGCTTCCGAAAAATATTATTAATGATAATTGACTTATCTAAATTAATATTGAAGCTTAGAGACCAAGTTTAATGGACAATAATTGTGTTAATTGTCGGGTAGGGTGACCAGAACACCGAGAATGGACCGAAGTCCAACCAGACTGAATTAGTTTGACTTGTTAAGTGTTTATATAGGTTATAAACACTAATGTGACTATGTGGTAATGTGTTTAGGAGAATTTTGACTGTGAATACAGTGCTGTGTGATATAAATGTTTGTGCTAATGGTGAGACCTACATTATTGGTTATAGGTCTTTCGAAATCAGATAAGTATATTGTGTAGCTGTAATCAGTGGAAGAGGCAAGTTCCCTAACTCAACCTTGAGTTATTTTATTCGATTATTATTGGTAGATAATTATTGCTAATTATGCCATGTCCAGGGATTTATTGTTGAAATTAAATTTTCGAATTAGAAAATATATATTCGTAGAATTACTGATGTTGGATATTCATATCTGTAGAAGTTAGAATTGACAGTACAGATAATTCCTGTTTATTGTCGAATTATGTTGAGAAATGTCTTAGCCAATTATTCTGGTTAGACAAACATTTGAAAAAACTTGTTAGGTTTGAGAAGAGAAGTAAATAGAATTTGAAATCACAGTATTTCGTTGTAAAATCAAACTTTTGATTCCAAAACTGAGAAGAACAACCTTTTTATATAAAGGGAATATTTTGTTGGTCGTGAATTCGACCTTTGCGCGCGTTTTGAGTAATATGCATAATATAGGGTACAAAGAGTTGGCCGGCTCTGAGTACTTGCAGAGGGGTATAATTTAATCTTTATGGTTATCTGATACACCTGAGTATTTATCAAAGTAAATCGTTGATATCTACCCGAGAAAATAAAGTTTAAGATCTTGTGTGATCACTCAGTATAAATCTGGAGAAATATTTCATTCGTAGAATTGATTCTAGATTATTCACTAGAATACTGTAGAAACTTTGAAAGCGTTGTACTCTTTCATTAGTGAATTATTATGTTGTATAAAATACGAGAAAACTTATTATTGAATAACGATTTGTTCAGCTATTTCAAAGTTCCCCGAACTTTGGTTTCATTCTATCAAAATATATAGTCTGTTGTTTTGAATCCTTATACATTTATTGTATGAATTAACTTGCGGGGCAAATTAGTTGCTCACCCTTGCTAAATAAAACTTTTCAGCTAGGGACGAAGTGGCAGGAGGTGCTGCGAAGGATAAAGGCAAAGGCGTTGTAATAAATTAATTATGTTGAATATATTTATTATGTTATATTGTAAGCCCTTTTTGTATATCCAAAGGGTATGTTTGTAAAGTTAAGGTTAGTGAACCTGGGTGATGTATTATTAGTAAACTCTGATAAAACCTTATGAAAATTACTATCTATATATATTATGGGTAGTTAAATGTTATTTATATTTGGATCGTGAACACCAAATTCGGGAGTCAGGTAACCCGGATTTGGGGGTGTCATAGGTTGGTATCAGAGCTATAGTAACCAAGGTGTCACCAGCTGGTAGTGGAGCTGTAAGTTATAAACCTTAAGTGGGGTGGGGAAAAACCCTATGATTATAACCATAAGCGAGATATAGAATACTCATTTAGAGTACTAAGTGAGGGATTGCAGAAGTGTATCGATAGTGAGAAATATGGACACATAGTGTGAGAATGTTGTACTAGTAAAGTACTAATCAAGTTGTTTAAACTACTTGTAGGATGTCTGAAGAAGGTGAAAAGAGTGCGGAGATGCTAGCGGCTGTTGCACCAGTGCCAGTAGCCGGGGTGCCAGCGCAAAGCGAATCTGTTGAGAAGTTGGGAGAAGATGAACCAATGGTTAATCTTGGGAGTGATCATGACGATTATCCCGAGATGTATCTGAGTGGTGATGAGGAGGCAGAGTCTGAGCCAGTTAAGGTGGAACTGAAGAATAAGATCAAGGTTGGTGAACAAGATCAGCTATCTGTGGAAGTTTAGGAACTCCGAAGCAAGGTATTTCTCTTGGAGGAGTTGTGGAAGACGGAGCGGGCATTGCGTTAAATGACTGAAGAACGAAACGAGCTGAAGGCGCAAGTGGAGAAGATGAAGACTGAAGGTGGAGGATCGTCTGAGGAAACAATCAAGCAGCAGAAGGACAAGAAAAAGAGGAAGAGGGACAACGACAACCCTAATTCCGAGAAGACAAGTCCAAAGAAGAAGCAAGCTTGTATCAAGTATGGAAAGACTCACGCTGGAGAATGTATGATGTGGAAGAATGTATGCTTCAACTGCAAGCAGGAAGGACATATCTCTTTGCATTGTCCTAAGCCAAATTTGAGGAAGTGTTTTTCATGTGGGCAGACGGGTCACGGATTCAACAAGTGTCCCAGCAAGAAGAAGATTGGAGAAGGAAGTGGTCGGTAGACAACTTAGATATATGTAATAGTATCTTTTGGTAGAAGTTTCTGATATTAAGATATGTAATATCAAGAACGGTGTTTGAACATATGTAAATATATGTTTGTATGAATAAAATCTTTATTTTCTATATGAATATAAGATTAAAATGAAATTGGGTGTTCTTAAAACTCATACTTATGTGACATTCTTGACTTATAGTTATATGAAATGTTTATGAACCCCTCAGCGAACGGACGCCAAAGGTCAGACTAGGGTAAGTTCGTAAAC
Organism: Panax japonicus; assembly: GCA_020205505.1. NCBI lineage: Eukaryota > Viridiplantae > Streptophyta > Magnoliopsida > Apiales > Araliaceae > Panax > Panax japonicus. The sequence continues at coordinate 35,896,290 of CM035097.1, read as the reverse complement.
TCATATAATTGTGGCCAGGTTATGAACTCATAAGTGTGGTTTTATGAACTTGAAATAGTAATATGAAATTGGAGAATGTTAACTTTTTGTGTAAAGTTGGAGAATTGCAACTTTTGTAAAGTTGTGTGCGTCAACCCTTGTATTATTTTAAAGGGATAGTTATATGTGTTAAGTACTATAGGTACTATGTGCTATTTGAATAAATATATGATTACTTGAGAATTATGTGTTGAATTCTTATTGTGTTAACAATTTGTGTAAGATAAAAGTATTAATATAAGATTTTTATTTAAATCAGATCATGCCGCCAAGACGACATAATCGAAACCAAAGAGAAGAACAATCAGTGAATAACGAAGAAGGTCAAGTGGACCCGATGCAGAATTTTGTAGATATGCTGGCCCAAGCTATGGAAAATAGGGCTTCAGCCAGGGGAAGACCAAGGAATCAGCCAGCCGACGGATTGGCTAATTTTAAAGATTTTAAAGCGGTAGGACCGCCGGAATTCAAGGGGACTACGGATCCGATCGAAGCCCAAACTTGGGTGAAGGAGATAGAGAAAGCTTTCGTGATTGCGCGAGTTGCGGAAGAACAAAAGACAGCGTTCGCAACATATCTAATGAAGGGAGAAGCCAATTATTGGTGGGAGACGAACCAAGCGAGAGCGGGTACAGCGGTGGTAGCATGGACCAGATTTAAGGAGTTGTTCTTTGAGAACTACTTCTCGCCGAGTATGCAATCTCGAATGGAAGTTAAGTTCTTGGAACTTAAGCAGGAGAATTTGTCTGTTTCGGAGTATGCTGCTAAATTCAACGAATTGACGCGATTTGCACCTCATCAGGTGGATACAGAAGCAAGAAAAGCGAGAAGATTTGAGAACGGATTGAAACCGGGAATTTACAACAAAGTAGCTGTGCTGCAGATCAACACGTTTGCGGCTCTACTAGAGAAGGCATTAATTGCTGAAGGAGGAAGCGAGGCTGTATCTCGTTTTCATCAGGAGAAGAGGAAGAATACCAGTGAGGGTGGAAGCGGTGGTGGTAGTAATTCGAATAAAAGGAAGTGGAGTGAGAATACCCAATCGGGTAATAATACTGAAGGGAATAAGAAAAGAGGAGGGTCGTGTGCAAATTGTGGGAAGAACCATGCTGGAGTGTGTTTGAAGAAGAAAGGAGTTTGTTACAACTATGGTCAAGAGGGGCACATGTCACCTAATTGTCCCAACCCAAAGACGATACAAGGTTGTTTTGCCTGTGGATCAACTGATCATCTGGTGCGAAATTGTCCGAAGAAGAATGCGGAAAAAGAAAGTGCCAACAAGGGACCCGGTGGTGGAACCTTGGCAATCCGAGGACCTGCACAGCCAAGAAGACCACCAGCCCGTACATTCAACATGACGGCGCTAGACGCAGTGGCTACTCAGGAGGTAGTAGCAGGTAACGATTTCGTCTAGGAATAAAAGTACACGAGTATTATGATTTAGATAATTCTGTGAACTGTTATCTTTTATAGATTTAAGTCACAAGTTAGAATTTGAAACACAAATTAATATTGTGTTGATAACAACGAATTGATGATACAACTTTAAAAGATTGTAGAGAATAAGAAAGCGGTGATTCCGAGGACGGAATCCTTTTAAGGAGGGGTGAATGTGATAACCCGAAATTTCGAATAATTAAAATTTTACGAATAAATTTTTTTTTTATTTAATATTGACATTGACTGTTAATATTGTACTGAGAATTAGTGAGACAAGTCTCGAGAATCAGTCAATATGTGTTCTGACTGAGAAAATAGAGTAGAGTTGTGCTTAACAACTTTAGAAACCCTAACCCTAATTTTCAGATAGGAATTCGATAGAAAATACAATTAAAATAATTGTATTGTTGATTATGTGTTTGTACGATTTAGAAATATTGATCAATAATTGATCGGATAAGGTTTAATATTATTAAACCATAATAAGGGATTAGAAACCCTAATCTCAAATTTAAAAAAATAAATTGTACAATTAAAACTCTAATTGTACGCCGGGAAACCCTAGTGTCAAAACCGAGAACTGTAAACCCTAATTAGGCAACCCTAATTTTTATTAGCATGCCTAAAGTGTTTGATAAACTTAAATAAGATTAGAAAGCACTAATTATATTTTTGTAAGTTAAGTTTCTATTTTAGAAACCCTAATTTTTATTTTAGAAAAATTATTAAACCCTAAATTGGACAATTGTGGGAACTAGAATTTTTAATACCTAAAGGGTTCAAAACCTAAACCCTAGATTTCTCAAACCCTAAACCCTAAGGGTTTCATTAAGTTCAAATTCTAGAAGAAAGTGGAAATGACCATAATACCCTTTATGGGATTTTTATTTGATAACTTGCAAAATTGGCCATTACCTTTATTAGGTCACCAACTCTTTACCAACCATTGACTTTAAGACATCAAATCTCAGCAAATCCAGTAACTCAGCCGAAAAATTAAGCAACATGCATGAATCTAGAGCATTATATAAGAGATTTAGAGAGAGAAAATCAAGAACATTTGCCATTTTGCTAGCTTACTCTCACCAACTCTCTCTCTCTCTAAACCCACGAAAACTCAGTGTTGGACCAGTCCTATAAACATCCAAAGATCAATCAATAACAGATTGGATAGCCAAAATCAAAAATCAAGCATAAAAGAGGTATAAAACCCTAATTTCGAAATCCTTCGATTTCTTGTTATTTGTTGCAATTGATTGTTCAAATATGTGTAATAAGGTGTCAATTGATGATCTGGGTTGATAAATCATGAACCCATAACATAAAAGTGCACGAATTTAATGTTTTTCAAAATATGGAAATCTGGAAAACTGTGATTTTCAGTCAAATGTCAGATCTTATATGTCCATGTGTATTAAGTGTTTTTGATGTTTAAAACGCGTAACATGTAGCCTGATGTGTGATCTTTAAGTTTCAAAAAGAATCAGACTTAGATCTGTTATAGATCACAAGATATTCACGGTCAAACTAGCGTTGACCGTCTGTTTTGAAGAATTCTGGAAAACCCAGAATTCGGCCAAGAACAGTTTCTGTCTTCTACTTTGACCGGATTTGATCGAGCGTTTATGTTGTTGTTGGATTGAGATATTAATATCTCGTTGTTAACTGTCATGAATACTATAGTTATGAACCAAATAGCGGGCCATTTAATGACCGGAACATAGAATAATTTGTGCATGAAAGTGGCTGGTCGAAATTTCTGGGTTTCTGGAAAACCCAGAAACCGTCTGACAGGATGTTTGACAGGCCAGATCGTCTTGTTGTTTTGTTGTTTGATCTAAGTGTGAGTTGCATGTTGTAGTGTTACATATTGGCTACATGATCACACTTCAAACAAGTCCAGAAACAATTTGAGCCGAGAATTATGGCCGGTCAAACAAGGCAGGTTGAGCTGCCGGCAGGTTGACCGGCCGGCTGTTAGTGTTCTTGAGCTCAAGAACACCTACAGCGACGCTTTTAATTAATTTATTTTCAAAATTTCCGAAAATTATTAAAAAAATAGAAATAAATTCTAAAAATTACCAAAAATGGTTTTAAAAATTATTTTAAATTATGAAAAATAATTTTTGACCAATTGGAATATTTTTCTTTAATATTTATAATTATTTAAATACTAAAGGTATTTAATTTATTTAATCAGTGTATTAAATAAATTAGAGAAAAATGATTTAATATTATGAAAAATCATTTTAAATAAGAATAATGTATTTAAAAATATTTTGAGTTATAAAATGTAACTTTTAATATTTTTGGAGAATTTTCATTAATAATTTAATATTAATGAAACTAGATTTATTTGATTATTAAATTAAATAAATAAGTGAAAAATAATTTTAATGATTTAAAAATCATTTTAATTGAGAATAAAGTGTTAGAAAATATTTTAAATTATAAAATATAATTTTAAATATTTTTGGAGAATTTTCATTAATAAATTAATATTAATGATATTTGATTTATTTAATTAATATATTAAATAAATGAATTAAAAATGATTTTATTGATTTAAAAATCATTTAAAAATGAGAAAAATGGTTTAAAAATATTTTAAGTTATAATTAATGACTTTTAATATTTGGATAATAATTTCATTAATATTTATATATTAGTGGTAATGATTTAAAGATGATTTTAATTACTTTAAAAATCATTTAAGTAGAATATTGATGATTTAAAAATATTTTAAGTTATTGATGTTAACTTTACTATTTTGGAAAGTATGTTAATAATATTTTGATATTATTATATATTAATAATAATATGATTATTTGATAATTAAATCATTTAAAAATGATTTAAGTGTTTGAAAAATTATTATAAATTATAATAATTGTTTGATAATTATTAAAAGCTTCCGAAAAATATTATTAATGATAATTGACTTATCTAAATTAATATTGAAGCTTAGAGACCAAGTTTAATGGACAATAATTGTGTTAATTGTCGGGTAGGGTGACCAGAACACCGAGAATGGACCGAAGTCCAACCAGACTGAATTAGTTTGACTTGTTAAGTGTTTATATAGGTTATAAACACTAATGTGACTATGTGGTAATGTGTTTAGGAGAATTTTGACTGTGAATACAGTGCTGTGTGATATAAATGTTTGTGCTAATTGTGAGACCTACATTATTGGTTATAGGTCTTTCGAAATCAGATAAGTATATTGTGTAGCTGTAATCAGTGGAAGAGGCAAGTTCCCTAACTCAACCTTGAGTTATTTTATTCGATTATTATTGGTGGATAATTATTGCTAATTATGCCATGTCCAGGGATTTATTGTTGAAATTAAATTTTCGAATTAGAAAATATATATTCGTAGAATTACTGATGTTGGATATTCATATCTGTAGAAGTTAGAATTGACAGTACAGATAATTCCTGTTTATTGTCGAATTATGTTGAGAAATTTCTTAGCCAATTATTCTGGTTAGACAAACATTTGTAAAAACTTGTTAGGTTTGAGAAGAGAAGTAAATAGAATTTAAAATCACAGTATTTCGTTGTAAAATCAAACTTTTGATTCCAAAACTGAGAAGAACAACATTTTTATATAAAGGGAATATTTTGTTGGTCGTGAATTCGACATTTGCGCGCGTTTTGAGTATTATGCACAATATAGGGTACAAAGAGTTGGCCGGCTCTGAGTACTTGCAGAGGGGTATAATTTAATCTCTATGGTTATCTGATACACCTAAGTATTTATCAAAGTAAATCGTTGATATCTACCCGAGAAAATAAAGTTCAAGATCTTGTGTGATCACTCAGTATAAATCTGGAGAAATATTTCATTCGTAGAATTGATTCTAGATTATTCACTAGAATACCGTAGAAACTTTGAAAGCGTTGTACTCTTTCATTAGTGAATTATTATGTTGTATAAAATACGAGAAAACTTGTTATTGAATAACGATTTGTTCAGCTATTTCAAAGTTCCCCGAACTTTGGTTTCATTCTATCAAAATATATAGTCTGTTGTTTTGAATCCTTATACATTTATTGTATGAATTAACTTGGGGGCAAATTAGTTGCTCACCCTTGCTAAATAAAACTTTTCAGCTAGGGACGAAGTGGCAGGAGGTGCTGCGAAGGATAAAGGCAAAGGCTTTGTAATAAATTAATTATGTTGAATATATTTATTATGTTATATTGTAAGCCCTTTTTGTATATCCAAAGGGTATGTTTGTAAAGTTAAGGTTAGTGAACCTGGGTGATGTATTATTAGTAAACTCTGATAAAACCTTATGAAAATTACTATCTATATATATTATGGGTAGTTAAATGTTATTTATATTTGGATCGTGAACACCAAATTCGGGAGTCAGGTAACCCGGATTTGGGGGTGTCACATCTTCTTTATATTCCAAAACAATATTACCATTCCCAAGTTCTTTATAACCATTACATGTGTTCTTATCATAATATCAAATAATTACAACATTCATACTATACTATTATAAGGCAAATTAGTGGTCCGCCTTAGCCTTCCCTTTATCTTTACTAGGTCCATCAGTACATTCGGTCTTAAATGCATTCATATGGTTCAAGAAAGAGTGAGTATAACTAGCTCAACATGTATGACAGTTTCTTTTAAGCAATAGGCTTGAATCATATAAATCGTATATCTTTAATAACTGAATCAATAGTTATGAAGTACTATAGATAATTCAAAATAGCACTTCTCTTTTCCTTAAAGCGTTTAACAATGAACAACATCAGTTAAACATCAATTTTGATCCAAGATCTTGAGCATTTCATTCTTTCTTTGAAAGGACAACCCGACACCAAGTCTATATGTTCGATATATCTTACGAGCACGTCTGTGTGATCACCTATAGTATTTTATGTTGTACAACACTACTTATTTAAACGTATCTACGTTTAAGTTTTGGCAACCTCACGTGCCTGTCGTTTGACGACAAAACATTTGTTTATCATACTTAGTCTTTCTTTGAAATCAATACCAAAACAGTTTGGCAAAAGATAACAACATTGACAATATTTTGATAGATTATTGGAAAATCCACAAAACATATTAAGTCTAGCCGAAGGAATTGGTTTCGACTTCATTATACATAAATTCATGCGTAGAATACATGAATCACAAAGCTTGTCCAGAAGAACTTAGACAAGGGTTAGAACACTTGCCTTCAGCATCTTCTATCGTTAATATACTTTTACTTTGAGTCTTTAAGGATTCTACACTACATGATCACATAATATACCACATTAGGTTATAAAAAATTATGTATGGTCACTAATTTATCTTACCTTTCTTCTCAATCTAACCATTCCCTAGATTGGTTAACATTCGTTACGGTTTATCGTATTACTTTGTATTTATGTTCAAGTAATCTTCGTTAACCTTTAGTTGTTAACTTAACGTTATAAGCATCATTTACTAAGTTTACTTTAAGTTAATTAAAGTTTATAATTTTTCTTTCATTCAACTTATCTTTTCTTTATACTCATTATTGTTCTTCTCTATCTCTTCTCTAGTGCTGGCGCTGTGGCGCCGACTTCCTATACAGATCTCGCGCTGCAGTGTTAGTTAACAATTTTTATATCTTGGTTTTGGCGCTGCGGCGCCAAGGTACTATACTAGAGTCGCTCTACAGCACTACTTTACAGTTGGCTGAGGTCTTGGTTTGGCATTGCGACGCCATGGACAGTGCTTTGGGCAGCACTACGGCGCCGGCCTTGAGCCTCAGACAATTTCATAATTAATTTCTTCTGCAATTTTTTCGGCCTCGTAGCTTACTCATTATAAGTCGGAATTGGCTCGTTCAAAAGCCGTTAGCTCACAAATCATGTGTACTACGATTTCATTAGAAAATCTTACATTTTTGAATCCGTTAACACGAAATTCACCGATTAAGTTCTGTATTGAGCGTTCGTGAACGTTCAAAGCTCGTTTCTTCGTTCTACATCAGAATTTGACCATTTTCGAGTCCACGACTCTAAAATGCAAACTTAAACTATTCTCCATCGAAAACAAACGTTTCCGAGTTCAAGGGTGACTTTTGACTTTCATTCCGAGAATTTAACGATTTCGACGATTATCGTCTAATCTCGTAAATTTCACCATAACTTTGTTACTTGAGATTTTTACACCGTTCAAAATGGATTCCTTCCATGATTTTAACATCTTAACCAAACATATTTCAACCACAAAATGATAATTCTTAATATGTTCTTCATTAGTTCATAACTTTTATGATTATGATTCTCTTACAACATGGTTTATTAAAGTTTAAATCCATTAATAACCATCCTTATCACTTCTTATCATACATGCTACACCAATACTCACTTCTCTATCATCCTAACAATGAAGAGATGAAGATTAATCGTTTGAAGGTGTATTACCTTTGAAGTTCCAAGCTTTCTTTCTTCTTCTTGATTTATGAAAGTCTAACTCTTCTCACTTTTCTCTTAATATGTTATGCTAAGTTGTTGGTGGAAATGAACAAGGCAAAAATGAAACTCCAAGCTCTTCTATTTATAGAAATTACAAAGTGAGGGCATTATGGTAAAGATGTCATCTCACCTCCTTTCTTCCACCTTCTTACTATTCCTTTTTTTCCCACCACACATCTTATCTCTTGCTTGCTCACCAAGTGGCCAGCCATTACTCACTCATGGGACCCACATGGGTTGCCCCATGGGTTTTTCTCACCCGGTTACCCATCGGTTTGATCCATGCTTCTGGTTCTTGGTTTGGGATTAAGTTTAATTACTTTGGGCCTAACGTTGGGCTTACATTAATAATCGTTGGGCCTTAACATAATTCCAATTGGGCTTGCACAATTCCTACACAATTCCTACAAGTCCATTGCAATAGGATTAAAGTGTTTAATGTATAATCCTCTTATTCCTTACATATACTAATTCGTATAATTATTCATCATATTCATTATACTATCTTTCATATATACTTGCATAATACTTTGTATCATACTTGTATTCATTGCCTCGTATAATACTTGCTATTATACGATCATCATTTATTCAAATCTTTACGTTCCTTAACATTCTCAAACTTAGTACGCAGGCGAAAAACTGCATTTGTTATAATTGAATTATTATTACATTATCCATCCTCCCTTATTATTCTATCATTACGCATTTTTCGGATGTTCAAAAATAATTCCCGATCAGAAATTTGTTGAATAATGTTTTTCGGAAAATTTCTCGGAAAGCTTTAATTTTCGTCTTGAAAATTCAAACACCTTAATTCTATCATGTAGCCAGAATACTACGATATTACGACACTTTTAGGTTATAGAACAACCTTCATCTTGCTTACTCAATATAATAACATATAAAATAATTTTTATTCATTATTTAATCAAATAAAATTATTTTACAATTAATCCAATTTTCTCTGTCGTTACATTCTTCCCCCCTTATAAAGATTCTGTCTCCAGAATCTCGCCATACACTAAACAAATAACTGAGGGTAATTTTTCTTCATCTTTTCTTCAAGTTCTCACGTTGCTTCTTCGACATCGTGGTTCTTCCATAACACCTTTACCGAAGGTATAACTTTGTTCCTCAGAACTTGCTCTTTTCTATTAATGATTTGAATAGGCATTTCAGCATACATCAAGTCCTTATCAATATGAATAGGTTCATACTCTATTACGTGCTTATAATCTGGCTTATAAGGACGCAACACAGAGACATGAAACACATTATGTATTCTTTCTAAGTCCGGAGGTAATGCTACCACGTAATCTACATCTCCTACCCTTTTTAATATCTCGGAAGGACCTATAAACCTTGGACTTAACTTTCCCTTCTTTCCAAAGAGTATCTTTCTTTTCCAGGGAGATACCTTTAGAAACACATACCAGCCTACTTCAAACTCTCTATTCACTCGATCAGACGTATTCTATCAGCTTAACTATATCCGCTATCTGCTGCACCAATTCTAGTCCTAGCATTCAACATTCTCCCACTTCGTCCCAACACAATGGTGTTCTGCACTTTCGTCTGTATAAAGCTTCGTAAGGAGGTATGCCTATGCTTGAGTGATAACTATTGTTATACGCAAACTCTACTAGCGGTAGATGATCATCCCAACTAACTTTGAAATCCATGATGCAAGATCTCAATATATCTTTCAGCGTCTGAATTGTCCTCTCGCTCTGCCCATCAGTTTGTGGATGATAAGTCATAATTAACTTCAGTTGTGTCCCCAATTGTTCTTGTAGACTTCTCCAAAAGTTTGATGTGAATTGTGGGTCACGATCTGACACTATCAAAACTGTTACTTCATGTCTGGAAAGAATTTTCTTAACATAAAGTTTAGCTAACTGATCCAAGTTAGATTTAACTCTTATTGGAAAAAAAGTGAGCCGACTTTGTCAACCGATCCCTTATTACCCAAATAGCGTCATACCCCTTCTGAATAATTAGAAGTCCCACCACAGAGTCCATCGTGATATGTTCCCACTTCCACTCTGGGATCTCCAAGGACTATAATAAGCCACTGGGTCATTGATGTCCGGCCTTAACTTTTTGACAAGTTAAGCACCTACTCATATATTCTGCTACCTCCCTCTTTATGTTCGGCCACCAAAAACTTTGTCAAAGGTTTTGATACATCTTAGCACTACCAGGATGAATCGAGTACCTCGAACTATGAGCCTCTTGTAACACTTCCTCCTTTAATTCCATCTCATTTGGAACCCAAATTCTTCATTCAAAACTTAATAATCCCTCATTTTCAAGAATGTACTTTAACTCTTTTTCATCGGTTAGCCGCTTCTTTATATGATCACACTCCTCGTTTCTGAGTTGTACCTCCTTAACTCTCCCTACAATGGTAGATCGAATCTCTGTTGTAAACAATCTTTGACCCGACTCACTCGGTAACTTTACCCTCAACTCCATCCTAGCCATCTTTGTTATTAACTCAGTTTGAGTCGTTAACATGGACAACTTTTCCCGACCCTTCCTACTTAAGGAGTCGACCACTACATTGGCTTTTCCTGGGTGATACAGGATATTACAGTCATAATCATTTATCAACTCCAGCCATCTCCTTTGTCTAATATTTAAATCCTTTTGTGTGAAGATATATTTTAGACTCTTATGGTCTGTGTATATCTCACATTTCTCTCCGTATAAGTAATGCCTCCATATCTTCAAGCCAAACACTACTGCGGCCAATTCCAGATCATAAGTAGGATAAACGTTCTCATAATCCTTTAACTGCCATGATGCATACGCAATGACCTTGTCATGCTACATGAGCATGCAACCAAGTCCTCTATGTGAAGCATCGCTATAAACTACAAAATTACCTCTATCATCAGGTAAAGACAATACGGGTGCTTCACTCAACCTTTTCTTAAGTTCTTAAAAACAGTCTTCACACTTCTCTTTCCATACGTACTTCACTGTCTTCCTTGTCAAGTTAGTCAACAAAGTAGTTATCTTGGAAAAATCTTCGATAGTATCCCGTTAACCCTAGGAAACTCCGCACCTCAGTCGATATTTTCAGTTGTTCCCAATTAACCACTACTTCAACCTTCGCTAGGTCCACTGAAATTCCATCGCGGTCGATAACATGTCCTACAAACTGTACCCTTTCTAGCCAAAATTCACACAAAGTAAATTTTGCATATAACTTTTCCTTCTTTAGTATCTCTAACACTAACTTTAGGTGTTCAGCGTGATCTTCTGGCGTCATAGAATAGACTAGAATATCATCAATAAACACTACGATGAACTTGTCCTAATATTATTTGAACACTCTATTCATCATATCCATAAATACAGTTGGTGCATTCGTCAACCCAAACGACATCAATAAAAACTCGTAATGGCTGTAACGAGTTCTGAATGCTGTCTTAGGTACATCCTCCTTCCTAACCTTTAATTGATGATACCCCGTTCCAAAATCTATCTTAGAAAAATACTTTACCCCTTTCAATTGATCAAAGAGATCATTGATCCTGGGAAAAGGGTATTTATTCTTTATCGTTAACTTGTTCAACTCTTGGTAGTCGATACAAAGTCTCAACGATCCGTCCTTCTTCTTCACAAACAGTACCGGTGCTCCCCCCGATGAAACACTCAGTTGAATTTACTTTCTATCCAACAGTTCTTGTAATTGAACCATCAACTCTTTCATCTCCACTGGTGCCATACGGTACGGTGCCTTGGAAACTGGTGTCGCTTCTGACACAATATCTGTAACAATCAGGAATTTCAAATTGTAATATTAAATATTTATTGAATTATATAAATATTAATTTGATGTGTTTATTATTGAAATTGATGAAATAAATATTTTATTGATGTGGTTATTATTAGTAAATATTTATGAATTAAATTTATTAGATAATATTCTAAATTAAATTAATTTGTAATTTAAGGAGTTGTAAAATAACATGAGAGGTTATATTGTTGTTGAATTTAATAATTTAAATTGGTGTGTTAAGTTATTAAATAAAATTATAATTTTGTGATATTTGTTAAAGTGGAATGTTTATTTAAAATATAGTATGTGTAATTAATTTATTTGATTAATGTTGGATATGGAAATCCAAATAAATAATATGTGATTATAAATAGTTTATTAAAATAATTAAATTAGTTTTAAATTGATTTAACCCAAACAAGGCTTAAAATATTAAGTCTTTATTTTAAAGATTTTTTGCCAAACAAAGCCTTATGGCTTTTGGGAGTTTTGATTTTTGAATTTTAAATAAAGTAAATAAATAAAATAAAATAAATATAATATAACATATTTAAAACTATATGTTTATTAGTTTGTAACTGACATAATTAATATGCGTATTAAGGCCATATCGATTTATTTTACATTATGTATACTTGGGTTGTCAGTTTTGTTAGTCCGAGGAAGACAAAATTCAGAGAAACTTGAGAGCTTGAGAGAATTTGAGAGGGACTTGTAAGATTTGGCTGCAATTAGCAAGGATTACAAGCTAAGTGAAGGTATTTTATCTAAACCTTAGTATTATATATATATATATATATATATTTATATATATATGTTTACGACAACAATTTTTATACTATGTGAATTTCATATGTTTCGAATTGTTGCTATATAATTAAATTATGATTATTATATGTGTTTGTGATGTTAGAACTAGTGTTTAAACAAGGAATTTGTATGCTAATTATAGTTAAAAGTAGAAAAATAATGACAGTGCTTATATTTTTCACATAGCTTATAAAAGTACCAATTTTAGTGGTCAATTTGTATGTTAATCTATAAATTGAGTCTTGTTTATGTTAATCCATTAAGAAATGAAGAGAACGTAGTTTGAACGAAGTGATTTGGACACGAATTATCATCACAGTGTCAAATTTTGGGAAGAATGTGAAAAATATGGAGTTTTATATGAAAACATGAAATTCAAGGAATTAAAATAGTTAAAAGTGTTGTTAAATTTTTCTAAGTGGATGAATATGTTACCAATCATGTTTGTGATGGTTCTGTACCAATTGTATATGTTAATTTCACTGTTTTGTGGGTGAAATTTGTGTTAGTTGGGCTAAAAACGGCTACTGTTCATTGCCATTTCTTGTTCTGTCTGCGCACCAGCGCAGCTGCGCTGGTGCCAAGGCTAAAAACTGTGCAACTGCATCGATTCCAAGCCTGTGTATGGCGCAGCTGCGCCATACACTAAACTGAGGCATAGACTTCTGCTGCTACTGCTGTTGCTGCAGTTTTGGGATAGCAATATACCTTGGTCTAGTGATGTGTTAGTATAATAAACATGTAACAACAAGGTTAAAATAGAGTCGTGTTATGTGGTTAGTTAATTCAAAGTGTGAGAATGATTGGTAAGTTACAAACGCGTTATGTGATAACTTAGTATACACAATGAATGTTAGACAAGTGTTGTGAAGTCAACACTTGGAATTTCTGAAATGCAAATGATAATATTAGACTTGTACTGAAATAACAAGTTTAACTAGAAATGTGTGTTATGTTGGAAAGTGAATCTTAGTATATCTAATAGATATTGTGGTTCTAATACTATGTGTAGGTGAATGTGAGTTTTAATATTATAGCTTACGCTCGAGGCAAGTTCTCTAACTCTACTTTTATAATTGTGCAAGTTCTCTAACTCTACTTTTATAATAATTGTGCAAGTATCTAAACTCTCTTTGAGCAAGTTTTTTAACTCTACACTTTCGTTGAGCTAGTTTGTTTATTATTGTGCAAGCTTACTTATCCTATTTCAATTATAATTTCGCAAGCTCTTGTATCTAGTTTGTTCATGATGATGCAAATTCTCTAAACCTTATTTCGATGTTGAGCAAGTTATTCTTTTCTTTAACTTGTTAATTAGCATGCAAGTTTATATAATCTGATATACTGATGTTGAATAGTTTTTATTGTTCAAATTGCTATTCGTTATGGATGCTTAATATTCAATTCTAAATAACCTTGGCTTAATAATGTTCAAGCAAGGTATGTTATAGTTATTCAATATTTATGCTCTTAGATTATTCCTAAAGCATAACTTTAATATACAATGTTAATTCACTTACGATTTATTACATAACATAACGTGATTACCTTTTATTCAACTAATCCTTAGTTGATGTTCATTGAATTCCAAATTATCTTGAAATGTATTCTAACCAAACTTACTTTGGTGCGGACTTGTAATCTAAATACTGAGATGAACAACCCTATTATTATTAGGGGTTTACGCTTAGCGTTGAAATATTTGTGCACAATACATTGTACGAAGAGTTGATCCTCCTAAGTACGTGGAGTCCTTATAGTTTTATGACTATTAAAGTTTAAGTTGAAAGAGTACTTATAACAGTGGACATGGTTCGTGGTCATTAAACCCTCGGTTGTATAATTCAGAATGTTAATAGAACATAATGTTCAGTTCTATTGAGCCTATTATTTGGCATTTAATGTAAAGTTTTATTCAATTTCATTTCAAGTGAGCCTTGTTTGCTCACTCTTGCTTATATAAATATTACAACTAAAGTTGAGAAGGTCAACGTACCTAACACCGGTAAAGGAAAGGGAAAGATGAACAAGTAGTGAAGACTTGTAATCTGTGACGCCCCCAAAATAGGTATACAACACCCATTCTGAGTCGTCAAAATACATGGTACAGAAACAACTACAACTTTATTAATACAAAATAAAAACTGTGAGTTTAAATACAAATATTGTCATCTAGACAATATCCACACTCAAATAAGTCCTCATTATAATTATTAATATACTATTTTACAGAATAGTGAGGACTACTAGAACCATTACTAGAACCACTTCTAGAACCATCATTCCACACCCCGACTAGTACTCGCTACATTCTCGCCTCCTGAGAAGAAAAATGGAACAACAAGGAAAAGGGTGAGCTCAACTAGACCAGTAAAGAACATTTTGACTAAGATAATATAAAATAAATTATCGTTAGCCTTCAACAGGGAAAAATCTAATAGAATACAATTGACAATAAGTTTGAAATCAATATTTACAGCGGAAATAATAATTCATTAGAAGAGTTAAGTAGAGAATGAAATCTACTATCTTCTATATATGAATTTAATAGTTCATCGTCTATCTTTTATCCCTGTAACATCAATAAATATATAACTGTAATCAAATATTCATCTTTGCACTACAGGCCAAAGATATTCATCACTTGATCATGTTCATCTAAACACCTGTTCATCTTTGCACTACGGGCCAAAGATATTCATCAGAAACCATTAATATTTGCACTACAGACCAAAGATATTCAATTATATCATCATTTAGGACGGAGGATGTTGAAAAATATTTTAAAGAAAACGAATCCAGTGAAACAAAAGAATAAATATTAAGGATTCGTATTTCAGCTATTCCATGTCCAAAAATACCTTATAAATAATCATAGTGGAGTAAAAATCAAGTATGATCAAAACATGGATACAATCAAAGCTAGTATCCATAATAGATATTTTGGAAGAAAAATGAAAATTTAATTTTTCTGTGAATAATGTCGTATTCGTGAATAGTAACTCCGACACTAAAAGATAGAAATTTTACAAAAAAGAAATCATCATGCTTCATGAATAGTACTCGTGAATAGTAACTCGTGAATAGTAACTCATGAATAGTAACTCATGAATAGTAACTCGTAAATAATAACCCCGATATGAAAAGTTCTAAATTTGATAAAAATTAAGACCAATATTTTGGCATAATGATATTGAATAAATAATTTCATTTATGAAGAAAATAACATCCCTTACCTCGAAAGAATAGTACTTATGGCTGGAACACTGAATATAGTGCTGAAGGAAACTTACACCGTATAGCAACACTCAAAGTATTAGAATACTTACAAGAATACGCTCAATATATGGAGAGAGAAAGAGAGAGAAATCTTTAGTTTTTGGTGTGATTTTCAATTCTAACCTAAGTACCCTATTTATAAGAAATGCTTAGAACATCAAAGCAGAAAATTTAATAAAATATTAATATATTTATATAAATTTTCCTTAGCCCACTTTTTTGGTTTAGACATCAGCCACCAACCCACCAAAATCACAAAAAACGTTTTTGTTAAAATAAATATTTAAAACTTCCAAAAATCAATTATTTCAGAACTTCAATAATTTATAATAAATAGCCCTTTAATCAGAAAAATTCGAACCACATATCTTTTTTCATAGGAAATTTCATAATCTACAACTTTTCAGAAGAAAGTTATTCTAAATTCCAAACAGAAATTGACCGAAATCCACAAACGGGCGATTCTACAGGCTATAATCAAATTTCAGTCAAGAAATGGGCCCATAGACATGTTTAACATGTTTTAAACAACTTTTGCAACAAAAATACTCTTCTTTCTCATATACTCATATATCCCACATTCATTGTAAAAATATCATTATTATTATATTATAATAATATAATAAAATATTATTTTATCAGAAAAGATAAAATATAAATTTTTTAACAATTGTTACTTTAAAAATTTTCTTCATCTATATCCACATAAAATCAATATGTTCCTCATCATATAAATCAATAATTAATTATTCACAAATAATATTACAGAATCACAGTACTGGAAACCAGGCCGTTCCCAGGATAGAGGGGGCTTTCTAATAAGGATTTCTCCTTACTGACGCGCAATTAGGTGACCAAACCTCTCCTTAGACAGAACTTTCTAGACATTTTCAATAATGTTATCTAATAATATTATTCAGATAATATGAATTATTGCTTTGATAATGGAAAATACTGTGTAGTGACAATTATTGAAACAACAGTAATATAGAATATCAATGCAACAGTTATTTAATCAATAAAATATTAAACAGTAATTACTGTAACAATTATTGAGTAGTGCCTTCTTACGTAAGAATCAATAATTGGTGCAATACCGTGTGCTACTGTGCAACAACGCGTATTACTGTGTTTTAACCACCAGGTTTTCCAATAGTATTAACGATAACAACTGCGCCGTTATTTATAAATAACTTATACTTGTCGCTTTCTTCATCCAATCGCTTTTCGTTATGGGGCCCACACAATGCTGCGTCGTCGTACGAATATTTCCCGACAACAAGAATATTCCACGACCAAACGAATATTCTCTGATAAAAATGAATATTTTATAACCACTTGCTTATTTGAGATATTTGCGCATTTTACCCACAACTAACCACATTAATCAAATCAACCCTTACTATTTCAAAATAATAAATAGAGGAAATTCCATTATATAAAAAAAAAAATTGGTCTCTTACACAATCATTTTGATATTTTATTATCAGACTTTAGTTTGAATGATTGTAATGAAGTTTATTTATTTTCCGCATTTGAATGATTGTATGTAAAGGTTAGATAGCCTGAGAGATTTTATTAATGTAATCCCTTAAGGGAAGGTTTATTATTCAATTTTTATTATGATTGTGTAGTTAGATATGAATGTTTTGATTAAGTGAACGCCAAATCTTGAGGTAATGAAGTACCGGGATTTGGGGGTGTCACAAGTTGGTATCAAAGCTTTAGGTTATGAACCTTAGGTGGAGGAAAAAGCCTTAGGAAGTAACCTTTGAAAGATAATGGTGATAAACTCTTATCGAGTTTTAAGGAAGAAGTAATAAAACACTTATGTGCTTATGTGATTACAACTTATATGCTCGTGAGTGTCGAGTAGTAATGATTAATAATTAAAACTTAAATTTTTTGTTATCAGGATGACTAATGTCGGAGAATCCATTCAGGCTAGGGAGGAAGGACCTCAGATGCCTAGAGAGGAGGAGTCTCGTGACATTCAGGTGATTTGGGAACAACTACTGCCACGTGAGTCAGCCCCGTTGGTCACAGTGATTGAAGATGAGGATAATGATGTGGAAACAAATGAGGAACATCCCGTTGAGCTGCCATAGTCAAATGAGGATGACGAGGATGAGGATGAAGAGATTCCGCTGAACTCGATAGATGCTCGTATGTACGATGAAGTCTTCGACCGCAATTCAGAATACTGTCGAGGAGTTGCAAGAGATAGTAGTTGATCAATAGACATCGATGGCACAGAAGGACGATGAGATCTAGGATCGAGATGAACGTTTGAACAATGTCGAAGAGAAGCTAGTTCATACTTAAGGAGATAAAGAACAAATGATCGAGGATATAGCAGAATTGAAGAACAAGCTGAAGGAAGAAGCTACCAACAATGTTAAAAGTCCACCAACAATGTTTTATCCCTGTAATGTCAATCAATAGTTCTTGTCCATAATCATATGAATAACTCATAATCATAATTGTGGTTCTAAAATCCTCTTCTAATCCAGGACAAAGATAATTTTCATCACCTGTCTTTACCTGAAACATCAAAGATTATGGTTATAAAAAATTACAGTTCATGTTCATAATCATACTAATAGATTCATCTTTGCACTACGGACCAAAGATATTCGTCAACAACTCATCTTTGCACTACTGGCCAAAGATATTCAATAATATGTCATCTTTGCACTATAGGCCAAAGATATTCAACAACAGATCATCTTTGCACTACAGGCCAAAGATATTAATATCTCAAAGGAATATATAATCATTTCAGAATAATAATTATAACCATGTTGATCAATTCACCTTTGCACTTAAGCTAAAGATATTCAATTATAAATTCAATGGTCATGATCATACCAGTCAACAATTCAACTTTGCACTACTGGCCAAAGAGAACCCATAGACACGATCATACCAATAATCTACCCATCTTTACACTCAAGTTAAAGAGAAGTTTAATCACCAGGATTATAAAAATATTTTATATGATAATGAAAACAATATGATCAACAACTGCATTTAATTTCAAGAGTAAGATTCATAAATCAACGATAATTTGGTCAGAAAAAGAAACCAATTTTGTCGTGAATAGTACCTGTGAATAGTAACTCATGAATAGTACTCCGTATTCGTATATAGTACCATATACGTAAATTATATCATATACGTAAATAGTTCCATATACATGAATAGTGCTATATACGTAAATAGTAACCCCGACACTAAAAGGTAGAAATTTCACAATAAAATTTATATCAATATTTCGGCATAATGATATTGAAGAAAATAATATCATTTACGAAGAAAATAACATCCCTTACTATCCCTTACCTCAAAAGAACAGTACTTCTGACTGGAATATCGGATATAACGCTGAAGGAAACTTGCACTGAATAACAATTCTCAAAGTATCTAAATACTCACAAAATATGCTCGATAATATATATAGAGAGAGAAAACTTGTTTCTGGTGTGATTTTTAATTCTAACCAAAACACCTATTTATAGGAAAATGCTAGAACGCCAAAAAACACTAAATTAATAAAATAATATTATTTATTATACGCATGCCAAGACTCACATCCTCCACCTTTGAACTGAATTTCAGCACATCACAATTGATTTCCAGCAAAAATTTTCCATAAAAAAATTAAAGTGGGTCCCACACATAATTTTAATAAAAAACATTTAATTTTCGAAACATTAATAATTCATAATAAATAAGCCTTTTATCAAAAAAATGTGAATTTTATGTCCATTCCATAGGAAATTGAATTCTCTACAACTTTGCAGAAGAAAATTTTTCCAAATTCCAAACAGAAAATATCCGAAATCCACATACAGATGATTTTCAACACCTCTTAAAATTCATAACAAATTATACGTTAATTTTTAACGATTCAAAATTTGTGGACATATACTCAACTTATATATATATATAACATATCCAAAAATCACAACGATCCAACGGTCGGATCAAAATTATAACTCACGCAATAGAGCTTAAGAACACTGATTTAATTTTTGGACTATAAGTCCCTCGTACCAGTTTCACTCAAACAGTCACCACGAAAAATTCACAAAGAATTTTTGGCTGATTCAAATTTCTACATTTAGCATGCTTCCAGGGCTTTCTTTTGATATATTGCTCATCTCCTAACTGATTATACACAAAGCGTTATAGATTTTACAAAATCAAGTAATAAACTAATTTTCTAAAAATTTCCAAATTTCATTCCTCATTTTGACAAAATACTAATAAAATACCTCAGCATTAATTCCTTCATTTATAACCATAGAAAAATATATATATTTCCTTATCATATAAATCAATAATTAATTATTCACAAATAATATTATAGAATCACAATTATGACAACCAGGTCGTTCCCAGGAAAGAGGGGGCTTTCTGATAAGGATTTCTTCTTATTGGCGCGCAATTAGGTGACCAAACCCCTTTTCCAGACAGAACAATGAGTATTTTATAGCCACTTGCTTATTTTAAAAAAAATATATATTCATATATGGCATTAACTTTAACTTTTTATCAATTTAACCATTTAGTGAATAATAATTATAAGAAAAATTGAGTACTTTTATTTCATAAAATTCGGGGTCTTACATTTGCCAGGACTTCTGCCTGACAGAGAGATTGAGTTCGTGATCGACTTAGCGCCATGAATGGCTCTAATATCGAAGGCCCCGTACAGAATGGCTCCGGTAGAGATGAAGGAACTTATGGTACAATTGTAAGAACTGTTAGATAAAAAGTATATTCAACCAAGTGTATCACTGTGGGGAGCGCCGTTGTTATTTATGAAGAAGAAGGCTGGGTCAATGCGTCTTTGCATTGATTATAGGGAACTGAACAAAGTCAGTATTAAAAATAAATATCCGTTGCCAAGAATAGATGACTTGTTTAATCAATTGAAGAATGCTAAATACTTTTCGAAAATAGATTTGAGAAGTGGGTATCACCAATTGAAGGTAAGAAAGGAGGATATACCTAGAACGACATTCAGAACTCGGTATGTACATTACGAGTTTTTGGTGATGTCTTTTGGTTTGACCAATGCCCCTGCTGGATTCATGGATTAGATGAACATGGTGTTTAAACCATTATTAGACAAGTTTGTAGTGGTATTTATCGACGACATTCTGGTGTATTCCAAAACTCAAAAAGAAAATGTGGAACACTTGCGTTTGACGTTGGAAACACTAAGAAAGGAAAAGTTGTATGAAAAATTCTCTAAGTGCGAATTTTGGCTAGATTATGTACAATTTCTTGGGCACATGATTGACAGAGATGGGATTTCAGTGGATCCATCAAAAGTGGAAGCTGTAATCAATTTGGAACAACCAAGAACACCGTCGGAGGTGAGGAGTTTCTTGGGACTGGCCGGTTATTATAGAAGATTTATTCAAGATAGCCACTTCACTAACAAATTTGACGAGGAAAGCGGTAAAATTTGTTTGGATGGAGAAATGTGAAGAGAGTTTTCAAGATTTAAAGAAGAAATTAAGTGTGGCACCTGTGTTGTCATTACTAGATAATACGTGAAACTTTGTGGTGTATAGTGATGCCTCACATAAAGGATTGGGCTGTGTTCTTATGCAGAACAAAAAGCTTATTGCATATGCATCAAGACAGCTGAAGGACTGTGAGAAAGGCTATCCGACTCATGATTTAGAGTTGGCTGCAGTATTACTTGCTCCGAAGATATGGAGACACTATCTCTATGGAGAAAAATGTGAGATCTACATAGACTATAAAAGTCTAAAGTATATTTTCACACAGTAGGACCTGAACATGCGTCAAAGAAGATGAATGGAATTGATAAAAGATTACGATTGTGAGATCTTTTATCATCCAGGTAAAACGAATGTGGTTGCAGATGCTTTAAGCAAAAAAGGTCGGGAAAAGTTGATGTTGTTAACCAACCAGGAAGAGCTTATTTTAGCGATGGCAAGGGTAGAATTGAAAATCAAATTTCCAAAAGAAACCGACAAAAAATTATACCAGATAGAAGCTAGTCCAACTTTGGTGGACAAAGCTAAGAATGCTCAACTACAAGATGAAGAATGCAAAAAGATCAAAGAGAAAGTGGTTGAAGGTAGTGATGCAAAATACAAGATCGATACTGAAGGGTTACTGAGGTTCGAGGGAAGAATTTGGGTTCCAGCAGTACCGGAGATTAAAGACGAAATCTTAACAAAAGCTAATAGCTCAAGATATTCGATTCATCCATGAAGTACAAAAATGTATCAAGATTTAAGGCGACATTTTTGGTTGCCAAATATGAAAAGAGACGTTGTAGAATGCATTGCAAGGTGCTTGACATGTCAGAGAATGAAGGCCGGGCATCAAAGGACAAGAGGATTACTTCGACCATTGGAAATACCGGAATGGAAGTGAGAGCCTATCACAAAGGACTTTGTGGTAGGTCTTCCAATAACTCAGAAAGGGTAGGATGTGATTTGGGTGGTAGTGGATAGATTAACGAAATCATCACACTTTTTTCCCATAAAGATTAGATTTAATCTTGATCAGCTGGCAAAACTATACGTTAAAGAGATCGTGTCCAAACATGGAGTTCCAGTGTCAATAGTATCAGATAGAGATCCGAGATTCACGTTAAATTTTTGGAAAAAACTACAAGAATGCATGGGAACACAACCGAGGATGAGTACAACATACCATCCACAAACAGATGGCCAAAGCAAACGAACAATCCAGACTTTAGACGATATGCTTAGAACGTGCATCATGGATTTCAAAGGAAACTGGGACGATCATTTACCCTTGGTAGAATTCACCTATAATAACAGTTACCACGCAAGCATCGACATACCGCCTTATGAAGCATTATAAGACAGGAATTGCAGAACTCCACTGTGCTGGGATGAAATCGGTGAACGTCAACTATTAGGACCAGATCTGGTTCAACAAATTGTTGAGGTTTTCAAACTCATCAGAACAAGATTAGTAGTTTCTCAAGACAAACAAAAGAAGTATGCTGACCAACATAGGCAGAATCGCGAATTTGAAGTAGGAAATTTGTTTTCCTAAAAGTTTCTCCTTGGAAGGGGAAAATTCATTTTGGCAAGAAAGGAAAGCTCAGGCCAAGGTTTATTGGACCTTTCGAGAAACTACGAAGAGTGGGAGAAGTGTCTTACGAGGTAGCTTTACCTCCAGAATTAGAACATGTGCACAACGTTTTTCATGTGTTGGTGTTGCGACTTTATAAGCCCGATTACAAACATGTGATCGAGTATGAACCATTGCAGTTTAGTAAATATTTGTCTTATGAAGAGATTCCTATCCAGATAGTCGACAGAAAAGAACAAGTGCTCAAAAATAAAGTGATACCTTCTGTGAAGGTGATATGGAGAAACCACAATTTCGAAGAGGCAATGTGGGAACTCGAAGCTGAAATGATGAAAAATTATCATGAGTTATTTTTTTAATCTACGACTTCAATTCTGGGGACAAAATCTTTTTAAGAAGGGAAGAATGTGACAATTTGATTGTTTGAGTTGTGATTGTGACAACCCGAGAATTTGGGCAATTTATTAAAACCTTAAATGATTGATTTAAGGTCAAATATTAGACCTAGACAGAAAATAAGTGTATGCGTTTAATGTTATTGGGATTGAATTTTGAGGATTTCAAAATTCGGTAAAGGAAATAGGTGAATTATTCGGGATTAAGAATTTATATGAATATGTTCTGTGTTTATGGTTAATGATGTGCTCAGAATGTGGTTAAGGGTTATGGGTTGATCAGATAATTTATATCTGTAACAAACCCTAAGTTTACATTAAGAACGACAACGTTCAGTTAGAAAACTCTAACTTCTGATAAGAAACCCTAGAAATCGGTTCTGGAAACCCTTGTTTCAGTTCCGGGAGTCCGAAATCTTAAATCGGATATTGAAAACCCTAGATTGGGAATGCAATGTATGTACAAGGTTAAACGTCATTAATATTAAATTTATTAGGAAAAACCCTAATGAATTATTGGAAACCCGATTTGATAATTAGAAAACCCTAATACCAGATCTGAAAACCCTAATTTCAGATTCTGATAAAATGAAACCCTAATCTGGGAATATAACGGAGAATTTTAATGCTTTAGTTCTATTAATTATGTATTAATTAGGGTAAAGGTTAATTAATTAACAAACCCTAATTTCCAATTTTTGGAACCCTAATTGTTCCGTCAGAAACCCTAATGCTCAATTGTGGTTTTAATTGCTAAAATTAGCAATGTTAATTAGGAAACCCTAATCCTAATTATTTTAATTTATGAGTAATTAGAAACCCTAATCTAATTACGAATATTTAATTTCTAAATTAGAAAATTAATTTTTCTATTAGAAACCCTAATTCAAGGGTTTTGAACCCTAATGACCATTTTGACCCTAATTGATAAATTAGCGATTTTAATTAGGAAATACTAATCCTAATTAGTAAGATTTAAAGTATGATTAAGGAATTTTAATATAATTAGTAAATACTAATTATAAGTTAAAAATGTTAATTTTCTATTTTTATATCCGAAATTTGGAAACGTTAGAAATTAAATTTGCAAAGTTAAGGGTTAAAACCTAAACCCTAAGGGTTTCATCAAATGCAAAATCTAGAAATTTAAGGAAAGGACAAAAATGCCCTTTTGTGTATAATTTTAGGTTGCTTGAAAATCTTGCCAAGATATGGGTTTGGTGACCAACCCTAGATCTAACCTAGCCTAGCCATGTGCTAAAAAGCTCCAGCAAATTAACTCTTCTCAGCCACATACATTGCACATGTATTATTTATAGAATTAGAGAGAGAAAATATTACATTATTGCTCATTTACTCACCATACTCATCCTTGACCCTCTCTCTCTAAAAGCTTCGAAATGTAGTGCTAGATCAGTCACAATATCAAGCCCCACGTTTACTAAGAACAGATCATAAAGATCAGATCCAAGAATCAAAGCCTAAAGAGGTATAAACCCTAAATTTTGAAATCTTCTGATTTGGTGTTAAAAGTTGTTGTTGAATAGTTAATGTTGTGTATTTAGGTGTCATTTAGTGATCTGAGTTGTTAAAATCCAGATCCATAACATTAAAGAGCTCGAATCTGACATTTTTAGAAATCTGGAAATTTGGAGAAATTTGAGTCTGACAGTCTTATGTCAGACCTCGTAGATCTTTGTGTGTTAGATGTTTAGTGTGTTTGATGTTATAGATCTATTCTATGCCATGAGATCTTTCATTTCCAACTTGAATCATGGTCAGATCGTATCGTAAACTCAAGTTATGATTGGTCAAAAAGGGTTGACCGTTCACGGAATCTGGTTTCTGGGTAACCCAGAAACTAAGATCTCATTTGACAATCAATTTGCAGGGTCTTGATCTTGCTTTGTGTTAGTAGTTAGGCCATGTTGTTGGTGGATCTTAGTAGCCTGACATATGGACTACATATATATGC
This sequence comes from Panax japonicus, assembly GCA_020205505.1. NCBI lineage: Eukaryota > Viridiplantae > Streptophyta > Magnoliopsida > Apiales > Araliaceae > Panax > Panax japonicus. The sequence goes on along the minus strand of CM035097.1, from coordinate 35,870,954 downwards.
CCTTGTATTACCCATAGCCTTAGTATATTGAAAATTAATCGTGGTCAAAACCACGTTGACCAACTGGCTGGATGAAGATTCTGGAAAACCCAGAATCTTCAAGAACAGTTCGTGACACTTAGCTTGACCAGTCCAGATCTTGCGTTTTTGATGTTTTTAAGTTGAGTTAAGGTTATAGAATTGTACCCTGATATTCAGTCTACATGAATGAACCCTTATGTTACACAAACAATACTCACACTGAAAGATACAAGGATCTAAAGTAGCACCCTTGAACTGTTCTTCATTTCTGGAAAACCCAGAAATGAAGAACAATGTTGTAAGAATTTTTTAAGACTCAGATCTGCTACGTATGTTGTTGTATGGCCATGAAACATGTTGGTGATTGTAGTATTACGTTAGTACTATAATTTTAACACGAATTCCGGTCCAGAAAACATTAGGATCATAACTTAAAAGCCGGTCAAACCAGCCCCCTCGCACACTGAACTGTCAGTGTTCTTGAGTGAAGAACACCAATGGCGACAGACAAGTGTCGCTAAAGGCCTATAGCGACAGTTTATTTATTATTTTCCAGAAAATGATTAAAAATTAGAAAAAAAAATGGTTTTTAATTATTAAAAATACAAAATAAATTATGAAAAATTATTTTAAAGTCTTAAAAATAGTTTTTAAATATTTTGAATATATTTCAAAAATATTTAGTATTTTTGGAATGTAAAAGGTATTTATTTATTTTATAATAATATTAAATAAATTATTTAAAAATGGTTTTAATTCATGAAAAATTATGAAAAATAATATTATGGTGTTAGAAAAGATTTTAAGTTATTTTTGATGACTTTTAATATTTTGGGGTGAATTTCATTAATTAATCAATATTAATGATAATTAGTTTATTTAATAGATATATTAAATAAATTAAGGAAAAATGGAATTAATGATTTATAAATCATATAACAATGATTTAAGTGTTATAAAAATATTTTAAGTTATAAATTATAACTTTTGATATTTTGGCATGAAAATATTAATATTTTAATATTAATAGCAATTATCAGATAATGGATTAAAGTGTTGAAAAATCATATAATTATGATTTTAAAGTATTAAAAATACTTTGTGATATTATAATTATATTATAATATTATGTAATGATTTTTATTAATATTTTATATTAAATAAATATTAATGATTAAGGTATTAAGTGGTATTTAATTCATTTAAATACTGTTTTAAGGATTGAAAAAAATGTTGATAAATGGTAATAATTATCCGAAAATTATTATGAACATAGGAAAAATGTTTTGACTGATAAGAAAATTATCTGTGATATTGTTAAGTGTTAAGTCAGAGTTTAATTGAACTTAAACTCGATATTCGTCTGACTAGACCGTCGTGAAGATAGAATGGTGTCGGTTTCAAGTCAGACTGAAATAGTTTGACCTGATACTAAGTCTTATGTGTTGTAAAGACTGATAGGGTTATGTGCTATGTGTTTAGGTTATTCTGTGTGTATAAATATAACAATATTATACTGTGATGATATTATTCTAATATTAGAGATCTATATTATTAATATTAGGTCTTTGGGTAAAGCGTTATAAATTGTGTTGCGGTAATCAACGGTTCAGGCAAGTTTCTTTTACTTAACTCTAATAAGAGTGTGTTATTCAAGCTTATGGTTAATCATTGTTGATTGCCATGAAAATTGTACTCTGTACATCTTGCATGTGTAAGTCAGGTATGAAAGGCTGATCACCTTCATTACCAGTTGGTTCAGAAATGTTTGTTCATGCTTAAAACTTGTTCAGTCAACAGTTTGTTCGTGTTAGTTCTCAATTATCTTGATGAATTATAGCCAGCTTATTATTCATACTCTTCAATCATGATATATCGTAATATTGTTGTATTTAAACTTGCTGGGCAACTTTCATGCTCACCCTTACTATATCATGATAAAACATTGCAGATAAGGCGAACGTGTTCTGATACAAGAAAAAGGTTAAGGCCAAGTTCAGTTTGGGATATAAAGTGCGGCTTGTTTGTAATAATATATTTTGATAAATATTGTTGTATAATAGATATTTTATGAATGGTGTTTAAGTTAAGGTTACTCGACCTTGGGGATTAATGTGTAATGTAATGTATAAACAATTTATGTTTATATCTTCTGCAAATAGTTATAGTAACAGTGTACCGAATCCGAGGTGATTTGGGGCCCGGATTCGGGGCTGCTACAGTGATTCTGGGGATAGAATGTAAGACCCCAACTTTTATGAATAAAGATTAATTTTTCTTGAAGTATATTTTTGAATATTATGGCGTGGATTTGATATAATGTTGTAGTTGTGGTTATTATTTACAAATTTTGCAAAGTAAGCAAGTGGTTATATAATATTCAATTGATCGGGGAATATTCGTTTGAACAGGGAATATTCGTACGACGGCACAATCATTGGTGGACCCCACAACGGAAGTATTGTCGTAGTTAGAAAATAACAAAATTATCTTTTTATAAAAATAATTGTGGAAGTGTTACCGTTAAAACTGTTGAACTACCCGGTAGTAAAGTACAGTAATACGCGTGGTTGCATAGTAGCACAAGGTATTGATTATTCATGCTTACGTGAGAAGTCACTTAGATATACTCAATTATTGCTACAGTAATTGCTGCATCATATATCTCATATTATTGATTCAATTATTGTCATAGTATCATCTACATAATATGTTATATTATTAAATAAATAATTGAGATGCCAAAGTTATTCATATTATTATTTGCAATATTGACAATGTCTAGAAGTTATGTCAAGGAGATGTTTGGTCACCTAATTGCGTGCCAATAAGAAGAAATCCTTATCGGAAAGCTCCCTCTTTCCTGGGAATGACCTGATTATTAAATATTGTGATTTATAATATTAATGATGAATAAATTCGTGTTGATTAAAGATGAAATTGATAGTTCCATTATGTTGGGATTATTAGTGTTAGTGGAAATCGACATTTATTTCGATAATAATTGATGTCTGGAGGTTATATTGACTAATCGGTAATTAATCGGATAAATGAGCAATTAATTACTATTATTTCACATGCTTATAACTATTTGTTCACATGTGTGTACTATTGATTCACATTCATGTACTATTAGGGGAGGTGGTGCAAGATTTATAATATTTGCATGACTAAATTAAAAATGGAGGTATAGATGAAGGTACTATACTGTAATTTGTTTTTTTCACATGATTATACTATTAAGTCAAATGAATGAACTATTAATTCACATTATTTACTATTAGGGGAGGTGGTGCAAGTTTGATAATACTTTCAGGACTAAATTAACAATGAAGAAAAAGAGGAAGGTATTATGCTGTAATATTTTGAGCCCCAAAACGTGCAATTATTGAAACTATATTTTCCTATAAATAGAAGCTCATTCTTCTTTCATTCTCACCAATTCACTAAGTCTCAGAAGAGCAATTATTATAGAGAGAAATTATAGAGAAGAAGAAGAGAAGTCTGCTACCTCACTATTCCAGTATCCAGTTTTTTCTAAGGTAAGGAGTATTATTTCTTTCGTATTCATGAAGAGAGTTATTTTCTTTCAATACTCGTATGGGTTGTTATTCCATTCTTTATTATTTTGTTGGACTAACCTGTCTGTGCGGTCTATCGCATGCCTGGTGAATTCTTTTGTTATTCCATTCTTTATTATTTTGTTGGAATAACCTGTCTGTGTGGTCTATCGCATGCCTGGTGAATTCTTTTGTTATTCCATTCTTTATTATTCTGTTGGAATAACCTGTCTGTGCGGTCTATCGCATGCATTGTGAATTCTTCTGTTATTCCATTATTTATTATTCTATTGAAATAACCTGTCTATGTGGACTACCGCATGCATGGTGAATGATCTTTCGTATTTATTCCTTATTAAATTGTGGAAATGATCTGTCTACGTGGATTACCGAATGGCGGGCAAAAATCCATTTGCAGTTTCATATATTCTATTATACTTAGTTGGTTAAAGTTTTGGCTTCTATACTCCATGAAATTAGTAGAATATCCTGAATATTTGCGCTTCATCCATTATCTTTTCATGAAAATATTCTTCTGATCATTCTTGAATTTTACTCCACAAAACAATATCATGTTGAGAATTTGGACGTTATTGATTTCTGGATAAATTAAATTATAAATCTTTAAAAAATTATCCTTGAACTTGTTTTATTGAATTCTTATATCATTGTCATCATCCTCATGTTTATAATATGTTGAAAGTCATCTATGACTTGTAGTGCATAGATGGCTTGGTATGATTATGACTAGGGATTATTCGGTATAATCATGACCGTAATGTTACAAATGATGTGGTAAAAGTCCTCATTGGCCGTAATGCATTGATGGACATTTGTTGGCATGATCATGACCATTGATGAATACACGAATATCCTTGGTCCATAGTGTATGGATAATTTTTGGTTGTGATACTAATGAATATCCTTGACCGTAGTGCAGGGATGATGTGGGTTATTTATTAAGCTGAGTGTCAACTATAAAAGTGATGAAAAACCTTTTAAATCATAGAAGATAGAAGATTTTATTCTCTACTTGATTCTTCTAATGGATTGCTTGTTCCGCTGCAGTTAAACTTGATGTTTGTTATATTTCATCAGTTTAACACTGTTGAAGGCTAACGATAAAATATTCTACATTATCTTAGTTATAATATTTCTTACTGGGCTAATTGAGCTCACCCTTTCTTTCATTGTTCTCTTCAGGAAATGAGAATATAGCTGGGACGAGTCGGGGAACGGATTGACGGTCCAGATGGTTGTTTTAGTAGTCCTCACTATTCTATAAAATAACGTGACAATAAATATAATTAGGACTTCATTGAGTGTGGATATTGTCTAGATGACAATATTATTATTAAAACTCTTAAATTATGTTTTGTCGTATTTTACACAACTGTTGTATAATTAAGTTGTATTTGAATTTTGTACCATGTATTTAGCGACTCAAGATGGGTGATGTATACCTATTTTGGGGTCGTCACAGTTGGTATCAAAGCTTAGAGATATGATCCCTGGCTAAGTTGTGAGACTAGAACTAGGAGGGGAGAGACGAGGAATTCCTTCGCTAATATGACCTACCTAAGTTTATTTGGTATTTAATTGGTCGATCAGAGTATAGGGATAATATGTTGCATGTCAATTAACCCTTGTTTTGTGGTAGTATTTGAAAATGACATCCGAGAAATGATAAACGATGGAATGTTCAGAGGCTTTATGCAATTTATGAAATATCAAGCGAGAGCGGCTCCTGTCCAAAATGTAGATGAGAACACTGGAAACTCTCAAACGGTCACCGCTAAATAGTTCAAGGAGGACCACCGGAGTTTATTGGAGAGCCAAAACAACTTAAGACAGAAATGTGGATAAAGTAGATCACCAAGATATTTGATGTCTTGGGATGCTCTGAGGAGCCAAAGGTTCCCTTTGCCACCTTTATGTTACGAGGAGAGGCAGATTACTGGTGAGAATCCGTAAAGCGTACTCAACCTGCCGTACTGAAGATGTTTGGGAGAAGTTCCAAGAACTATTCAACGACAAGTACTTTCCCGAAAGTATTAATCACATGAAAGAGGTAGAGTTCATCAAGTTAGACCAGAACAATATGACCGTGTCACAGTAGGAAGCTAAGTTTGCCGAGTTATCCCGGTTTGCATCTCACTTGGTTGATAATGAGGAGAGAATGACGTGGATGTTTCTAAGAGGTTTGAAATCCGAGATACGTCAATATCTAATTTCTCATAAACTATGTTTGTATTCAGATGTTGTAAATAGGGCTCAGTTATTGGAGCGCGATAACGAGTCAACCTAACCAAGAGAAAGCAGCTGGTAAAATGATAATACAGTGGTGACAGTCATAGAAGCGGTGACAACAAACATGGAAGGAATCAACATGCCAGAAATGGTAACCACTTCGGTGGTAATCATGGCTAAGACAATAAGAATGGATATTTTAAGAAGAGGAGATTTAACAATGATGGAAAGACATCAGCACCAACACCCGTTGTTAAGGAAGGAGAACGACCACCTATCATATGCTTCAAATACGGAGGGGAGGGACACATCAGTCCAAACTGTGTGCAGCATTCCAAAATGTGTTACAATTATGGAAGAGAAGGTCACCTTACCTGATTTTATCATGCACCAAAGTCAAGTCCAACTGGGATGGAAGCATCAAAGGCCGTCCTAGACAAGACAATATCGGTAGTTCAAGGGAGAGCGTTTGTCGTAACCTCCCAAAAAGCGAGGAATCTGATCGAGGTGATCACGGGTAAGCTAATCATAAACTCTAGGGAAGTCTATACCTTATTTGATACCGGTTCTACCCATTCTTTTATTTCTCCTACTTGCGCTCAACGTTTAAATTTTACTCAAGAGAAATTAGACTTTGACTTATCTGTTGAAACTCTGTTGGGAGAAACCTTCATTACATCCACTATTTATAAGTTCTGTTTGGTTCAAATCGGTACTTGCACATTACCTGTCGATCTTATTTACAAAAAAATACTTGCATTTGACGTAATTCTAGGGATTGATTGGTTAACTACTCATCATGCAAAAATTGATCATTTTCGTAAGGTTGTTAGCTTTCATATTCCTAACCAACCTATTATACGAATTCAAGCAACCAAACCATTAAAATTATTCACTGTCATCTTATGTCATAAAGCTATTCGTTTATTAAAAAACGGATGTCAAGCTTTCTTAGCTCATGTCACGGATTTAGACAAAAATACGTCAAATTTGAATGATATTTCTATTGTTAATAAATTTCCTGACGTATTCCCTGAAGAACTTCCTGGCCTACCCCTAGAGCTTGAAGTTGAATTTTTTATTGACCTTGAACCCGGTACAAAACCCATTTCCAAAGTCCCATATCGAATGGCTCCTATTGAACTTCAGGAGTTAAAAACCCAACTGCAGGAATTGTTAGACATCAATTTCATTCGTCCTAGTACTTCTCCTTGGGGTACTCCTGTTCTATTCGTGAAGAAGAAATATGGGAGTATGCGACTTTGTATTGATTATCGGGAGTTGAACCATGTCACTGTCAAAAATAGATATCCGTTGCCTCGCATTGATGACCTGTTTGACCAGTTGCAAGGCGCCATATTCTTTTCAAAGATCGATCTTCAATCCAAATATCATCAGTTAAAGATTAGAACCGATGACATTCCAAAGACGGCTTTCAGATCTCGGTACGTGCATTATGAATTCCTAGTCATGTCTTTTAGATTGACTAATGCTCCTGCTGCCTTCATGGATATGATGAACCGAGTATTCAATGAATATTTGGATCACTTTGTGGTCGTCTTTATTGATGACATACTCATTTACTCCAAAAGCCGTGAAGATCATGAGCAACACTTGAGGCTGATAATCCAAAAGCTTCGTGAAAATAAGCTTTATGCCAAGTTGAAGAAATGCGAGTTCTGGCTTGAGGAAGTAACATTCCTTGGGCACGTAGTATCAAGTCATGGAATATCTATTGACCCGGTAAAGATTGAAGCTATTCAAAGCTGGGAGCAACCTAAATTAGTGACCGAAGTACGTAGCTTTTTCGGCTTAGCTGGTTATTATCGGAGATTCGTAGAAGGGTTTTCTCGAATCGCTACTCCATTAACTCAGCTGACTCGTAAAGATATAAAATTCGGTTGGAGCATCGAATGTGAGAAGAGTTTCCAAGAACTCAAGGGAAGACTCATTTCGGCACCTATTTTGACAATACCATCTGGCTCGGAGGGATTTGTCATCTACAGTGATGCTTCAGGCAAAGGGTTAAGATATGTTATCATACAACATGGGAAAGTCATAGCAAATGCCTCACGACAACTCAAAGAATATGAGAGGAATTATCCTACTAATGATCTAGAGTTGGCAGCAGTCGTTTTTGCACTAAAGATCTGGAGGCATTACCTGTTTGGAGAGAAGGTGGAGATCTATATGTATCATAAAAGCCTCAAATATTTCTTCACTCAAAAGGAAATCAACATGCGACAACGATGTTGGCTTGAACTATTGAAAGATTATGATCATACTATTCAATACCATCCTGGAAAAGCGAACGTAGTAGCTAACACATTGAGTAGAAGATCATATGCAGGTATGAGTGTGTTATTGTCAACACAAAGGCCCATTTTGTATGACTCGCAAAGGATGGAGAAAGAGTTAAAGACTCCAGGGACCCACGTGATGATTGCTAACGTACGAGTAGAACTAACTTTAATCGAAAAAGTTAAAGCTTCTCAAGCTACAGACCTAGAGCTGATGCGTATGAGAAAGAAAGTGCAAGAAGGTGCTATCCCAGAACCAAGAATCAATGAAGAAAGAATACTTTGAGTCAACTCCAGACTTTGTGTTCCTAACGATCCTGATTTAAAGTATAAAATCATGATGGAGGCGCACAACACACCGTTTGCAATCCATCCTGAGAGTACAAAAATGTATAATGATCTTCAACATACAATTTGGTGGAGCAATATAAAGAGAGAGATATCAGAGTTTATCTCAAGGTGTTTAACTTGTCAACGAGTCAAGGCGGAGCATCAAGTACCAAAAGGTACATTGCAACCACTTGAAATTCCAGAATGGAAGTGGGAGCACATTACCATGGATTTCGTTATTGGTCTTCCCAAGGTTTCTCAAGACGTAGATGCGATTTGGGTTATTGTTGATAGATTGACCAAGTCTGCTCATTTCTTACCGATATGAGAAACTTATACACTTGAACGTCTTGCTCGTATGTACATAAACGAGATTGTAAAATTGCATGGTATGCCAGTATTCATAGTTTCTGATCGAGACCCAAGATTCGCTTCAAGATTTTAGGTTAGTTTGCAAAAAGCTATGGGCACGGATTTATGATTTAGTTCGGCATATCATCCTCAAACGGACAGGCAGTCGGAAAGGACTATTCAAACTCTTGAAGATTTATTAAGACTCAGTGTCCTTGACTTCAAAGGATGTTAGGACAAGTTCTTACCATTGGTGGAGTTTTCCTATAATAAAAGTTATCAAGCAAGTATTGGCATGACTATATTTGAGGCGTTGTATGGAAGAAAGTGTCGTTCTCCAGTATGCTGGGATGAGGTGGGTGAAGCAGCGTTGTTGGGACCAGAGTTGGTACGTATGACTACAAAAAAGATTCAAATGATCCGAAAACATATAAAAATCTCACAAGATCGACAAAAGAGTTATGCAGATCTTCATCGAAAGGACGTGGAATTCAATATTGGAGATCATGTCTTGTTACGTGTTGCTCCATGGAAAGGAGTTATGAGATTTGGAAAGAGTGGAAAGCTCAAACCTCGATTCATTGGCCCATTTTTAATCCTCGATCGTGTAGGAACTATGGCCTATAGACTCGCTTTACCGCCAAGTGTCTCATGTTCATAACGTTTTTCACATATCTATGTTATATAAATATGTGAAAGACCCGAACCACATTATTGAATTAGAACCAGACAAGATAGCGGATGATTTAACGTATGAAGATGTACCTGTTAAATTTTTGGACAAGAAGGATCATATTCTACGCTCCAAGGTTATACCTCAAGTTAAAGTTTTGTCGAGAAACAACGATGTTGAGGAAATGACCTGGGAGTTAGAATCTAAAATGAAATCAAGGTATCCTCACCTCTTCGACATACCAGGTACGCACCCTAATTTCGAGGACGAAATTTCATAAGAAGGGGAGGTTGTAAGACCCCAACTTTTATGAATAAAGATTAATTTTTCTCGAAATATATTTTTGAATATTATGGTGTGGATTTGATATAATGTTATAGCTGTGGGTATTATTTACAAAATTTTCAAAGTAAGCAAGTGGTTATATAATATTCGATTGAACAGAAAATATTCGTACGACGACACAATAATTAGTGGACCCCACAACATAAGTATTATCGTAGTTAAAAAACGAAATAATTATCTCTTTATAAAAATAACGGCTGAAGTATTACTGTTAAAACTGTTGAACTACACAGTAGTAAAAGTACAGTAATGCGCGTGGTTGCGTAGTAGCACACGGTATTAATTATTGATGCTTACGTGAGAAGTCACTTAGTTATACTCAATTATTAATATAGTAATTGCTACATCATATCTCTCATATTATTGATTCAATTATTGTCACAGTATCATCTGCATAATATGTTATATTATTAAATCAATAATTGAGACGGCAAAGTTATCCATATTATTATTTGCAATATTGACAATGTCTAGAAGTCCTGTCAAGGAGAGGTTTGGTCACCTAATTGCGCGACAATAAGGAGAAATCCTTATCGGAAAGCCCCCTCTTTCCTGGGAACTGTAACGAATGATTTGTTTGAGTTGTGATTCTGAGCACAGAATCCTTGTAAGGAGGGAATGATGTAATATTCCAGAATTTTAAATTATAATATTAAATATTTATTGATTTATATAAGTATTTAATGGATATGTTTATTGTTGAATAAATAATTGTTCAATTTGAGTTGATGTGGTTTAGTTAATTATTTGTTGTATAAATAATTAAGGAGTTAAAAAAATTAATTGTTATTAGAATATATACCAATTTAATTTAATAATTAAGTTAGAGAGCTAATAATGATTAAATGAATTATAATATTTTAATTGGAATTTGTGATTAAAATAAAGTGTTAGTTGGTTGAATAAAATTATAATTATAAAGGAAATTATAATTATGTGATAATGATTTATGTGTTAAAGTAATTTAATAGATTAATATTTGAATTGATTGATTATTTAAATTATTAGAAGTGTGACGAATAACCTTGCTATAAAGGAGTTATTCAAATAAATTAAAGGAGTTTAATTCAATTTTGCCAAACAAAGCCTAATGTGTGAGACCCCAGATTTTATGAATAAAGATTAAATTTTCTCGAAATAATTTTTTTTAATATTATGGTGTTGATTTGATGTAATGTTATAATTGTGAGTAATATTTACAAATTTTACAAAGTAAGCAAGTGGTTATATAATATTCGATTGGTCGGGGAATATTCTTTTTGTCGGGGAATATCCGTACGACTGTACAATCATTGGTGGACCCCGCAACGAAATTATTATCGGATTGAGAAAACGACAAAAATACTTTATGAAAATAACAACAAAAATTTTACCGTTAACTGTTGAAACACCTGGTGTTAAAAGTACAGTAATACGCTTGGTTGCATAGTAGTACACGATATTGGTTATTGATGCTTATGTGAGAAGTCACTCAGTATTGTTCAATCGGGTATTCGGGACACTTTTCGTGTCGGAGTACTATTCATGAGTTGTTATTCACGAGTTACTATTCACGAGTTACTATTCATGAGTTACTATTCACTAGTTACTATTCAGGAGTTACTATTCACGAGTTACTATTCACGGGTTACTATTGATCACCCGTAAAATATATTTCTTTTCGGTCCAAATCATTTTTTGGTACAATTGTAGTACCCCGAATCCGGGCCCCAAATCGCCGCAGATCCGGTATACTATTTCTATAACTAATCGCGGAAGATATAAACATAAATTGTTTATACATTACATTACACACTATTTTCCCCAAAATCGAGTAACCTTAACTGATTACACAATTCATAAGTTATTTAACACAAAACATTATTATCAACTATTCTATTACAAAATAGTTGCATATATTGCCCCAAGCTGAACTTGGCATTATCATTTTTCTGTATCCGAACGCATTCGCTTTATCTGCAATGTTTTATCATGATATAGCAAGGGTGAGCATGAAAGTTGCCCAACAAGTTTATATACAACAATAGAACGATATATCATGATTGAAGAGTATGAATAATGAGTTTGCTATAATTCATCAAAAAAAAAAAATATATTAGAATTAATGGTGTCTTCATAGGAGTCAAATGGGCGATTTTTCGCTCTTCCCTCTCTCCTAAAATTTCAAATCCTGCCGGCAAACTCCCTCCTCACCTAACTTCCGGCCTTCCCCCTCTCTCACCTAGGTTTTTTCCGGCATCCTCCCAAATCTCCTTCCCGGCCTCTTTCTTTCTTTTCCTACTCAGACGTGCTTCTCTCTCACTCTCTCCTCGGGTTTGTCTCAATATGGTCAGCCATAATCACTTGTCGGCTGGTAACTCTATCAGTAGTGATTCGCATGACAACTTAGCTACTTTTGGAGTCTCACTTCCTTCCTCGCCTAACCTTCCTTTTCTTGATGTTGAGGAGATGGGTGAATCTGATGCTCTTGGTCTTCAGGTCAGTTCTGGTGATTCCTCCTCTCCGGTTCCACATACGGAAGTCGATTTGGGCCACCCCATGGGCGAAAATGCAAAGGCTATCTTCTCGGCTGCTCAACACTTTTCCCAGAAAGACCGTGAAGAAGATCTTTTTGAAAGGAAAAAGAACCTTCATTTAATGTCTTTCCTTTCTGCTCATGGCGTTTCCACTAATGATGTGCAAGCCTTTCTCTCGGAAGGGAAAACTATAAATTTTGGTAATGCTCCCTTGCTGTCTGATAAAAATCCTAATAGAAATCTTTTGGAATCTCCTCCGGTGGGTGGCCCTCTCTTTCCTGCCACATGTTTGGGGGAAGTGCCTATCCCTGCCTTGACTTCCCCTGCTTTTAAAGCTTATGATCCTTCTTTAGTAAAACGGGTTGCTCCTATTCTTGAGGAGGGTGAAATTATTACTGATTCGGTCAGAGTACCCACCAAAACATGGAGTGATGTTGTGGGCAAGAAATCTGGTAGATCCTCTCGTAATCTTACTTTCCACCCCCCTACTTTGGCTGATGGGAACATCACAGTTAGTCCACCCTCTGAGGTGCTTAATAGGGGTATTCAGCTTTGGGCTTCAAGCTTGGTTGGTTATTTTTTGCAATCCTCCCTCCCGTTTAAGGTTGTTGAACCGATTGCAAGGAAGTTATGGGGACATTTGGGCCTTTCTGATGTGTTCCTCCATAACAAAGGGTACTATATTTTCAAATTTGCCTCCATTTCTGATCGTGATAATATCCTCGCCTCTGGTCCATGGCATTTCGCCTCTAAAGGTATAGTCCTACAGAAATGGAAGGAGGGTGTAAATTTCTCCAAGTCAGAATGTGCTGTGTTTCCGGTTTGGGTCAAGTTAACCAACATTCCCCTATCCTACTGGTCAGATGAGGGGATAAGCTATATAGCTAGTGCTATTGGGAAACCTTTATTCACGGATGAAATGACCTCACAAAATGATTTTCTGCAATATGCTCGTGTATGCATCGAGGTTAAAGCTTCTTTCTCATTTCCTTCCTCAATTCGTGTGGCAGTCAAATCGGATGACTCTATGGATACCATTTATGTACCTGTTGAGGTAGAATATCAGAGCAAGCCCCCCTCATGCCCATCCTGTAATGTGTTTGGTCACTCTCTACAAAAATGCCCAAAGGCCAATTATCAATGGATACCGAAAGTTTCAAACACTCTTTCGGTCGGCACTTATGCTCCCACTCTTATGAAAACTGCACCCATTGCTTCCTCGTCTGAGCCACAGGTTCCGGCTCCTTCCAATAATGATTGGGTGAATGTCTCTCGCGGTGCCAAAACTGGAAATGGTCTCTCTGACTCCAGCCCTGCCTTGAACATTTCCAATTCCTTTGCCCCTATTGTTGAGGATGATCATCAGGATTTCTCAGATTTTGACTCTCCCGGTGTCCCAAACCCTCTAGTCTCTAAGCTAAAACTGATTGATGAAAAGGAAGGCAAAGATCTAAAGAACAAGCAGAATTATAATATCGAAAATCCTCAAGCTGTTAAGAAGCGGAAAGGGAAAGGCAGAGCTGGTTCGTCCTCTACATAGTTATTTATGTTAGCTTCCTATAATATAAGAGGTCTCAATAAATTGCCTAAGCAGGCTTTTGTCAAACAGCTAGTTGCTGATAATAAAATTACCCTTTTGGGTCTTCTTGAAACTAGGGTCAAACAAAAAAAGGCTTCAAAAATTTCAAGCAACATTTGCAAGACTTGGAAATGGGCTTTTAATTATGATTCTCATATCAATGGCAGAATTTGGGTTGGATGGAATCCAAGTGTTTGGAATTTGGATGTTATTTTTGTTTCCTCGCAAGTGATTCATTGCAAAGTTCAATCGGTGGACTTGTTTAGCATTAATTTTCTGATTACTTTTGTTTATGGGCTGAATTCTTACATGGAAAGAAGGGACTTATGGCATGATTTACTCTCATTCTCCCCCTCTATTAGTTGGTGCTTGCTGGGTGATTTCAATGTTACAAAGGACCTCGCTGAAACCAACATTGATAATGCTTCTTGGGATATTGGGATGGAAGAATTTAGATCTTGTGCCACTTCGGTTGGTATTGATGACATTAGAGGAGTTGGTGCCCTGTTTACTTGGTCTAACATGCAGTTGGCCCGGCCGGTACACAAGAAACTGGATCGTGCCATGGGTAACTCTGACTGGTTCTCTAATTTTAGCATGTCTCTGGTCACCTATGCCCCTCGCAGATTATCTGACCATTCTCTTCTTCTGCTCCGAACTGGGATCAGGCTCCCTCAATCTAAGCGCCAGTTTCAATTCTTCAATCATATGCTCCTTCTTGAAGGTTTCAATGAGGTGGTGGGAAATGCCTGGTCTTCTTCCATTTCTGGGAATCCCTTCCATGTTTTCTCTGAGAAACTCAAACTTACTAGACAGGCTTTGGTGTCCCTCAATAATACCTCTGGGAATGTTGTGACGCTTGTGAGCTCGGCTAAAGAGGAGCTGCACGTTGTTCAAACACTGCTCCATGCTAATCCCTTAGATCCTGTCCTGCTGGAGCGAGAAAAATCGGGCCAGTACCTTCTGTGGACTGCATTAGAAAGAGAGGAAATGTTTCTTCAACAGAAATCTCGCACCAATTGGTTGGCTTTGGGCGACCATAATTCCAGCTATTTTGCGAACTTAATGAAAAACCGGTGGAACTCCAACAAAATCCTATCCATATTAAACTCGGCTGGTTCCTTAGTGCAAGGCCAAAAAAACATTGAAGAGGTTGTAGTTGGATATTTTGATCATCTTTTCAACTCTGTGGAGGAGTCCTATCCTGGTTTCGGGAATTATGATATCCTTCCATCTAAACAGATCAGTAGTTCAATAGCCACTAAATTGGGATGCCCTATCTCGGATACTGAAATCCTTGAGGTTCTCAAATCCATGAAACGTAACAAAAGTCCTGGGCCTGACGGGTTTAATGTCAACTTCTTCGTTAGTTGTTGGAATATTGTGTGTTTGGACTTCCTTAAAGCTGTCCACTACTTCTTTGAAGTCAGTAGGCTGTCGAGAGGTTTCAATTCGACTGTTCTTGCTCTCATTCCTAAATGCTCCAATCCTACTTCCATGTCAGATTTTCGACCCATCTCATGTTGCAATACAATTTACAAATGTATTGCAAAAATTTTAGCAAATCGGTTAAAAGAAGCTCTCCCCTCTCTTGTGGACAAAGCTCAATCTGCTTTTGTTAAAGGGCGACGCATTAGCGACAACATTCTTATTGCTCAAGAAATGTTCTCAGGCTATCTTAGATCGAATGGTCCTTCTCGTTGTGCTTTAAAAATTGACCTTACTAAAGCTTTTGACACGGTTAGATGGGATTTCCTCCTGGATACACTTCAAGCCTTCAAATTTCCTCCTTCCTTTGTAGGCTGGATCAAAGCATGTATTTCTAGTGCCATGTTCTCAGTAAAAGTTAATGGCTCTCTTGCAGGGTTCTTTGGAAGCTCCAGGGGTCTCAGACAGGGAGACCCTCTCTCTCCTTTCCTTTTTGTTTTAGTCATGGAAATGCTCTTACGGAAAGCCATTTCTTTCTCTCTAATTCTGATACTTCAGCCCTTACGGAAATCTCCTCTCTGCTTGGCTTTCCGATGGGAACCCTTCCCTCAAAATTTCTAGGAGTCCCCCTCTTGTCAAAAAAGCTCACGAAGGCTGATTGTATTCCTCTCATTCATAGAATAACTAACCGTGTAACATCTTGGACTTCCAAAGTACTCTCTTATTCGGGAAGGCTCCAACTGATTCGAACTACTCTTTTTTCCATTCAAGTTTTTTGGAGCTCACACTTCCTTCTTCCTAAAATGGTTCTCAAAGAAATTCAATCCATTTTATCTCGGTTTTTATGGAATGGGACCAATCTTGGGAAATATGGTGTTAAAGTTTCTTGGGACAATATAACACTTCCCCTAGATGAAGGTGGTCTAGGCATTAAAAGCTTATATGACTGGAACAAAGCTCTTATCCTGCAGCTCCTTATTGGCATAATCCAACCTCAATCAAATTCTCTTTGGGTCAATTGGATCAAAGCCACAATTCTCAAAAATAAATCTTTCTGGCAGATAAAACTCACTTCAGCTTGCTCTTGGATATGGAAGCAAGTTCTTAAGCTTCGGCCTCTAGCATTACAGCACCTTCATTATCAAGTTGGAAATGGCCTGGACACAAGCATGTGGTTCGACCCTTGGCTCTATGACACTGCCATCAACCCTTCAAGCTATCTTATTTCCAATTCTGGAAGCCATATATCTGCTAAGGTCTGTAATTTCATTAGAGGTTCCACCTGGTTTCTTCCTACGGGCAACCATCATGACATCATCATGTTGCGTAGAGATCTTGAAAGGCTTCCCCCACCCACACAACTACGAGATAGGATCCTTTGGGATGCTTGGGATTCGAAAAATATAAAAGTTAATCAAATTTGGGAGTCCATTCGGTTAAGACAACCCCCTATTCCTTGGTACTCATTAGTGTGGAACAAATGTCACGTCCCCAGATTCTCCTTCATCTTATGGCTTGGCATTCTGAAGAGGCTCCCCACAAATGACCGGACTTCGAAATTTTCGGGGCTAACTTGGAATTGCCCTCTATGCAACCTTTGTCCAGAAACTTTTGAACATCTTTTCTTTGAATGTGCTTTCTCAAAATATGTTATCCTTACGGCTGCTAACCTTGGGAATTGGCCTTCTTTCCCAAACTCTTGGGAGGCTATTATGAGCTTTCAAGCAACTTTTAACGGATCCAAGATCTCAAAAAATATTCTTAGCCTAACTGTGGCTGTTTGCTTCTACAAAATATGGGAGGCTAGAAATAAAAAGCTTCACCATGACTCTATTCCTCCTATGGTTTGCCTTGCGAAGGATGTTATTAATATTATTAAGTCTCGATTATCGACATGTAAAGCCTTTAACAAAGCTACAAACAGTCAATATTTTTGTAATTGGTTAATTACAAACTAGTGCGATGGCTATTTCTGGTGGGTAAACCTGCTCCGGTCTCCTAGAGATGATTTGGTCTGGGTTGGCGAGCTGTTGGTCTTTGCTTTGCGAGGGCTGGTGGATGTGCTACTGTTTGGCGAGGTACAACAAATTTGATCTGGTGAGGAAGGCGAGCTGGTCTTGTAGGTGAGCTGGTCCATGTGAAAAGGAGGGCAAGCAGTTTTGGTTTGGTTGGCTTTAAGTGGGAAGCAGGCGCTTGGCCGAGGTGGACTGCAGGTGCTTGGGAGGTGTGTGTTGGTTTGTGAGGTGCTGGTTTGTGAGGGCTGGTATTCAAATGAGGGTTGAGTGCTAGTAGGGGCAGCTCTCGTTTTACTTTAAATTTATGTTCTTCCAATTGGTTTGGTCGTAGGTCTTTAGTTGTTCTTGTTTGGGGTTGTCCCATAAGGATCTATCTTTTCTGGGGTATGCCCCTTTGCGTTTGTTTAATCTTCCTTGTATAGTTTCCTCATCTTTGGGCATGTCCATAGATGACGTTGCTATATGTTGGGGTTTTCCCCTTGTCATTTTCTTGGGTTCCTTTTATACAAACAAAATTTAGCAAAAAAAAAAAAACATTTCTGAACCAACTGGTAATGAAGGTGATCAGCCTTTTATACCTGACTTATACATGCAAGATGTACAGAGTACAATTTTCATGGCAATCAGCAATGATTAACCATAAGCTTGAATAATATAGTCTTATTAGAGTTAAGTACAAAGAAACTTGCCTGAACCGTTGATTACCGCAACACAATTTATAACGCTTTACCCGAAGACCTAATATTAATAATATAGACCTCCAATAATTAGAATAATATCATCACAGTATAATACTGTTATATTTATATCCACAGAATAACCTAAACACATAACACATAATTCTATCACATAAGACATAGCATCAAGTCAAACTATTGCAGTCTGAGTTGAAACCGACATAATTCTATCATCCCGACGGTCTAGTCGGACAATACTCGAGTTTAAGTTCAGTTAAACTCTACTTAAGCACTTAACCATGCCATATAATCACATTTATATGATTTAACATTCGCTTTTTTATTTCATAAGTTATTCGTTAACACCTAATAAGTTAAATACTAATCCAGCAACCTGGATTCTTAATCTAGCAACCAAATTTTTAATTCAGCAACTTGGATTCCAAATCCAGCAATCTAAACTGTAATCCAGCAAATTGGATTCAGCATATATTCAATTAAGTAAACTATTTCTCAATCCAGTAAATTGTATTCTATATTCGTATCACGAAAATACCAAATCAGTGTATTATTCTCCTATCCTTTGGTCAAACATATATACACATATTTCATACATAAAAAGTATTTTTCTATAATTTTCCAACTTCCTTTGATATTTTTCAAAAATCATTTCTAGTGCGTAGCTTAAGAAATTAGCTACCTCGTTCTTAACTCCAAACATTCTCATCTCTTGGCATAACCTTATATATGTTAACGTGATGCTCCATTTTAAATTTCGTGGCAATCGGAGTTGTAGAACTCTGGTTATAGCGATTTCCGTCGGAAAATCACAAAAATTGTAATGGTCATAACTTGGTCGTTTTAACTCAAAATCAGTTCATTTTTGACACGAGCTACATAATACCATATATTTTCATTTCCCAAAAGTTTGGAAATTTTCTCATTAACTAAATGTCCAAAACAGCCCCCGGAAAATTTTGGGCAGCAACTTTTTGTCATTTGGCAGTTTTGGAGTCCATCACCAAGACTTAAATAAAAAGAAATCTGTAACTCCGATTAATGATCCGTCACTTTTGTTGGATTACAATCTTTCCGAACTACAGTTTTCATCTATCACAATCCATATTTAGATATGTTAAGCTCCCGGAATTTAGCCCGGAAGTGGCTGTTACAAAACTGTCTTTCTAACAGTTTTTATTGCCTTTGTGTAGTTTGGGAGAAATCCCATAACTTGTTCAATATTTAACCTATTTGAGTAATTCCAAAGGGATTTTACCCTTAACACATATATCTACCTCCACAAATTGACCACACTCAACAATTCAAAGTGGAATGAGAGATAAGGTCATTTCTATATCACACTTGGTTTCTCAAAAAAATTTTTGTTTTAGCAACCTTTGGTCTCTTTTAAAAAAACATCCCTATTTTCACATAAAATCAAGATAGCTCAACATAATACTTAATATAACTCATATACTTATGGATCTAACATGATCCATGGTTTAATTCACCAAATAATCAATAAACATAAGATCAAACACAACAATAGCTAAGAAAATTTAGGGTTTTCTATATTTTGAAAAACCTAGTTTCCCTTTTATACTTTTGATTTAACTTTTGATCCATAAAAGAGTTGGATCTAAACATAGAATACCAAGATCTAGGGTTATAAACCTTAAGATCACAACTTCAAGTTGTTAAAAATCAATCAAAACACAAAGGAAATATACTACATAAGTAGACATTTTTGCTATACCTTAGCTTTTCTTCTTCTCCTTCTTCTTAGTTTGATCATGGAGCTTGAATGTCTCACCTAAAACTACCCTTTCTCTCCTCCATGGGGCTGCCAAAAATGGCACTCTTCTCTCACTCTCTTTCTTTAGTTCTAAACCACTTGGTAGTAAGATGAAAGGGAAATGAGATGGATTTTATTAGGTGTAATTTTTATCAATCATCCAAATCCACTCTCTTTTTCTCTCCTACTCCATCCGACCATGAACCTTTCTTATCCCACCCATTCTCTTTCTTTCTCTTATTAAATGACCAAGCTTTTACTTGGAATAAATGCCAAAGTGTTGGCTAAATTAAACGAGGACACCTAGGGGAAGTTGGTAGCAGTGGGTGAACCACTAAAGTAGAAAATCATTACATCACATGCCCCTTCTTTTTTTTTTCCTTGTAATAACCGGCCATGTAGTTCATTTTTCATCCCACTAACTCTCTTACTAGTCATTGCATAGATGTGTGGAAGATTAGTATACAAGGTGGCTTCTTTATTAATGAGACACCTAGCTTATTTTGGAAATATTCTTTGCCACATGTGTGGTTTAAAAATGGAAGATGTGTATGCATTATTTCTTCTCCTTTTCTCCCACTAAACTACCAAAGCTTTACTTACAATCATGAACAAAGATGTTGGATAAATATAACAATGACACATAAGAGGAGTTGGTGGAGAGTTGGTAACCAACTTTAGACAAATAAGAGACCAAAATAAATCTTAGTCACATGCTCAATCTCTCCTCCTTTCTCCTTCTCTATCCACCGGCCATGTAAATCAATCATAGTCCAACACTTTTAATAATATCAGATATCCATCATGCCCTTCCTTCAATTGGGCTTATCAATAAAAATATTTGAGCCGCTCAATTAATGTATTGCTTGGGTCTCTAACTAATTTCATTGGCCAACACTTGGGCTATAAAATATACATAATCCAATACTTTAAATTCTTATCTAACCCAAATAATTTAATTAGGGTTTTTACTTCTTCAATTATAACACAAATCCTTACTCATGCACACTTATTTCCTTAACCCAATTAGACTTGCTATAATTAGGTTATAAAATTAATCATTTGAGATATATATAATAAATCTCCTAGAATTAGTAAGTATTCTAAATACCACAATTCTCTTTTTCCATAACCCTTAAGTTATTAAATCTTTCATTCCTAATATATATTTAGGGTTTCACTAGTTTCTTTTGTTTGTTTATATAATAAACAAAGATAAACCATCACATAATGTTCATATTCCTTACACACAACTTTTTAACCCTTAGAGTTAATACTCCGCATTAGGATTCCCAAATTAGGGTTTAAATTCTCGAAACTGAAACTAGGGTTTCAGAATATATCGTTAGATTTTTCTAACTTAATAAACATATGATTAACATAACTTTAGGGTTTTCTAAAATTATAACTTATCTGATCAATCCTTGATCTCAAATCATTACTGTTCAAATATGTAATCAAATATACCAACTAGTTTTCCCTTCGATACTTATCCCTGATAATTCTTCAAAAGAATTTTAAATCTACCATAATCTTATGCCTCATTACTAGACTATCACTTATAGTCTATC
The DNA here is from genome assembly GCA_020205505.1 of Panax japonicus. NCBI lineage: Eukaryota > Viridiplantae > Streptophyta > Magnoliopsida > Apiales > Araliaceae > Panax > Panax japonicus. The sequence continues at coordinate 35,849,543 of CM035097.1, read as the reverse complement.
ACATAATTCAAGTCTTGTCCAAAATTTTTGAAATTCTTGGAATTTCATTACATAACTGCCAATTCCATACACTTATTTCTTGTCTAGGTCATAATATTTGACCTTAAATCAATCATTTAAGATTTTAATAAATTGTCTAAATTCTCGGGTTGTCACATTCACCCCTCCTTATAAGAATTTCGTCCCCAAAATTCACCTTACACCTTACACTGTGCACCTTACACCATTCACACATATTTCACATGCTACCCAATACACCACTCACAAGGGTAAAAGGTTTAAAATTATGCTGAGGGGTCATATAGACCATGAACACATAGATTTGACGGTATTCATACCGCAAAACAAAACATCACTTGGTCTGTTTACAATCACAAAGAAGGTAAACTACCATTACTAGTACTTTAGGTGATTAGCCTATCGTACACTTACGTCATGCATAACGTAATAATTATTTTTAGCGAATATTTACGCTATTAGATTGGATTATTTATCCAAACAACATAGTTCACCTCAGTCTTATCAAAGGATTTCATTCCAAAGCAATTTGGTAATTTAAACTTTTTGAAAACATTTTCGAGAATGACGTCATGATGCCGTACTGTATTTACAGTCCGTTGCGGATTTCGTCATTTGGTGATTTTATCATGCTACATCATACCATAGTAGAATAGTGACTTTAAGTCAAATTCACACTAAGTAATACTGAATTGGTGACTCCATCATTTTTATCATCTTTGCAACAGGTTACATGGTACACAAGTGATAAATAAAAATAAATTTTTTTTAAAAGGCACATAGTGCGTATTTAGCTTGATGTCAAAAATTGAAGTTTAGCAAAGCTAGGGGTTTAGGAAAACCTAAATCTCCACTAATGATTATATGCTTAACAATCTATCTGTTCCTATAATCCTTAACACTCCATTCACACATAACTATACCCAGTTCATAAAACCACACTTATGAGTTCATAACCTGACCACAATCATATGAGTTTAAGAACTTTCCTAGACAGACCTTTGGCGTCCATTCGCTGAGGGGTTCATAAACATTTCATATAACTATGCGTCAAGAATGTCACATAAGTATGAGTTTTAAGAACTCGTACTTAACCTTATATCATCTACCTATGACCTATCTATTTGTCATACACATGAGAAAGGAATCACCCTCTTAACACGCATATAGTAAATAGTGCGACACAAACATTTCAATGATTATCAGTGCCAGAAACTAAGTGGTTGTCAAACCAAACTCGGTCACTAATCAATATAGGAAGCTAAGTGAACAATTCCCCGCCCATACAAAGAATTGGTCAACCTAACCACTACATCGACCAGAAAGCTAAGTGATTCTAAAACCAAGTACAAATTCCCCGCCCATACAAGGAATCATACAACTCAGCTGCCGACATGAGTCCTCAATTGAATCCCCACCTAATCTTAACCCCCTTTTTCAATACGAATTCTATTCGTATTCATAATCCATAACTCTTTCATGAGTTTTCATAGTACAATTTCATAGTACAACATAGACACAGCATCTTGCTGTAGACTTTTCAATCATCAGATTGATTCTTTTCCCACATCTTAACCTTATCAGATCACGGGGTGATCTTATTGTATATATTACGATTCATTTCTATGCACTATGATCGTTTTTTTTACGATCTCCTATTCCTGCACTTTCAGTCTTTTAGACTAGATCTATTCACCATTATTGTTCAACTTTATTATCAGAGTTAGGGAACTCTATGCTTTACACTCGCCGAGATTCATCTTTGAATCTTACCGACCAACTAACTCTATTTGAGTTAGTCATATCCTAATCACTGCGGTTATTGGTCTCAGTTATTCCTACCTAAGATTTATAACCAACAGCTCTGATACCAACTGTAGTACCCCGAATTCGGGCCCCAAATCGCCGCAGATCCGGTATTCTATTTCTATAACTAATTGCGGAAGATATAAACATAAATTGTTTATACATTACATTACACACTATTTTCTCCAAAATCGAGTAACCTTAACTAATTACCCAATTCATAAGTTATTTAACACAGAACATTATTATCAACTATTCTATTACAAAATAGCTGCATATATTGCCCCAAGCTGAACTTGGCATTATCATTTTCCTGTATCCGAACGCATTCACTTTATCTGCAATGTTTTATCATGATATAGCAAGGGTGAGCATGAAAGTTGCCCAACAAGTTTATATACAACAATATAACGATATATCATGATTGAAGAGTATGAATAATGAGCTTGCTATAATTCATCAATATAATTGAGAACTAGCACGAACAAATTTTTGACTGAACAAGTATTATACATGAACAAACATTTGTTAACCAGCTGGTAATGAAGGTGATCAGCCTTTCATACCTGACTTATACATGCAAGATGTACAGAGTACAATTTTCATGGCAATCAGCAATGATTAACCATAAGCTTGAATAATATACTCTTATTAGAGTTAAGTACAAAGAAACTTGCCTGAACCGTTGATTACCGCAATGTAATTTATAACGCTTTACCCGAAGACCTAATATTAATAATATAGACCTCCAATAATTAGAATAATATCATCACAGTATAATACTGTTATATTTATATCCACAGAATAACCTAAACACATAACACATAATTCTATCACATAAGACATAGCATCAAGTCAAACTATTGCAGTCTAAGTTGAAACCGACACAATTCTATCATCCCGACGGTCTAGTCGGACAATACTCGAGTTTAAGTTCAGTTAAACTCTACTTAAGCACTTAACCATGCCATATAATCACATTTATATGATTTAACATTCGCTTTTTTATTTCATAAGTTATTCGTTAACACCTAATAAGTTAAATACTAATCCAGCAACCTGAATTCTTAATCTAGCAACCAAATTTTTAATTCAGCAACCTGGATTCCAAATCCAGCAATCTAAATTGCAATCCAGCAAATTGGATTCAACATATATTCAATTAAGTAAACTATTTCTCAATCCAGCAAATTGTATTCTATATCCGTATCACGAAAATACCAAATCAGTGTATTATGCTCCTATCCTTTGGTCAAACATATATACACATATTTCATACATAAAAAGTATTTTTCTATAATTTTCCAACTTCCTTTGATATTTTTCAAAAATCATTTCTAGTGCGTAGCTTAAGAAATTAGCTACCTCGTGCTTAACTCCAAACATTCCCATCTCTTGGCATAACCTTGTATATGTTAACGTGATGCTCCATTTTAAATTTCGTGGCAATCGGAGTTGTAGAACTCCGGTTATAGCGATTTCCGTCGGAAAATCACAAAAATTGTAATGGTCATAACTTGGTCGTTTTAAATCGAAATCAGCTCATTTTTGGACACGAGCTACATAATACCATATATTTTCATTTCGTAAAAGCCTGGAAATTTTCTCATTAACTAAATGTCCAAAACAGACCCCGGAAAATTTTGGGCAGCAACTTTTTGTCATTTGACAGTTTTGGAGTCCTTCACCAAAACTGAAAAAAAACGAAATCTGTAACTCCGATTAAAGATCCGTCACTTTTGTTGGATTCCTATCTTTCCGAAATACAGTTTTCATCTATCACAATCCATATTTGAACATGTTAAGCTCCCGAAATTTAGCCCGGAAGTGGCTGTTACAAAACTGTCTTTCTAACAGTTTTTATTGCCTTTGTGTAGTTTGGGAGAAATCCCATAACTTGTTCAATATTCAACCTATTTGAGTAATTCCAAAGGGATTTTACCCTTAATAGATATATCTACCTCCACAAATTGACCACACTCAACAATTCAAAGTAGAATGAGAGATAAGGTCATTTCCATATCACACTTGGTTTCACAAAAAAAATTTTGTTTTAGCAACCTTTGGTGTCTTTTAAGAAAACATCCCTATTTTCACATAAAATCAACATAGCTCAACATAATACTTAATATAACTCATATACTTATGGATCTAACATGATCAATGGTTTAATTCACCAAATAATCAATAAACATAAGATCAAACACAACAATAGCTAAGAAAATTTAGGGTTTTCTATATTTTGAAAAACCTAGTTTCCCTTTTATACTTTTGATTTAACTTTTGATCCATAAAAGAGTTGGATCTAAACATAGAACACCAAGATCTAGGGTTATAAACCTTAAGATCACAACTTCAAGTTGTTAAAAATCAATCAAAACACAAAGGAAATATACTACATAAGTAGACATTTTTGCTATACCTTAGCTTTTCTTCTTCTCCTTCTTCTTAGTTTGATCATGGAGCTTGGATGTCTCACCTAAAACTCCCCTTTCTCTCCTCCATGGGGCTGCCAAAAATGACCCTCTTCTCTCACTCTCTTTCTTTAGTTCTAAACCACTTGGAAGTAAGATGAAAGAGAAATGAGATGGATTTTATTAGCTGTAGTTTTTATCAATCATCCAAATCCACTCTCTTTTTCTCTCCTACTCCATCCGGCCATGAGCCTTTCTTATCCCACCCATTCTCTTTCCTTCTCTCATTAAACCACCAAGCTTTTACTTGGAAGAAATGCCAAAGTGTTGGCTAAATTAAATGAGGACACCTAGGGGACGTTGGTAGGAGTGGGTGAACCACTAAAGTAGAAAATCATTACACCACATGCCCCTTCTTTTTTTTTCCATGTAATAACCGGCCATGTAGTTCATTTTTCATCCCACTAACTCTCTTACTAGTCATTGCATAGATGTGTGGAAGATTAGTATACAAGGTGGCTTCTTTATTAATGAGACACCTAGCTTATTTTGGAAATATTCTTTGCCACATGTGTGGTTTAAAAATGGAAGATGTGTATGCATTATTTCTTCTCCTTTTCTCCCACTAAACTACCAAAGCTTTACTTACAATCATGAACAAAGATGTTGGATAAATATAACAATGACACATAAGAGGAGTTGGTGGAGAGTTGGTAACCAACTTTAGACAAATAAGAGACTAAAATAAATCTTAGTCACATGCTCAATCTCTCCTCCTTTTTCCTTCTCTATCCACCGGCCATGTAAATCAATCATAATCCAACACTTTTAATAATATCAGATATCCATCATGCCCTTCCTTCAATTGGGATTATAAATAAAAATATTTGAGCCGCTCAATTAATGTATTGCTTGGGCCTCTAACTAATTTCATTGGCCAACACTTGGGCTATAAAATATACATAATCCAATACCTTAAATTTTTATCCAACCCAAATAATTTAATTAGGGTTTTTACTTCCTCAATTATAACACAAATTCTTACTCATGCACACTTATTTCCTTAACCCAATTAGACTTGCTATAATTAGGTTATAAAATTAATCATTTGAGATATATATAATAAATATCCTAGAATTAGTAAGTATTCTAAATACCACAATTCCTAATATATATTTAGGGTTTCACTAGTTTCTTTTGTTTGTTTATATAATAAACAAAGATAAACCATCACATAATGTTCATATTCCTTACACACAACTTTTTAACCCTTAGAGTTAATACTCCGCATTAGGATTGCCAAATTAGGGTTTAAATTCTCGAAACTGAAACTAGGGTTTCAGAATATATCGTTAGATTTTTCTAACTTAATAAACATATGATTAACATAACTTTAGGGTTTTCTAAAATTATAACTTATCTGATCAATCCTTGTCTCAAATCATTACGGTTCAAATATGTAATCAAATATACCAACTAGTATTCCCTTCGATACTTATCCCTGATAATTCTTCAAAAGAATTTTAAATCTACCATAATCTTATGCCTCATTACTAGACTATCACATATAGTCTATCACATAATTCAAGTTTTGTCCAAAACTTTTGAAATTCTTGGAATTTCATTACATAACTGCCAATTCCTTACACTTATTTCATGTCTAGGTCATAATATTTGACCTTAAATCAATCATTTAAGATTTTAATAAATTATCTAAATTCTCGGGTTGTCACAATAATATTATTCCATGAGGAGATGTGCTAATTTTTTAGATCATTGGTTGAAGTTATAATAGTAAATCAATATGGACCGCTGGTGGAAAGTTATAATAGTGAATCAAAATGGATCGCTGGTTTAAAGTTTTAATAGTAAATCAGTATGCACCGTTGCTTTAAGTTTTAATAGTAAACCAATCTGGATCGTCCGTTTAAAGTAAATAAATCTGGACCGTTCATAAGTTAGTTACTATGCAGTCTATTGTTCTATAAATAGAAGCTCATTCTTTCATTATTTCTTACGAATTCAATAAGACTCTAGCGAGAAAAGTTATAGAGGAACTATAGAAAAGTATTCTGCTACTTCCCTACTCTTATATTCAGTTTCTTTTACTGTAAGGGATATTATTTGTTGTACTCGTAAGGGGTATTATTTCTTTTATATTCATGAACAGAACTTCAGTTATTCCATTATTTATTATTCTGTTGGAATAACCTGTATACACTGGCTATCCTATACTTGGTGAAATTCTTCTGTTATTTCATTATTTATTATTCTGTCAAAATATCCCGTCTGTGCGTTTACGCCGGACCTGGTTCCATTACTTATTATTCTGTCGGAATATCCTGTCTGTGCGTTTACGCCGGACCTGGTTCCATTCTTTATTATTCTGTTGGAATACCCTGTCTGTGCGTTTTATTTCGGACCAGGTTCCGTTATTTATTATTCTATTGGAATAACCTGCCTGTGCAGTCTATCGCATGAATGGTGATTTCTTTTGTTATTCCATTCTTTATTATACTCACTTGGTTAAAACTTTGACTTCTATACTCCATGAAATTAGTGGAATATCCTTGATATTTGCGCTTCATCTAGTATCTTTTCATGGAAATATTCTTCTGAGCATTCTTGAATTTTACTCTACAAAGAAGTATCATGTTGACAATGTGGACGTTATTAGTTCCTGGATAAATTAATTCTTGAACTTGTTTTATTGAATTCTTATATCATTGTCATCATCCTCATGTTTATATTATGTTGAAAGTCATCTGTGGCCTGTAGTGCATAGATGGACTTGGTATGATTATGACCAGGGATTATTCGGTATAATCATAATCGTAATGTTACAAATGATGTGGAAAAAGTCCTTCATTGCCCCGTAGTGCATTGATGGACAGTTTTTGGTATGATTATGGCTATGGATTCTCTTTGGCCGTAGTGCAAAGATGAATTATTTTATGGCATGATCAGGACCGTTGATGAAAACATGATTATCTTTAGTCGTAGTGCATGGATAATTCGTGGTCGTGATACCAAAGAATATCTTTGGCCGTAGTGCAGGGGTGATTCGATGATGTGGATTATTTATTATGCTGAGTCCTAGCGTTGAAAGTGATGAAAAACCTTTTAAATCATAGAAGGTAGTAGATTTTATTCCCTACTTGACTTCTTGTTCCACTGTAGTTAAACTTGATAGTTATTATATTTTATCAGTTTAACACTGTTGAAGGTTAACGATAAATTATTCTGCATTATCTTAGTCATAATATTTCTTACTGGGCTAGTTGAGCTCACCCTTTCTTTCACTATTCTTTTCAGGAAATGAGAATGTAGCTGGGACTAGTCGGGGAATAGAGTGATGATCCTAGATGTTTGCATTAGTAGTCCTCACTATTCTATGAAATAGTGTGATAATAATTGTAATGAAGACTCCTTTTGAGTTTTTATACTCTCTAGTAGACAATATTTGTATTCAAACTCACATTTTATGTTTTGTCGTATTGTACACGATATTTGTATTATTAAGTTGTATTTGAATTCTGTACCATGTATCTGGCGACTCAAGATGGGTGATGTATACCTAATTTTGGGGGCGTCACAGTTGGTATCAAAGCTTAGGGATATGATCCCTGACTGAGATGTGAGATAAGAACTAGGAGGGGAGAGACGGAGAATTCCTTCGCTAGTATGACCTACCTAAGTTTACTTGTTATTTAATTGGTCTGTCAGAGTATAGAGATAATATGTGATATAATAATTAACCCTGGTTTTGTGGCAGTATCTGAAAATGACATCCGAGAATATTGAGAATAGTAATGGAGCACAAGAGACCGTTGATTCTCCACAGATCAATAATCAGGACAATGTGCAACAGGATGGAAATAATCCTCCTGTAAACAACAACATTGATCAATTGATGAATGACGGTACGTTTATTAAAAACTATTTTTCAGACTTTAAAATAATTTTTCGAATTTATTTTGTATTTTTAATAATTAAAAACCATTTTTTTCTAATTTTTTAATCATTTTCCGGAAAATAGTATTAATCTGTCGCTAAAGGGCTATAGCGACACTTTCTGTCGCTATAGGTGTTCTTCACCAGCCCAAAATTCCAAAGTCAACATCCGAGTGGACTAGTTTAACCGTGATTTAAACTATGTTCTTGCTGATTTCTGGGAAGTAATTCATACCAAAGTTGTAGTACTTATGTAATTCTACAATAATATACCAAGTTTATGATCATCACATATCATAACAGAGAGATCTAAGCTCTCAAAAGTGTTTCCAGACCTGTTCTTCAAATTCTGGGTTTTCCAGATTTGAAGAACAGCCTTAGGTACCTACTTTGATTCCTTGTAACTTTCAGTCTGTGCATTGTTCGTGTGATCTAAAGGTTTGATCTTTAAGAACACATGACAAGGTACAACAATATCTCATCATATCATTCTAACATCAAATATATTAACCGATTAAAGCTGGTCAAAGTACCTATCAGGTATAGGCTCAAGAACAATCTGGGTTTTTTCCAGATTTCATAACAAGCAATTCGGTCAATGAAGTTTAACCAATATTTTCTACAATTATTTTACTTATCTGGGTAATCTAATAACTTGGATGTGTAGATCTCATATCATACTACAACCTTAAATCAACAACATGACCAAAACACTTAAAAGAAGCAAGATTAAAGGACTCGAAAGTCGTTGTCAGAATCTGGAAATTCTGGGTTTACCCAGATTCTTGGCCAGTCAACGCCGGTCAACGCAGTTTGACTGCTTATAACGCATGATCTATACATGATATAACCCTATTTCCACTTCTAGATTGAAGCTTACATGGCAAAGAACATGTATATAACATAAAACATACTAAAAATCTAACACAGAAAGATCTAGAGGCTTTGACATTCATTGTCAGACCTCAGTTTTAAAATTTTTTCAGATTTTTGAAATCTTATATTTTGAGTATCTAAATGTTATAAATCGACTTTATACAAACCCAGATCATGGTTTAACACTATATATTACATGTTTAAACACTAAAACATAACATTTATCAAAGGATCAAAGATCGAATTTCTTGGTTAGGGTTTATACCTTTATGCATCAATTCATGATTCTATGTTTCTGATCTGTTGTGGGTAAACGCAGGGCTGTGTTTTGGGACTGATCTACTTCATAAATTCGTGAGTGAGGAGAGAGAGAGGCTTTGTTGAGCATTGGTTGTATAAATGAGCAAGTTTTGTACATTTTCTCTCTCTTAGATCTATATATATTATGTTGTAATGCATGAATCTGCTGAATTGAGACTGAATGGGCTGTTATAAGTCACATGATATGCTAGGTTTAGACTAGGGTTGGTGAACAACCAATATCTTGCCAAGATTTGCAAGTAACCTAAAATAATAATCAAAAGGGGCATTTTTGTCATTTCCTTAATTTCTAGAATTTGTATTTGATGAAACCCTTAGGGTTTAGGGTTTGGACATTTTAGAGTTTAGGGTTTAACTCTTTAGGGTTTAGATTTTAATCCATAAATATTTAGCAACTTGGATTTTCAAAAATTTTCTAATTAGAATTAAAAAATAGAAAATTTTGATTTTTAATTTATATTTAGGGCTTCCTAATTATATCATAATCTCCTAATTATAAATCAATCTTACTAATTAGGACTAATTTATCCATATCAAAATTGCTTAATTAAGCACTAAGGCCACAATTGTATATTAGGTTTCAAAACCACATTTTAGGGTTTTAAATAGAAAAATAATATTTCAATTTTAGAAATTAGATTTCCTAATTAGATTAGGGTTTCTAATAACTTGATAATTAGGATTTATAATTCCTAATTAATTTTGCTAATATAGCAATTAAATCCACCACTGTACAATTAGGGTTCAAAATTGGAAATTAGGGTTTTCAATCCCACAAATTAGGGTTTCTAATAGAAAATAATTTTCTAAAATAGAAATTAAATATTCGTAATTAGATTAGGGTTTTCTAATTACTCAAAAATTGAAATAATTAGGTTTAGGGTTTCCTAATTAACATTGCTAATTTTAGCAATTAAATCCACAATTGAGCATTAGGGTTTCTAACGGAACAATTTGGGTTCCAAAAATTGGAAATTAGGGTTTGCTAACTAATTAAGCTTTACCCTAATTAGACTTTTAATTATAATTCTCCGTTATATTCCCAGATTAGGGCTTCCGTTTATCAGAATCTGAAACTAGGGTTTTCAGATCTGGTATTAGGGTTTTCAAATAATCAATTAAAATTTTAGATAGTTCATTAGGGTTTTCCCTAATTAATTTAATATTATTGACGTTTAACCTTGTACATACATTGCATTCCCAATCTAGGGTTTTTAATATCCGATTTAGGGTTTCAAATTTCCCGGAACTGAAACTATGGTTTCCAGAACCGATTTCTAGGGTTTCTTATTAGACGTTAGGGTTTTCTAACTGAACGTTGTCGTTCTTAATATAAACTTAGGGTTTGTCACAGATATAATTTATCTGATCAACCCATGACCCTTAACCACATTCTGAACACATCATTAACCATATACACAGAGCATATTTACATAAATCCTTAATCCTGAATAATTCACCTATATCCTTTACCGAATTTTGAAATCCTCAAAATTCAATCCCAATAACATCAAACGCATAAACTTATTTTCTGTCTAGGTCTATAATTTAACCTTAAATCAATTATTTAAGATTTTAATAAATTGTCTAATTTCTCGGGTTGTCACATCATGTTACGAGGAGAGGCATATTACTGGTGGGAATATGTAAAGCGTACTCAACCTGCCGCACTGAAGATGTCTTGGGAGAAGTTCCAAGAATTGTTCAATGACAAGTAATTTCCCAAAAGTATTCGTCAAATGAAGGAGGTAGAGTTTATGAAGTTGGAGCAAAATAGTATGACTGTGTCACAGTACGAAGCTAAGTTTGCCGAGTTGTCCCGGTTTGCGTCACACTTAGTTGATAATAAGGAGAGAATGACGCGTATGTTTCTAAGTGGTTTGAAACCTGAGATACGTTAATACCTAATTTCTCACAAACTGTGTTTGTATTCAAATGTTGTAAATAGGGCTCAATTATTGGAGCGCGATAACGAGTCAACCCAACCAAGAGAAAGCAACCAGAAAAATGATAATACCAGTGGTAGCAGTCATCGAAGCGGTGACAACAAACGTGGTGGAAGTCAACATTCCATAAATGGTAACCACTTCAGTGGTAATCATGGCCAAGATAATAAAAGTGAGAATTTCTAGAAGAGGAGATTCAATTATGATGGAAGGACGTCAGCACTAGCACCTGTTGTCAAGGAAAGAGAACGACCGCCGATCGTATATTACAAATGCGGAGGGGAGGGACACATCAGTCCAAACTGTATGCAGTAGTCCAAAGCATGTTATAATTACGAAGAGAAGAGAAGGTCACCTAGCCTGATTTTATCGTGCTCCAAAGTTAAGTCCAGTTGGGATGGAGGCATCAAAGGCCGTCCCAGACAAGACAAAATTGGTATTTGTAGGGAGAGCGTTTGTCGTAACCTCCCAAAAAGCGAGGAATCTAAACTAGGTGATCACGGGTAAGCTAATCATAAACTCTAGTGAAGTCTATACCTTATTTGATACCGCTTCTAACCATTCTTTTATTTCTCCTATTTGCGCTCAACATTTAAATTTAACTCCGGAGAAATTAGACTTTGATTTATCTGTTGAAACTCTATTGGGAGAAACCTTCATTACATCCACTGTTTATAAGTCTTGTTTGATTCAAATCGGTAACTGCACATTACCTGTCGATCTTATCTCTTTGAAAATACTTGCATTTGATGTGATTTTAGGGATGTATTGGTTAAGTACTCATCATGCTAAAATTGATTATTTTTGTAAGGTTGTTAGCTTTCATATTTTTAACCAACCTATTATGCGAATTCAAGCAACCAAACCACTAAAGTCAAGCACTGTCATATCAAGTCATAAAGCTATTCGTTTATTGAAAAACGGATGTCAAGCTTTTCTTAGCACATGTCACGGATTAAAACAAAAATACGTCAAATTTGAATGATATTTCTATTGTTAATAAATTTCCTAATGTATTCCCTGAAGAACTTCTCGGCCTACCACCAGAGCGTGAAATTGAATTTAGTATCGAACTTGAATCTGGTACAAAACCCATTTCCAAAGCCCCATATCGAATGGCTCCTATTGAAATTCAGAAGTTAAAAACCCAACTATAGCAATTGTTAGACATCGGTTTTATTCGTCCTAGTACATCTCATTGGGGTGCTCCTATTCTATTCGTGAAGAAGAAAGATGGAAGTATGCGACTTTGTATTAATTATCAGGAGTTGAATCATATCACCATCAAAAATAGGTACCCGTTATCGCGTATTGATGATCTATTTGACCAATTATAAGGCGCCAAATTCTTTTCAAAGATCGATCTTCGTTCCGGATATCATCAATTAAAGATTAAAACTGATGACATTCGAAAGAATGCTTTTAGAACTCGATACAGGCATTACGAATTCCTAGTCGTGTCTTTTGGATTGACTAATGCTCCTGCTGCCTTCATGGATATGATGAATCGAGTATTCAAGGAATATTTGGATCACTTTGTGGTCGTCTTTATTGATGAAATCCTCATTTACTCCAAAAGCCGTGAAGATCATGAGCAACACTTGAGGCTGATACTCCAAAAGCTTCGTGAAAACAAGTTATATGCCTAGTTAAAGAAATGCGAGTTCTTGTTTGAGGAATTAGTATTCCTTGGGCATGTGATATCAAATCATAGAATATCTGTTGACCCTGTAAAAATTGAAGCAATTCAAAGCTGGGAGCAACCTAAGTTAGTGACCGAAGTACGTAGCTTTTTTGGGCTTAACTGGTTATTATTGGAGGTTCGTGGAAGGATTTTCTCAAATCACTACTCCATTAACTCAGCTGACTCAAAAAGATACAAAATTCAGTTGGAGATACGAATGTGAGAAGAGTTTTCAAGAACTTAAGATGAGGCTCATTTCAGCACCTGTTTTGACAATACCAGCTGGTTCGGAGGGATTGGTCATATACAACAATGCTTCAGACAAATGTTTAGGATGTGTTCTCATGCAACATGGGAAAGTCATAGCCTATGCCTCATGACAACTCAAAGAATGTGAGAGGTATAATCCTATTCATGATCTAGAGTTGACAACTATCATTTTTGCATTTAAGATTTGGAGGCATTATTGTATGGAGAGAAGGTGGAGATCTATATGGATCATAAAAGTCTCAAATATTTCTTCACTCAAAAAGAACTCACTATGCGACAACGATGATGGCTTGAGCTATTGAAAAATTACGATCATACCATTCAGTACCATATGGAAAAGTGAACGTAGTAGCTGACGCATTGAGTAGAAGATCATATGCGGGTATGAGTGTGATATTGTCAATGCAAAGGCCCATTTTGTATGACTTATAAAGGATGTAGATAGAGTTAAAGACTCTAGGAACCCATGTGATGATGACAAATATACGAGTAGAACCAACTTTAATCGATAAAGTTAAAGTTGCTCAAGCTACAGACCTAGAGTTGATGCGTATGAGGAAGAAAGTGCAGGAAGGTGTTATTCCCGAAGCAAGAATCGATGTAGAAGGAATACTTCCAGTCAACTCCAGGCTTTGTTTTCCTAACGATTCTGACTTGAAGTATAAAATCATGATGGAGGCGCACAACACACCGTTTGCAATCCATCCTGGGAGTACCAAAAGGTATCGTGATCTTCGACATATATTTTGGTGGAGCAATATGAAGAGAGAGATAGCGGGGTTTATCTCAAGGTGTCTAACTTGTCAACGAGTCAAGGCGAAACATCAAGTACCAAAAAGTCCATTGAAACCACTTGAAATTTTAGAATGGAAGTGAGAGAACATTACCATGAATTTCTTTACTGGTCTTCCAAAGGTTTCTCAAGGCATAGTTGCGATTTGGGTCATTGTTAATAGATTAACTGAGTCTGCTCATTTCTTACTGATACGAGAAACTTATATAATTGAATGTTTTACTCGTATGTATATAAACGAGATTGTAAGATTACATGGTATGCCAGTATCCATAGTTTCTGATCGAGACCCAAGATTCACTTCACAATTTAGGGTTAGCTTGCAAAAAGCTATGGGCATGGATTGACTATTTAGTTCAGCATATCATCCTCAAATGGACGGGAAGTCGGAGAGGACTATTCAAACTCTTGAAGAATTATTAAGACTCCGTGTCCTTGACTTCAAAGGATGTTGGGACAAGTTCTTACCATTGGTGGGGTTTTCCTATAACAATAGTTATCAAACAAGTATTTGCATGGCTCCATTTGAGGCATTGTATGGAAGAAAGTGGCGTTCTCCAGTATGCTGGAATGAGGTGGGTTAATCAACATTTTTGGGACCGGAGTTGGTACGTATGACTACAGAAAAGATTCAAACGATCCGATAATGTATAAAAACCTCACAAGATCGACAAAAAAGTTATGCTAATCTTCATCGAAAGGACGTGGAATTCAATATTGTAGATCATGTGTTGTTACGTGTTGCTCCATAGAAAGGAGTTACGAGATTTGGAAAGAGAGGAAAGCTCAATCCTCGATTCATTGGCCCATTTTTAATCCTCGATTGAGTAGGAAATATGGCCTATAGTCTCACCTTACAGCCAAGTATGTCTCATGTTCATAACATTTTTCACATATCTATGTTATGTAAATATATGAAAGACCCGAACCACATTATTGAATTAGAACCGAACGAGATAGCGGAAGATTTAACGTTTGAGGAGGTACCTGTTAAAATCTTGGATAAGTAGGATCATATTCTACGCTCCAAGGTTATACCTCAAGTCAAAGTTTTGTGGAGAAACCACGATGTTGAGTAAATGACCTGGGAGTTAGAATTTGAAATGAAGTCAAGGTATCCTCACCTATTCGACATACCAGGTACGCACCCTAATTTCGAGGATGAAATTTTATAAGAAGAGGAGGTTGTAAGACCCCAACTTTTATGAATAAAGATTAATTTTTCTCGAAATATATTTTTGAATATTATGGTGTGGATTTGATATAATGTTGTAGTTGTGATAATATTTATAAATTTTGTAAAGTAAGCAAGTGGTTATATAATATTCGATTGGTCGGAGAATATTCATTTTAACAGGAAATATTCATACGATGGCACAATAATTGGTGGACCCCACAATGGAAGTATTATCGTATTTAGAAAACGACATAATTATCTTTTATAAAAATAATGGCGAAAGTTTTACCGTTAAACTGTTGAACTACCCGGTGTTAAAAGAACAATAATATGTGTGGTTGCATAGTAGCATAAAGTATTGATTACTAATGCTTACGTGAGAAGTCACTCAGTTATACTCAATTAATGCTACAGTAATTGCTGCATAATATCTCTCATATTATTGATTCAATTATTGTCACAGTATCATCTGCATAATATTTATTATTATTAAATCAATATTTGAGACGACAAAGTTATTCATATTATTATTTGCAATATTGACAATGTCTAGAAAGTTCTGTCAATGAGAGGTTTGGTCACCTAATTGCGCGCCAATAGCGAGAAATCCTTATCTGAAAGCCCCCTCTTTTCTGGAAATGATCTGGTTGTTAAATATTGTGAGTTATAATATTAATGATGAATAAGTTCGTGTTGCTTAAAGATGAAATTGATATTTCCATTGTGTGGGGATTATTAGTGTTAGTGGAAATCGACATCTATTCCGATAATAATTGATGTCTTGAGGTTATATTGACCAATAGGATAATTAATCAGATAAATGAGTAAATAATTACTATTAATTCACATGCTTATAACTATTTGTTCACATGTGTGTACTATTAATTCACATGCATGTACTATTAGGGGAGGTGGTGCAAGATTGATAATACTTGCATGACTAAATTTAAAATAAAGGTATAGATGAATGTGCTAATGTAAGACCCCGAATTTTATGAAATAAAAGTATTCAATTTTTCTTATAATTACTATTCAGTAAATGGTTAAATTGATAAAAAGTTTAAAGTTATGGGTTAAATGTGCAAAATTTTCAAAATAAACAAGTAGTTATAAAATACTCCTTGATGTCGGGGAATATTCGTTTGGTCGTGGAATATTCTTATTGTTGGAGAATATTCGTACGACGGCGCAGCCATTTGTGGGCCATACAACATAATATTTTTTAGATGAAGATAACGACAAGTTTGAGTTTTTATATATAACGGCGTAGTTGTTATCATTAACACTGTTGGAATACCCGGTGGTTAAAATACAGTAATACGCGTCGTTGCATAGTAGCACACGGTATTGCACAGTATATTAGAATTATTGATTCTTATGTAAGAAGGCACTACTTAATAATTGTTACAGTAATTACTGTTCAATAGTTTATTTTATTGGTGCAATAATTGATGCGTTGATATTTTATATTATTGTTGTTTCAATAATTGCCACTGCATAGTATTTTCCATTATCAGATCAATAATTCATATTATTTGAATAATATTATTAGATAACATTATTAGCAATGTCTAGAAAGTTCTGTCAAGGAGAGGTTTGGTCACCTAATTGCGCGCTAGTAAGGAGAAATCCTTATCGGAAATCCCCCTCTTTCCTGGGAACGGCTTGGTTGTCATAATTGTGATTCTGTAATATTATTTGTGAATAATTAATTATTGATGTATATGATAAAGAAATATTTATTTTAAGTGGATATAAATGATGGATATGGAAATATTTATTTTATGTGGATATAAATGAAGGAATTAATGCTGGGGTGTTTTATCAGTATTTTGTCGGAATGGAGGAATTCTTTGAAAAGTATCAATTGTTGAAAATTGATATTTTATCTTACATTATATATGTATAATGTGTTTATATAATAATATAATAATGGTGATATTTTTACACTAAATTCACAGTGCATTAATCAAATGAGAGAAATCTAGAAATCAAAAGAAGAACCAAATATAGGATTTTTAGAAAAATTAGTTTATTACTTGATTTTGTAAAATCCATATCTCTTTGTGTATAATGAGTTAGAAGATGAGCCATAAAAAGAAAGTCTTGGAAGTAAGCTAATCGTAGAAATTTGAATCACCCAAATAATATTTGTGGATTTTTCGTGATGACTATTTGAGTGAAACTGGTACGATGGACTTATAGTCCGAAAATCAAATTAGTGTTCTTAAAGCTCTATTATGTGAGTTATAATTTTAATCTGACCGTTGGATCGTTGTAATTTTTGGATATGTTATACATATATAAGTTTAGTACATGTCCACAAATTTTGAACCGTTAAAGATTAACGTATTATTTGTTATGAATTTTAAGATGTTTTGAAAATCATCCGTATGAGGATTTCGGTCATTTTTCGTTTGGAATTTGGAAAAATGTTCTTCTACAAAGTTGTAGAGAATTCGATTTCCTATAGAATGGACATAAAATTCGTATTTTTTTTGATAAAAGAGCTATTTATTATGAATGATTGAAGTTTAGGAGAATAAATAAATATTTTTATTAAAAATATGGGTGGGCCCCACTTTTGGTTTGTATGGAAAATTACTGAATTGGTCGGTCCCACTTATGTTGGCTGAATTTTTTATAAAATATTAATTTATTAAATTTTAGTCTACAATGGCGTTCTAGCATTTTTCTATAAATAGGGTGCTTAGTTAGAATTGAAAATTCGCACCAGAAACAAGTTTTCTATCTCTCTATATTATTGAGCGTATTTTGTGAGTATTTAGATACTTTGAGAGTTGCTATTCAGTGCAAGTTTCCTTCGACATTACATCCAAAATTCTAGCCAGAAGTATTATTATTTTGAGGTTAGGGATATTAAGGGATGTTATTTTCTTCATAATGATGTTATTCTTTCAATATCATTATACCGAAATATTGATATGGATTTTATTGTGGAATTTCTAACTTTTTAATGTCGGGGTTACTATTCATGTATAAGCACTATTCACGTATACAGCACTATTCACATATACGACACTATTCATGTATATGACACTATTTACGTATATGACATTATTTATGTATACGATACTCTGTACGAATACAGAGTACTATTCACGAGTTACTATTCACGACAAAATTGGTTTCTTTTTTTGACCAAATTATCGTTGATTTATGAATCTTACTCTTGAAATTAAATGTAGTTGTTGATCATATTGTTTTTATTATCATATATAACATTTTTATAATCCTGGTGATGAAGTTTCTCTTTGACTTGAGTGTAAAAATGGGTAGATTATTGGTATGATCGTGACTATGAGTTCTCTTTGGCCAGTAGTGCAAAGTTAAATTGTTGACTGGTATGATCATGACTGTGACGCCCCCAAAATAGGTATACAACACCCATTCTGAGTCGCCAAATACATGGTACAGAAAGCAAACTACAACTTTAATAATACAATTGTCGTGCAAAATACGACAACACATACTGTGAGTTTAAATACAAATATTGTCTTCTAGACAATATCCACACTCAACTAAGTCCTCGTTACAATTATTCAAACACTATTTTACAGAAATACTGAGGACTGCTAAAACATCTTTCTAGAACCATCACTCCGTACCCCGACTAGTTCCTACTATGTTCTCACCTCCTGAGAAAAATGGAACAAAAAGGAAAAGGGTGAGCTCAACTAGCCCAGTAAAGAATATTATGACTAAGATAATATACAACAAATTATCGTTAATCTTCAACAGGGAAAAATCTGATAAAATATAATAGCCAACAAGTTTTAGATCAACAACTGCAGCGGAAACAGCAATCCATTAGAAGAGTCAAGTAGAGAATGATTTCTACTATCTTCTAAGATTTAAAAGTCCATCATCAATATTTTATCCCTGTAACAACAATCAATATACATCTTTAATCAAATATTCATCTTTGCACAACAGGCCAAAGATATTCATTTGTATCACCAGTTGGTCATGTTCATCTCAACACCTGTTCATCTTTGCACTACGGGCCAAAGATATTCATCAGTTAATCATTTATCTTTGCACTACAGGCCGAAGATATTTAGTAATATCATCAGTTAGGACTGAGGATGATGAAAAATATTTTAAAGAAAATAGATCCAGTGAAACAGAAGGACAAATAGTAGGGATTCGTATAACAGTTTATCCAAGATCAATAATACTTCATAAATATCAATTTTGAAGCAGAATTCAAAAATAAATATCAAACCATGGATACAATCAAAGATAGTAACCATAATAGACATCTTGGACAAAAAGAAGAAAATTTCATTTTTTAGTGAATAGTGCCATATTCGTGAATAGTGCCGTATATGTGAATAGTAACCCCGACACAAAAAATTCGAAATTTGATAAAAATTCAGATCAATACTTCGGCATAATGATATTGAATAAATAATATCATATATGAAGAAAATAACATCCCTTACCTCAAAATATCAGTACTTCTGATCGGAATATTGGTATAAGGCTGAAGGAAACTTGCACTGATTAATAGAAACTCACAAAGTATCTAAATACTCATAAAATACACTCAATAATCTAGAGAGAGAAAGAGAGAAAACTTGTTTCTGGTGTGATTTTCAATCCTAACTTAGCCCTTTATTTATAGGAAATGTTAGCAGACTTGACCTGCAACCTGATGGCTTTACCTGCTACTATTCCCACCCACCACATTTGAAATAAATTCAGCACATTTTTTCACCAACCACAAGTGGGGCCCACTCAATTCTAGAATTTTCCACCAAAATCATTTATAAACCTAATTTCTGAATCAGTCACCTCTTAAAATTCATAACAAATCATATGTTCATTTTTAACGGTTCAAAATTTGTGGACATATACTCAACTTATATATGTATAACATATCCAAAAATTACAATGATCCAACGGTCGGATTAAAAATTATAAATCACACAATATATCTCAAAAACACTGGTTTAATTTTTAATACCTTCATTCCGACAAAAATACTGATAAAACACCTCAACATTAACTCCTTCATTTTTAACCACAATAAATATATTCAACAATTATATCCACATAAAATAAATATTTCCTTATCATATGAATCAATAATTAATTATTCACAAATAATATTACAGAATCACATTTATGACAACCAGACCGTTCCCAGGAAAGAGGGGGCTTTCCAATAAGAATTTCTCCTTATTGGTGCGCAATTAGGTGACCAAACTTCTCCTTGACAGAACTTTCCAGACATTGCCAATAATGCTATCTAATAATATTATTCAAATAATATGAATTATTGATCTGATAATGGGAAATGTTGTGCAGTGATAATTATTGAAACAACAATAATATAAAATATCAACGCAGCAATGATTGAATCAATAAATAAAAATATTGAACAGTAACTACTGTAACAATTATTGAGTAGTGCCTTCTTACGTAAGGATCAATAATTCGTCAATACTGTGCATCCACGCGTATTACTGTATTTTAACCACCGGGTATTCCAACAGTGTTAACGGTAACAACTACGCCGTTATTTATAAAAACTCAAACTTGTCGTTTTATTCATCCGATAGTTATTCTGTTATGGGGCCCACAAATAACTGCGCCGTCGTACGAATATTCCCCGACAACAATGATTATTTTATAACCACTTGCATATTTTGCAAAATTTGCACATTTCACCCATAACTAGAGAATTATATCAAATTAATACCTTATTATTCAAAAATAAAATTAAAGGAAATTAGATTTTATTTATAATAAGTTGTGGTCTTACAATGACCATTGAATTTATAATTGAATATCTTTAGCTTAAGTGCAAAGGTGAATTGATCAACATGGTTATAATTATTGTTTATATAAATTCTGAAATGATTATATATTTCTTTGAGATATTAATATCTTTGGCCTGTAATGCAAAGATGACCTGTTGTTGAATATCTTTGGCATGTAGTGCAAAGATGATCTGTTGTTGAATATCTTTGGCCTGTAGTGCAAAGATGGCATGTTGTTGAATATCTTTGGCCCGTAGTGCAAAGATGAACTGTTGACAAATATCTTTGGCCCGTAGTACAATGATGAATTTATCAGTATGATTATGAACATGAACTTTGATTTGGTATAACCATGATCTTTGATGTTTCAGGTAAAGACATGTGATAAAAATTATCTTCGTCCTGGATGAGAAGAGGAATTTAGAACCACAATTATGATTATGAGTTATTCACATGATTGTGGACAGGAACTGTTGATTGATGTTACAGGGATAAAACATTGTTAATGGAATTTTAACATGGAGAAGATAATAGACTTTATGATTTATTTGACTATTCAAATGGATTGCTCGTTTCGCTGCAACTATGGTTGTAAAGTTTTATCATCTACCATATGTTCTAAATCTCTGATTTATTACTGATGAAGGCTATTGATAATTTAATAATATTTAGTCATGATATTCTTTACTGGGCTAGTTGTGCTCACCCTTCTACTTCACAATTCCTTTCAGGTAATAAAAGTGTAGCTGGGTCGAGCGGGGGTGACAGGGGAATAGAATGATGGTCTCTATCTGTTGAGGTTCTCCCTAAATAGTATGGAAATAATTTTATTGAGAATTTTAGAATAGTGTGTTCTATTTTATAAATAATTTAGTAGTAATATTTGGTGAATCAAATAGGGTGAGGCGAACCCAACGTTGGAAGGGTGTTTTGCCACTATCATACAAGATGTCTAATGACATGCGACTTCGTGTTATCATAAGACATGGTTGTGCACGTCTACTTGCTGAGTATATCTACGAGCACTACCTTTATAATCTTGGAGTTTGGTTGAAGTATAACTCTCAATTTGAGACAATGGAGATAATTATATGTCAAGGGAAGACTCACCATTGGAAAGAACATGATAGCAATCTTCGTATTTTTTTTTGGGGTCTATTGGGTCAACGAATGATAATTCTCCAGTCATATGATATTTATTATAACTTAGATGCATGACCTCCCATGTACGAATGTTTCCTTGAGCATTTTTCGAAGATTTTAATTTCTAAAACAGTTATTGACTGTAATTTTATGTATGGTACCACTGTAAGGTATCAATGTGAGGTGATATCCATGTAAAGGTGTAAGACCCCAACTTTTATGAATAAAGATGAATTTTCTATAAATATCATTTTTGAATATTAAGGAGTGAATTTGATATAATGTTGTAGTTGTGGGTAATATTTATAAATTTTGCAAAGTACGCAAGTTGTTATATTATATTCGATTGGTCGGGGAATATTCGTTTTAACCGGGAATATTCGTAAGACGACACAATCATTGGTGGACCCCACAGTGGAATTATTGTCAGAATGAGAAAACGACAGAAATATCTTTTTATGAAAATAACGACGGGAGTTTTACCGTTAACTGTTGGATTAACCGGTGTTAAAAGTACAGTAATACGCGTGGTTGCATAGTAGCATACGGTATTGATTATTGATGCTTACGTGAGAAGTCTATCAGTTTTGTTCAATTATTGCTACAATAATTAATGCATAGTATCTCACATTATTTGATTAAATTATTATCGATATTTTATATATTAGTAAATCAATAATTGAGATGACAAAATTATTCATATTATTATTTGCAATATTGGCAATGTCTAGAAGTTCTGTCAAGGAGAGGTTTGGTCACCTAATTGTACGCCAATAGGGAGAAATCCTTATTAGAAAGCCCCCTCTTTCCTGGGAATGACTTGGTTGTTAAATATTGTGAATTATAATAATGATGATAAATGTTGTTAAAAATTTTGAGGAAATTTTTATGAAGTATTGGATGTAAATTTTGTTTATTTTATGAACCTCCATTTACCCATTTTTCAAAATAATCGGTAGAAATTTATTTAATATATTAAGGTGGGGCCCACGTTTGAAAAATGAAATGAAAGGTGGAGGGAAAGGTTTTTGGCTGACACGGGATGGACTACTATATATATATATATATATATATATATATATATATATATATATATATATATATATAGGGATTCCATCCACAGCAACCGGTTGTTGGGGAGCAACCCATTTTGGCCTACCGCTACTATCTGTACCGGCTTATAAAAAAAATTGTCTAAGGCCGGTACAGATAGTAGCGACTGGCCAAAATGGGTTGTTCCTCAACAACCGGTTGCTGTGGATAGAATCACATATATATATATATATGTTATGGTTTGAAATTTGGCAGGGAGGGAGTGCAATAATAATAATAATAATAATAATAATAATAATAATAATTATTATTATTATTATTATTATTATTATATATATGTAATAGTTTGAAAGTTTGGCAGGGAGAGTTCACGGGGTTCATAACCCGTGACTAATGTTATATATATATATATATATATGTATGTATATGTATATATATTATATTTTATTTAAAAGTTTCGTTTTATTAGAATATTTTATTGCATAATATCATTTCCATTCTCCTATAAATAGGATGCTTAGTTAGAATTGAAAAACACACCAGAATCAAAGAATTCTTCTTCTATAATATTGAGCGTATTTCTTTAGAGTTTTAGAAAGCTTTGAGCGTAGAATACAGTGAAAGCTTTTTTCAAGAACATCCTCGCTATACCAGTTGGAATACTCTTCTTTTCAAGGTAAGAGATGTTATTTTTGTTCAATATTCGCTTGAAATAATATTTTCTTCCATACTCTGTAGTATGTAAGTAATATTATTTCGTTTCAGATTTCGAATTCTATACTCGTTTTGTTAAAGTTTGGCTTCTAAACTCCATGAAATTAGCAGAATATCCTTGATATTTGTGCTTTATCTAGTATCTTTTCATGGAAATATTATTTTGAGCATTCCTGATAAGTTTTAACTTTTCCATACTGGAGTACTATTCACGGGATTACATTTCCTAAAGTACTATTCATGGGGTACTATTCACTCGAGTACTATTCACCTGGGGTACTATTCAGAATAAATATTGATTCGTTTTCGGTCCAAATTATTTTTGGTACAATATTATTCTTAAATTTTACTCCACAAAGCAGTATCATGTCGACAATTTGGACGTTATTGATTTCTAGATAAATTAAATTATTTAAATCTTTAAAAATTTATCCTTGAACTTATTGTATTGAATTCTTATATCATTGTCATCATCCTCATGTTTATATTATGTTGAAAGTCATGTGTGGCATGTAGTGCATAAATGGACTTGGTATGATTATGACCAGGGATTATTCGGTATAATCATGACTGTAATGTTACAAATGATGTGGTAAAAGTCTTCATTGGACCGTAGTGCATTAATGGACAGTTGTTGGCATGATCATGACCATTGATGAATACACGAATATCCTTGGCCCGTAGTACATGGATAATTTGTGGTCGTGATACTAAGGAATATCCTTGGTCGTAATGCAGGGGTGATTCGATGATGTGGATTATTTATTAAACTGAGTCTCAGCGATAAAAGTGATAAAAAAAACCTTTTAAATCATAGAAGATAGTAGATTTTATGCTCTACTGGACTCTTCTAATAAATTGTTTGTTCCACTGCAGTTAAAATTGATGTTTGTTATATTTTATCAGTTTAACATTGATGAAGGCTAACGTTAAATTATTCTGCATTATCTTAGTCATCATATTTCTTACTGGGCTAGTTAAGCTCACCCCTTTGTTTTCATTGTTCTATTCAGGAAATGAGAACGTAACCGGGACTAGTCGGGGAACGGAGTGACGGTCCAGATGATAGCATTAGTAGTCCTCACTATTCTATGAAATAGTGTTATAATAAATGTATTGAGGAATCCATTTCAGTTGAATACTGTCTAGAAGACAATATTCGTATTAAAATTGTAATGCCCCAAAATCTGGTTTACTTTCAGACCCGATCTCCGTGCGTCACGATCCCATCTCTTACCAAGCACACGTCATTATATAGCTAAATATAATGACATACATTCTCAAATCCCAGGTTCTCGAAACCTTAGAACCTCTTTCATTACAAGTAATGATAATTACATTATTCTTTTCATCTTACACGAGTGACTTTCATCCGCCACCAAGGATACATAACTGTTCATTAAACTAATCTATAATTTAATTCTATCATTCTATATTACAAGTCTTGGCTTGCTCTTCACACACATTCATATACTGAATGGCACTTCGTCTGGATACCGATAAACTTGATCTTTACGGGATCCTTAAGTTCTTTCTAACATCGTACGCTGAAAATGTTTTTCATTTAAAGCAAGTGTGAGCATTCAATTTCCCAGCAAGTTATAACAGTTGAACAAACAACTTCAAGAGTTTAAACATTCTTAAGAACTTCAATAACCGAACAAAGGTTATGAAGCACCTTGAATAATAGGAATAGTCTCGATTCCTATCATCTTAAAACATCAGTCAATTTCACTTTGAAATACTTTCATTCCTCTACCTTTTTCATACACATCCTGTCTGGCTAGAATCATTAGCACAGACTTAACAATACCGGTTCATGTATAAACTGAACATACTTGTATTGAAGATCTCAATCATAGAATAATTCATCTCATAGAAACACTGAAGTGTTCAAATTGTGGTACAAGGCCTCATACATACTACCACCTTGTACAAATATCACACATTTATACATAGACCGAACTTCTTAAGTTCAACATCTGAGAAGTTTAAGAAAGTAGCATTTATATAGTATGAATGAAGTTAGGAAAATTACCTTACGCACAGCTACATCTTATAGTTTACGCTGAATTGCTCATTCCAAATCCCTATATAACACATAAGGAAATAACATTTACACCAATTAGTCATATACTTGACTTACACATTGGTTTACTTAACTTTATTTCTTAAGGTTTGTACTCTTGCAATATAAGTTTACGCGACTAACTTCCATTACCAGTTCACAGCTTCATGACATACAGAGATGACTTACTCAAAACGTTCATCATCTTTGATGATTTACATTCTTATCTTCTTCTCATAACTTCTATAGGACTCAGCACACATCGCTTCTCTACTAGTAGTCCATATGGTACTTTGAGTGGTTTCCCACAAATAACCAACAAACAAGTTCTCGTTTCATCTACACTACCAACACAGTGAGTTAGATAGGTTGCCAATTTTGTATATATCTTTGCTCTCTGAAGGAATTGTTTAGCCTAGCTCCCATATGTCAACCATCAAAGTTACGATTGTACCACAACCTAACTTTATCTTAACTTATTCGAACCGTTAAACTGTAACATTCGTTAAGTCAACTTCTTATTCCTTATGGCTTTCTGGCAACTAAATCCCATAACTCATAACTCAGGATTCATTCTTTATCGTCTAAGTTATACAGTCTTTTGTATACTCGAAACGATCATTCAATGTCAAAACTATAAGGTCATAGTGTTAAACATTTCATATAAACTTATTCATACCTTACAACGTCCAGTTCCTTCAACTCGGAATGTTTATCCAAGTTATACTTATTAACTCGGCTTCTTAACGTTATACGTTACTTATCTTCAATTCAGCTTCTTCACCGTTCATGATTAAACAACATTCTTCACTACCTTACGGTCAAACTATACATGGAGTGTAGGTTCTGCACATTTAATAATCGCGTACACTCAACCCTTACGTTGGCTTAAGTGTCTAACGCTTACATTCATTCTAACATTGTATATCTGACTCACCCTCGGACTTTCATTAATCTCATTACCGTTCTCTACGGCTTTCCTTGATACCATTCATATCTTATTTATTACTTTCATCAACGTCCAAGTCATACAACCATTGTACACTTAGAATGTTCATCCGACGCTACTACGATTCACGAGAATTGTTTACGTATTCAACGTTCACGTTATTAGTCTCTTAATCTCTTACTCAACCTTTACTCAAGGTTTCAATTTCATTCATCGTTATCCATCCCATGAACTCCATGTTCATTATTCTTTCTTAATGTCAAAGCCATACGGTCCGTTGTATGCTAAGACCGATCGTTCATAGCAACAACGTTGCGTTCATAGCGTCTATACGCTTTACACTTATCTCTCATTACCATGACATAACATCGGAATGTTATTCATTACCTTCGTCACTCAACATCTAAGGAATCACAATCACAGTAATCCCTCACGTTCATTTATCACGACTACAGTCCCCGGCTATCGGTAACGTAATCTAGCATTTATATTCTCTATCTTTTAATCTCGTTAAATCTTTTCGTCCAACCTTCACTAAAGGTTTAACACAATTACTTAAGTGTTAAATTATGTGAACTACGTGTTCATAATTCTTTTTTGCACATCCCCCAGTAATTGAGAAATAAAAATCTCATTTCTGGGCATTGCTCTGCACCGACGCTGTGGCGCCGTGCCCCTTCCTCTCTCTCGCGCTGCAGCGCGACCTACTTCTCTCTCCTCTCTTCCCGGGCTGGTGCTAGGACGCCAAGTTCTTTGTTATCTCTCGCGCTACGGTGTCACTCTCCAGAAGATTATGGCTGAGCTTGCGTTGAGGCACCACTCCTCATAGACTATTTGGCGCTGCGGCGCCGAGACAAAACCCTAGAAATTTTTCTAAGTCTTGCGTCAAGTTTGAGACTTGTACTTTACGATCCCATAACTTCTTTCTTATAACTCAGAACGAGGTTTTTCCAAAGCCATTCTCTTCTTTATCTTACATACTTGAATATGCTTTGGACAGAACTTCGTTCTAAATCCATTAACATGCCATTCAATTGGCTTAATCTTAACCCTTCGTTCATTTTTATGCTTTTAACGTTCTTCGCTCGCTCGTCCATAATTCGGTCATCCGAACTCAGAACTCGTTCGTTCTTAAGTCCACGACACACGTTTTCTACATTCTCTTACTTTCTTATGAAACCCTACACGTTCGAGTTCATTTACTAACTTTCTAATTCTCATTCGTTTTTTACGAAAATTTCGCCATAACTTCGTTATAGCTAAGTTTTAATCCGTTCTTCATGAACGTTTCTACCGTTCCTAACCAAGCAATATGCAACTAACTTATACACGATGGTTTTAAACTTGTCCATCAACAACAATAATCCTATGATGGTTTTAAATTTATCCATCAACAACATTCTCCGTGTTCTTCGCGTTCTTCGTTCGTTCTTCATTTTAATCGATATTTTGGAATATGATTCAACTTTTTATTAGAATTTGATGTTATAGAACATCGTTCCTTACTTATTTCACCTACTCGTTCATATAATTCATTCGGATCGCTAAAAATCCTTACGAATCTTATACTTCCTTAAGAAATTTACTAAATTTCTAATTCTTATTTCTTCATTTTCTCATGATTTCAACCATATGAAATCATTCCTAACATCATCTTCACTCTATTCTCATTAAGCTAT
Source organism: Panax japonicus (assembly GCA_020205505.1). Lineage (NCBI taxonomy): Eukaryota > Viridiplantae > Streptophyta > Magnoliopsida > Apiales > Araliaceae > Panax > Panax japonicus. The sequence goes on along the minus strand of CM035097.1, from coordinate 35,820,886 downwards.
GTTTTAAGCATAGAAACTTAAAGAAAATATTAGAAGAAACTAGGGTTTGGATTACCGTTCTTCTTTAATCCTCTTTCATTATACAAAGCCAGCGATTTGCAAGCTTTTCTATTTCACGATCACTTTTGATCCGAGCATTCATGCTCAAACTCTTCCTTCTCCCTCTTCATCTGAGCTCTCTCTCTCTCTCTCAAGTTTAGGATTTTTTAAAATCTCAAAATAATGAAATCTTGCTTCCTATTTATAGAAAACCAAAGCTAGGGTAATTTAGTCATTTCGCCCCATTAACCTCCTTACTATTCCAAACTTAGTCACCAAGTTTACTTGGCCACCACCCTTACTTGGTGGCCAATTGGCTGGCCCACATGCCCATGGGTTGCCCCATTGGTTCTTACCCATCCGTTTACCCATCGGTTCGATCCGCGATTTCTTTTTTTGGTTTGGGCCTTAACCCTAATTCTTATTGGGCCTATCTTGGGCTTGATTTCACCAAGCATTGGGCTTGACATAATCCAAGTCCAATTGGATTCTACAAAGTCCATGAACTCAAAGTCCATTAAGACTAATCGTATTCTACGCATTCCATTCCTGTATTCTCTTCGTATATCGTTCGTACGATATTCGTATTATACTTCGTACTAATCTTCGTATTATACTTGTATAATAACTCGTATCATACTCGTATTTCTCACGCATAATAACCCTAATTATTATACGTACTCCTTAAATTCTCGAAACTCACTTTTCCAAACCCTTAGGTTTTGAGTCCGCAGGCGAAAACTTTGTTTTTACCATAACTGAAATAATTTTGAATATTCTATCACGTCTCAAAAATTTACGTAATTATTAACTTCTCGGAATTTCAAAATAAATCTTCGAACAGAAACAGATGAATAGTGCCTATTTTGTCTTTTTCCCTGACAAATATTTTGTTCCCGAAAAACTTTCATTTTCGTCTTGAAAATTCTTACTTGTTTAATCTAGCTCGTAGCCAGAATCCTCCCGACTTATAATCATCCTAGGTTATAGAACGATTAATAAACATATAGCACCGAATAGTATTAATAAAAATTCATTTTATTAATAACTAATTCTTTAAACCTAAATTCTGGATAATCCAAAATTCCGGGTTGTTACAAAAACTCTCAGTTTATATTTTGTCGTATTTTATACGACAGTTGTATTTGAATTTTGTACTATGTATTTGGCGACTCAAGATGGGTGATGTATACCTATTTTGGGGAGTCACAAAAGGGATGAGAGTCACAGTTGGTATCTATTTATAGTAAAACTCACAACATATGTGTTGTCGTATGTTTGCACGACAATTGTAATAATGAAGTTTGTATTTGGAAATTGCATTGAGTGTAGTTTGTGGCGACTCAGAATAGGTTGTGTGGATTAGACCTAGAACTAGTATCAGAGCTTAGTGATATGGTCGCAGGCGAAGATCTGAGTCTAGAACTAGGAGGGGAGAGACGAGTAATATACTTCGCTAGTGTGTGACTTACCTAAGCTAAAATTTCTTACTTGATAAATTGACAAATTGTGATATGTCAATTAACCTTTGTTTTAAAGCTGTATTCAAGAATAAGAAATGGAGAAATCATGATGACAAGGAAGATAGAATCTTAAAGCAAGGTATTCTCAACTCTTCGAAATACTAGGTACGTAAATTTCGAGGACGAAATTTCATAAGGAGTGGAGATTGTAAGACCCCAAATTTTATGAAATAAAAGTATTAAATTTTTTTTATAATTACTATTCAGTAAATGGTTAAATTGATAAAAAGTTTAAAGTTATGGGTGAAATGTGCAAAATTTTCAAAATAAACAAGTGGTTATAAAATACTCGTTGATGTCGGGGAATATTCGTTTGGTCGTGGAATATTCTTACTGTCAGAGAATATTCGTACGACGGCGTAGCCATTTGTGGGCCCCATAACAGAATATTTGTTGGATGAAGATAACGATAAGTTTGAATTTTTATAAATAACGGCGTAGTTGTTACCGTTACACTGTTCGAATACCCGGTGGTTAAAATACAGTAATACGCGTCGTTGCACAGTAGCACACCGTATTGCACAGTATTTTTGAATTATTTATTCTTACGTAAAAAGGCACTACTCAATAATTTTTATATTAATAACTATTCAATATTTTATTTTATTGGTTCAATAATTGTTGCGTTGATATTTTATATTATTGTTGTTTCAATAATTGTCACTACACAGTATTTCCCATTATCAGATCAATAATTCATATTATTTGAATAATATTATTAGATAGCATTATTGGCAATGTTTAGAAAGTTCTGTCAAGTAGTGGTTTGGTCACCTAATTGCGCGCCAGTAAGGAGAAATCCTTATCGGAAAGCCCCCTCTTTCTTAGGAATGACCTAGTTGTCATAATTGTGATTCTGTAATATTATTTGTGAATAGTTAATTATTGATTTATATGATAAGAAAATATTTATTTTATGTTGATATAAATGATGGATAGGGAAATATTTATTTTATGTGGATATAAATGAATGAATTAATGCTGAGGTGTTTTATCAGTCTTTTGTCGGAATGGAGGAATTCTTAGAAAAGTGTCAACTATTGAAAATTGATATTTTATCTTATATTATAAATGTATAATGTGGTTATATAATAATAAAATAATTGTAATATTTCACACTAAATTCACGGTGCATGAATCAAATGAGAGAAATCTAGAAATCAAAAGAAGAACCAAATATAGGATTTTAAGAAAAATTAGTTTATTACTTGATTTTGTAAAATCCATAACTCTTTGTGTATAATGAGTTAGGAGATTAGTCATATATCAAAAGAAATCCCTGGAAGTAAGCTAAGCGTTAAAATTTGAATCACCTAAATATTCTTTGTGGATTTGTCGTGGTAACTGTTTGAGTGAAACTGGTACGAGGAACTTATAGTCCAAAAATCAAATCAGTGTTCTTAAAGCTCTATTGCGTGATTTATAATTTTAATCCGACCGTTGGATCGTTGTGATTTTTGGGTATATTATACATATATAAGTTGAGTATATGTCCACAAATTTTGAACCGTTAAAGATTAACGTATTATTTGTTATAAATTTTAAGAGGTGTTGGAAATTGTCCGTATGTGGATTTCGGTCATTTTTTGTTTGGAATTTGGAAAAACTTTCTTCTACAAAGTTATAGAGAATTCGATTTCTCATGGAATGGACATAAAATTCATATTTTTCTAATGAAAGGGATATTTATTATGAATTATTGAAGTTTCAGAGAATAAATATTTTTATTAAAAATATGGGTGGGACCCACTTTTGGTTGGTGTGGAAAATTGCTGAATTGGTGGGTCCCACTCGTGGTTGCTGAAGTTTGGGCAAAGATGGTGGGCGTAGAATTTTTAATAAAATATTAATTTATTAAATTTTAGTCTACAATTGCGTTCTAACATTTTTCTATAAATAGAGTGCTTAGTTAGAATTGAAAATCACACAAGAAACAAGTTTTTTTTCTCTCTCTATAATATCGAGCGTATTTTATGAGTATTTAAATACTTTGAGAGTTGTTATTCAGTGCAAGTTTCCTTCGACATTACATTCGAAATTCCAGCCAGAAGTACTATTATTTTGAGGTAAGGGATATTATGGGATGTTATTTTCTTCTTAATGATGTTATTCTTTCAATATCATTATACCAAAATATTGATATGGATTTTATTGCAGAATTTCTACCTTTTTCATGTCGGGGTTACTATTTACGTATACGACACTATTCATGTATACGACACTATTAATGTATATGACACTATTTACGTATATGAAATTATTTACGTATATGGTACTATGTACAAATACGGAGTACTATTCACGAGTTACTATTCACGAGTTAGAATTCACGAGGTACTATTCACGAGTTACTATTCACGATTTACTATTCACGGGTACTATTCACGACAAAATTAGTTTCTTTTTTTGACCAAATTATCGTTGATTTATGAATCCTACTCTTGAAATTAAATACAGTTGTTGATCATATTATTTTTATTATCATATATAACATTTTTATAATCCTAATGATGAAGTTTCTCTTTGACTTGAGTGTAAAGATGGGTAGATTATTGGTATGATCGTGACTATGGGTTCTCTTTTGCCAGTAATGCAAAGTTGAATTGTTGACTGGTATGATCATGACCATTGAATTTATAATTGAATATATTTAGCTTAAGTGCAAAGGTGAATTGATCAACATGGTTATAATTATTATTTATATAAATTCTAAAATGAGTATATATTTCTTTGAGATATTAATATCTTTGGCCTGTAGTGCAAAGATGACCTGTTGCTGAATATATTTGGCCTGTAGTGGAAAGATGATCTGTTGTTGAATATCTTTGGCATGTAGTGCAAAGATAGCCTGTTGTTGAATATCTTTTGCCAGTAGTGCAAAGATGAACTGTTGACGAATATCTTTGGCCCATAGTGAAAAGATGAATTTATCAGTATGATTAGGAACAAGAAATGTGATTTGGTATAACCATGATCTTTAATATTTCAGGTAAAGATATGTGATGAAAATTATCTTCGTCCTGGATGAGAAGAGAAATTTAGAACCACAATTATGATTATGAGTTATTCACATGATTGTGGACATGAATTGTTGATTGATGTTACAGGGATAAAACATTATTGGTGGAATTTTAACATGGAGAAGATAATAGACTTTATGGTCTATTTGACTCTTCAAAATGGATTGCTCGTTTCGTGTTGCCTCTTTTTTTAGTTTAACAAAAGAGCTCTAACTCATGCAAACATACATGTGTCAACAAGCAATACAGAGTATGTCGAGTATCGATCCACGGAGAAAGTTGTCTAAATTAAACTATTATGCATCAGTTCTATCACTATATTTATATGCTCAAACTAATAATTATGATTATGACTGAAAAATTAATTTAGAATCAAATAACAACTAGACTAAGAATAATAATGGAATAAATCAAATCTGGAAATAATGGGATCGTAACTTCATTTAATAATTCATCTAATTACCACCATCATGCAAGATTGTTCATATATCAAAGGAAAGTAGCCAAGGGCACTAATGTAGACATAACCATTTTTAATGTATTATGACCCACTTACATAACATCTACATGCAATAGACACCATGTAATCATCAATAAAACCAAAATCACTATATATCTACGTGAAATTGCAATAATATTGAATTTAAACATAAACCCTTATTTCACTCATGCGGTGAAATAATATATGTCTATCTGATTCACGAAATACAAAGCGAAGTAAAACAGCCCAATATACGCATGCTATCATGATTACAATCCATACCCACATGTTATTTTTCAATTCCATACAAGTAACCAAAATGAATGGTAATCAATCATTCATGCATGCAAATCAACCATGATAGAAATTCTTTATGATATGTAAAACAGTCCAGCAGTCAAAAAATCAATTAAACTATATATTAAAATCCGTTAGAATCCCATAATGGAGTTTAGTTCATGACTGAACCAAAAGCCATTATCGGATCAAAGCAAAACATGGATAATAAAAAAACAATTGAAAGAGAAAGGATAGAATCGATCAAACCCAATTGCAGATTACAATCCAATAGTAACGTTCAAATCCTCAATAAAATCCAGCAAAGAAACATTTATCTTCCACAATGATTGAAAATCCAAAGAAGTAGTAGAAAATATGAAGTTTTAGCTTAGTTCTACGTTGGAAATCTCCCCAGTGTAAAACCCTAGTTCCAATATTAAAAGTACGTAAAACTCACTGAATCCTCCGTCTGGAACCAGCCTGAATTGTTTTAACCAATTACAAATATTCCAAATTAAAAATTAAAATAAAATAGTTCAGCAGCCTCAAACATCGCACGCGGGCGCGCGTTCCCCCTTAATATTCCTCACGCAGACGCCTTCAAAATTGGTCAAGCCGGGTGATCGCGCGGGCGCACATGTATAAGCCTATTTAGCCGCGCGGTTTCTGCAGTGTTGATTTTGTGTTCTGCTGCTGCTACTGTTCTGTCCTGCTGCTATTGCTTCTTTGTCATACCACTCTTCCTTCATCCATCCTCAATTGCATATTTCCACTTGTTCCTTGCGTCATGCATCCATTAGCATCATGCCATCCAACATCACCAAATTATGCCATATCCTGTACTTTTGCACCAAAGGTAGTTCTCAGTACATGCAATGAAAAATAAACAAAATGCAACTAAAAACACACTAAAATGTACATCAACTCAAATGGCAAATCCCAATCCGGTACAGTAATCACTAGTGTTGAAGTTAGTTTCCCTTTAAGTGTTCAAATGCCGACACGCAAGCCTCATCAAAGTTAAAATGTGCATCCTTCTCCAATAAACTGCATAGTGGTTTAGTTATCTTGGAGAAGTCCTTGATGAATCTGCGATAGAAACCTGCATGTCCCAGAAAACTGCGAGCACCTTTTACTAAAGTACATGGTGGCAAGTTCTCAATAGTTTCCAGCTTTGCCCTATCCACCTCAAGTCCCTTCTTCAAAACCTTGTGTCCCAGTATGATTCCTTCTTGTACCATGAAATGGCACTTTTCCCAATTAAGCACTAAGTTTATCTCAACACACCTCTTCAAAACCATCACCAAATTCTCAAGGCATAAGTCGAATAAGTCCCCGAAGACTAAAAAATCATCCATAAATACCTCCACATTCTATTCCACCATGTCTGAAAATATAGTCATCATGCATCTCTGAAAGGTGGCTGGAGTGTTGAACAACCCTAAAGACATCCTTCTGAAAGAAAAAGTGCCATATGGACATGTGAAAGTAGCCTTTTCCTGATCTTCTGGAGCTATCATAATCTAATTGTAGCCTGAATAACCGTCCAGAAGGCAATAATACTCATGACCTGCTAATATATCCAACATTTGATCAATGAATGGTAGTGGAAAATGATCTTTCCTCGTAGCTTTGATGAGCCTGCGATAGTCCATGCAGATTCTCCACCCCGTTACTGTTCATGTTGGAATTAACTTATTATTCTCATTAGTCACTACAGTCATGCACTGGGCTCACCCATGATGTGACGCCCCCAAAATAGGTATACAACACCCATTCTGAGTCGCCAAATACACGGTACAGAAAGTAAACTACAACTTCAATAATACAATTGTCGTGCAAAATACGACAACACATACTGTGAGTTTAAATACAAATATTATCTTCTAGACAATATGCACACTCAAATAAGTCCTCATTACAATTATTCAAACACTATTTTACAGAAATAGTGAGGATTCTAAAACATCTTTCTAGAACCATCACTCCATACCCCAGCTAGATCCTGCTATGTTCTTACCTCCTGAGAAGAAAAATGGAACAAAAAGGAAAAGGGTGAGCTCAACTAGCCCAGTAAAGAATATTATGACTAAGATAATATACAACAAATTATCATTAGTCTTCAACAGGGGAAAATCTGATAAAATATAATAGACAACAAGTTTTAGATCAACAACTGCAGCGGAAACATCAATCCATTAGAAGAGTCAAGTAGAGAATGAGTTCTACTATCTTCTAAGATTTAAAAGTCCATCATCAATATTTTATCCCTGTAACAACAATTAATATACATCTTTAATCAAATATTCATCTTTGCACTACAGGCCAAAGATATTCATTTGTATCACCAGTTGGTCATGTTCATCTCAACACCTGTTCATCTTTGCACTACGGGCCAAAGATATTCATCAGTTAATCATTCATCTTTGCACTACAGGCCAAAGATATTCAGTAATATCATCATTTAGGACTGAGGATGATGAAAAATATTTAAAAGAAAACGAATCCAGTGAGACAGAAGGATAAATAGTAGGAATTCGTATAACAGTTTATCCAATATCAATAATACTCCATAATGACCAATTTTGAAGCAAAATTCAAGAATAAAGATCAAAATATGGATACAATCAAAGATAGTAACCATAATAGACATCTTGGACAAAAAGAAAAAAATTTCATTTTTCGATGAATAATGTCGTATTCGTGAATAGTGTTGTATACATGAATAGTGTCTTATACGTGAATAGTAATCCCAACACAAAAAGTTCTAAATTTGATAAAAAAGTTCACCAATATTTCGGCATAATATCAAAATACTCACAAAAATACGCTCGAGAATCTAGAGAGAAAGAAAACTTTTTTTTGGTGTGATTTTCAATTATAACCTAAGCGTCTATTTATAGGAAAATATTAGAACGTCATAGGAGACTAAATAATAAAATAATATTATATAAAATAATTCTACGCATGCTATCTTTTGTTGAGAATTCAAGCTAGCCAACTTTGAACCGATTTGCAGCCCACATGTGATAAAACCAAAGTGGGTCCCACCCCATAATTTAATAAATATTATTTTATTTTCTAAAACTTCAACAATTCATAGAAAATAGCTCGTTTATCATAAAAATACGAATTTTATGTCAATTCTGCCTGAAATCGAATTCTCTACAACTTTGTAGCTTTGAGTTTTTCCAAATTCCAATCATAAAATATCCAAAATCCACAAACAGATAATTTTTAATACCTCTACACTGACAAAATACTGATAAAATACATCAGCATTAATTCCTTCATTTTTATCCACATAAAAATAAATATATCCATCATTTATATCCATATAAAATAAATATTTCCTTATCATATAAATCAATAATTAATTATTCATAAATAATATTACAGAATCACAATTATGACAACTAGACCGTTCTCAGGAAAGAGGGGGCTTTCCAATAAGAATTTCTCCTTACTGGCACGCAATTAGGTGACCAAACCTCTCCTTGACAGAACTTTCTAGACATTGCCAATAATGCTATCTAATAATATTATTCAAATAATATGAATTATTGATCTGATAATGGGAAATACTATGCAGTGATAATTATTGAAACAACAATAATATAAAATATCAACGGAACAATTATTGAATTAATAAAATAAAATATTGAACAGTAATTACTGTAACAATTATTGAGTAGTGTTTTCTTACGTAAGAATCAATAATTCAAAAATATTGTGCATCCACACGTATTATTGTATTTTAACTACCAAGTATTCCAACATTGTTAACGGTAACAACTATGTCGTTATTTATAAAAACTCAAACTTGTCGTTTTCTTCATCCGACATTTATTCTGTTATGGGGCCCACAAATGACTGCGACGTCGTACGAATATTCCCCGATAACAAGAATATTCCACGACCAAACGAATATTCCCCGACAACAATGATTATTTTATAACCACTTGCTTATTTTGAAAAATTTGCACATTTCACCCATAACCAAAATATTATATCAATTTAACACCTTATTATTCACAATAATAATTAGAGGAAATTCGATTTTATTTATAATAAGTTGGGGTCTTACAACCTCCCCTCCTTATGAAATTTCGTCCTCGAAATTGACGTACGTACCTGGTGTTTCGAAAAGGTGAGGATACCTCGCTTTCATTTCTGATTCCAACTCCCAGATCATTTTTTCAATAGCATGGTTTCTCCACAAAACCTTAACTTGTGGTATAACCTTGGTGCGTAGGACATGCTCTTTCCTATCCAAGATCTTAACAGGTACTTCTTCGTACGTTAAATCTTCGGCTATCTCGTCTGGTTCTAACGCAATAATATGGTTCGAGTCTTTAACATATTTACGAAGCATAGATATGTGAAAAATATTATGAACACGAGACATGTTTGGAGGTAATGCGAGTCTATAGGCCACATTTCCTATTCGGTCAAGAATCTCAAATGGACCAACAAATCGTGGATTAAGCTTTCCTCTCTTTCTAAATCTTGTAACTCCCTTCCATGGAGCAACATGTACCAATACATTATCCCCAATATTAAACTCCACGTCCTTTCGATGCAGATCAACATAACTCTTTTGTTGATCTTGTGAGGTTTGAATACATTGTCGAATCATTTGGATCTTTTCTGTAGTCATGCGTACTAATTCTAGTTCCAACAACGTTGCTTCTCCCACCTCGTCCCAGCATACTGGAGAACGACACCTTTGTCCATACAACGCCTCAAATGGAGCCAAGCCTATACTTGCTTGATAATTGTTGTTGTAGGAGAATTCCACCAATGGTATGTACTTATCCCAACTCCCTTTGAAATCTAGGACACATAGTCTTAATAGATTTTCAAGAGTTTGAATAGTCCTCTCTGATTGTCCGTCCGTTTGAGGATGGTATGCCGAGATGAATCATAAATCCATGCCCATAGCTTTCTGCAAGCTAACCCAAAATCGTGAAGTGAATCTTGGGTCACGATCTGAAACTATGGATACTAGCATGCCATGCAATCTCACAATCTCATTCATATACATACGAGCAAGACGTTCAAGGGAATAAGTCTCACGTATCAGTAAGAAATGGGCAGACTTGGTTAATCTATCAACAATAACCCAAATGGAATCTATGCCTTGAGAAACTTTAGGAAGACCTATAACGAAATCCATGGTAATGTGTTCCCACTTCCATTCCGGAATCTCAAGTACTTGCAATGGACCCTTTGGTACTTGATGCTCCGCCTTTACACGTTGACAGGTTAAACACCTCTAGATAAACTCTGTGTTCTCTCTCTTCATATTATTCCACCAAAATGTATGTCGAATATCATGATACATTTTGGTACTCCCAGGATGGATTACAAACGGTGTGTTGTGTGCCTCCATCATGATTCTATGCTTAAAATCAGAGTCGTTAGGAACACAAAGTCTGGAGTTGAATCTAAGTATTCCTTCTTCATCTATTCTCACTTCTGGAATAGCTCCTTCTTGCACTTTCTTCTTCATACGTATCAGCTCTAGGTCCGTAGCTTGAGCAGTTTTAACTTTATCGATTAAAGTCGGTTCTACTCGTAAATTCGCCATCATCACGTGGGTCCCTGGAGTCTTTAACTCAATCTCCATCCTTTGTAAATCGTACAAAATGGGTCTTTGTGTTAACAACATCGCACTCATACCCGCATATAATCTTCTACTCAATGCGTCAGCTAATACGTTTGCTTTTCCAGAATGGTATTGAATGGTATGATCATAATCTTTCAATAGCTCGACCCAACGTCGTTGCCACATGTTGAGTTCCTTTTGGGTGAAGAAATATTTGAGGCTTTTATGATCTGTATAGATCTCCACTTTCTCCCCGTACAAGTAGTTTCTCCAGATTTTTAACTCGAAAACGACTGCTGTTAACTCTAGATCATGAGTAGGATAATTCGTCTCATATGACTTTCCCATGTTGCATTAGAATACATCCTAACCCTTTGCCTAAAGCATCGCTGTATATAACAAATTCATCCGAACCAGATGGTATTGCCAGAACAGGTGCCGAAATGAGTCTCCTCTTGAGCTCTTGGAAACTCTTCTCGCATTCCTCGCTCCATACAAATTTTGTTACTTTTCGAGAAAGCTGAGTTAACGGAGTAGAGATTCGAAAAAATCCTTCCACGAATCTCCGATAATAACCAACTAAGCCTAGAAAGCTACACACTTCGATAACCGACTTTGGTTGCTCCCAACTTTGTACTGCTTCAATCTTCACCGGGTCAACAGATACTCTATGTTTTGACACCACGTGCCCAAGGAATGCTACTTCCTCAAGCTAGAACTCGCATTTCTTCAGCTTGGCATAAAGCTTGTTTTCACGAAGCCTTTCAACTATCAGCTTCAAATGGTGCTCATGATCTTCATGACTTTTAGAATAGATGAGGATGTCATTAATAAAGACAACAACGAATTGATCCAAATATTCCTTGAATACACGATTCATCATATCCATAAAAGCAGCTGGAGCATTAGTCAATCCAAAAGACATGACTAAGAATTCATAATGCCCGTACCGAGTTTTGAAGGCAGTCTTTGGAATATCCTTAGTTTTAATCTTCAGCTGATGATATCTAGAACGAAGATTGATCTTTGAAAAGAATTTTACTCCTTGTAACTGGTCAAATAGGTCATCAATTCGAGGTAACGAATACCTATTCTTGATGGTGACATGGTTTAATTCTCGGTAGTCAATACAAAGTCGCATACTCTCGTCTTTTTTCTTTACGAATAAAATAGGAGCACCCCAAGGAGATGTACTAGGACGAATGAAACTGATGTCTAACAATTCCTATAATTGGACTTTTAACTCCTGAAGTTCAATAGAAGCCATTCGATATGGGGTTTAATAAATGAGTTTTTTACTCGGTTCAAGGTCAATAAAGAATTCAACATCACATTCTGGGGGTAGACCGGGAAGTTCTTCAGGAAATACATCAGGAAATTCTCTAACAAAAGAAATATTATTCAAATATGACTTGTCTTTGTTCAAATCCATAACATGGGCTAAGAAATCTTGACATCCGTTTTTCAATAAACAATTAACTTTATGGCTTGATATGATAGTGAATGATTTTAGTGGTTTAGTTGTTCTAATTCGTATGACAGGTTGGTTAGGAATATGAAAACTAACAACCTTACGAAAACAATCAATTTTGGCATAATGAGTGGTTAACCAATCAATTCCTAAAATCACATCAAAAGCAAGTATCTTTAAAGAGATAAGATCAACGGGTAATGTGATAGTGCCAACTTGGATCATGCAAGATTTATAAACTGTAGATGTAACGAAGGTTTCACCCAACGGAGTCCCCATTGATAAATCAAAGTCTAATTTCTCTGGAGTCAAGTTTAAACGTTGAGCACAAGTAGGAGAGATAAAAGAATGGGTAGAACCGATATCTAGTAATGTATAAAGTTCGTAAGAGTTCAAGATTAGCTTACCCGAAATCACCTCGTTCGGGTTCCTCACGTTTTGGCCAGTCACGACAAACGCTCTTCCAGCAACCGCTGATTTCGACTTATCCGGGATAGCCTTTGGAGTCACCATCCCGGTTGAACTTGGTTTTACTACAGAACAATCTCGAGCTATGTGGCCTTCCTTTCCATAGTTGTAACATACCTTGGATTTTTGTGGACAGTTTGGGCTGATATGTCCCTCTTTCCCGCATTTGTAATATCTAACTGGCGGTCGTTCTCCTCCCCTAGAATTTGTTTTTGGTGCTGGTGCTACTGTTCATGTCTTCCCGTCATTGTTGAATCTCCTCTTTCTGAAATTTCCACTTGACTCACCTCTCCTATTATCATGGCCACGATTACCACCCGAGTAGTTACCACCTTTGTTCGTATTTTCCCCCCCGTTGGTTATCATCGCTCTGATGACTGCTTTCACCGGTATGACTCTTGTTGTGGTCCCTCGGTTGAACATACTCACTATCTCGATCTAATAATTGGGCTCTGTTGACAACATCTGAGTACATAGAAAATTTATGAGAGATAAGGTATTGACGAATCTCAGGTTTTAGACATCTTAGAAACATCCTCGTTATTCTTTCCTCATTTTCGACCAAATGAGGTGAAAACCTGGATAACCCTGCAAACTTTGCCTCGTACTGGGATACTGTCATATTGTTTTGTTCCAGGCTGATAAACTCTACCTCTTTCATATGACGAATACTTTTAGGAAAGTACTTGTCATTGAACAATTTCTGAAACGTTTCCCAAGACATGTTGAGTTCAGCAGGATGGGTACGCTTCACAGACTCCCACCAGTAGTCTACCTCACCGCGGAACATAAAGGTGGTGAATGGAACCTTCTGTTCCTCCGTGCATCCCAAGACATCGATTATCTTGGTAATTTGCTTGACCAATGTTTCCGCCTTGATCGGATCCGGCTTTCCAATAAATTCTGGTGGTCCCTACTCCTTGAACTGCTTGGCTGTGACAGATCGCGCGTTGCTATCACTTCCACCCGTATTTTGTACACGAGTCTCCCTCGTCTGATTTTGCATGAACTGCAAAAAGCTCCTAAACATTCTATCATTTATCTTTTGCTAGGTAGTGTTGTTTACAGGAGGAATATTGCCTTCTTGTTGCACGTTCTCCTGGTTTATAACTAAAGGTTGTTCCACAATCTCATACACTCCATTGTTAACGTTCTCAGCAGCCATTCTTAAATACTGCCATAAAACAAGGGTTAATTAAACAAATTAACATATCATATAATATCCCTATATTATGATTGACCAACAAATAAGTTTAGATAGGACACATTAGCGAAGGATTTACTCATCTCTCCCCTCCTAGTTCTATTCCCCGATCTCCGCCAGAGACCATATCCCTAAGCTTGATACCAACTATGACGCCCCCAAAATAGGTATACAGCACCCATTCTGAGTCGCCAAATTCATGGTACAGAAAGCAGACTACAACTTCAATAATACAATTGTCGTGCAAAATGCGATAACACATACTGTGAGTTTAAATACAAATATTGTCTTCTGGACAATATCCACACTCAAATAAGTCCTCATTACAATTATTCAAACACTATTTTACAGAAATAGTGAGGACTGCTAAAACATCTTTCTAGAACCATCACTCCATACCCTGACTAGATCCTGCTATGTTCTCACCTCCTGAGAAGAAAAATGGAATAAAAAAGAAAAGGGTGAGCTCAACTAGCCAGGAAAGAATATTATGACTAAGATAATTTACAACAAATTATCATTAGTCTTCAACAGGGAAAAATCTGATAAAATATAATAGACAACAAGTTTTAGATCAACAACTGCAGCGAAAATATCAATCCATTAGAATAGTCAAGTAGAGAATGAGTTCTACTATCTTCTAAGATTTAAAAGTCTATCATCAATATTTTATCCCTGCAACAACAATTAATATACATCATTAATCAAATATTCATCTTTGCACTACAGGCCAAAGATATTCATTTGTATCACCAGTTGGTCATGTTCATCTCAACACCTGTTCATCTTTGCACTACGGGCCAAAGATATTCATCAGTTAATCATTCATCTTTGCACTACAGGCCAAAGATATCCAGTAATATCATCATTTAAGACTGAGGATGATGAAAAATATTTAAAAAAAAACGAATCCAGTGAGACAGAATGACAAATAGTAGGAATTCGTATAACAGTTTATCCAAGATCAATAATACTCCATAATGACCAATTTTGAAGAAAAATTCAAGAATAAAGATCAAAACATGGATACAATCAAAGATAGTAACCATAATAGATATTTTGGACAAAAAAAAATTACATTTTTCGGTGAATAGCGCCTTATTCGTGAATAGTGTCGTATACGTGAATAGTGTTGTATACGTGAATAGAAATCCCGACACAAAAAGTTCCAAATTTGAAAAAAAACATTCACCAATTTTTTGGCATAATGATATTGAAGAAAATAATATCATTTAAGAAGAAAATAACATCCCTTACCTCAAAATAACGGTACTTTTGATCGGAATATGGGATAGAAAGCCGAAGGAAACTTATATCGAACAACAACTCTCAAAGTATCAAAATACTCACAAAAATACGCTCGAGAATCTAGAGAGAAAGAAAACTTATTTTTGGTGTGATTTTCAATTCTAACCTAAGCGTCTATTTATAGAAAAATGTTAGAACGTTATAGGAGACTAAATAATAAAATAATATTATTTAAAATAATTCTACGCATGCCATCTTTTGTTGACAATTCAAGCTAGCCACCTTTGAACCAATTTGCAGCCCACATGTGATAAAACCAAAGTGGGTCCCACCCCATAATTTAATAAAAATTATTTTATTTTCCGAAACTTCAACAATTCATAGAAAATAACTCGTTTATCAGAAAAATACAAATTTTATGTCCATTCTGCCTGAAATCGAATTCTCTACAACTTTGTAGTATTGAGTTTTTCCAAATTCCAAATATAAAATATACGAAATCCACAAACGGATGATTTTTAATACCTCTACACCGACAAAATACTGATAAAACCCCTCAGCATTAATTCCTTCATTTTTATCCACATAAAAATAAATATATCCATCATTTATATCCACATTAAATAAATATTTCCTTATCATATAAATCAATAATTAATTATTCATAAATAATATTACAGAATCACAATTATGACAACCAGGCCGTTCCCAAGATAGAGGGGGCTTTCCAATAAGAATTTCTTCTTAGTGGCGCGCAATTAGGTGACCAAACCTCTCCTTGACAGAACTTTCTAGACATTGCCAATAATGCTATCTAATAATATTATTCAAATAATATGAATTATTGATTTGATAATGGAAAATATTGTGCAGTGATAATTATTGAAACAACAATAATATAAAATATCATCGCAACAATTATTGAATCAATAAAATAAAATATTTAACAGTAATTACTGTAACAATTATTGAGTAGTGCCTTCTTACGTAAGAATCAATAATTCAAAAATACTGTGCATCCACGAGTATTACTGTATTTTAACCACCGGGTATTCCAACAGTGTTAATGGTAACAACTACGCCATTATTTATAAAAATTCAAACTTGTCGTTTTCTTCATCTGACAGTTATTCTATTATGGGGCCCACAAATGAATGCGCCGTCATACGAATATTCCCCGACAATAAGAATATTTCACGACCAAACGAATATTCCCCGACAACAATGATTATTTTATAACCACTTGCTTATTTTGCAAAATTTGCACATTTCACCCATAACCAAAATATTATATCAATTTAACACCTTATTATTCACAATAATAATTAGAGGAAATTCGATTTTATTTATAATAAGTTGGGGTCTTACACATGAGCTGTCTGAAATCAGATAGATTTTTCCTGCATCTAGCCATTTTAATACCTCTTTCTTGACAACTTCTTTTATTATCGAATTAAGCCTTTTTTGTCGTTCCACCGACGGCTTACTATCATCTTCTAACAGGATCTTATGCATGCAAAAAGAAGGGATGATCCCTTTGATATCTGTTATGGTCCATCCAATAGCTGATTTGAATTCTCTAAGCACTCGTAGAAATTTTTCTTCCTAAAAAGATGTTAGTGCAGAAGAAATAATCGCAGGTAGATTTGAGTCTTTATTTAAAAATGCGTACCTTAGATGATCCAGAAGTGGTTTCAATTCAAGTTCTGGAGGTGTTTCAAGAGATGGCTTTAATTTTACTGATGTCTCTCCAGCTTTTGTTAATGGCTCGACAGGTGTTCTGAATTTTCTGAATTGTGGAGTGGTATCCAGATATTGCACAAGTTCGGCGAATTCCTCATCCTCTAATTCTGAATTTTCAGCAATGACACTCCTCAATGGTTCATAACCCACCAGACTCTCAACTTCATCATTTAATACACGGTCTAACAAATCAACTCTGAAACATTCTTCTTCATGTACTGGGAACTTCATTACTTTGAAGACATTAAAGGTAATCTCCTGATCATGTACATGCATAGTGAGCTCCCCTTTCTGCACATCTATCAAAGTCCTTCATGTGGCTAAGAATGGTCTCCCCAGTATGATTGGTATACTTTTATCTTCCTCATAATCCAGGATGATGAAGTCAGCCGGAAAGATAAATTTGTCCACTTTCACCAGTACATCCTCAACTATTCCCCGTGGATATGTGATGGATCTGTCAGCTAGCTGCAATGAAATGTTTGTCGGCCTTGGAGCCAGCAATCCTAACTGATTAAACATTGACAAGGGCATCAGATTGTTACTTGCCCCAAGATCACATAGACATTTCTCGAAATTCATCTTTCCAATCGTGCATGGAATATTGAAACTGCCCGGATCTTTCAGCTTTGGAGGTAGTTTACGCTGAAGCACTTCACTGCATTCCTCTGTCATGGCTACTGTCTCAAACTCGTCTAATCTCATCTTCTTTGACAATATACCCTTCGCGAAAGATATATTAATCCGTAGCTTCTTAAAAACCTCCAAATATTTATTGAAGTGTTTATCTTCCCTCTACTTGTTCAATCTTTGCGGATACGGAACCGGAGGGTGAACTAATTGTACTGTACTCTAAGGCTTCTCATCTGAACCTGCTTTATCCTTCTGTACTCGCTGCAATTCAGAATCTTCATGATCTTCTGTACTCCCTTTGTAAATCAGGCGCGGCCACGCCTGGTGAATTTTTTGCATATTGCTTCCCAGACCTGAGTGTTATAACCTGGCATTATTCCTTCCCTTCTCTTCGTGGATTTGCCTCTGTATTACTTGGCAATGAACCATGGGGCCTGTTGTTAAGCATGCTCGCCATTTGCCCCATTTGAGTTTCCAAATTTTTAATAGCCATTACTTGGGTTTTGATCATAACCTCTGTATTCGCCATGTACTTCATCATCATCTCCTCCATTTTTGATTTCTTTTCTTGCTGAGGTGCAGCTGGAGTGTGATGTTGTTGTTGTTGAGAAAATCTCGATGGAAAAGGTGGTCTTGGTGTAAACTGTGGTTGCGCTGATTGTGACTGAAATTGGTTATTTGGCTGAAACTGATTTTGCTGATGCCCTTGGTTATTTGACCAACTGAAGTTTGGATGATTACGGTTGTTGAAGTTGTACATGTTCTAAAACTGACCTTCGCCTTTCCGGTATTTGCTCACATACTGTACCGACTTTGAGCTAATAGCACATTGATCTGTCGAGTGTGACCCCACATAAATTTCACATACGAAGGCAATTGTCTTCGCCTTACCCTCTGTTAATGTATCTATTTTCTTCACAATGGCTGCCATCTGTGCCGACAACTTAGTAATAGCATCCACTTCCAACAAACCTGTAACTTTGGGCTGTGGCATCCGAGATGTAGGATTTTGAAAATCACTTGCTGCCATCATCTCGATAAGGTTATAGGCTTCCTCATAACTCTTTGCCCATAATGCTACTCCTGCAGCTGCATCTACAATCGGCCTAGACTGCCATCCCAATCCATTATAAAATGTGTTGATCACCATCCAATCTGGCATACCATGGCGAGGACACTTCTGTAGCATCTCTTTGTATCTCTCCCATGCCTCATATAAGGATTCACCTTGTTGTTGCTCAAACTGAGAGATTGTTGTCCTCATTTTTGCAGTCTTGGCCATTAGGAAAAACTTGGCTAAGAACTTCTGTGATAAGTCCTCCCATGTAGTTATAGATCATGCTGGCAAAGAATGAAGCAAACTTCTCGCTTTATCCCTTAATGAGAACAGAAACAACCTAAGTCGGATAGCATCCTCCGTCACCCCGTTATATCTGAACGTGTCACATATCTCAATAAAACTCAACATGTGTTTATTTGGATTATCTGTAGCAGCACCGCCAAACTGAACTGTATTCTGCACCATCTGAATAGGGCCCATTTTTATCTCGAATGTATTAGCTGCTATCGCTGGTCTGACTATGCTAGGCTGTAATCCATTAATATTAGGCATGTAATATTCTCTCAGAGCCCTATGCTCCTCTCTTTGCTCTTCTCCTTGTTCCTCGACTGCCATATTAGATGAAGTACCCTCTAACTATGCTTGTAAATTTCTACGAACACTCGCTTTCCAACCTCTCCCGTTTATGTTGTCCTGAGCAAGTGTAAAGTCGGGGTTGGATGACCGCGTGAACATAAAAATTTATACAAGTTCGTGAAACAAAAACAAAAATAAAAATGGAAATGAGATAAGATTAGATTTGTCTAAGTCATACAATATAACTTAAAACTAATGATAATAATAAAAATTTAAATGCCTTTCCCCGACAACAGAGCCAAAAACTTGTTGCCTCTTTATTTTAGTTTAACAAAAGAGCTCTAACTTATGCAAGCTTACATGTATCAACAAGCAATACAGAGTAAGTCGAGTATCAATCCACGGAGAAAGTTGTCCAAATTAAACTATTATGCGTCAATTCTATCACTATTTTTATATGCTCAAACTAATAATTATGATTATGATTGAAAATTAATTTAGAATCAAATAACAACTAGACTAAGAATAATAATGGAATAAATCAAATCTAGAAATAATGGGATCCTAACTTCATTTAATAATTCATCTAATTACCACCATCATGCAAGATTGTTCACATATCAAAGGAAAGTAGCCAAGGGCACTAATGTAGACATAACCATTTTTCAATGTATTATGACCCACTTACATAGCATCTACATGCAATAGAAACCATGTAATCATCAATAAAACCAAAATCACTATATATCTACGTGAAATTGCAATAATATTAAATTTGAGCATACACCCTTATTTCACTCATGCGGTGAAACAATATATGTCTATCTGATTCACGAAATATAAAGCTAAGCAAAATAGCCCCATATACGCATGCTATCATGATTACAATCCATACCCGCGTGTTATTTTTCAATTCCATACAAGTAGCTAAACCGAATGGTGATCAATCATTCATGCATGCAAATCAACCATGATAGAAATTCCTTATGATATGTAAAATAATACAGTAGTTAAGCAATCAATTAAACTACATATTAAAATATGTTAGAATCCCATAATGGAGTTTAGTTCATGACTGAACCAAAAGCCATTATGGGATCAAAGCAAAACATGGATAATAAACAAACAATTGAAAGAGAAAGGATAGAATCGATCAAACCCAATTGCAGATTACAATCCAACAGTAACGTTCAAATCCCTAATAAAATCCAGCAAAGAAACATTCATCTGGCAATGATTGAAAATCCAAAGAAGTAGTAGAAAATATGAAGTTTTGTCTTAGTTCTACGTTGGAAATCTCCCCCAGTGTAAAACCCTAGTTCTAATATGAAAAGTACGTAAAAATCATTGAATCCTGGCACTAGCTAGAATTGTTTTAACCAATTACAACTCTTCCAAATTAAAAATTAAAATAAAATAGCTCAGCAGCCTCAAACATCGCGCGCAGGTGCGCGCTCCCCCTTTATATTCCCCTTCAAAGTGATCGCGCGGGCACACTTGTATAAGCCTATTTAGCCACGCGACTTCTACAGTGTTGATTCTATGTTCTGCTACTGCCACTGTTCTGTCTTGCTACTATTGTTTCTTTATCATGCCACTCTTCCTTCATCCATCCTCAATTGCATATTTCCACTTGTTCCTTACGTCATGCGTCCATTAGTATCATGCCATCCAACATCACCAAATTATACCATATCCTGCACTTTTGCACCAAAGGGAGTTCTCAGTACATGAAATGCAAAATAAACAAAATGCAACTAAAAACACACTAAAATGTACTTAAGATAGGCATAGTTCGCGTGAATTGATATCCAATAAGTAGGTATAAAACCCACTTATCATTTCGCTGCAACTATGGTTGAAACGTTTTATCATCTACTATATGTTCTAAATCTTTGATTTATTACTAATGAAGGCTATGGATAATTTAATTATCTTTAGTCATGATATTCTTTACTGGTCAAGTTGTGCTCACCCTTATGCTTCACAATTACTTTCAGGTAATAAGAGTGTAGCTGGGTCGAGCGGGGGTAACAGGGGAATAGAACGGTGGTCTTTAGCTGTGGAGATTCTCCCTAAATAGTATGGAAATAATTTTATTGAGAACTTTAGAATACTGTGTTGTATTTTATACATCATTTAGTAGTTATATTTAGTGAATTAAATAGGGTGAGGCGAACCCAACGTTGGAAGAGTGTTTTGCCACTATCATACAAGATGTCTAATGACATACGAATTCGTGTTATCATAAGACATGGTTGTGCACATCCACTTACTGAGTATATCTACGAGCACTACCTTTATAATCTTGGAGTTTGGTTGAAGTATAACTCTCAATTGGAGACAATGGAGATAATTATATGTCAAGAGAAGACTCACCATTGGAAAGAACATGATAACAATCTTCTAGTTTTTCTTTGGGGTCTATTAGGTCAACCAAGGATAATTCTCCAGTCATATGATATTTATTATAACTTAGATGCATGGCCTCCCATGTACGAAGGTTTCCTTGAGCATTTTCCAAAGATTTTAATTTCTAAAATAGTTATTGATTGTACCTTTATGTAAGGTACCACTATAAGGTATCAATGTGAGGTGATATCCAGGTAAAGGGATGAGAGTCACAGTTGGTATCTATTTGTAGTAAAACTCATAACATATGTGTTGTCTTATTTTTGCACGACAATTGTAATAATGAAGTTTGTATTTGGAAATTGCATTGAGTGTAGTTCGTGGCGACTCAGAATAGGTTATGTGGATTGGACCTATTTTGGGGTTGTTATAACTATACTGTAATTATTTTTTTCACATGTATAGAACTATTGATTCACATGAATGTACTATTGATTCAAATGATGTACTATTTGGGGAGGTGGTGTAAGTTTGATAATACTTACAGGACTAAATTAAAATGAAAGAAAAGATGAAGGTATTATACTGTAATATTTTGAGCCCCAAAACGTGCAATATCGAAACTATGTTTTCCTATAAATAGAAGCCCATTCTTCTTTCATTCTCACCAATTCACTAAGGCTCACATGAGTAATTATAGAGAGAGAAGCTATAGAGAGAAAGAATAAGAGAAGTCTGTTACTTCACTGTTCCAGTATCCAGTCTTCTTTTGAGGTAAGGGATATTATTTTGTTCAGTATTCATAGGAATAATATTTTCTTCCATACTCTGTAGTATGTGAGTAATATTATTTTGTCTCGTATTCCTGATTATACCTTCATTTTGTTAAAGTATTACTTCTATACTCCGTGAAATTAATAGAATATCCTAAAAATTTACGCTTCATCTAGTATCGTTTCACAAGGATATTTTCTGCACATTCTTGTTAAATTTTAAGCTTTTCATGCCGGAGTAATGTCCATGAGTAGTATTCACAAAGTACTATTCACAGGGTACTATTCACAAAGTACTATTCATGGGTACTATTCACAAAGTACTATTCATGAGTACTATTCACAAAGTACTATTCACGGGGTACTATTCCCAAAGTACTATTCATGAGGTACTATTTACTCGGGAATATTCACTCGAGGAATTATTCATGACAAAAATTGATTTCTTTGTTGTCCAAATTATTTTTGATACAATATTATTCTTGAATTTTACTCTACAAAGTAGTATCATGTTGACAATTTGGACATTATTGAATTCTGGATAAATTAAGTTATAAATATTTAAAAATTTATCCTTTGCTTTCTTTTAATTGAATTCTTATATCATTGTCATCATCCTCATGCTTATATTATGATAAAAGTCATCTGTGGTTTACGTGCATAGATGTACTATTTATTGGTATGATTATGACCATTGATTATTCGGTATAATTATGAACGTAATGTTACAAATGATGTGGTAAAAGTCATCATTGGTCTGTAGTGCAGGTATGATTATAACCATGGATTATTCGGTATAATCATGACCATTGATGATTACATGAATATCCTTGGCCCGTAGTGCAGGGATGATTCGATGATGTGGTTTATAAACCTTTTAAATCATAGAAGATAGTAGATATCATGCTCTACTTGACTCTTCTAATGGATTGCTTGTTCCGCTGCAGTTAAACTTGATGTTTATTGTATTTTATCAGTTTAACACTGTTGAAGGCTAACAATAATTTATTCTGCATTATCTTAGTCATAATATTTCTTACTGGGCTAGTTGAGCTCACCTTTTTACTTTCATTGTTCTCTTCAGGAAATGAGAACGTAGTTGTGACTAGTCGGGGAACAAAGTGACGATCCGAGATGGTAGCTATAGTAGTCCTCACTATTTTATGAAATAGTGTGACAATAAATGTAATGATGACTTCATTTGAGTTTGAATACTGTCTATGAGACAATATTCCTGTAAAAACTCTAAGTTGTTGTCGTATTGTATAAAAGAAGTTTGTATTTGATTTATGTACCATGTATTTGGCAACTCAGAATTGGTGATGTATACATATTTTAGGGGCGTCACAAAGAGGAATTTAGAACTATAATTATGATTATATTCACGCGATTATGGACAGGAACTATTGATTGATGTTACAGGGTTAAATCATTGTTGGTGAACTTTTAACATTGAGAAGATAATAGACTTCATGGTCTATTTGACTCTTCAATTGGATTGTTCGTTCCGCTGCAACTATGGTTGAAAAGTTTTATCATCTACCATATATTCTAAATCTCTGATTCATTACTGATGAAGGCTATTGATAATTTAATTATCTTTAGTCGTTATATTCTTTACTTGGCTAGTTGTGAACCAAATAGGGTGAGGTGAACCCAACTTTGGAAGGGTGTTTTGCCACTATCATACAAGATGTCTAATGACCTACGACTTTGTGTTATCTTAAGACAGGGTTCTGCACATCCACTTGCTGATTATATCTACGAGCACTACCTATATAATCTTGGAGTTTGGTTGAAATATAATTATCAATTGAAGACCATTGAGATATTTATATGGCAATAGAAGACTCACCATTGGAAAGAAAATAATAGTAATCTTCTCATTTTTTTTGGGGTATATTGGGTCAACCAAGGATAATTCTCGAGTCATATGATATTTATTATAACTTAGATGCATGGCTTCCCATGTACGAAGGTTTCCTTGAGCATTTTCCAAAGATTTTAATTTTTAAAATAGTTATTGACTGTAGCTTTATGTAAGGTACCATTGTAAGGTATCACTGTGAGGTGCTATCTAAGTAAAGGGATGTGAGTCGCAGTTGATATCCACATCGTATGTGTTATCATATTTTGCATGATAGTTGTATGAGGAAGTTTGTAGTCGGGGAACAGAGTGATGGTCCGAGATGGTGGCTATAGTAGTCCTCACTATTCTATGAAATAGTGTATCAATAAATGTAATGAGGACTCCATTTGAGTTTGAATACTGTCTAGAAGATAATATTTGTGTAAAAACTCTCAGCTACGATTTTGTCATATTGTATAAAAGAAGTTTGTATTTGATTCTGTACCGTTTATTTAGCGACTCAAAATGGGTGATGTATACCTATTTTGGGGGCGTCACAAAAGGAATTGGCTTCGATTTTATTATACATCAATTCATGCGTAGAATATAAGAATAATAAAGCTTATCCAGAAGAAGTTAGACAAGGGTTAGAACACTTGCCTTCAGCATCTTCTACCGTTAATATACTTTTCCTTTAAGTCTTTAAGGATTCTACAATACATGATCACATAACATACCACATTAGGTCATAAACAATTATGTATGGTCACTAATTTATCTTACCTTTCTTCTCAATCTAACCATTCCCTAGATTGGTTAATGATGAGTGAGTTTTATACACATGAATTGGATACATTCGGGCTTAATTTATTGTTGTTCTCAAGTCTTTTAGGATGTTTTTATGTGTTTGTGTCTATCCATGCATGTTTTATATTGTTTTGTAGGATTTGGGACAAAAGTTACATGGATCAACGTTCGGGGTGGCTAGATTCGCGTTTTCGGCTTGTTATTTACACAACAGTCACTTCAGAGCCAATTTGACTATAGCTCCGGACATTATTTCGAAAAACTTCAAGAATGAAAGTTGTAGATCAACTTCTCCTCTTTCCAGAAAATCTTGAATCACTTAAATCGGAGTTCAGACGAAGAAGTTATGGCCGTTTTCCCAAAGGACGTCGGAGCAGAAAATATCAAGTTTTTGGACCAGCGCCGGGGCGCCCATTTGTAGTTCTTTTCCAACGCCGGGGCGCTGGGGGGCAGATTCCCAGCGCCGTGCCCAGCGCCGGGGCGCTGGGGAAGGGCCTGGTGCGGGCCTGGACGCGTTTTGGGCGAATTTTGACACCTTTTTGACTCCAAATAGGATTGGGTTTGTTCCTAAGCTAAAAATTAGACTTGTAACCTATAAATACATGATGTAAGGCATAAAATAAGAGGAGATTACATAGCTTAGATTAGAGATACACTCCTTTAGATTAGAACATAACCCTAGTTCTTATTATTTTTGGAGATTGAAACAACTTGGAGACCATTGAAGATCAAGAGCAAGAGCAAGAGGGGAGCATCAGATTTGCTGACAACAGATTCTATTCTCTTCTCTCATCTTACTTTTATCTTTTAATGTCTATTCAATTGTGGATTCTTGGTTTCCATTCATTAATTATGAACTAACTTTTTTCCTTGAGATTTCAATTGAACTTTTTAAGGCTATGAATTAGTTATTCATTATATTCCAATTATTTATGTTAAAGTGAGTTGTTTATCTTGTCTTGTGCATATTGCTTAATTATTTGATCAGTAATTACTTTGTTACTCTAGAAGGAATTGGAAGAGGAATTCTAGGGTTAGAACTGGGCATGATATCATGTGACTTAGTTATTTGCACAGTGAATAATTAGGTTTGTGAATTGAATGGAAATATCTGTTCACCGCATGTAACACATAAGGAATTAGGATTGGAAAGAGTTTAATTCAATTGTTTTTCATAGGAATATATCAAGATTAATCTGTATTAAATAGAAGGCAATTGATCACTTGGAAAAGGACTTTTGGCATTTGAGAATTCATGATAACAATTCAGTAAGCATAATAATTGGGATAATTGGATAATTGATTTATAATTCATAATTGGGGATATTGAAGTCTTAATATTTATTTATTTGAATTCATTCGTTAAAATCTTAGTTTTAATTATTTAATTTAGTTTTCTTAACAATAAAATTCACAATTTGAGATTGTTTAAATAAAATTAGTTTGGTTAAGAATTATTATTTGGTGATTTTTATTAAATAATTCCTCGTGGGAACGATACTCCACTTTCACTTTATTACTTGTTGACCGAGTATACTTGCACGTATTCATTGATTGCGAAATCGATCAACAAGTTTTTGGCGCCGTTGCCGGGGAATTAATTTAATAATTATTGTCCAATATTAATTTCAATCAAATTAGTCTTAATTTAAATATTTATATTTTTATTTTTAATTCTCTTTCTATAATTCTCTCTTTTCAAGTACCATGGATGACTTTGTGTATCAATGGCCATACACGAACATGACTCAACAAAGGGGAGCGAAGATTGAAAGACTCGAGAAACTTTCTGCATTGTCTGCACAGATTGAGACACTTTCGAGGATGTTTGAAGCTTTTGAAGCTCAGCGTCGTCAAAGTATGGCGGTTACTTGTGATTATTGTGCTGGAAATCATATGAGTCATCAATGCGCCATCAGTTTCGAGCCGGTAGAATATAGTGGTGATTACCCCAATAATTATGTCTATCCCAACAACTATCATCAGGATTGGGGGTATCACCCGGATTTTTCATGGAGTAACAATCAAGCTGCAGCTCAACCACCTAGACAACAACACACCTCCAGATTTCAAAATCCGACTCAACAACCAGAGAGGATATCAAGTTTGGAAGAAGCCTTAGAAAAATTCATTACAGCTTCTGACAAAAAGAACGAGGAACAAGACAAGAAAATGAATCAAGTAGAGCTGAATTTGCAAAGCCAAGGGGCATTGATCAAGAATCTGGAAAATCAAGTGGAACAGATAGCTCATGAGTTGAACAACCGTCCTCAATACACCTGGCCCTATGACACAGATTTCGAGACTGATGGTGAGCCCGAGCCAAATCTACAACTGGATGAGCCACGAGATGAAAAAGAGGAGACAAGTGGGGATAATAACAACAAGGTCGGTGAAGAACTAATTGTGAGACCCAATGATGATGAACCAATGTTGTTTATGCCTCAAGTGCCTTCTCCTCCAAAGTTCAAGAGTCTGGTTAGATTTGCAAAACCTTGTCCGATTGGTAGTCACGTCGTCGGCAATATTCTCTGTGTTGTAAAAGCAAGTACACCTTCGAAACCATGGTGCGATGAGCTGGAGAAGATAGAAGAAGAAATTGTTGTGTCTGACAAGCCTCAATGCCAGAATATATTCGCAGACACAATGGAGAAACCACCTAGATGTTGGATGTTCTTGAATGTGATCTTATCTAAAGAAAGCATGCTAGGTGACTTTAATACAATGGCTATCGTAAATGGGAAGCTACCAAAAGCTATATTATTTTCGATGGATGGAGGGTTCCTCAACTTTCGAAGAGGAATTGGATAGCATTGACCAGACAAAGTCAGGCTGAGACTATAAAACAAGCGCTTATTGGGAGGCAACCCAAGTTTAATTTTTATTTTTTATTTTTAGTTTTTATTAAGTTTTATATTAGTAGTTTTGAATTTGCATTTATTTAGGATTTAATAAAATTGCTTCTATCATAGTTTTATAGGTTATTCAAGTCAAATTCAAGTGTGGTGCCCAATTTGTTCCATGTGCTTAGCCTATTCTCCAAACTTAGCGGACAAGGAGGAAGATTGCTATATTTTCAGGGAAGTCCTCTGTTTTAATTTTTTCTATTTCAGTCATTGAGGACAATGTCTAGTTTAAGTTTGGGGGCATTTTAGTGTAGTATTGCATATAGTTAGTTATTTACATTATAAGTTCGTTATGTTTTCGGGTTATTTACATTTAGTTTTTGCATTCAGTTTTTTGTTTAAAAAAAAATTTAAAAATCGCAAAAATAGTAGTTAGTTTACTATGTTTGTTGCAGTTAGTTTATATTTGCATGATTCCAACTGTTAGATAGTAAAAGTCTATTTTGGCCAATGATGAGACTGGAGTTAAGTAGATAAGTATAGTATTGAATATTCAGGCTTTGATGTGATTTCTTGTTATGAATTGAATCTTTTCCTGTTTGAAACTGGTATAACCAAGGTTAACACGTTAATAACAGCCATGTTGACTGATTAAGTTTAAATTGATACATAATGGATTTCTTAAGGATAATACTAGTGTGAAGGAATGAAAGACATGAATAGGCGGAGATGACTAAATTTTGATAAAACTTAAGTTTGGGGGGAAATTTTGGGGTATATAAGCTTTAAAAAAAACATGATTGAGTCTTGTGGTGGGTTGAGGAGAAACACTCCCCATAAACACAAGCGTGAGATGGAGCGTAAAACGCACTCACCAACCATCTATCAAAAAAAAAAGAGATTGAAAAAAAAAAATTATCGTGGCTAGTTTTGTTTCGGGGCCTTTGTTACTTGAGTAAGTACGCCCGAAGGGGTATCTTAAAACCTAGTGCCCTAAGGTCTTATATGGTCTGGGAGTCGTTGGTCGAAAGCTCGCTAAGGGGTGACACTGTTAGCCTAATGGAATGAGACATTGCACAGTCATGGTTAAAAAAAATAAATAAAACGGGAAAAGAGAAAAAAGCCCCCGTAATGAAAAGTAAAGCATAAGTATCCAAGATTGGACTCTTGAACTTGGTGGATGTTTGACTTTAGTTGGATCTAGCTTGTTCGTGAATTTTGTGAGTTTTCACTGTATGATGCCTTCGAAGATATCTATTATGTCTTATATTTGATTTTATATCAGTTAACATTGTTGTGGAGCACACACGCACTATATCAGTGATAACAGTATAAGATTTGATGATTGATTGGGAAATTACTGATTTGTTTTAATATGATGTATTATCATGTTTACTTGATTTCTCTAAGGCCGGTTGAATAAACTTGTTTCTGTCATTACTGTTGGAGTCGTAGGCATATAGATTAGTTTCATTACATTGCATTGCATAACATTTTTATGTTTTTGCTTGAGGACAAGCAAAGGTTTAAGTTTGGAGGTATTTGATGAGTGAGTTTTATACACATGAATTGGATACATTCGGGCTTAATTTATTGTTGTTCTCAAGTCTTTTAGGATATTTTTATGTGTTTGTGTCTATTCATGCATGTTTTATATTGTTTTATAGGATTTGGGACAAAAGTTACATGGATCGACGTTCGGGGTGGCTAGATTCCCGTTTTCAGCTTGTTATTTACACAGCAGTCACTTCAGAGCCAATTTGACTATAGCTCCGTACATTATTTCGAAAAACTTCAATAATGAAAGTTATAGATCTACTTCTCCTCTTTCCAGAACATCTTGAATCATCTAAATCGGAGTTCGGACAAAGAAGTTATGGCCGTGTTCCCTAAGAACGTCAGAGCAGAAAATATCATGTTTTTGGACCAGCGCCGGGGCGCCCATTTGTAGTTAATTTCCAGCGCCGGGGCGCTGGGGGGCAGAATCCCAGCACCGTGCCCAGTGCCGGGGCGCTGGGGAAGGGCCTGGTGCGGGCCTGGACGCGTTTTGGGCGAATTTTGACAACTTTTTGACTCCAAATAGGATTGGGTTTGTTCCTAAGCTAAAAATTAGACTTGTAACCTATAAATACATGATGTAAGGCATAAAATAAGAGGAGATTACATAGCTTAGATTAGAGATACACTCCTTTAGATTAGAACATAACCCTAGTTCTTATTAGTTTTGGAGATTGAAGCAACTTGGAGACCATTGAAGATCAAGAGCAAGAGCAAGAGGGGAGCATCAGATTTGCTGACAACAGATTCTATTCTCTTCTCTCATCTTACTTTTATCTTTTAATGTCTATTCAATTGTGGACTCTTGGTTTCCATTCATTAAATATGAACTAACTTTTTTCCTTGAGATTTCAATTGAACTTTTTATGGCTATGAATTAGTTATTCATTATATTCCAATTATTTATGTTAAAGTGAGTTGTTTATCTTGTCTTGTGCATATTGCTTAATTATTTGATCAGTAATTACTTTGTTACTCTAGAAGGAATTGGAAGAGGAATTCTAGGGTTAGAACTGGGCATGATATCATGTGACTTAGTTATTTGCACAGTGAATAATTAGGTTTGTGAATTGAATGAAAATATCTGTTCACCGCATGTAACACATAAGGAATTGGGATTGGAAAGAGTTTAATTCAATTATTTTGCATAAGAATATAGCAAGATTAATCTGGATTAAATAGAAGGCAATTGATCACTTGGAAAAGGACTTTTGGCATTTGAGAATTCCTGTTAACAATTCAGTAGGCATAATAATTGGGATAATTGGATAATTGATTTATAATTCATAATTGGGGATATTGAAGTCTTAATATTTATTTATTTGAATTCATTCGTTAAAATCTTAGTTTTAATTATTTAATTTAGTTTTCTTAACAATAAAATTCACAATTTGAGATTGTTTAAATAAAATTAGTTTGGTTAAGAATTATTATTTGGTGATTTTTATTAAATAATTCCTCGTGGGAACGATACTCTACTTTCACTTTATTACTTGTTGACCGTGTATACATGCACGTATTCATTGATTGCGAAATCGATCAACAGTTAACATTCATTATGGTTATCGTATTACTTTGTATTTATGTTTAAGTAATCTTCGTTAACCTTTAGTTGTTAACTTAAGGTTATAAGCATCTTTTACTAAGTTTACTTTAAGTTAATTAAAGTTTATAATTTTTCTTTCATTCAGCTTCTCTTTTCTTTATACTCATTGTTGTTCTTCTCTATCTCTTCTCTAGTGTTGGTGCTGCAGCGCCGGCTTCCTATACAGATCTTCCGTTGCGGCGCGAGTCAACAGTTTCTACATCTTGGTATTGGCACTGCGGTGCCAAGGTACTATACTAGAGCCACGCTGCGGCATCGCTTTACAGTGGGTTGGGGTCTCAGTCTGGCGCTGCGGTGCCATGGACAGTGCCTTGGGCGGCGCGGCGGCGCTGCGGCGCCGACCCTGAGCATCAAACAATTTTCATAGTTTATTTCTTCTGCAATTTTTTCGGCCTCATAACTTACTCATTATAAGTCGGAATTGGTTCATTCAAAAGCCGTTAGCTCACAAATCATGTGTACTACGATTTCATTAGAAAATCTTAAATTTTTGAATTCGTTAACACAAAATTCATCGATTAAGTTCTTTATTGAGTGTTTATCGTGATTCATCGTGAATGTTCAAAGCTCGTTTCTTCGTTCTAAGTCAGAAGTTGACCATTTTCGAGTCCACAACTATAAAATGCCAACTTAGACTATTCTCCATTGAAAACCAACGTTTCCGAGTTCAAGGGTGACTTTTGACTTTCATTTCGAGAATTTAACAATTTCGACGATTATCGTCTAATCTCGTAAATTTCACCATAACATCATTACTTGAGATTTTTACACCGTTCAAAATGGATTCCTTCCATGATTATAACATCTTAACCAAACATTTTTTAACCATAAAATGATAATTCTTACTATGTTCTTCATTAGTTCATAACTTTTATGATTATGATTCTCTTACAACATGATTTATTAAAATTTAAATCCATTAATAACCATCCTTATCACTTCTCATCATACATGCTACACCAATAATCACTTCTCTATCACCCTAACAACGAAGAGATGAATAGTAATGGTTTGAAGGTTTATTACCTTTGAAGTTCCAAGCTTTCTTTCTTCTTCTTGATTTATGAAAGTCTAACTCTTCTCACTTTTCTCTTAATATGTTATGCTAAGTTGGTGGTGGAAATGAACAAGGATAAAATGAAATACCAAGCTCTTCTATTTATAAAAATTACAAAGTGAGGTCATTATGGTAAAGAGTCCATCCCACCTCCTTTCTTCCGCCTCCTTACTATTCCTTTCTTGCCCACCATACATCTTATCTCTTGCTTGCTCACCAAGTGGCTTGCCATGACTCACTCATGGGGCCTAAATGGGTTGCCCCATGGCTTTTTCTTACCCGATTACCCAACGGTTCGATCTACGGTTCCGGTTCTTGGTTTGAGCTTAAGTTTAATTACTTTGGGCCTAACGTTGGGCTTACATTAATAATCGTTGGGCCTTAACATAATTCCAATTGGGCTTGCACAATTCCTACACAAATCCTACAAGTCCATTGCAATAAAATTAAAGCGTTTAACGCATGATACTAATTCATATAATCATTTATCATATGCATTATACTATCTTTCATATATACTTGCATAATACTTCGTATCATACTCGTATTCATTGCCTCATATAATACTTGTTATTATACGATCATCATTTATTCAAATCTTTACATTCCTTAACATTTTCAAACTTAGTACGCAGACGAAAAATTGCATTTGTTATAACTGAATTATTATTATATAATCCATCCTCCCTTATTATTCTATCATTACACATTTCTCAAAAGTTCAAAAATAATTCCCGAGCAGAAACTTGATGAATAGTATTTTTCAAAAAATTTCTCGGAAAACTTTTATTTTCATCTTGGAAATTCAAACACCTTAATTATATCACGTAGCCAGAATACTATGATATTACGACACTTTTAGGTTATAGAACAACCTTCATCTTCCTTACTCAATATAATAACATATAAAATAATTTTTATCATTATTTAATCAAATAAAATTATTTTACAATTAATCCAATTTTCTCGGTCGTTACATTCTTCCCCCTTATAAGGATTTTTTCCCCAGAATCTCGCTATACACTAAACAAATAACTGAGGGTAATTCTTCTTCATCTATTCTTTAAGTTCCCACGTTGCTTCTTCGACATCGTGGTTCTTCCATAACACCTTTATCGAATGTATAACTTTGTTCCTCTGAACTTGCTCTTTTCTATCAATGATTTGAATATGTATTTCATCATACGTCAAGTCCTTCTCAATATGAATAGGTTCAAGCTCTATTACGTGCTTATAATCTAGCTTATAAGGACGTAACACAGAGACATGAAGCACATTATGTATTCTTTCTAAGTCCGGAGGTAATGCTACCACGTAAGCTACCTCTCCTACCCTTTTTAATATCTCGAAAGGTCATATAAACCTTGGACTTACCTTTCCCTACTTTTTAAAGCGTATCTTTTCTTTCTTGGGAGATACCATTAGAAATACATACGAGCCTACTTCAAACTCTCTGTTCACTCGATGTGAATCCGCATACTTCTTTTGTCTGTCTTGAGTTGCTACCAGATGTATTCGTATCAGCTTAACTATATCCACTGTCTGCTACTCCAATTCTAGTCCTAGCATTCGCAAGTCTCCCACTTCATCCCAATATAATGGTGTTCTGCACTTTCATCCGTATGAAGCTTCTTAAGGCGGCATGCCTATGCTTGCATGATAATTATTGTTATACGCAAACTCTACTAGTGGTAGATGATCATCCCAACTACCTTTGAAATCCATGACCCAAGATCTCAATATATCTTCCAGTGTCTGAATTGTCCTCTCGTTCTGCCCATCAGTTTATGGATGATAAGTCATACTTAACTTCAGTTGTGTCCCCATCTGTTCTTGCAGACTCCTCCAAAAATTTGATGTGAATTGTGGGTCACGATCTGACACTATCGAAACTGGTACTCCATGTTTGGAAAGAATTTCCTTAACATAAAGTTTAGCTAACTGATCCATGTTAAATTTTACTATTATTGGCAAAAAGTGAGCCGACTTCGTCAACCGGTCCACTATTACCCAAATACCGTTATACCCCTTCTGAGTAATTGGAAGTCCCACCACAAAGTCCATCGTGATATGCTCCCACTTCCACTCCGGAATATCCAAGGACTGTAACAAGCCACTGGATCGTTGATATTCGGCCTTAACTTTTTGACAAGTTAAGCACCTACTCACATATTCTACTATCTCCCTCTTCCTGTTCGGCCACCAAAAAATCTATTTAAGGTCTTGATACATCTTAGTACTACCAGGATGAATCGAGTACCTCGAACTATGAGCCTCTTCTAACACTTCCTCCTTTAATTCCGTCTCATTCATAACCCAAATTCTTCCTTCAAATCTTAATAATCCCTCATTATCAAGACTGTACATTAACTCTGTTTCATCGGTTAGTCACTTCTTCATCTGATCACACTCCTCGTTTTTGAGTTGTACCTCCTTGACTCTCTCTACAATCACTATAACAAAAAGGCTTATCAGCGACCGCCTATCAGCGACCGTAACTAGTCATATATGAGTATCAGCGACCGAATGCGGTCTTAAATAGTAGTCGCAGGTAATCTGGTCGCTGGATGGACCTCAGCGACCAACAATAGTGACAGAGGTATTAGCGACTGCAATCAGCGACCGATTCCGTCGCTATTCTGACTCATGCTGAGTCATTTGTCAGGTGTGAAGTGGTACACATGTCAGCGACCGATAATAGCGACTGATGCGATCGCTAGTTTCCTAGTGGTTATCAGCGACTGCCATCAGTATTAGCGACCGCATGCGGTCGCTGATGTGTTTTTTTAAAAAAATATTTTTCCAATTTTTTTGATTTCCCAAAAATAACCTGCTTTGTACCTGCTTTCTATCCCAACACACAACAGTATATATATAAGCATCCATCCATGATAACTACCATATGATAAACATTCATCCATGATAACTACTATATGATAAACATCCATCGATATAATAGAATCATAACCAACACAACACAATATAATTGTAAACATCCATATAATAGAATCGTAAACCAATACAATTGTCAAAAGAATGAATCTAAAAGAGTACAGGGCTTTAAAAATCTAAAAAACAAGTTTAGCAAGGCTTTAAAAATCTAACATTGACTGGTCTAGCTAGGTCTTCATGGATCATCCAAATTAGTACCATGTAATTAACAAAAGAATAAAACATATATTTTACATGTGTTGATACTACTATGACTTGGGGAAAGCTAAACAATAGACAACGTAGTGAAACATATAAGTAAGACAGTGACGGTAACAATATCGATATATATACCTGGTCGCCACCCTGATGCTGTGATGCTGCTGCTGCCGCCACTGCCTCCGCCAACTCATCAGGACCTAGAGAATGCAGATGCCCACCCAGTATACGAAGAAGATCACAATTTTGACAGATCGCTCTCACACAGTCAACAGGAGTATGATCGGCTGGATGATCTGATGACTGTGTAGACTGGGTAGCAGAGCTACCTGTGCCACTGATGGTCTGGCGTCATTTTTGTCCTTGACCTTTAACATAGTTTTTCTTCACGACGGACGCCCTCTCCCACAATTCTTGATCAATCGACGGACGCGGGGTGCCTTCAGGATAGCGCTCGTTCATTAATCCCTTATAAGTGTCATGTCAGAAGGTCAACAATTAAATAGTTAAGAATAAATAAAAAATGCTAAAAAAAGGTCGTCACAATTTATAAACAACATATTAGTATAAAGTTAACTTATTACCGCTATCTGAACAACATCAGGTAGACCATCATGGGTGGCCACATACACATCCAACCAATTAATAAGTTGACCTTGAGACTGAGACTCCTACAGTTCATGTTCTCATATTAATATGTAAACATATGAAATTTTAGCTACAAAACATGACTGTAAACATAAAAAAAATAACTAAGCCATT
Source organism: Panax japonicus (assembly GCA_020205505.1). NCBI lineage: Eukaryota > Viridiplantae > Streptophyta > Magnoliopsida > Apiales > Araliaceae > Panax > Panax japonicus. Next base: position 35,784,771 of record CM035097.1, on the reverse strand, counting down.
TAGCTTGTTATACATACGTATCCTGGTAGAAATATGTTGCAGCTATGATATATTGCCGCCCTTGTACGTGCCTTTTGCCATTTCGCCTTCAGATACACCTGAAGATCTGTTCGAGGCGGCAGTCTTGCGTCTCTTGACCCAGTTCTCAGTTCTTCACTGGTCACACATCTGTACCCATATGTCATGTGCGCACCACCAGGAGCTATGCTCATGCATATACTGATCACCCTGTCCTGGATGGTCAATCTCAACATTGTGCAGGGCTTTCTGTCGTTCCTTGTTCAGATTATCTTTAGTTCGGACGTCGTACTTCTGCCAAAACAGTGTCTGAATAACTAATGTATGTGCATCGTCCCATCTATATCGCTTCTGCAAATAAAACAACAATAATAATATCAAAACTGTTATATTACCATAATCCAACATTAATAAACAATATTATTTGATTAACTATGTATTATCTATCAGAGTAATAAACAAATATACCTGAAATTCAGCCCAAACTGCATTCTTATGGGCGAGAGGTGTGCTCGCCCATGTAATCACTGGCGTAGGCCAGTTCTGTAGGCATAATTGTGAAATGCACTTCACAATTTTACTATCTTGAAAATCACTACAATATACAATAATTTACATTAAAATATATTTATAACAATGGAAATATGAAACCCTTATATATACACGATGTTTAACTTACGTGCTTTCTGGAGGAGGACGAATCTGTATGAGAATGTGATCATCCGGATTAGCCGGGGCATTCGGTACATGATTAGGGCCCCGACCCAACCCGCGCTTTCGTGCTGCTGGTTCAGAAGATATCTATAAATAAAATATTTAGGATGTTAGTATGAATTATAAATGAAAGGTACATAAACATGTCAAGGATATAGAGAACATGTATATATGTAATTGTATGTAATACAATTAAAACTAAACATACATTTTATAAAAAAGGACAATAATGACAATTAATTGTATGAAATAGTTAACTACGACAACTATAAATGAAAGGTACATAAACATGTTAAGGATATAAAGAACATTCCTATATGTAATTCATTGTAAGCTATATTCATTGTAATACAATTAAAACTAAACATACATTTTAATGAAAATCGTTGTCTGAGTCGGAATCATTTTGTACAAGTAACGGAGATTCATAACCATCTTTTTCTTCAGATTTTATGTCAGTGTTAGTCATAAACTCTTCCTCAGTATCAATGTCATCTGTCACAATAACTATCTCGGGATCCATTTCATCAGGTTCATCTCCACCCTCTATATGGATTACATCATTGTTGTCCTCTATATTTATTATAAGAGGTCTATAAAGCATCTCCTCTTGGTAGAAATCCCTGTCTATTACTTAGACACGACTGCGCACGGGAGTATGAATTACAACTTGCCAATCTGTAGGTGGTCTATCTCTTTTCCTAACAGGACTAGGAGTGTAGTATACTTGTACTATTTGAGTTGGTAAAACAAACGGTTCGTTGGAGTAAACCGACCTATGGAGGTCAATATCGATGATTCCATGTCTGTCAACACGTATCCTTTTTTTTTGAATCAAACCAACGACACTTGAACAAGTTAATATGACCCCCGTACGTCCCCTTGCACGACAACTCTACGATTTCCTCCAACTCCCCATAAAAGGCATGACCAAGCTCATTGTAACAATCTCCTTAGACATACACTCCATAGTTCGTTGTTCTTTTACCACGCCCATATGCCTTTGTATGAAATTCATAACTATTTATTTTGTAACCATTGCGGCTGACTTGGTCCCTGTCTAGTCCCATAGCTAGGACTTGTACATTAGCCGGAATCGTTGATCCCTCACTCAAAGCCTACAGAAACTCCATCTTATTAAATAAAATAATAGTTAATATGAAGTGTGTATATATATATATATATATATATGTCGTGCTTAAGAAATTGAACTTACTTTGTCCTTTAGCCAAAGTTCAAATTTTTAATCACGATTGATTTGAATATCTTTATAAGTTATGCCGTGATGCTTCACTTTTAACTCATCATCGTACAATCTTTACCATGTTATAAACATTAACATATTGGAATAAATTTTCAACTTAACAAATAAATTATGAATTTTACATGTGTACCTCACAAATTCGTCAATCTCCTCGCAATTGAGAAGAATGTAAGTATGTGCAGCATGTAATTCTTGCTCAGAGAGGAATATACGCTTCCCTTTTTCATAAGCGCGACTCGATAGACCAAAATACAGAGAGCCGACTATTTAGTTCAACATTTCCCCCATCATCATGTCTCGATATTGGATTGGCCTATGTCAAGACTTCATCCGGAAAATAGTCTGAGACAAACGTAGATATCTCATTGAAATTGTATGCCTCACATATCGACCCCTTGACATAAGCTCTATTCTTCACCTTCCTCTTAAGGTTTCCCATCACCCTCTCGAAAGGGTACATCCATCTATATTAAACTGGACCCCCAACATGAGCTTCATAGGGAAGATGGATTTGCAAATGCTACATGGAGTCAAAAAAACCAGGTGTGAATATTTTTTCCAGTTTACACGTGATCTCTATGATGTTCTTCTCAAGTACAGACATGTCCTTCTCATTTAATGATTTTGAACATAAGTCTTTGAGGAAACGACTAAGATACGTTAAAGCATCCCATATTGGTTTATCAAGCAGATCCCGAAATGTTATATGCATGAGTCTCTCCATTAACACATGACAGTCATGACTCTTCATCCCTTGCAATTTCCCACCTGTAACACACCTTGTAATGTTTGACGCATATCCATCTGGTAGTTTCAGAGACTTAACCCATGTGCACATATCTTCAACTTGCTTTTTGGACAGTGTGTATCTTGCATGCAGTTTGACAATCTTACCCTTAGTAGATTCATAAACTTCTAATCCAAAACGCTTACAAATATCTTTCATGTCCAAACGTGCCTTATAATTATCTTTTGTCTTCCCCGTAACATTCATCACAGTGTTAAACACATTGTCAAACACATTCTTCTTAATATGCATCACATCTAAATTATGACAAATCAAATTTGTAGACTAATAAGGCAATTCCCAAAAGATGCTTCTCTGAACCCAGTTATGAGATTCTCCAAACCCATTGATTATGTTTGTGACATCAATCTTACCAAATGGGATAACCGGAAATCTCATCACACGATCTAGCATCTCCGTTCCCGATAATCGCGGTGCAGGCATATCATTGTCCACTTTCCCACACCTGAAGTGTTCTCTATTTCTTCAAAATGGGTGATCTACTGGCAAGAATCGACGATGACAGTCAAACCAGCAAGGCTTTTGACCTTTTGATAGATTGAAAGACTTTGTATGCTCCATACAATACGGACAAGCCAACTTCCTGTGTGTACTCCATCCAGTTAACATACCATAAGCTGGGAAGTCACTTATAGTCCACATAACCGTTGTCCTAAGGTTGAAATTTGTTTTTGTTGCAACATCCCAAGTCTGTACTCCGTCCTCCCACAATACCTTCAACTCGTCTATAAGAGGTCTTAAGTAAACATCTATGTTTTTTCCAGGACTCTTAGGACCAGGAACCACGAGTGAAAGAAACAAGTGTGGTTGTTTCATACACATCCAAGGAGGTAAGTTGTAAGGAGTAACAATCACATGCCAATATGAGTACGGAAGAACTGAGTGGCCAAACGAATTAAAACCATCGGTGGACAATCCAAGCCTCACATTTCTAGGTTCAATTGCAAACCCAGGATGTGCTAAGTTGAAATCTTTCCAAGCCTGTCCATCTGCGGGATGATTTAGCTCTCCATCTTTAGCTAGAGATTTCGCATGCCAACTCATATGTTCTGCTATTCTTGAAGACATGTACAATCTTTTTAGCCGACGTGTTATTGGAAAATACCTTAGAATCTTAAACGGTATACTTGATTTTTTTGTAGTCAAACCCTCTTTATTAGGCCTAAACCGATCATGACTGCAAAACGTGCACCTTGTCATCTGTTCATTTTCCTTATAAAACAACATGAAATCGTTGGGACATGCATCGGTATTTTGGTATCCAAGACTCAACGTCTTCACCATTTTCTTACAAAAGTAATAGTTACCATGTAATTTATCACCGTCAGGCAACACACTCTTAATGGCTTTCAAGAGGGACTCAAAACACTCATGGCTCATGTTGTGATAAGCCTTGATGTTAAGTAATGTCGCCACTGCAGACAATGTAGTGTGTTTGGTGAAACCATGCCACAATGGCTCGCTACCCTCGTCTAACAACTTAAAGAAGTCTTTGGCATTAGAATTCATAGGTTGCTTTCCGCCTTGTTCCCAATTAAAATTTGGCCCTGCAATATCATGAACAATTTCATTCATACGATGAGTACTACTGCCCGAAATTTGTGTACTTCTATGATGCCACCATCTCTAAATTGAGCTGTAACACTTATTTGGGCACTTGACTTTCGTCGTGCCATTCAACTACAGTCTGAATAGAGGTCCATGATTCCAAGGTACCTATGTTGACATTAATTATTGTATTCCCTTGTTAGAGATTTACAATTCAGCTCAATCCCATTTATGATGCTTATAAATGCATATAGATGTATATGTACATATATTGTGACAACCCGATATTTTCTATATAAATAAAACTAAAATTTTGCGTATAAATTTTTTTTTTATTATTATTATTATAGGGATGAGGATTTGTACAAGATAATATGTATATGTATTTATGTGGTAAATAAAAATATATTTATTACATGAATGTTTACAAATAATTTTATTTTAGAATTATTGATTATTATAAATTATATTCTTATAATAATTAATTTTAAGATAGAAATTTCAGTGTTATAGATATGTATGGTTATGGGTTAAGCAAAAGATCGTTTTTGCCACCTGCATGATGAAGGGTGGGGCAAAATTTTTTGTGGAAAGCAAGTTAGACGAGGGCAGGAACAGGTGTGGTAATATGAGATAGGTTTAAGACATTATTTTTCGAAAATTATTTTTCTGGTAGTATGCAGGCTAGAATGGAGGTGAAATTTCTAGAATTAAAGCAATGGGATATGTAAGTTGCAGAATATGTCAGTGAAATTTAATGAGTTAACTAGATTGGCTCCGCATCAAGTTGATACGGAGGTTAGAAAGGCACGAAGGTTTGAGCTGGGATTCGAACCCTAGCTCTATAACAAGTTAAAAAGGAACAAGGGTAAGGTTGATGGAACTGGGAAGGTAGAAATTAATAGTGGAAATAAAGGAGGAAACAAGCAAAAGGGAATAGGAGTGAAAAGAGGAAGGTGAACAGCTTTGGAAGTGTGCAGGTGAAGCAAGAAGGTGTGAAGAAGAAGCAGGTGGTGCAATGTGAGAACTGTGGAAAGAACCACTCTGGGAAATGTTTAAAAAGAAAGTTCGTTTATTGTAAGTGTGGGCAGAAGAGACATATCATTTCTGACTGTCTCAATCCAAGAATGTATAGTAGGTATTTCAAGTGTGGGTCAATAGAAAATAAGGTGGGTAACTGTTCAAGAAGGAGAATGGAGGTAAGGAATGCGAATACGGGAAAAAGGTAGCAGGACATTGGCGACAACGGGACCGACATCAACAAACGAACCAACAGAATCAACTGCAAGCGTATTTAACACGACCGTGCAAGATATCGTGGCAGCTGGGGAAGCAACTCCAGGTATTACTCGAACCAATTTTATTTTCTTATATATTGATTTCTTATATATAGTAAGTAATTTTTATAAATTATTTTGAAGGAGGAATTTGAGTTCTTTTAGAAATTAAATTTCCGTTTAATCAGAAAGACAAGCTTTATGTGAATAGTTAAAGATCGATTCGATCAATCATGATCGAGATCTACTTGCAATGATTGTGTATGCTATGTATCCTGGTATGTATAGGTTTTAAAGTGGTGATTCCGGGGACGGAATCCTTATAAGGAAGGGTGAATGTGACAACCCGATATTTTCTATATAAATACAACTGAAATTTTGCGTATAAATTTTTTTTTTATTATTATTATTATAGGGCTGAGGATTTGTACAAGATAATATGTATATGTATTTATGTGGTAAATAAAAATATATTTATTACATGAATGTTTACAAATAATTTTATTTTAGAATTATTGATTATTATAAAGTATATTCTTATAATAATTAATTTTAAGATAGAAATATTTTTATTAATTATTTTCCATGAAATTATATGTTTATATTATTTAAATAATATAAGAAATGATTTTGGAATAATTATAATAATTATTTTATTATATGAATTTTAGTACAGATTATTAAGTTAATTATTTTAACTTAATAAGGTTATTTATGTAAGATAAATCAGATATGGAATCCATGCCCTAATTTCGGGTTTTGATTAAGGAATGAGAATAATAATATTATATTGTTATTTTTCAGTCTTATAGATATGTATGGTTATGTGTGTAATTTTAATGTGGAACAGTTTTATTATATTACGACTAAACCCTAATAATATTTTATAAACCCTATTTCTGGTTCTGAAATAAGGAATGATGATAAAAATATAATATTATTTATATTTTGATTTTTCAGTGCTATAGATATGTACTGTATGTATGCGAGATAGTAATGATTGACTAATTGTGGTGCAGTATTTGAAAACCCTAGTTTTCTGTGGAAAACCCTAATTTGAAAATAAATTGTGAGTTTAAGACTATTATATGACGATGTTATATGATACATGGTTTGTGTTATTTAATATTTTGCTAATTATAAAAAACCCTAACTTTAAATGTAAACCCTAATTATATTTGATTTTCTAATAATTAGAAACCCTAATCCGAAAACCTAAACCGAAGGTTTGATCAGTCAGAAATAGTGTTATTATGATTAATATCAAGTATGATAGACTTTAATTACTAGTTAAGGTGAATCTAATTAGTAAATTAAAACCCTAAAATCTAGAACCCTAAATTAATTTCTTGAAACCCTAATTGATTTGAAACCTTAATGCGAAAGTCATTCACGACTTTAAGAATTGGTTAAGTCGTTATGTAATCACGATAATGTGATTTATAATCGGTGATATATGTATTAACCCTAATTAGGGAGAATCGCAATTATTGAAAATCCTTATTAATTTTCTGTATTATAAACCCTAATTTCAAAAGTTAGAAACCCTAATTGCTTTATTAGCAAAAGTTAATGGTGATTAAGGGTAATAAACCCTAATGTTCATGTATAAGATAATTAATAAAGTTATTATTTTCAAAATTTTAGAAACTAAAAGTTATTTAATTTTATTTATTTAATTTTTATGTAAACCCTAAATTGGGAATCCTAGATTTGGTTTGTTTATAAAACCTAAATTTGATCAAAACCTAAATCTAAACCAAAACCTAAACCCTAAGGGTTTCATCAATTGAAAATTTTAGAATTTAATTTGGAAGCAAAATGGCCAAAAAGCCCCTTTGTCAAATTTTTTTTAGTTTGCTTGCAAATCCTTCTATATCTTGAGTTGTTTAACAACTCCAACCACCACCTTGACTCTAAGATGACAACACACAGCCTCTAAATCAGCCTAAGTCCAGCTATACATGCATCTAACATCACTATATAAAGATTGGAGAGAGAAAAGTTTACTTTTGCTAGCCATTTTTGTTCATGACAGTCCAACCTTTTCTCTCAAGCCCTTTATCAAGCCCCACGGTCACAAACAACAAATCAGAAGAATCAAAAATCAGAAATCAAGAAATCAAAGCATAAAGGTATAAAAACCCTAATTTTAGAAATCCTTCGATTTGTTGTTAAATGTTGTAATTGATTGTTTAAAGATGTGTTATAAGGTGTCAATTGAAGTTCTGGGTTGTTAAATCCATGACCCATAACATCAAAGTTCATGATTTTGAGTTTTTGATAAATCTGGAAATAGGAAATTTTGTGTTTTACAGCCAAATGTCAGATCTTATAACTCCGTGTATATTAAGTGTTTTTGATGTTTGAAACTTGTAACATGTAGTCTTTAATGTGCTCTTTAAGATGCAAAAAGAATCAAGGTTAGATCATTGGTAGATCGGATGATATAAACGGTCAAAACCCGTTGACCGAAACTGTCCAATTACCGAACCCAGAAATTTTTTTTAGCAGTGTCCGTGTCCAACTTTGACTGGCCAGATCTTGCTTATGTTTTGATGTTTTTGTGTTATGATACTTTGTAATGGTATACCTATATGTTATCTACAAATTGGAGTTGATAGATCATATAAACGTTATACGAACATCAAGTTATAAGGACTCAAAGTAGGTACCTCAAATCTGTTAAACTCTGACAAGCCGAAGAAAAGCGTTGTCAGATTTTTGGAGAGCTTAAATCTCTCTGATCTGATGTTGTTTAGCCAAGAATCTTGTTATGTACTTGTAGTATTACGTGAGTACTACAACATGAAATCAATTTCAAGCCCAAAAACGCATTATCCTAAGAGATATAACCGGTCAAACCACCCCCCTAGCACACTGTCAAGATTTTCTGGAAATCCTCAAGAACACCTATAGCGACAGAAAGTGTCGCTATAGCCCTTTAGCGACGGTTTTGATTATAATTTCCGGAAATTAATAAAAAAAATTGATAAAAATGGTTCTTAATTATTAAAAATACATAATAAATTCTTAAAAATTATTTTAATGTCCGAAAATTATATTTTAATTATTTTGGGTATATTTCAAAAATATTTAATATTTTTGGAATGTAAATGGTATTTATTTATTTAATTACAATATTAGATAAATTACTTAAAAATAATTTTAATTCATGAAAAATTATGTTATTGTGTTAGAAAATAATTTTGAGTTATTTTTGATAAATTTTAATATTTTGTGATAATTTTCATTAATAAATTAATATTAATGATAGTTAAGTTATTTATTAAATAAATAAATTAAAAATGATTTTATTATATTAAAAATCATTTTAATAATAATAAGGTATTTAAGAATATTTTAAGTTATAAAATATAACTTTTAATATTTAATGGTTAATTTCATTAGTTAATGATATATTTATGATATTAAATTTATTTAATAATTATATTAAATAAATAGTTTAAAAATGATTTTATTTATTTAAAATTCATTTAAAAAGGATATAAATGAATTAAAAATATTTTAAGTTATAATTAATGACTTTTAATATTTAGATAATAGTTCATTAATATTGAAATATTAATGGTGATTATTTAATGATGATTTTCAATGTTTTAAAAATCATTTAAGGGTAATATAAATATTTTAAAAATATTTTAAGTTATTATTAATAACTTTAATATTTTAGCAATGGTTTCATTAATAGTTTAATATTAATTAAATATTAATGATAATAGAATTGTTTGATATTTAAATCATTTAAAAATGATTCTGATATTTCAAAAATTATGGTAAATGGTAATAATTATTTTATAATTATTATAAGGTCATGAAAAATGATATGACTATTATTTAATTAGTCTAAATGGATATTAGTCAACTGTTTAGAGTCTTAGACTCGATAATTACCCGATAAAGATGTCGATAGACCGACATATTTCAGAAATTGATCTGGGCTTAGATAATGTGATTAGTTAACTGTTTAATTGTGATTCAATGGTTATTAAGGTTGTGTGACAATGTGATTAGGAATGTGTTGATGTTTGTTTGTGATGCCATGATTGTAGAACATGTGTGATAAGATGATTAGGTTATGTGCTGACTGCGAAATGCAGTACTATGTGTTATATTATATTGTTCTAATCGAACGAATGATTTGATTAATGATAGGTTGTGATAGAAAATGGTAGAACTAAGTTGAGAATTGTAAGCAGCGCATCAGGCAAGTATCCTAACTTTGCATTTTCTTTATGCAATGGACAGAAGTGAGAAGTTCAGAATTATTATTATTAATGTACAGATTGTTAAACCTATATTATATACACCCTTTGATTATCAACATGTTAGTATAAGGTAATTCGGATATATATTCTGTTCGTTAATTTCTAGAAATGGTTATACAAGTGTCCCCACTTGGATAATCATTATATTTAATCACATGTTGATACACCTTTGTTATACATATATGTTAAATTATAGATTATTATTGGATAAAATAAAACCTTTTGTCTGGAACCCTGACACATATGAATATCCCGTTCACGGGAAAAATTTTATGCGCCCAAGGCGGACCAAGTAAATGATAACATCGTTCTTGTAATGTAGTATTGATCAATACAGGGCACAACAGGCTGATCACCCCCGTGTCCGTAAGTTATGATGGTTTGCAGATGAAGTTCTGCTAAACCTTTTCAAAAATAAAAATAATGTTCATAGAATGTCACTTAAACCCTAGTTATAGCCAGTACGTAGTTTCGAAAATTTGAAAGAGGGTTGTTATGTTATTAATATCAGTTCAGAATACTTCACAACTATTGACTTATTCTAGATGGATATTATAAAGAAAAAATTTAAATTCTTTCAGCCTATATATATATATATAATACTTGCTGGGCACTCAAATGCTCATCCTTGCTTAATTTAAATGTTTTCAGATAAGCGTGAACAATCAGAAGGATCGGTCAAGAACAAGTGAAAAGGAAAGCAAACAGATTAGGTTTACGGTATCATATAGTAAAGGTTGCGTACTTGGGATTAAACTCTGATGAAGGTAAGATAAGTTTATAATTTATATTAGTGTTATTATTATTAGTAATATTTTCGCTCATAGAAATGGTATCGTGAAGTACCGAGTTCGGGTTTCAAGTATCCGGGTTCGGGGACTTTACATATATAACATGTGTGTGCATAATATATGATTATTCGGGAATTGAACAAGGATACATGCCAAAACAAATTTATACCGCTTGAGATCGACTACTCAAAGGCATGGTATATTATTATGGATCTTAAAGTAGAGTATGGTCTTATGTCATACTACATATTTTAACTGACACCAACCTAAAGCCAATAGATTCCTAGGGGTAGAATATTAATCATTACATCATGTATGGTCTGCATATGCTGCGTATATCAAGATTGCAGAAGAAGGCATACTATTAGTCCATTAATGTGGGACTATTAGTCATATAAAGTCATTTGATATCCAAAACAGTCCAAAACATTATATACTATATACTTTATCATAACAGTCCCCAAGCCTTCAATATAACTGACAAGTGTTGTAACATTCCAGATTTTTAATTGTTATATTAAATATTTATTAAATTATATATAAATATTTAATGGATGTGTTTATCGTTGAATAAATATTTGTTTAATTAATTTGATTTTGTTTGGTTAATTATTTGTTAAATAAATAATTAATGAGTTAAGAAAATTATTATTATATTTATATTTCAATTTGATGGTTAAGTATTTGTAGTGAGTTATGTGACCAAATGATTTATTTAATTAATTGTTATTTAAATTAAATAAAGTATGAAAGCTTGATTAAATATAGTGTGACAAATAACTATATTATAAGGAGTATTTAAAATAAATTAAAGTAATTTAATATAGTTTTACCCAAACAATGCTTAAGGATATAAACTCTTTAATTTTAAATGATTTGCCAAACAAAGCCCTATGGCTTTTGGATTTTTGTTTTAATTTTAAATAAAATATAATATATTTATAATATATAAGTTAGTTTAGTAACTGATATGTTATTAAGTTTGGCGTATTAAGGATTAGCAGTTTTATTTTTTACGCATTATAGCTATCAGTTGTTTTCTTTTTACTCATTCTAGGTACTGAGAAAAGAGAGAAGAACATTCAGAGAGAATTGAGAGGGAGTTGAGAGGAAACCTAAGGATTTCAAAGCAATTCCAGTGGTGTTAGTAGAGATTATCAAGCTAATTGAAGGTATTGTTCATAGCTTTAAAATTATATATATATATATATATACACACACACACATATGAGTTTTACGACATGAAGTTTCATACTATGTGAATTTCATAGGTGTAGAATTGTTGCTATATAATCAAATTATGATGATTACATGTGTTTATGATGATTAGAGATTATGTTTAAACAAGAATTGCATGCTAATTTTGGTTAATATTAGGAAAAATTAACGATAATGTAAGTTTTATGAATATTTGTCATATGGCTTGTATATGTATCAATTTTTTATGGTCAATTCGTATGCTAAACTGAAAATTGAAGCTTGTTTATGCTAGTTCATTAAGAAATGAATATAACGCAATTTGAACGAAGCAATTTGGCCAAGTATAAGGAGTACATTGATGATTTTGGTGAAGAAACTCAAAAATGGAGTTTTAATATAGAAATATGAATTTGAGAAATTAAAATAGTTAGAAGTGTTGTTTAATTGTTCTATTTGATGGAAAATGTTAGCAATCATGTTTATAATATTGTTATATTTATCTTACATGTTAATTTCACTATTTAGTGGGTGAAATTCGTGTCAGTTGGGCTAAAAATAGCAACTGTTCATGCTGAGTCTGCCTCTGTCTGTGCACCAGCGCAGCTGCGTTGGTGCCAAGGCTAAAAACTATGCAGCTGCGCAGGCGCAGCTGCGCTGTGTGTGGCGCAGCTGTGCCACACACTGATATGAAGCAGAGCAGTCTGTTGCTGCTGTAGTTTCGGGATAACGACATACGTTGGTCTAGTGATGTGTTAGTATAATAAACATGTACTAATATAGCTAAAACATAATCGTGCTATGTGGTTAGTAGATTTAAAGTTTGAATGATTAATAAGTGATGAACGTGGTATATTAAGACTTAGTGAGCATGATGAATAGTAAACATGTGTTGTGAAGGTTAACACTTGTAATTTTTGATATTTGCATGGTATCTTAAGACTTGTGCTAAAATAGTAAGTCTAACTAGAAATGCGTGTTGTGTTGGAAGGAGAATGTTAGTATATCTATTAGATGATGGTTCTAAACCTATATGTAGGTGAATGTGAGTTAATATTATAGCTTACACTCGAGGAAAGTTTCTAAACCTATCTTTGTATATTGAGCAAGTTCTCTAATTCTACTTGTATAATTGAGTAAGTTCTCTAACCCTACACTTTCGTTGAGCTAGTTTGTTTATTGTTAGGCAAGTTTACTTGTCTTATTTCAACTGTAATTTTGCAAGCTTTTGTATCTAGTTGTTCATAATGATACAAGTTTTCTAAACATTATTTTGATGTTAAACAAGTTATCCTTGTCTTTAACTTGTCAAATAACGTGCAAGTTTATATACTCTAATATATTGTTGTTGAATAGTTGTTATTGTTCAAATTGTTATTCGTTGTGCATGCTTAGTATTTAATTCAAAATAACCTTGGCTTAATATCATTCAAGCAAGGTAATGATAGTTATTCCACATTTATGCTATTAGATTATTCCTAAAGCGTATCTTTTATACACATTGATTTATTCGTAGCATAGTGTGATTTCATTTTTATTCAACTAATCCTTAATTGATGTTCGTTGAACTCCAAATTACCTTGAAATGTATCCAAACCAAACTTACTTTTGTCTGGACTTGTAATCTAAATACTGAGATGAACAACCTTATTTTTTGGGGTTGACGCTTAGCGTTGAAATGTTTGTGCACAATACATTGTACGAAGGGTTGATCCACCTAAGTACGTGGAGTCCTTATAGTCATATGACTGTTAAAGTTAAAGTTGAAAAATTACTTATAACTATGGACATGGTTCGTGGTCATTAGACCCTCAGTAGTATATTTCAGATTATTAATAGAACATATCATTCAATTCTATTGAGCCTATTATTTGGCAAAAGTTGTAAAGTTTATTCATTCTTATTTCTAGTGAGCTTTGTTTGCTCACTTTTGCTTATATAACTATTACAGCTAAGGATGAGAAGGTAGATGTACCTAACACCAGTAAGGGAAAAGGGAAGATGAAAAAGTATTGAAGACTTGTAATATGTTGATAGTTATTTATCAGACTATAATTTGATTGATGTAATGAAGTATTTATTTAATTTCCGCATTTGAATGATTATAATTAAAGGTTAGATAACCTAGGAGATAATGTTTTATTAATGTAATCATGTATGGGCAGGTTTTGTTATTCAATTTTATTATGATTGGGTAGTTAGATATGAATGTTTTGATTAAGTGAACACCAAATCTTGAGATAATGAAGTACCGGGATTTGGGGGTGTTACAAGTTGGTATCAAAGCTTTAGGTTATGAACCTTAGGCGGGGAAAAGCCTTAGGAAGTAACCTTTGAAAAGATAGTGGTGATTAACTCTTATCGAGTTTTAAGGAAGAAGTAATAAAACACTTATGTGCTTATGTGTTTATAACTTATGTGCTCGTGAGTGTCGAGTAGTAATGAGTAATAATTAAAACTTAAAATTTTGTTGTCAGGATGACTAATGTCTGAGAATCTAGTCAGGCTAGGGAGGAGGGACCTGAGATGCCTATAGAGGAGGAGCCTCGTGACATTCATGTTGTTTGGGAACAACTACTGCCACGGGAGTCAGCCCTGTTGGTCACAATAGTTGAAGATGAGGATGATGACGTCGAGACGGATGAGGAGGATCCCGTTGAGTTGCCATAGGAGGATGAGGATGACGAGGATGATGAGGAAGAGACTCCACTAACCACGATAGTTGCTCGTATGTACGATGAAGTCTACGACTGTAACGTGGAACTTCAGGATAAATTCGAGGAGTTGCAAGAGATAGTAGTTAAACAACAGACTGTAATGACACATAATGACAGCGAGATCCAGGATCGTGAGGAACGACTGACTAATGTTATGGAGAAGCTAGTACACATTGAAGGAGAGAAAGAACAAATGATCGAGGAGGTCGCAGAACTGAAGAATAAGTTAAGGGAAGAAGATACAAATAGAACAAGAGCGGAGGACACATATAAGGAAGTGTTTCAACGAGCCAGGATAGCAGTGAAAGACGCACAAGCAAAGAGAATGAAGATGGAAGAGATGAATAGGGTATTCAACACCGTGGTTAATCGAGCTCAGGATTGGGTCATGGGATATCCTATTCTATTCGAGCCGCTGCCATCATACGTATTAGATCGCAGAACAATGTTCCGGATCATAGAGGAAGAACATAATAAGGCTAAGCAGTATCTTAGTAGAACATCGTAGTTGTTATACGATTAATAAATGTTGAATAGATTATAAATCTCAAGTGTTATGTAACCTATGGGATATGATGATGATGTTGTCCTAAAACTTTTGTAGTTCTGGAAGGTTAATGTAAATAGCAGAGATGTTATCCTTTTTAAAGAGATAATGAATAAATAAAAGTTATTATTTCATTCAAAGTGTTACGTGTTATGTGGTTATTTATTTTGTGGAGGCAAGTTAAGTAGAAATTACTTAAAAGAGTTGAATAATAATCTAATGAGTGTATTTTTAAACAGAAAATGCCTCCCAGACGTCAACCACCACGACAGAGAACCACTGAAGGAACCAATAACGACAATGTTGATGCTAACCCCATTCAACAACTAGTGATGCTACTGACAGGAGCATTGCAGAATCAACCACAGAACCAAGGAACAACGTTTAAGGATTTCAAGGCGTTTGGACCGCCTGAATTCCGTGGGTCCATGAATCCTGTCGAAGCATAAACTTGGATTATGGAGATAGAAAAGGTGTTCGATGTCACTAGGGTAGGGGATGATCAAACGACTTCTTTTGTAACATTCATGTTGAAAATAGAAGCTAGTTATTGGTGGCAGGCCAATAAAACTCGTGAAGGGCCAGGGGTGATGACTTGGGATATGTTTAAGGAAATATTTTTTGAGACCTATTTCCCAGAGAGTTCAAAGAGTCAGCTAGAAGTGCAGTTTTTGGAACTAAAGCAGCGAACAATGATGGTATCTGAGTATGCCGCTAAATTCAACGAGTTGGCAAGGTTTGCGCCATATCAAGTCAGCACGGACGAACGCAAGGCGAAGAGGTTTGACCAAGGACTGAAGCCCTGGTTGTACAATAGGGTTTCCCTATTCCAGTTAAAGACTTTCGTAGCAGTGATAGAGAAAGAAATACTCGCTGAAGGTGGAGGTGAGGCAGTGACAATGTTCAATCAGGAACAGAAGAAGAAGAAGAATGTGGTGGAGAATAAAAACGGAGGTGGTAGTGGTGGAAAACAACAACAACAATATGAAGAGGAAGTGGAATGGAAGCGTGGGTACTGGAAACTAGCAGGGTAACCAGCAAAACAAGAAGTTTGAATCATGTGTTACATCAGGGAAGTTTCTTAAGGGTGCGTGCTTGATGGGGAAACGAGTATGCTTCAATTGTGGCCAGGGGGGTTACATCGCCCGAAATTGCACTCAACCTAAGAAGAATGTATGCTTCACGTGCTGATCCAAAAATCACTTTGCTCGTGAATGCCCTAAAAAAAGGATGGAGAGACAACCAAGAGCAATGGAGGTAACAGTGGAGGTACATGGGCCATTGCTGGAACTACAGCATCAAACAAACCCACAGACAGAACCTTCAACATGACTATACAAGATGTTGTGCAATCAAAAGATGTGGTGTCAGGTATTATCCCAATCAATGATATAAATGCTTATGTATTATTTGATTCGGGTGCTACTTGCTCGTTTATATCTGATGAATTTGCTAAGAGAATAGGATTGCCTAGTGAAGAACTGAATTTCCCTTTGAACATAGAAATTGTGAATAAGGAAGTAATACATGTTAGATTCGTATACAAGAACTGTAGGGTGAACATTAAGAAGAATATCTTGATGGTAGATTTGATTCCGATTAGACTTGGAGAGTTTGACGTTATTTTGGGAATGGATTGGCTATTCAAATATGGAGCGGTAATTGATTGCCAAAAGAAGTGTGTAAACCTTATAACCCCGTCAAATGTAGTATTCTATGGTAGTAAGTCACCTAGACAAATGAAATGTCTGATGATTATACAGGCCAAGAAATTGTTAAGTCAAGGCTGTGTGTGCTATTTAGCTTACATAGTCGATACTTAGAAGAAGAATATGAAACTAGAAGAGTTACTAGTGGTGAGGGAATTTGAGGACGTGTTTCCAGAGGATTTTCCAGGACTTCCGCCTAATAGAGAAATTGAGTTCGTGATCGACTTAGCGCCGGGAACAACACCAATATCGAAGGCCCCGTACAAAATGGCTTTGGTAGAAATGAAAGAACTTATGGTACAATTGCAAAAATTGCTAGATAATAAGTATATTCAACCGAGCGTATCACCGTGGGGAGCGCCTGTGTTATTAGTGAAGAAGAAGGATGGGTCGATGCGTCTTTGCATTGATTATAGAGAATTAAACTAAGTCACTATTAAAAATAAATACCCGTTGCCAAGAATAGATGACTTGTTTGATCAGTTGAAGGGTGCTAAATACTTCTCGAAAATAGATTTGAGAAGTGGGTATCACCAATTAAAAGTGAGGAAGGAGGATATATCTAGAACGACATTCAGAACTCGGTATGGACATTACTAGTTTGTGGTGATGTCTTTTGGTTTGACCAATGCCCCTGCTGCATTCATGGATTTGATGAACATGGTGTTTAAACCATTCTTAGACAAGTTTGTAGTGGTATTCATTGACGAAATTCTAGTGTATTCCAAAACTCAAGAAGAACACGTGAAACACTTATGTTTGATGTTGGAAACACTAAAAAAGGAAAAATTGTACGTAAAATTTTCTAAGTGCGAATTTAGTGGATCCATCAAAAGTGGAAGCTATAATCAATTGGGAACAACCAAGAACACCGTCAGAAGTGAGGAGTTTCTTGGGACTGGCCGATTATTATAGAAGATTTATTCAAGATTTTTCTAAGATAGCCACTCCGCTAACAAAATTGACAAGGAAAGCGGTAAAATTTGTTTGGACGGAGAAGTGTGAAGAGTGTTTTCAAGATTTGAAGAAGAAATTAAGTGTGGCACATGTGTTGTCGTTACCAGATAGTACATGAAACTTTGTGGTGTTTAGTGATGTCTCACATAAAGGGTTAGGTTGTGTTCTTAAACAGAACGACAAAGTTATTGCATATGCATTAAGACAACTAAAGGATTATGAAAAAGGTTATCCGACACATGATTTGGAATTTGTTGCAGTAGTATTTGCTCTGAAGATATGGAGACACTATCTCTATGGAGAAAAATGTGAGATCTACACAGACCATAAAAGTTTGAAGCATATTTTCACACAAAAGGACCTTAACATGCGTCAAAGAAGATGGATGGAATTGATAAAAGATTACGATTGTGAGATCTTTTATCACCCGGGCAAAGGGAATGTGGGTGCAGATGCATTAAGCAGAAAAGGTCGGTAAAAATTGATGTTGTTAACCAACCAGGAAGAGCTTATTTCAGAGATGGCAAGGCTAGAGTTGGAAATTAAATTTCCAAAAGAAACCGACGAAAAATTATACCAGATAGAAGCTAGTCTAACTTTGGTGGACAAAGTGAAAAACGCTCAACTATAAGATAAAGAATGTGAAACGATCAAAGAGAAAGTGGTTGAGGGTAGTGATTTAAAATACAAGATCGATACCGAAGGAATACTACGATTCGAGGAAAGAATTTAGGTTCCAGCAGTACCAGAGCTTAAAGACAAAATCTTGACCGAAGCACACAACACAAGATATTCGATTCATCCAGGAAGTACGAAGATGTATCAAGATTTGCGGCGATATTTTTGGTGGTCGAACATGAAAAGAGATGATGCAGAATGTGTCGCGAAATGCTTGACATGTCAAAGAGTTAATGTGAGAGCCCCAAATCTGGGTCCCAAATCACCACGGATCTGGTACAACCATTCTATTACTATTACAGAAGATATAAACATAAATTGTTTATACAATAAACTTTACACACTATTTCCCAAAATCGAGTAACCTTAACTTATACACAATTCATAAACTATCTAACACCTAACATTATTATCAAACTATACTATTACAAATTAGCTGCACATTTTATCCCAAGCTGAACTTGGTATTAACCTTTTCCTGTATTCGAACGCATTCGCCTTATCTGCAATGTTTATCATGATATAGCAAGAGTGAGCATGAAAGTTTCCCAACAAGTTTAAATTTATATAAGGATATATCATGATTGAAAAAGTCTGAATAATAAGCTGGCTATAATTCATCAATATAGTTATGAATTAGCACGAACAAACTTTTGACTAAACAAGTATTAACATGAAAAATTATATCTGGACCAACTGGTAATGAAGGTGATCAGCCTTTCATACCTGACTTATACATGCAATATGTATAGAGTACAATTCTACATGGCAATCAGCAATGATTGACCATAAGCATATTTGAATGAAACAACTCTTAGTAGAGTTAAGAAAAAACTTGTCTGAACCGTTGATTACCGCTATGCAATTTAATAGGCTTTGTCTGAAGACCTATTATTAATAATATGTATTTCTAAGTTAGAATAATATCAGCACAGTATTTAAAAATAACCTAAACACATAACACATAACCATATCAGTCTATACAACACATAACACCTAGCCTCAAGTCAAACTATTGTAGTCCGAGTTGAGTTCGGTATAATTCTAACATCTCGACAGTCTAGTCAGAATTTTCTCAAGTCTAAGTTTAATTAAACTCTGCCTGAACACTTAACAATTATCTTAGATAATTTATCATAAGTCAAAACATTAATCATAGGCTTTTAATAATTTTTAGATAATTATTAACATTTATTATGATTTTTCAATCACTAATATCGTATTTATATAAATACCACATAATTCCTTTATCATTAATATTTATTTAATACCAACTATTAATGAAAATCATAACATAATATTATAATATATTCATAATATCATACAGTATTTTTAATACTTTAAAATCTTATTTAACAGCTAAATTCATTATTCGATAATTGATATTAATATTAAAATATTAATATTTTCATGACAAAATATCGAAAGTTATATTTAAAATATTTTTCTAACCCTTAAATCATTTTATATGATTTTCAAAGCATTATTTCTAATTTTCCATAATTTATTTAATATATTTATTAAATAAATAAATAAATTAATCACCACTAATATTAATTTATTCATGAATCTCATTACAAAATATCAAGTCATTAAAAATTACATAAAATATTTTTTTATACCATAATATAATTTTATAGGCAATTGTAGTTTTTATTTCCCTTAAATATGTAATTTTATTACATAATATAATTTTATTACTTTATTTATGCCTGAAAAGAAATTGATTGGTGTAAAATATCATTTATAGCCAAATCCCTTCCCGTAGAACTTTATTAGATTTATTAATAATTATTTTTTTTGTCGAAACGTGATTTGGAACGTCGAACGTCAAAATTGATCGACGAGTCGACGCTCGGCGTTCGTTCGTTTTTAAGTTCTGACATGCTCCTTTGCAGATTTTTAATTCTCAAATCGTGAAACATATAAGAGTGAAATTTTAGGCATGTTATAGACCTCATGTCATAGTATTTTAAACAAATTTCTAACCGCAAAAAAGAACAACAGAAAACATCCGGAACAAGGTTCAAAAATGGCTTCAGCAGCCAGCTGCAGAGCAGGCGCCGATGCTGCTGGGCGCTACCTGCAGCTGCTGTCCAATAACTGATGTTGCGGTACTTAGCGAGTAGCGCACTTTGTGATTTTCTCACGCCTTGCTCGTTTATTAGAAAATTCCCAACTTTGGACATGTTATACATGGTATACCAAAGTATTTTTAAAAAGTATAAACCAGTCATTTAGGACCTCTTAGGAAGCCTAAAACAGACCCCAAAAATGTCCACTCGCAACAGTTTTTATCTATTTTCCAGATTTACCCTCTTTCGTTAAAACAGTCATAACGTTTTGGTTTTAAAACATTTTTAAGCGACTCTTTAGCCCACACGAAGCTAACTTCCGGGACTATAACTCTTTCCTACTAATGTTTTTCCAGATTTCGAACATATCAGCCCAGAAATTCCGTTCAAGTCGACTGCTCCGCACTTGTTGGACTGTTTTGACACTACTACTTTGAAATGTCATAACTCTCTCCTCCGATATCGGATTTAGTCCATTTAGGAGTCTATGGAAAGCTTATTGAGTGTACTATAACATACCAAAAGCCCATAATTTTCTGAACATCCTAGATAATCCCAAAGTTTTCTTTTTAGGTCAGCAGTTTACTAGTTTTCACACTTTAGAAAATTAGTTTTCTTTCATTTCCTTGTTTAAGCTTTTCACTACGAAAAATGGTTAGATCTACTCATAACACACACTAGAACTTGCAGATCTATGGTTTTAGAGTTCAAGAAGATCTTTATTTTGACAAAAACCATCACAATAAATCATATTAACTAACTAGAGTTTTGAAATATGAGAACTTGTAAACCTTTTGTTTTGATGACTTTTCTTCCTCTCCTTCCAAGAGTGATTATGAAGCTTGGAGGCATGGAAACTTTTCTTCCTTCTTCCCTCAAGGGGCTCCCGAACCAACACTATCCTCTCTCTTTCTATTTTTTTTCTTAGCTTTTAGGAATGAAGTAAAAGTTTTAATGTGGAATGAATATGGAGGTATTTATAGAACTATAATATGTATACTTACAATATATACATATATACAATATCTTCCCACAATCTCCTATCTTCTCTCTCTTGTTTTGTTTTTTTTTCTAGATTTTCTTTCTCTCTCTCTCTCTCTCTAATCTTTCATATCTACCAAATATTTTCTCTTTCTCTTTCCTATCCTAGAAGATATGCATGGTGTCAAAGAAATTTAATTAGCATGTGATACTACTCCCTCCTTGACCGAGTACACTCCTCCTTTGCCAAATCTTGGTTTTTAGTATTTGATAATTTACTTGTTATATTTGACTTAATAATTAAATAATTAATTCAACTATTCTTTTAATACTTTTGTTAAGTAATTTAATTACTCAACCTTAGTAACTTAATTACTTAATCAAATAAGTTAATACATAAATCTCCTTAAACTATTTTACCCTCATGAAATCATATAATTTAAATATCCCATCTTTAATATATAATTTATATGAAACATAACATAACTTACTTAAATTATATATTTATTTTATAATTACAAAAATAAATATGTTACACATAATTCCTTATGCAAATACAATTATTTACATACCCAATATATTATAATATAATAACCTTACAATTATCTTCATCCTGGATGAGAAGATGAATTTAGAACTACAATTATGATTATGAGTTATTCATATGATTGTGGACCAGAATTGTTGATTGATGTTACAGGGATAAAACATTGTTGGTGGATTTTTATCATGGAGAAGATAATAGACTTTATAGTCTATTTGACTCTTCTAATGGATTGCTCATTCCGCTGCAACTATGGTTGAAATTTTTTATCATCTACCATATGTTCTAAATCTCTGATTTATTATTGATGAAGGCTATTGATAATTTAATTATCTTTAGTCATGATATTCTTTACTGAGCTAGTTGTGCTCACCCTTTTGCTTCACAATTCCTTTCAGGTAATAAGAGTGTAGCTAGGTCGAGCGGGGGTAACAGGGGAATAGAACGGTGGTCATCATTTAGTAGTTATATTTGGTGAATCAAATAGGGTGAGGCAAACCCAATGTTGGAAGGGTGTTTTGCCACAATCATACAAGATGTCTAATGACATACAACGTCGTGTCATCATAAGACAGGATTGTGCTCATCCACTTGCTGAGTATATCTACGAGCACTACCTATATAATCTTAGTATTTGGTTAAAGTATAACTCTCGATTAGAGACAGTGGAGATAATGATATATCAAGAGAAGACTCGCCATTGGAAAGAATATGATAGTAATCTTCTCATTTTTCTTTGGGGTCTATTGGGTCAACCATGGATAATTCTGTGGCCATATGATATCTATCATAACCTGGAATCATTGCCTCCCATGTACGAAGGTTTCCTTGAGCACTTCCCAAAGATTCTAATTTCTAAAACAGTTTTTAACTATACCTTTATGTAGGTATCACTATGAGGTGCTCTCTACTGATGGGACATTTGTCACATTACGGTTGGGACATGAGTCACAGTTGGTATATATTTGTATCCAAACTCACAGCATATGTGTTGTTGTATTTTGTACGACAATTGTTGTAATAAAGTTGTAGTTATTTTCTGTACCATATATTTGGCGACTCAGAATAGGTTGGGTGAAATGGACCAATTTTGGGGTTGTCACATTATATGCTTAACCCGCCTCTGTTTTGCTTCATTATGCAAATTGATCCCAACAATTTTATTTTTCCCAAGTAACACACACACACACAGATATATATATATATATATATATATATATATATATATATATATATATATATATATATATATATTCACTAACTCCCAATTACCAATGACACCAAATATGCACACGTCACATATAGAAAATAATTAATCGTTTTATTTTCTCAAATTATAAATTGTTTATATAAATTTATTTACTTATAGCAAATAAAATTTAATATATTTACCATATTACGTTTACATACACGTCCTTCATAAATCATAAAATAATTTATATACTCATAAATTATTAAAATCCTTCACAGAATTTTGAAATCCTTAAAATTTCATTACAGAACTGCCAATTTCATACCCTTATTTTCTGTCTAGGTTCTAACAGTGAACCTTAAATCAATCAATTATGATTTTAAAAATTTTCTAAATTCTCGGGTTGTCACAGTCAAGGCCGAGCATCAAATACCATTACTTCAACCGTTAGAAATACCGGAATAGAAGTGGAAACACATCACAATAAATTTTGTGGTGGGCCTTCCAACTACTCAAAGAGAATGCGGTGCGATTTGGGTGATAGTGGACAGACTGACAAAATCAACGCACTTTTTACCAATAAAGATTATGTTCAATCTTGATCAGTTGGCAAGGTTGTACGTTAAAGAGATAATTTCGAGACATAGAGTGCCATTGTCAATTGTGTCAGATAGAGATCCACGATTTACGTCAAATTTCTGGAAGAAACTACTACAATGTTTGGGAACACAATTACGAATGAGTACATCATACCATCTGTGACGCCCCCAAAATAAGTATACATCACCCATCTTGAGTCGCCAAATACATGATACAAAAATCAAATACAACTTTATTATACAACAGTCGTGTTAAATACAACAAAACATAATCTAAGAATTTTAATAAGAATATTGTCATCTAGACAATATCCACACTCAATGGAGTCCTCATTATATTTATTGTAACACTATTTAACAGGATAGTGAGGACTACTAATGCTATCATCTGGACCGTCACTCTGTTCCCCGACTAGTTCTGGCTACGTTCTCATTTCCTGAAGAGAATAGTGAAAGAAAGGGTGAGCTCAACTAGCCCAGTAAGAAATATTATGACTAAGATAATGCAGAATAAATTATCATTAGCCTTCAACAGTGTTAAACTGATAAAATATAATAAACATCAAATTTAACTGCAGCGGAACGAGCAATCCATTAGAAGAGTCAAGTAGAGAATAAAATCTACTATCTTCTATGATTTAAAAGGTTTTTCATCACTTTTATTGCTGAGACTTAGCTTAATAAATAAACCACATCATCCCTGCACTACGGCCAAGGATATTCATTAGTATCACGACCACAAATTATCCATGCACTACGGGCCAAGGATATTCGTGTATTCATCAATGGTCATGATTATGCCAACAACTATCCATCAATGCACTACGGCCAATGAGGACTTTTACCACATCATTTGTAACAATACGATCAAGTTTATACCGAATAATCCCTAGTCATAATCATACCAAGTCCATCTATGCACTACATGCCACAGATGACTTTCAACATAGTATAAACATGAGGATGATGACAATGATATAAGAATTCAATAAAACAAGTTCAAGGATAAATTTGTAAATATTTATAATTTAATTTACCCAAAAATTAATAACGTCCAAATTGTCAATATGATACTGCTTTGTGGAGTAAAATTCAAGAATGCTCAGAAGAATATTTCCAGGAAAAGATACTGGATGAAGCGCAAATATCAAGGATATTCCACTAATTTCACGGAGTATAGAAGCCAAAACTTTAATCAACTAAGTATAATAGAATATATAAAACTGCAAATGGATTTTTGTTGCCATGCGGTAATCCACGTAGACAGATTATTCCAACAGAATAATAAAAAATGGTACCAGGTCATGCGTAATTCGCATAGAGAGGATATTCCAATAGAATATTAAAAAATGGAACTAGGTCATGCGTAATCCGCACAGATAGTATGTTCCAACAGAATAATAAAGAATGGAACCAGGTCATGTGTAATCTGCACATACAATCTTCTAACAGAATAATAAAGAATGGAATAACAACAGAATTCATCAGGCATGCGATAGACCGCACAGACAGGTTATTCCAACAGAATAATAAAGAATGGAATAACAGAAGAATTTCACCATGTATGTGGTACTTTGCAGAAATAGGTTATTCTAACATAATAATAAAGAATGGAATAACAACCCTTACGAGTATTGAAAAAAAATAACTCTCTTCATGAATACGAAAGAATATTACCCCTTACGAGTACAACAAATAATATCCCTCACCTTAGAAGAAACTGGATATTGGAAAAGTGAGGTAGCAGACTTCTCTTCTTCTTTCTCTCTATAATTTCTCTCTTCAGTGAATTCGTAAGAAATAATGAAGGAATGAACTTCTATTTGTAGGAGAATGGACTGCATAATAACTAATTCATGAATGGTCCAGATTGATTTACTTTTAAACGGACGGTCCATATTGATTTACTATTAAAACTTAAAGCAACGGTCCATACTGATTTACTATTAAAACTTTAAACCAGCGATCCATATTGATTTACTATTATAACTTCAACCAACGGTCTGAAAAATTATCACATCTCCTCATGGAATAATATTGTACCCAAAAATGATTTGGACTGAAAAGAAATATATTTTTCGGGTGAATAGTACCCCGTGAATAGTACTTCGGGAATAGTACTCCAACACAAAAAGTGTCCCAAATACCAGAGTGAACAATACTAGAGTGAATAGTAACTGGGTGAATAGTAACCCGTAAATAGTATTCTGACACAACAAATTGCCCCGAATACCCGATTGGTCAATATAACCTCCAGACATCAATTATTATCGAAATAAATATCGATTTTTCTACTAACACTAATAATTCCCACACAATGGAACTATCAATTTCATCTTTAATCAACACAACTTATTCATAATTAATATTATAACTCACAATATTTAACAATCAGGTCATTCCTGGGAAAAAGGGGGCTTTCCGATAAGGATTTTTCCCTATTGGCGTGTAATTAGGTGACCAAACCTCTCCTTGACATAACTTCTAGACATTGTCAATATTGCAAATAATAATATGAATTACTTTGTCTTCTCAATTATTGATTTAATTATAATAAATATTATGCAGGTGATACTGTGACAATAATTGAATCAATAATATGAGAGATATGATGCAGCAATTATTGTAGCAATAATTGAGTATAACTGAGTGACTTCTCACGTAAGCATCAATAATCAATACCGTGTGCTACTATACAACCACGCGTATTACTGTACTTTACTACCGGGTATTTCAACAGTTTTAACGGTAACACTTCTGCCGTTATTTTTATAAAAAGATAATTTTATCGTTTTCTAACTCCGACAATAATTCTGTTATGGGGTCCACCAATGATTGTGCCGTTGTACGAATATTCTCTGTTAAAACGAATATTCCCCGACCAATCGAATTTTATATAACCACTTGCTTACTTTGAAAATATTAACCACAACTATAACATTATATCAAATCCGCACCATAATATTCAAAAATATATTTCGAGAAAATTATTCTTCATTCATAAAAGTTGGGGTCTTACAACCTCCCCTTTTTATGAAATTTCATCCTCAAAATTAGGGTTCGTACCTGGTATATCGAAGAGGTGAGGATACCTTGATTTCATTTCACATTCTAACTCGCAGGTCATTTCCTCGACATCATGGTTTCTCCACAAAACTTTGACTTGAGGTATAACTTTAGAGCGTAGAATATGATCTTTCTTATCCAAGATTTTATCAGGTAACCCTTCATACGCTAAATCTTCCTCTATCTCGTCTGGTTCTAATTCAATAATGTGGTTCAGGTCTTTCACATATTTATGTAACATAGATATGTGAAAAATATTATGAACACGAGACATACTTGGCGATAAGGCGAGTCTATAGGCCATAGTTCCTACTCGATCAAGGATTAAAAATGGGCCAATGAATCGAGGGTTGAGCTTTCCTTTCTTTCTAAATCTCGTTACTCCCTTCCATGGAGCAACACGTAACAACACATGATCTCCAATATCGAATTCCACGTCCTTTCGATGAAGATCAGCATAACTCTTTTGTCGATCTTGAGAGGTTTTTATATGTTGTCAGATCGTTTGAATCTTTTCCGTAGTCTTATGTACCAACTCTGGTCCCAACAATGTTGCTTCACCCACCTCATCCCAGCATACTGGAGAACGACACTTTCTTCCATACAACGCCTCAAATGGAGCCATGCCAATACTTGCTTGATTACTGTTGTTGTAGGAAAACTCCACCAATGGTAAGAACTTGTCCTAACTTCCTTTGAAGTCAAGGATACATAGTCTTAATAAATTTTCAAGAGTTTGAATAGTCCTCTCCGAATGCCCGTCCGTCTGAGGATGATATGCTGAGTTAAATCGTAAATCTGTGCCCATAGCTTTTTTGCAAACTAACCCAAAATCTTGAAGTGAATCTTGGGTCTCGATTAGAAACTATAGATACCAGCATACCATGCAGTCTTACAATCTCGTTTATGTACATACGAGTAAGACGTTCAAGTGAATAAGTTTCTCGTATAGGTAGGAAATGAGCAGACTTGGTCAATCTAACAACAATGACCCAAATTGCATCTATGCCTTGAAAAACCATGGGAAGGCCAATAACGAAATCCATGATAATGTGCTCCCACTTCAATTATGGAATTTCAAGTGGTTGCAATGGACCTTTTGGTACTTGATGCTCCGCCTTGACTCGTTGACAAGTTAAACACCTTGAGATAAACTCTGTTATCTCTCTCTTCATAATGCTCCACCAAAATGTATGTTGAAGATCACAATACATTTTGGTACTCCCAAGATGGATTGTAAATGGTGTGTTGTGTGCCTCAATCATGATTTTATACTTTAAATCAGGGTTGTTAGGAACACAAAGTCTGGAGTTAACTCGAAGTATTCCTTCTTCATCGATTCTTGCTTCCGGTATAGCACCTTCTTGCACTTTCTTCCTCATACGCATCAGCTCCAGGTCTGTAGCTCGAGCAGCTTTAACTTTATCGATTAAATTCGGTTCTACTCGTATATTTTCCATCATCACATGGGTCCCTGGAGTCTTTAACTCTATCTCCATCCTTTGTAAGTTATATAAAATGGGCCTTTGCATTGACAATAATGCACTCGTACCTGCATATGATCTTCTACTCAATACATCAGCTACTATGTTCGCTTTTCCAGGATGGTATTGAATGGTATGATCGTTGCCGCATATTGAGTTCCTTTTGAGTGAAGAAATATTTGAGGCTTTTATGATCCGTATAGATTTCCACCTTATCTCCATACAGGTAATGCCTCCAAAACATAAGCGCAAAAATGAATGCTGCCAACTCTAGATGATGAGTATGATAATTCCTCTCATATTCTTTAAGTTATCGTGACGCATAGGCTATGACTTTCCCATGTTGCATGAGAACACATCCTAACCCTTTGCCTGAAGCATCATTGTAGATTACAAATCCCTCCGAGCCAGATGGTATTGTCAGAACAGGTGCTGAAATGAGTCTCCTCTTGAGTTCTTGAAAACTCTTCTAACATTCCTCGCTCCAACCGAATTTTGTATCTTTTTGAGTCAGCTAAGTTAATGGAGTATCGATTCAAGAAAACCCTTTCTACGAATCTCCGATAATAACTAGCTAAGCCGAGAAAGCTACTTACTTCGGTCACTGATTTAGGTTGCTCCCAGCTTTGAATTGCTTCAATCTTTGCCGGGTCAAGAGATATCCCATGATTTGATATCACGTGCCTAAGGAATGCAACTTCCTAAAGCCAGAACGTGCATTTCTTCAACTTGGCATATAGCTTATTTTCACGAAGCTTTTGGAGTATCAGCCTCAAGTGTTGCTCATGGTCTTCATGGGTTTTGGAGTATATGAGGATGTCATCAATAAAGACGACCACAAAGTGATCCAAATATTCCTTGAATACTCGGTTCATCATATCCATGAAGGCAACAGGAGCATTAGTCAATCCAAAAGACATGACTAATAATTTATAATGCCCGTACCGAGTTCTGAAAGCAGTCTTTGGAATGTCATCAGTTTTAATCTTCAACTGATGATATCCGGAACGAAGATCAATCTTTGAAAAGAATTTGGTTCCTTGCAACTAGTCAAACAGGTCATCAATGCGAGGCAACGGGTACCTATTTTTGATGGTGACATGATTCAACTCCTGATAATCAATATAAAGTCGCATACTTCCATCTTTCTTCTGCACGAATAGAACAGGAGCATCCCAACGTACTAGGATGAATGAAACCGATTTCTAACAATTCCTGCAATTGGGTCTTTAACTTCTGAAGTTCAATAGGAGCCATTCGATATGGGGCTTTGGAAATGGGTTTTGTACCGGGTTCAAGGTCGATAAAAAAATTCAATTTCACGCTCTGGGGGTAGGCCAAGAAGTTCTTTAGGGAATACATCAGCAAATTTATTAAAAATAGAAATATCTTTCAAATCTGACGTATTTTTGTTTAAATCTGTGACATGAGATAAGAAAGCTTGACATTCGTTTTTCAATAAACGAATAGCTTTATGGCTTGAGATGACCATGATTGATTTTAATAGTTTGGTCACTTGAATTCGGATAATATGTTGATTAGGAATATGAAAGCTAACAACCTTACGAAAACAATCAATTTTAGCATGATGAGTAGTTAACCAATCAATCCCTTGAATCACGTCAAATGCAAGTATTTTTAAAGAAATATGATCTACAGGTAACGTGCGGTTACCGATTTGAATCAAACAAGACTTATAAACAGTGGATGTAATGAAGGTTTCTCCTAACGGAGTTTCAACCGATAAGTCAAAATCTAATTTCTCCGGAGTCAAATTTAAACGTTGAGTGCAAGTAGGAGAAATAAAAGAATGGGTAGAACCGGTATTAAATAAGGTATAGACTTCACTAGAGTTTATGATAAGCTTACCCGTGATGACCTCGTTCGGGTTCCTTGCTTTCTGGGAGGTCACAACAAACGCTCTCCCTTGAACTACTGGTTTTAACTTGTCTGAGATGGTATTTTGTGTCACCGTTCCAACTGGACTTGTCTTCGGTGCACGACAAAATTGGGCTAGGTGACCTTCTCTTCCACAATTATAAAATTCTTTGGATGGCATTGCTCAGATTGAACTGATATGTCCCTCCCCTCCGCATTTGAAGCATATGATAGGGAGTCGTTCTCCTTCCTTAACAACGGGGGCTGGTGATGACATCTTTCCATCATTGTTGAATCTCATCTTCTTAAAATGTCCACTTTTATTGTCTTGGCCATGATTACCACCGAAGTGGTTACCATTTCTGGCATGTTGATTCCCATCATGTTTGTTGTCACCGCTTCGATGACTGCTACCACTGGTATTATCATTTTGCCGGCTGCTTTCTCTTGGTTGATTTGACTCGTTATCGCGCTCCAATAACTAAGCCCTATTAACAATATCTGAATACAAACACAGTTTGTGAGAAATTAAGTATTGACTTATCTCGGGTTTTAAACCTCTTAGAAACATAGCTTCCTACTGTGACACGGTCATATTGTTCTGCTCCAACTTGATGAACTCTACTTCTTTCATTTGACGAATACTTTTGGGAAAGTACTTGTCGTTGAATAGTTCTTGGAACTTCTCCCAAGACATCTTCAGTGCGGCAGGTTGAGTACGCTTTACCGATTTCCACCAGTAATATGCCTCTCCTCGCAACACAATGGTGGCAAAGGGAACCTTTTGCTCCTCTGAGCATCCCAAGACATCAAATATCTTGGTTATATGCTTTATCCATGCTTCCGCCTTAAGCGGTTTTGGCTCTCCAATAAACTCTGGTGGTCCCAGCTCCTTGAACTGTTTAGCGGTGACCATCCGAGAGTTTTCAGTGTTTCCACCTACATTTTGGACAGGAGCCGCACTCGCCTGATGTTGCATGAATTTCATAAAGCCTCTGAACATTCCATCGTTCATCATTTGGTCAATGTTGTTGTTTGCATGAGGATTGTCGCCTTCCTGATGCACATTATCCTGATTATTGATCTGTGGAGACTCAACAGTCTCCTATACTCCATTGCTATTCTCAATATTCTCGGGTGTCATTTTCAAATACTTCCACAAAACAAGGGTTAATTGACATGTCACATATTATCCCTATACTCTGACCGACCAAATAAATACCAAATAAACTTAGGTAGGTCATACTAGCGAAGGAATTCCCTGTCTATCCCCTCCTAGTTCTTCTCTAACATCTCCGCCAGGGATCATATCCCTAAGCTTTGATACAAACTGTGACACCCCAAAAATAGGTATACATCACCCATCTTGAGTCGCCAAATACACGATACAAAAATCAAATACAACTTTATTATACAACAGTCTTGTAAACTATGACAAAACATAATCTAAGAGTTTTAATAAGAATATTGTCATCTAGACAATATCCAAACTCAATGGAGTCCTCATTACATTTATTGTAACACTATTTAACAGAATAGTGAGGACTACTAATGCTATCATCTGGACCGTCACTCCGTTCCCCGACTAGTCCCGGCTATGTTCTCATTTCTTGAAGAGAATAGTGAAAGAAAGGGTGAGCTCAACTAGCCCATTAAGAAATATTATGACTGCAGAATAAATTATCATTAGCCTTCAACAGTGTTAAACTGATAAAATATAATAAACATCAAGTTTAACTGCAGCGGAATAAAAAATCCATTAGAAGAGTCAAGTAGAGAATAAAATCTACTATCTTCTATGATTTAAAAGGTTTTTCATCACTTTTATTGCTGAGACTCAACTTAATAAATAAACCACATCATCCCTGCACTACGGCCAAGGATATTCATTAGTATCAGGACCACAAATTATCCATGCACTACGGACCAAGGATATTCGTATATTCATCAATGGTCATGATCATGCCAACAACTGTCCATCAATGCACTATGGCCAATGAGGACTTTTACCACATCATTTGTAACATTACGGTCATGATTATACCGAATAATCCCTGATCATAATCATACCAAGTCCATCTATGCACTACATGCCACAGACGAATTTCAACATAGTATAAACATGAGGATGATGACAATGATATAAGAATTCAATAAAACAAGTTCAAGGATAAATTTGTAAATATTTATAATTTAATTTATCCAGAAATTAATAACGTCCAAATTGTCAATATGATACTGCTTTGTGGAGTAAAATTCAAGAATGTTCAGAAGAATATTTCCATGAAAAGATACTTGATGAAGCGCAAATATCAAGGATATTCCAATAATTTCATGGAGTATAGAATCCAAAACTTTAATCAACTAAGTTTAATAGAATATATAAAACCGCAAATGGATTTTTGCCGCCATGCAGTAATCCACGTAGACAGATTATTCCAATAGAATAATAAAGAATGGAACCAGGTCATGCGTAATCTGCATAGAAATGATATTCCAATGGAAAAATAAAGAATTGAACTAGGTCATACGTAATCCGCACATACAGGATGTTCCAACAGAATAATAAAGAATGGAATCAGGTCATGCGTAATTCACATAGACAGGATGTTCCAACAGAATAATAAAGAATGGAATAACAACAGAATTCACCAGGCATGCGATAGACCGCACAGACAGGTTTTTCCAACAGAATAATAAAGAATGGAATAATAGAAGAATTTCACCATGTATGCGGTACTTCGCATAAACATGTTATTCCAACATAATAATAAAGAATGGAATAACAACCCTTACGAGTATTGAAAGAAAATAACTCTCTTAATGAATACGAAAGAATAATACCCCTTACGAGTACAACAAATAATA
Source organism: Panax japonicus (assembly GCA_020205505.1). Classification (NCBI taxonomy): domain Eukaryota; kingdom Viridiplantae; phylum Streptophyta; class Magnoliopsida; order Apiales; family Araliaceae; genus Panax; species Panax japonicus. The sequence goes on along the minus strand of CM035097.1, from coordinate 35,751,570 downwards.
TCTCTTACCTTAGAAGAAACTGGATATTGGAAAAGTGAGGTAGCAGACTTCTCTTCTTTTTTCTCTCTATATTTTCTCTCTAGAGTTTCAGTGAATTCGTAAGAAATAATGAAGGAATGAGCTTCTATATATAGGAGAATGGACTGAATAGTAATTAATTCATGAACGGTCCAGATTGATTTACTTTTAAACGGACGGTCCATATTGATTTACTATTAAAACTTAAAGCAACGGTCCATACTGATTTACTATTAAAACTTTAAATCAACGATCCATATTGATTAACTATTATAACTTCAACCAACGGTCTGAAAAATTATCACATCTCTTAATGGAATAATATTGTACCCAAAAATGATTTGGACCAAAAAGAAATATATTTTTCGCGTGAATAGTACTTCAGGAATAGTACTCTGACACGAAAAGTGTCCCAAATACCCGAGTGAACAATACTAGAGTGAATAGTAACTGGGTGAATAGTAACATATGAATAGTACTCCAAAACAAAAAGTGTCCCGAATACCCGATTGGTCAATATAACCTCTAAACATCAATTATTATCTAAATATATATCGATTTCTACTAACACTAATAATTTCCACACAATGGAACTATCAATTTCATCTTTAATCAACACAACTTATTCATCATTAATATTATAACTCATAATATTTAACAACCAGGTCATTCCCAGGAAAGAGGGGGCTTTCCGATAAGGATTTCTCCTTATTGGCGCGTAATTAGATGACCAAACCTCTCATTGACAGAACTTCTAGACATTGTCAATATTGCAAATAATAATATGAATAACTTTGTCATCTCAATTATTGATTTAATAATAATAAATATTATGCAGATGATACTGTGATAATAATTGAATCAATAATATGAGAGATATGATGCAGCAATTACTGTAGCAATAATTGAGTATAACTGAGTGACTTCTCACTTAAGCATCAATAATCAATACCGTGTGCTACTATGCAATCACGCGTATTACTGTACTTATACTACCGATTAGTTCAACAGTTTTAACGGTAACACTTCTGCCGTTATTTTTATAAAAAGATAATTTTGTCGTTTTCTAACTCCGACAATAATTTTGTTGTGGGGTCCACCAATGATTGTGTTTTTGTACGAATATTCTCTGTTAAAACGAATATTCCCCGATCAATCGAATATTATATAACCACTTGCTTACTTTGCAAAATTTGTAAATATTACCCACAACTATACCATTATATCAAATCTACACCATAATATTCAAAAATATATTTCGAGAAAATTATTCTTTATTCATAAAAGTTGGGGTCATACACCATCTGCAAATCGACGGGCAAAGAGAACGAACAATCTAAACATTGGAAGATATGCTGAGAGCATGCATCATGGATTTCAAAGGAAGCTGGGAAGAACATTTACCATTTATGGAATTCGCCTATAACAACAGTTACCACGCAAGCATTGGCATGCCGCCTTACAAGGCATTATACGGTAGAAAATGCAGAACTCCATTATGCTGGGATGAAGTCAGTGAACGCCAACTGTTAGGACCAGAACTAGTACAACAAATTGCTAAGGTTGTCAAACTCATCAGCACAAGATTGGTAGCAGCCTAAGACAGACATAAAAATTATGCCGATCAAAATAGGCTGAATCGCGAATTTGAAGTAGGAACTTTCGTTTTCCTAAAAGTTTATTCTTGGAAGGGGAAAATTCGTTTTGGAAAGAAAAGAAAGCTTATCCCAAGATTTATTGGACCTTTCGAGATACTACGAAGAATGGGGGAAATGGCTTATGAGGTAGCTCTACCTCCAGAGTTGGAAAACATTCATAATGTTTTTCACATTTCGGTGTTACGACAGTATAAACCCGATTACAAGCACGTGATCGAGTACGAACCATTGCAATTCTATAAAGATTTTTCTTATGAAGAGATTCCTATCCAGATAGTCGACAGGAAAGAACAAGTGCTCAAAAATAAAGTGATACCTTCTGTGAAGATGATATGGAGAAACCACAATGTCGGAGAGGCAACGTGGGAACTCAAAGCTGAAATGATGAAGAATTACCCTGAGTTATTTGTTTAATACGTGTCTTCAATTTTAGGGACAAAATCCTTGTAAGAAGGGAAGAATGTGACGATTTGATTGTTAGAATTGTGATTCTGAGGACAAAATCCTTTTAAGGAGGGAATGATGTAAAATTCTAGATTTTTAATTGTAATATTAAATATTTATTGAATTATATATAAATATTTAATGAATGTGTTTATCGTTGAATAAATATTTTTTTAATTAATTTGATTTTGTTTGGTTAATTATTTGTTAAATAAATAATTAATGAGTTAAGAAAATTATTATTATATTGATATTTCAATTTGATGGTTAATTATTTGTAGTGAGTTATGTGACCAAATGATTTATTTAATTAATTATTATTTAAATATAATAAAATATGAAAGCTTGATTAAATATAGTGTGACAAATAACTATATTATAACGAGTATTAAAATAAATTAAAGTAATTTAATTTAATTTTACCCAAACAATGCTTAAGGATATAAACTCTTTAATTTTAAATGATTTGCCTAATAAACCCTTATGGCTTTTGGATTTCCTTTTTAATTTTAAATAAAATAAATATAATATAATATATTTATAATATATACGTTAGTTTGGTAACTGATATGTTATTAAGTTTTGGCGTATTAAAGATTAGCAGTTTTATTTTTTACGCATTATAGCTATCAGTTATTTTCTTAATACGCATTCTAGTTACTGAGAAAAGAGAGAAGAACATTCAGAGAGAATTAAGAGAGAGTTGAGAGGAAACCTGAGGATTTCATAGCAATTCCAGTGGTGTTAGTACAGATTATCAAGCTAATTGAAGGTATTGTTCACAGCTTTAACATTATATATATATACATATATGAGTTTTACGGCATGAAGTTTCATACACTGTGAATTTCATAGGTGTAGAATTGTTTCTATATAATCAAATTATGATGATTACATATGTTTATGATGATTAGAGATTATGTTTAAACAAGAATTGCATGCTAATTTCGGTTAATAGTAGGAAAAATTAACGACAGTGTATGTTTTATGCATATTTGTCATTTGACTTGTATATGTATTAATTTTTGATGGTCAATTCGTATGCTAAACTAAAAATTGAAGCTTGTTTATACTAGTTCATTAAGAAATGAACATAACGCAATTTGAACGAAGCAATTTGGCCAAGTATAGAGATTACAATGATGATTTTGGTGAAGAAACTCAAAAATGGAGTTTTAATATAAAAATATGAATTTTTAGAAATTAAAATAGTTAGAAGTGTTGTTAATTTGTTCTAATTGATGGAAAATATTAGCAATCATGTTTACGATACTGTTATATTTATCTTACATGTTAATTTCACTGTTTAGTGGGTGAAATTCGTGTTAGTTGGGCTAAAAACGGCAACTGTTCATGCCGAGTTTGCCTCTGTCTGTGCACCAGCACAGCTGTGCTGATGCCAAGGCTAAAAAATGTGCAGCTGTGTGTGGCATAGCTGCGCCACACACTGATATGAAGTAGAGCAGTCTGCTGCTGCTGTAGTTTCGGGATAGCCACGTACGTTGGTCTAGTGATGTGTTAGTATAATAAATATGTACTAATATAGCTAAAACAGAATCGTGCTATATGTTGTTAGTAGATTCAAAGTTTAAATGATTAGTAAGTGATGAATGTGGTATATTAGGACTTAGTGAGCATGATGAATAGTAAACATGTGTTATGAAGGTTAACACTTGTAATTTCTGATATTTGAATGGTATCTTAATACTTGTACTAAAATAGTAAGTCTAACTAGAAATGCGTGTTATGTTGGAACGTGAATGTTAATACATCTAATAGATGATGGTTCTAAACCTATATGTAAGTGAATGTGATCTAAACTCTGTTGAATGTACTTTCTATCAAACAGTTCTTGTAATTGAACTATCAACTCCTTCATCTCCACTGGCACCATACGGTACGGTGCCCTGGAAACTGGTGCCGCTCCTTGCATAATATCTATTACGAACTCAGTCTCCCTATCCGGTGGAAGACCCGGTAATTCGCTTGGAAATACATCCACGAATTCTTTAACTGTAGGTATTTGTTCCATCGTTGCTCCCACTCTGGGTATCAACAACATGGCTAAAATAACCTATACATCTGTTCCTCAACAATTTCCTAGTTTGTGTCATGGTAAGACAACACGAACTTCCCGACGATTTATTACCGTAAAACACTACATGAGGTTGTCTCAACGTCCTAATGTTTACACATTCTTTTTATAATCTATAATTGCACCATGGTTAAACAACCAATCCATCCCGAGAATTACATCGAATTCTCCCAACTTTATCGGTAACAAATCTACCGATAACTTACAACCTCGTATTTCTACACAATAACTCCTCTGAATATCTTCAATATAAATTTTTTCTTCTTTTACTACCTTGATATTCAAAGGTACAGTCAATCTTTCGGGAAGTAATCCTAAGAGTCTAGCAAAATCACAAGCTATAAAAGAACAAGTAGCACCCAAATAAAACAACACATAAGCATTTATATCGTTGATTGGGATAATACCTGCAACTACATCCCCAGATGCAATTGCATCTTGAACCGTCATGTTAAAGGTGCGGGCCATCGGCCTATTTGTCTGTTTAGGACCACCAATAGCTAACTTACCGCTATTAGCGTCCTTATTCCTGTTCGTCCCCTTCTTTGGGCAATTCTTCGCTATGTGATCAGTTGATCCACATATGAAGCATCCATGGTTCTTCTTCTGACTTAGACAGTTAGGAGAAATGTGCCCCTCCTATCCACAGTTGTAACACACCACTTTTCCCTTGAGATAGACTCCTAGGCTAGTCTTCCCATAATTCTTGCATGCCTCCATCCTCTTCTTAGGATCTCGTTGCTTCACTCTGGTATTCCTAGAGTTAAATCCCTTCCTCTTCTGCTCGTTTCCACTACCACTGGCTCCTTCGATTTTCACTCCCCCGTTCACCTTATTCTTGTTCTTTTTCTCTCTATGGTATTGGCTTAGAGACTCATTACCACCCTCGGCAATTATTTCCTTTTCCAGAATAGTTCCAAAAGAATTACTTTGGAATACTGATATCCGGCTATAGATCCAGGGTTTTAAGCCCTGCTCAAATCTTCTCGCCTAGTTTGCCTCCCACCAGAAGTTGGCCTCTCCCTTCATCATATAGGTAGCAAAAGAAACCTTTTGCCCCTCTTCGACATTTGCAATAACAAATACCTTCTCTATTTCTTTCACCCAAGTCTGGGTTTCTATAGGGTCTGTTGTTCCTTTAAATTCTGGCGGACCCACACTCTTAAAACCCTTAAATGTAGTAGCCCGTACTTGTAATACCCGAGAATTTCCACATTTTATTAAATAAATATATTAATGGAAATAAATCTTTATTTGAATATAAATGTTAATATTTTGTAAGTTGAGTAATTAAATTGATTCGTATTGGATTAATACGAATTATGAAGTTTGGAAATGTGATGAGCATTTTTCAAGTGCCTTGTGTGACATAATGTGAACTGAGGAAATTCACTAATCAAGTTAAAAGAGAACTAGAAAGGTTATCTGTGTATAATTATGTGATTCCATATAAGGAGTGAATACACTCCTATATTAGCAATATCACTCATGTAGACATTAATTCATGTCGTGTAAAAATTAGTATGGAGATAGAGGTTGAAACTATCTTGAAGCTAAACCAGTTTGGCACTGCCAGGGTACGGCGCAGCTGCGCCCTCCCAGCAGTACAAACTGGCGCAGCTGCGCTAGTGGTCAATTGAAGAAAAATCTGTTTTCTTCTATAGCAATGAAATGGAACACTTATGTGATATGTGTGATATTAATAAAACATACGATAAAAGTACATTATGTTGTTATTAAAGTGAACGATTAATTTATATTAATTGTTATAAAGATTAATAATTACATTAATCAATGAGGAATGTATTGATTAATATTATTGTTAAATAATCAAGAAGATGAATAATTTATCTATTTGGCCTAAAAAATAAGCAAGTTATTAATATAATAAGATTATATTGACTGTTATGTGCACGTGTGCAATAATTAAATATATTATATATATGGAATACAACTGCATTATGTAGTATAGTGCGACACTTATGTGACTAAACTATATATAGTAATCATATAATAAGATTTATTGAAACTATATGTGACAATATGTATGTGGGTATATATTAAATTAATAAACCATGAACATATTGTAAACTATTATTTTAATAAAGTATATCGATGTGATAAATTGTACATAGATTATATGTATGTTACATTGCCATATCACATCTACTACCTTGAAATATTAATTATGTAAATCATATTGTGACATTAACTTATAACCTATGTATGGATGATATGTATATAAAATATAACATAAGAGTAGGGCTTGTGTATAAGTGTATAACCTATGTTTTGCAAGAATGCTGAGTATTTAGTTTGTCCCAAATTGGAAGGTTCACTTCTCATTCACGTGTATGACAAAAAGGCTAAAGCCTATTTTCCTTTTATTCTTCCAAGCTCCTTCTAGCTCATGATTATGGGGGAGTGGCTATTATGATGATCTTCAACTACCATCTAGCAACTCTTTAATAACCTTCATGCAATCCTTCAATCCATGAGTTTGATTCAAAGGGAAATTGCAATGTCTGTGTAAAATTTCTTCTATATGTATAAAATTTCCCTCTCTAATTTCTATTGCTGAGAATTGCTAAAGTGTAGGATTGAAAGCATAGATAGAGTGAGTAATTGTATGCATATCAGTAGAGGAAGTGTGAATCGCCAAGCTAATTACAAAGTTATAAAAAAAATTCGTGTTCTTCATTTTCAGTTTCTGTAAAATTTCCATTCTTAAATTATCCAATTCTAAATTCGGCAGAGTTAGATGATGATAAGGATTGGGTAATGTTTACATAATTGTTATATAACCATATAAGCAGGTTTAAACTGATATATGACGGTTTAAAATCGAATTCGTGAATGATTTATATGTTTGGGCTAGTTTCCTGCCGACGCAGACTGTTCTGGGCTTGAACCAGACGTAGCGCAGCTGCACCTGTGACAACCCAAAAATTTAGAAAATCTTAAATGATTAAATTAAAGGTTAAAATTTAAAACCTAAAGTGAAAATAAAGGGTTTATTTAAAAATTTTAAGAAAAATATATACGGTTTAATAATTGAAAGAGATTATGTAATAATAAATATGGCAAGCCATATGAAGAAGGCTTACTGATTGTAGCAAACCTTATTAAAAGGTTTAATATACATTAAATTAAATGTCTAGTCTAATATATGAATATATAAATTATTTTATGAATTATGAAGAATATGTATGTTTACGTAATATGGTAAATATATTAAATTATATTTTCTATATGTAAATAAATTGATATAAACAATTTATAATGTGAGAAAATAAAATTATTAATTATTTTCTATATGTGACGTGTGTATGTATGTTTGTTGCAACTTGTAATTGAGAATTAATAAATATTATATATATATATATATATATATATGTATATATATATATATATATATATATATATATATATATATATATATATATATTTAGTACGCGAGAAAAATAAAATTGTTGGGAACAATTTGCGTAATGAAGCAAAAAGAGGCGAGTTAAACATGTAATATTTATATATACTTTATCCAAGAGTATTAGAATAAATTCTTACATGAAATTAATTTAATAAGTAAAAGATATTATATTTATCGTAATATCTCAAGTAAGTAAATAAAATTCTTAATTGAAGTTATGATAATGAGGTAAGGATATTATATTATAATATCTTGGGTATGTAAATACTTATATTTACATGATGAATTATGTGTAGCATATTTATTTTGTAATTATAAAATAAATACGTAATTTATGTATGTAATGTTATGTACTATATAATTTATATATCAAAGATGGGATATTTAAATTATATGATTCTAAGAGGGTAAGTAGTTTAAGGAGATTTAGGTAGTAACTTATTTGATTAAGTTAATTTACTAAGGTTGAGTAATTAAATTACTTAACAAAATCATTAAAAGAAAGGTTGAATTAATTATTTAACCAAGAAAATAAAGCAAATGTAATAAAGTGAACAATTGGGCATAAATAAGGTGCATCTGCCGGCAATGAGAAAGGAGAAGGAGAGCATGTGGTAATATTTTTTTTCTTTTCTTTCCAAGCCATGTGTCCAAGCCACTTTAATTCCCAAAGATTTTAAAAGATGTGAAAGAGAAAAGAAATCAATTTTGGCAAATATTTGGTGCAAGGTGTAGGCAAGTTAAGGACGGAGTATATTAGCATGCGAGTAAAAAAAAAAATTTTCTTCCCCAAATCTATCCAAAATCTTAGCTTAGGATATTACCAAGATTTGCACAAAAGAAGAGAGAGAAGATGAAGATATTGAGAGATATTATAGATATACAAGTTATATATCTACACATGATTTACCCATAAACAAATACCCTTTCTCTTTGGTAAAATGAGTTTTACTTCATTTGTTTCTAAACTTCCAAAAAAGCTAGAGAAAGAAAGAGAGAAAAGGAAAAAGAAATAGAAAGGAAAGAGAGAGAATGGAGGGTGGTCGGCAGCCCCCATAGAGGGAGAAGAGAAGGAATTCCATGCCACAACAATTCATCTCCTACTTTAGAAGAAAAAGAAACATTGGTACAAAAATCAAGGTATAAAACCTTTAACTCTAATTTAGTTTATTTTAGTTTTTTTGAACCAAATCATGGGTCGTGATCTTAAAATCTAAAAATCTTAGATCCACATGTTATATAGTGTATTATGTATAGATAAAACTATTTTAAGTGATAAAAAGTTGGATCAAGAGAGAGAAAAGTAAAACAGTTTTTAAAGCTCAAGAAAAGTAGTAGACTGCTGCCGCTAAACAGAAAATTCGGGGTCAGTTAAATTACTCATAAAATTTTGGGCTTTTTGTATGTTGTAGTACACTGAATAATCTTTCCATAGACTTCGAAACGAACTAAATTCGACATCGGAGGAGAGAGTTATGACATTTCAAAGTAGTAGTGTCAAGACTGTCCAACAAGTGCGGTGCAGTCCACTTGAACAACATTTCTGGGCTGATATATTCGGAATCTGGAAACATATGATGTAGGGAAGAGTTGTAGTCCCGGAAGTTAGATTCGCGTGGGCTCAAGAATCGTCTAAAAATGTTTTAAAACGAAAGAGTTATGACTGTTTTAGCGAAAGAGGGTAAATCTGGGAAAAAGATTAAAACTGTTGCGAGTGGACATTTTTGGGGCCTGTTTTAGGCTGCCTTAGAGGTCCGAAATTACTGGGTGATATTTTCTAAAAATACTTTGGTATGTCATGTATAACATATCCAAAAATCAGATTAATCGTAATTACGAGTAATGCGTGAGAAAATCGCAAAGTGGCTGCCTCAAGATGCACAACAGGCAGAGCAGCAGCAGCGCCTGTCGAGCGCCGCGCGCGCATGGGCTGGAGCTGTGCTGACTGCTGCTTGACATCCTTTACGCGCACTGTTTTTATGAGCTTCCGTGATCCATTTTCGCGGTGTGAAATTTTTCTAAAATACTATGCCATGAGGTCTATAATACGCCCAAAATTTCGCTATTATATGACTCATGATTTGAAAATTAAAAATGAGCGAACATGCATGTCAGAACTAAAATTTGAGCAAACGCCGAGCGTCGGCGCGTCGAGCGATTTTGACGTTTGACGTTCCGAATCGCATTCCGGAGAAAGAATAAGTCATAATAAATCTAATAAAGTCTTATGGGGCGTAATTTGACTATAAGTGATATTTTATGCCGAGAAATTTTCTTTCAGGCATAAATAAAGCAATAAAAATATGTAATAAATATAAATTACATATTTAAGCAAAATAAAAAAAATATAGTTGCCTATAAAAATTATTTTGTGGTGCAACAAAGAATGTAAAACCTTTGAAATATTGTATTAATCATAAAAATGATATTTTGAGGTTTTCGGTGCTCGAAATGAAGTTTTTGAGCTGATATTTATGTAACATAAAAATGCGAATAATCGTAAAATGAAAAATAAAGCGAATGTGCTAGTGAGATAAAAGTTTTATATATGAGGCAACGGTTAGTGTTGACTAATGAACAGACAAACTGAAGTAAAAGTTATTTAAATTAAAGAAATAATATAGTAAATTGATTTTTACTATAAAAGCTATACATTAGCTGTTTAAACTCCGAATTTGTAAGTAGAGGTAAAAGATATTTCTGAAATGAAATTTAAATGGTTTAAATTTCAAGATGTAAAATATTTGCATCTTAAAATGTGTGAGACCTTTATTATTTATGAAACAAGTAAAATATTATTACATGATTAATAATATTAGAAGGTGATTACAATATTATTAAATGATTAATAATATTAGTAAAGGATTTAAATATTATTAAATGATTAATAATATTTGTGAATGATAAATATTCTATTAACTGATTAAAAATATTAGACAAAAGTTTAAGATAATGGTTAAGTGATAGTAATATTATTAAGGGATAATAATATTACTAATGAGTTAATGAATTATTCAATGTTTAATTATGTGGCTAAATGTTAGCTAATTTATTATTTGAGTAATAGTGTTGTGGGATAAAATGTATTATGCTAATTGGAGGATCGATCTTATTAATGATAGGTCTTTCATAAGAGATTAAATTAGATTGCATAGCGGTGATCAACGATACAGGCAAGTTTCCTAACTCAACTTGAGTGGTTAATTCAAAGCATGTTAGTGGTTAATTATTGTTGATTATACCACATCAATAATTTATTGATTCGTACATTGTGCATGTTGTTTATGTTCATCAGGTATGAAAGGTTGATCACCTTCATTACCATAGGTTTCAGTTGTGACACCCCCAAATCCGGGTTACCTGACTCCCGAGTTTGGTGTTCACGATCCACAATATAAATAACATTTAACTACCCATAATATATATAGATAGTATCTTACATAAATTTTTATCAGAGTTTTTCAATACATTACCCAGGTTCTCTAACCTTAACTTTACAAACATACCCTTTAGATATACAAAAAGGGTTTACAAATACAACATAATAAATATGCTAATTATAACTAGTTTATTACAACGCCTTTACCTTTATCCTTCGCAGCACCTCCTGCCACTTCGTCCCTAGCTGAAAAGTTTTATTTAGCAAAGGTGAGCAACTAATTTGCCCCGCAAGTTAATACATACAATAAATGTATAAGGATTCAAAACAATAAACTATCTATTTTGATAGAATGAAACCAAAGTTCGGGGAACTTTGAAATAGCTGAACAAATCGTTATTTAATAACAAGTTTTCTCGTATTCTATACAACACAATAATTCAATAATGAAAGAGTACAACGCTTTCAAGTTTCTACGGTATTCTAGTGAATAATCTAGAATCAATTCTACGAATGGAATATTTCTCCAGATTTATACTGAGTGATCACACTAGATCTTGAACTTTATTTTCTCGGGTAGATATCAAAGATTTACTTTGATAAATACTCAGGTGTATCAGATAACCATAAAGATTAAATCATACCCCTCTGCAAGTACTCAGAGCCGGCCAACTCTTTGTACCCTATATTATGCATAATACTCAAAACGCGCGCAAAGATCGAATTCACGACCAATAAAATATTCCCTTTATATAAAAGGTTGTTCTTCTCAGTCTTAGAATCAAGTTTATGATTTTACAACGAAATACTATGATTTCAAATTTTATTTGCTTCTCGATCTAGCCGAAATAATTGGCATTGACCTATCAATAATAATTGAATTCTCTTCTCTACCCTACCAAGTTCAAACAAATTTTTTGTCTAGCTAGAATAATTAGCTAAGACATTTCTCATAATAATTTGACAATAACCAGGAATTATCGGTACTGTCAATTCTAACTTCTACAGATATGAATATCCAACAACAGTAATTCTACGAATATATATTTTCTAATTCGAAAATTTAATTTCAACAATAAATCCCTGGACGTGGCTTAATTAACAATAATTAACCACCAATAATATTTGAATGAAATAACTCAAGGTTGAGTTAGGGAACTTGCCTCTTCCACTGATTACAGCTACACAATATATTTATCTGCGTTTGAAAGACCTATAACCAATAATATCGGTCTAACAATTAGCACAATCATTTATAACACATAACACTGTATTTTACAGTCAAACTTTTCCTAGGCACATTACCACATAGCCACATTAGTGTTTATACCCTATATAAACACTTATCAAGTCTAACTATATTAGTCTAGTTGGACTTCGGTCTATTCTCGGTGTTCTGGTCACCCTATCCGACAATTAACACATTGATTGTCAATTAAACTTGGTTTCTAAGCTTCAATATTAATTTAGATAAGTCAATTATCAATAATAATATTTTTCAGAAGCTTTTACTATTAATCAAACAATTATTATAATTTATAATAATTTTTCAAACACTTAAACCATTTTTAAATGATTTAATTATCAAATAATCTTATCATTATTAATATTTAATAATATCAAAATATTAATAACATACTTTTCAAAATATTAAAGTTATCATCAATAACTTAAAATATTTTTAAATCATCAATATTCTACTTAAATGATTTTTAAAGTAATTAAAATCATTTTTAAATCATCACCATTAATATATAAATATTAATGAAATTATTATCCAAATATTAAAAGTCATAATTTATAACTTAAAATATTTTTAAATCATTGTTCTTATTTTTAAATGATTTTTAAATCAATAAAATAATTTTTAATTCATTTATTTAATATAATAATTAAATAAATTAAATATCATTAATATTAATTTATTAATGAAAATTCTCCAAAAATATTGAAAATTATCTTTTATAATTTAAAATATTTATTAATACTTTATTCTCAATTAAAATGATATTTAAATCATTTAAATCATTTTCATCTTATTTATTTAATTTATTAATCAAATAAATATTATATCATTAATATTAAATTATTAATGAAAATTCTCCAAAAATATTAAAAGTTACATTTTATAACTCAAAATATTTTTAAATACATTTTTCTTATTTAAAAATGATTTTTCATAATATTAAATCATTTTTCTCTAATTTATTTAATACACTAATTAAATAAATTAAATACCTTTAATATTTAAATAATTATAAATATTAAAGAAAAATATTCTAATCGGTCAAAAATTATTTTTCATAATTTAAAATAATTTTTAAAACCATTTTTGGTAATTTTTAGAATTTATTTCTATTTTTTAATCAATTTTCGAAAATTAGAAAATTAAAATAAATTAATCCGTCGCTAAAGGCCTATAGCGACACTATCCGTCGCTATAGGTGTTCTTGAGCAACCCAGATTTCTTTTCCGGCAGGTGAGGGTGCATGGTTTGACTGGCGATAACTGACGATCGGAGCATGATCTAAGCTATCTAAAAGTTTGGATGTGTATACAATATGTCACACTACAACATACAACCAACACTTTTGTTAAACAACATCATAATAAGGAGATCAAAGCCTCCAAACTTTCTGACAAACCGTTTCTGGGCAGAAACAGATGCGAGTTGCTACTTTGAAGCTCGATTTAAGATATGTTCTGGTCATGTTTTACTTTATCTATCAACTCTAGGTTGTAGACAAAATGTAGTACTACAACTAGAAAGCATAATAACAGAAAAACATCAAACCATTAACTAGATATAATCGGTCAAACTTGAACACGGACACTGTCTTGAATTTTTCTGGGTTCGTGTTCTTGACAGATTCGGTCAACGGGGTTTTGACCGTGTATAACTTTTGATATATAAACGATCTAAGGCTGAATCTTTTTGCAACTTAAATACCTCATACCAGGCTACAAGTTACAAGTCTTAAACATTAAAAAAATGTATTACACACGGAGATATAAGATCTGACATTAGACTGAAAATCACAGATTTTCAAATTCCCAGATTTTAGAAAACTTAAAATTCGTGCACTTTGATGTTATGGGTTCGTGATTTATCAACCCAGAACTTCAATTGACACCTTATTACACATATTTGAACAATCAATTGCAAGAAATAACAAGGAATCGAAGGATTTCAAAAATTAGGGTTTATACCTCTTTTGCTTTGATTTTTGATTCTGCCCTTCCAATATGTTATTGGCTGATATAGGAGCTGTTTCTAGGACTGATTTACTTGTATAATTCGTGGGTTTTGGAGAGAGAGATAGTTGGTGAGAGCTTATAGCAAAAATGGCCAATTTTCTCAACTTTCTCTCTCTTGAATCTCTTAAATAATCTTTAGATGCATTGAATGGTTGGCATTTTCGGCTGGGGCAGATGATTTGTGTCACAAGGTCAATGTAGTTGGTAAGGAGTTGGTCACCCACTCCAATAATTGATAGATTTGCAAGTTGTCAAATAAAAATCCCATAAAGGGCATTATGGTCATTTCCCATTTCTTCTAGAATTTGGATTTTATGAAACCCTTAGGGTTTAGGGTTTGGACAATCTAGGGTTTAGGTTTTGTACCCTTTAGGTCTAAAAATTCTAATTCCCATAATTTACAAATTTAGGGTTTAATTAGAAAAATAAATTTTTCTAAAATACAATTAGGGTTTCTCAAATAGAATTCTAACTTACAAAAATATAATTAGTGATTTTTAATCATATTTATGTTTAATGAATACTTTAGGCATGCTAATAAAAATTAGGGTTGCCTAATTAGGGTTTACAATTCTCGATTTTAATATTAGGGGTTCTCGATGTACAATTAGGATTTCTAAGGGTACGTTAGGGTTTCTAATCCTGAGATTAGGGTTTTTAATCTCATATTTGTGTTTAATGAATCCATTAAGTCTATCAATTAGGATTAGGTTTCCTAATTTAAAATTTACAATCCCCGATTTTTAAAATTAGGGTTTTCTACACCACAATAGGGTTTTCTATAACTGAGATTAGGGTTTCTAATCTCTTATCAGGGTTTAATAATATTAAAACCTATCCGATCAATTATTGATCATTAAGCTCATATAAAACAAACACATTCTTAACAATATAATTATTTTAATTATATTTTCTACCGAATCCCTATCCGTAAATTAGAGTTAGGGTTTCTAAAGTTGTTAAGCACAACTCTACTCTATTTTCTCAGTCAATACACAAATTGACTAATTTTCAAAATTCGTATCACAGATACACAATACTTTATTAACAGTCAATGATAATAATAAATAAAAAAAAAAATTATTCGTAAAATTTTAATTATTCGAAATCTCGGGTTATCACAGTCACCCCTCCTTAAAAGGATTCCGTCCTCGGAATCACCTCTTTCTTATTCTCTACAATCTTTTAAAGTTGTATCATCAATTCGTTGTTATCAACACAATATTAATTTGTGTTTCAACTTCTAACCTGTGACTTAAATCTATAAAAGATAACTGTTCACAGAATTATCTAAATCATAATACTCGCGTAATTTTATTTCTAAACGAAATCGTTACCTGCTGCCACCTCTTGAGTAGCCACTGCATCATGCGCCGTCATGTTAAATGTACGGGCAGTTGGTCTTCCTGGCTGTGCAGGTCCTCGAATTGCCAAGGTTCCACCACCGGGTCCCTTGTTGGCGCTTTCCTTCTCCATATTCTTCTTCGGACAGTTTCTTACCAGATGATCAGTCGATCCACAGGCATAGCAACCTTGTATATTCTTTGGGCTGGGACAATTTGGCGACATATGCCCCTCTTGTCCACAGTTGTAACAAACTCCTTTCTTCTTCAGACAAACTCCAGCATGGTTCTTCCCACAATTTGCACACGACCCTCCTCCTTTCTTATTTCCTTCAGTTTTATTACCCGATTGGGTATTCTCACTCCACTTCCTCTTATTTGGGTTACTACCACCACTACTCCCGCCTTCATTGGTATTCTTCTTCTTCTCCTGATGAAAACAAGATGCAGCCTCGCTTCCTCCTTCAGCAATTAAAGCTTTCTCCAGTAGAGCCGCAAAAGTGTTGATTTGTAGCACCACTACTTTGTTGTAAATCCCCGGCTTTAATCCGTTCTCAAATCTTCTTGCTTTTCTTGCTTCTGTATCCACCTGATGAGGTGCAAATCGCGCCAATTCGTTGAATTTAGCAGCATACTCCGAAACAGACAAATTCTCCTGCTTAAGTTCCAAGAACTTAACTTCCATCCGAGCTTGCATACTCGGTGAGAAGTAGTTCTCAAAGAACAATTCTTTAAATCGTGTCCACGTCACCACCGCTGTACCAGCTCTTGCTTGGTTCGTCTCCCACCAATAATTGGCTTCTCCCTTCATTAGATATGTTGCGAACGCTGTCTTTTGTTCTTCCACAACTCGCGCAATCACGAAAGCTTTCTCTATCTCCTTCACCCAAGTTTGGGCTTCGATCGGATCCGTAGTCCCCTTGAATTCTGGCGGTCCTACCGCTTTAAAATCTTTAAAATTAGCCAATCCGTCGGCTGGCTGATTCCTTGGTCTTCCCCTGGCTTGAGCCCTATTTTCCATAGCTTGGGCCAGCATATCCACAAAATTCTGCATCGGGTCCGCTTGACCTCCTTCGTTATTTACTGATTGCTCTTCTCTTTGGTTTCGATTATGTCGTCTTGGCGGCATGATCTGATTTAAATAAAAATCTTATATTAATACTCTTATTCTACACAAATTCTTAACACAATAAGAATTCAACACATAATTCTCAAGTAATCGCATATTTATTCAAATAGCACATAGTACATTTAGTACTTAACACATATTATTATCCTTTTACAATTATTTTAGGATTAATCATACCCAACTTTACAAAAGTTGCAATTCTCCAACTTTACACAAAAAGTTATCATTCTCCAATTTCACATAATTATGAGTCATTAACTTACCATAAGTATGAGTTTTAAGAACACACAAATTTATTTTAATCTTATATTCATATAGAAAATAAAGATTTTATTCATAAAAACATATATTTACATATGCTTAAGCATCATTCTCGATATTACATCACTTAATACCAAAAGCTTCTACCAAAAGACATTAAAACTTATATCTAAGTTATCTAACGTCCACTACCTTCACCAATCTTCTTCTGGCTGGGACACTTGTTGAATCCGTGACCCGTCTGCCCACATGAAAAACACTTCCTTAAATTTGGCTTAGGACAATGCAAAGAGATATGTCCTTCCTGCTTGCAGTTGAAGCACACGTTCTTCCACATCATACATTCTCCAGCGTGAGTCTTTCCACACTTACTACAGGCTTGCTTCTTCTTCGAACTTGTCTTCTCAGAATTAGGGTTGTCGTTGTCCCTCTTCCTCTTTTTCTTGTCCTTCTGCTGCTTGATTGTTCCCTCAGATGATCCATCACCTTCAGCCTTCATCTTCTCCACCTGCGCCTTTAGCTCGTTCCGTTCTTCAGTCATTTCACGCAATGCCCGTTCCGTTTTCCACAACTCCTCCAAGAGAAATACCTTGCTTCGAAGTTCCTGAACTTCCACAGATAGCTGATCTTGTTCTCCAACTTTGATCTTATTCTTTAAATCCACCTTAGCTGGATCAGACTCGGCCTCCTCATCTCCACTTAGATACATCTCAGGATAATCGTCATGATCACTCCCAAGATTAACCATTGGTTCATCTTCTCCCAACTTCTCAACCGATTCGCTTTGTGCTGGCACCCCGGCTACTGGCACTTGTGCAACAGCCGCTAGCATCTCCGCACTCTTTTCACCTTCTTTAGACATCCTACAATCAGTTTTAAACAACTTGATTAGTACTTTACTAGTACAACATTCTCACACCATATGTCCACATTTCTCACTATCGATACGCTTCTGCAATCCCTCACTTAGTACTCTAAATGAGTATTCTCTATCTCGCTTATGGTTATAATCCTAGGGTTTTTCCCCACCCCACTTAAGGTTTATAACTTACAGCTCCACTACCAGCTGGTGACACCTTGGTCACTACAGCTCTGATACCAACCTGTGACACCCCCAAATCCGGGTTACCTGACTCCCGAGTTTGGTGTTCACGATCCACAATATAAATAACATTTAACTACCCATAATATATATAGATAGTATCTTACATAAATTTTTATCAGAGTTTTTCAATACATTACCCAGGTTCTCTAACCTCAACTTTACAAACATACCCTTTAGATATACAAAAAGGGTTTACAAATACAACATAATAAATATGCTAATTATAACTAGTTTATTACAACGCCTTTGCCTTTATCCTTCGCAGCACCTCCTGCCACTTCGTCCCTAGCTGAAAAGTTTTATTTAGCAAGGGTGAGCAACTAATTTTCCCCGCAAGTTAATACATACAATAAATGTATAAGGATTCAAAGCAACAAACTATCTATTTTGATAGAATGAAACCAAAGTTCGGGGAACTTTGAAATAGCTGAACAAATCGTTATTTAATAACAAGTTTTCTCGTATTCTATACAACACAATAATTCAATAATGAAAGAGTACAACGCTTTCAAGTTTCTACGGTATTCTAGTGAATAATCTAGAATCAATTCTAGGAATGGAATATTTCTCCAGATTTATACTGAGTGATCACACTAGATCTTGAACTTTATTTTCTCGGGTAGATATCAAAGATTTACTTTGATAAATACTCAGGTGTATCAGATAACCATAAAGATTAAATCATACCCCTCTGCAAGTACTCAGAGCCGGCCAACTCTTTGTACCCTATATTATGCATAATACTCAAAACGCGCGCAAAGATCGAATTCACGACCAATAAAATATTCCCTTTATATAAAAGGTTGTTCTTCTCAGTCTTAGAATCAAGTTTATGATTTTACAACGAAATACTATGATTTCAAATTTTATTTGCTTCTCGATCTAGCCGAAATAATTGGCATTGACCTATCAATAATAATTGAATTCTCTTCTCTAACCTACCAAGTTCAAACAAATTTTTCGTCTAGCTAGAATAATTAGCTAAGACATTTTTCATAATAATTTGACAATAACCAGGAATTATCGGTACTGTCAACTCTAACTTCTACAGATATGAATATCCAACAACAGTAATTCTACGAATATATATTTTCTAATTCGAAAATTTAATTTCAACAATAAATCCCTGGACGTGGCTTAATTAACAATAATTAACCACCAATAATATTTGAATGAAATAACTCAAGGTTGAGTTAGGGAACTTGCCTCTTCCGCTGATTACAGCTACACAATATATTTATCTGCGTTTGAAAGACCTATAACCAATAATATCGGTCTAACAATTAGCACAATCATTTATAACACATAACACTGTATTTTACAGTCAAACTTTTCCTAGGCACATTACCACATAGCCACATTAGTGTTTATACCCTATATAAACACTTATCAAGTCTAACTATATTAGTCTAGTTGGACTTCGGTCCATTCTCGGTGTTCTGGTCACCATATCCGACAATTAACACATTGATTGTCAATTAAACTTGGTTTCTAAGCTTCAATATTAATTTAGATAAGTCAATTATCAATAATAATATTTTTCAGAAGCTTTTACTATTAATCAAACAATTATTATAATTTATAATAATTTTTCAAACACTTAAACCATTTTTAAATGATTTAATTATCAAATAATCTTATCATTATTAATATTTAATAATATCAAAATATTAATAACATACTTTTCAAAATATTAAAGTTATCATCAATAACTTAAAATATTTTTAAATCATCAATATTCTACTTAAATGATTTTTAAAGTAATTAAAATCATTTTTAAATCATCACCATTAATATATAAATATTAATGAAATTATTATCCAAATATTAAAAGTCATAATTTATAACTTAAAATATTTTTAAATCATTGTTCTCATTTTTAAATCAATAAAATCATTTTTAATTCATTTATTTAATATAATAATTAAATAAATTAAATATCATTAATATTAATTTATTAATGAAAATTCTCCAAAAATATTGAAAATTATCTTTTATAATTTAAAATATTTATTAATACTTTATTCTCAATTAATATGATTTTTAAATCATTTAAATCATTTTCATCTTATTTATTTATTTTATTAATCAAATAAATATTATATCATTAATATTAAATTATTAATGAAAATTCTCCAAAAATATTAAAAGTTACATTTTATAACTCAAAATATTTTTAAATACATTTTTCTTATTTAAAAATGATTTTTCATAATATTAAATCATTTTTCTCTAATTTATTTAATACACTAATTAAATAAATTAAATACCTTTAATATTTAAATAATTATAAATATAAAAGAAAAATATTCTAATCGGTCAAAAATTATTTTTCATAATTTAAAATAATTTTTAAAACCATTTTTGGTAATTTTTAGAATTTATTTCTATTTTTTAATCAATTTCCAAAAATCAGAAAATTAAAATAAATTAATCCGTCGCTAAAGGCCTATAGCGACACTATCCGTCGCTATAGGTGTTCTTGAGCAACCCAGATTTCTTTTCCGGCAGGCGAGGGTGCATGGTTTGACTGGCGATAACTGACGATCGGAGCATGATCTAAGCTATCTAAAAGTTTGGACGTGTATACAATATGTCACACTACAATATACAACCAACACTTTGGTTAAAAAACATCATAATAAGGAGATCAAAGCCTCCAAACTTTCTGACAAACCGTTTCTGGGCAGAAACAGATGCGAGTTGCTACTTTGAAGCTCGATTTAAGATATGTTCTGGTCATGTTTTACTTTATCTATCAACTCTAGGTTGTAGACAACATGTAGTACTACAACTAGAAATCATAATAACAGAAAAACATCAAACCATTAACTAGATATAATCGGTCAAACATGAACACGGACACTGTCTCGAATTTTTCTGGGTTCGTGTTCTTGACAGATTCGGTCAACGGGGGTTTTGACCGTGTATAACTTTTGATATATAAACGATCTAAGGCTGAATATTTTTGAAACTTAAAGAACTCATACCAGGATACAAGTTACAAGTCTTAAACATTAAAAAAATGTATTACACACGGAGATATAAGATCTGACATTAGATTGAAAATCACAGATTTTCAAATTCCCAGATTTTAGAAAACTTAAAATTCGTGCACTTTGATGTTATGGGTTCTTGATTTATCAACACAGAACTTCAATTGACACCTTATTACACATATTTGAACAATCAATTGCAAGAAATAACAAGGAATTGAAGGATTTCAAAAATTAGGGTTTATACCTCTTTTGCTTTGATATTTGATTCTGCCCTTCCAATCTGTTATTGGCTGATATAGGAGCTGTTTCTAGGACTGATTTACTTGTATAATTCGTGGGTTTTGGAGAGAGAGATAGTTGGTGAGAGCTTATAGCAAAAATGGCCAATTTTCTCAACTTTCTCTCTCTTGAATCTCTTAAATAATCTTTAGATGCATTGAATGGTTGGCATTTTCGGCTGGGGCAGATGATTTGTGTCACAAGGTCAATGTAGTTGGTAAGGAGTTGGTCACCCACTCCAATAATTGATAGATTTGCAAGTTGTCAAATAAAAATCCCATAAAGGGCATTATGGTCATTTCCCATTTCTTCTAGAATTTGGATTTTATGAAACCCTTAGGGTTTAGGGTTTGGACAATCTAGGGTTTAGGTTTTGTACCCTTTAGGTCTAAAAATTCTAATTCCCATAATTTGCAAATTTAGGGTTTAATTAGAAAAATAAATTTTTCTAAAATACAATTAGGGTTTCTCAAATAGAATTCTAACTTACAAAAATATAATTAGTGATTTCTAATCATATTTATGTTTAATGAATACTTTAGGCATGCTAATAAAAATTAGTGTTGCCTAATTAGGGTTTACAATTCCCGGTTTTAATATTAGGTTTCTCGATGTAGAATTAGGGTTTCTAACGGTATGTTAGGGTTTCTAATCCTGAGATTAGGGTTTTTAATCTCATATTTGTGTTTAATGAATCCATTAAGTCTATCAATTAGGATTAGGTTTCCTAATTTAAAATTTATAATCCCCGATTTTTAAAATTAGGGTTTTCTACACCACAATAGGGTTTTCTATAACTGAGATTAGGGTTTCTAATCTCTTATCATGGTTTAATAATATTAAAACCTATCCGATCAATTATTGATCATTAAGCTCATATAAAACAAACACATTCTTAACAATATAATTATTTTAATTATATTTTCTACCGAATCCCTATCCGTAAATTAGAGTTAGGGTTTCTAAAGTTGTTAAGCACAACTCTACTCTATTTTCTCAGTCAATACACAAATTAACTTATTTTCAAAATTCGTATCACAGATACACAATACTTTATTAACAGTCAATGTTAATAATAAATAAAAAAAAATTTATTCGTAAAATTTTAATTATTCGAAATCTCGGGTTATCACATCAGTTAAACTTGTTCATGTTAATTATTGACATCCAATATCATTGGTTCAGTCATTCAATCATTGAAACTTGATTCATGTTGTTTCACAATTATTATATTGTTGAAAATCGAAATTTTATTCATTCTATTCAATCATGATATAAATCTCCATTGTATGTAAAACTTGCTGGGCAAATTTGTTGCTCACCCTTGCTATATATGATAAAATTTTTAGATTAAGATGAAAGCTTGAATAAGGACAGAGGCAAAGGCAAAAAGCAAGATTAAATTATGGTGATGTTAGATCTATTATATTTTATATCAAAAATAGCATTGTAAATCTTCTAAGATATTGAAGGTATGTATTAAGTTAAGGTTGTAGACCTTGGGAATAATGTGTAAAAGTTTAATGTATAAACAATTTATGTTTATATCTTCCGCAATAGTTATAGAAATAGTATACCGGATCCGCGGCGATTTGGGACCCAGATTCGAGGATGCTACTGTTGGTATCAAAGTTGTAGATTATAAACCTTAGGTAGGGGTACCTTAGGCTATAACCGCGTAGATGATGATAAGTAATAAACTCGAATAGAGTTTAAACGATAAGAGATGAATTTATGGAAATTCATCATTAAGTAAAGAGAAAGATAAAGAAGATTCAAAGAAGAATCTTGAAGGGCTGTAAGGATAAGAATCCGGAGTTACCTAACTCCAGTATTAGAGATGAAAAATAATACTAAATAGACGATGTCTATAAGATGAGAAGTGCAAATAAAGTCATAATATAATATGATTAAGGAGAAGAATAAGAAGATCGTAAAATAAAACGATCGTAAGCATAAGGAGAAATGTTTACAAAAATAAGATCACCACGTGATCAGATTAAATTATTGAATAACATATGATATGTTAAGTGATTGGTATGATATAGCTTGATGCTATAAAGAGAAGGTACTATGAAATGGTACAATGTAAACTCAGAAAAGAGTGGTAAATGTTAAGATACGGATTAAAGAAAATCCGTATTATGAAAAGAGAAAGTTAACAGTATGTGGGTTTCAATTGAGGACTCAGGTCAGCAGCTGAGTTGTATGATTCTTTGTATGGGTGGGGAATTTGTACTTGGTTTTAGAATCACTTAGATTCCTGGTCGATATAGTGGTTAGGTTGACCAATTCTTTGTATGGGCGGGGAATTGTCCGCTTAGCTTCCTATATTGATTAGTGGTCGAGTTTGGTTTGACAACCACTTAGTTTCTGACATTGATAATCATTGGAACCTAATGTCGAGCTATTTGCTATATGCATGTTGAGAAGTTGATTCTTTTCTCATGTGTATAACGAATAGTAGAGGATATAAGGTTAAGTTGCGAGTTCTTAAAACTCATACTTATGGTAAGTTCATGACTCATAATCATATGGTATGTTTTGAACCCCTCAGCGAATGGACGCCTATGGTCTGACTAGGATAAGTTCTTAAACCCATATGATGGAGGCAAGTTACTGAACCCATAATGTGTGGTAAGTTTGATGAACTAGGGTATAGCAAAGTTATGAATAAAGCATTGAGGATTATATGAATAGATAGAATTATTAAGCAATGGATTAGTAGAGAAAGTGAAGTTGATGATGGAAACATAGGTATTCCAAATCTTCTAGCTATGCTAGACTTCGAAGTTTTGGACATCAAGCAAAATACGCACTATGTGCTTTTGAAAAATGAATTTTTATTCTCAACTCCTGGAAACCATTGTGTATGCGTGGACTTCGGGCCATCGGTACCTCGTTACCTGTTGAGATGATAAAACTGATTTGCAAAGATTTTTGAAGGATTTAAAGAATAGTCTATGCTAATTGATTCGCCTAGACAAAAATGATTTGAGATGTCAAAATGTATTTTTATATATCATCAATGTATCATAAAACCTGATGCAGAATGATAAAAAAAATGATGGAGTTATCAATACAGAATTACTTAGTGTTGGATGTGATCAGAGGATCATCAGCTCACTACAGTATGATGTAGTATAACAAAGTCACAAAACGACGGAATCCTCAACAGACTGTATATACAGTGCGGTATTATGACGTAAAAATGATTTTAAGAATTTTGAAGATAATTTATTTCCAACTGATTTTGGCCAGAAATATTTCGATTGAAATTCGAATTATTGATATGTGTCTAAGCTATTTGATTCAGCTAGACAAATGTTTATGAAATTCAAAGTATTCTTTGAAAGCTTATGCCAAACCAAATTGTTTTGGTGAGGAATCTTATGATAAGCCTGAGGTGAACAACCCTAAAATTGGGGATATACTAATTGGATAAAATACTCCAATCTAAGAGCGCATATAGTCGTTCAGATTACTAAGGTACAATAGACTGATCATCTAAAGTACCAGCATCGATAGTTTACCTTCTTCGTGATTGTAAACATACCTATTAAAGAAATGTTTCAGAGGTAGAGTACATTTCTTTCGTAATTAAAAGAGGTAACAGGTAGAAATACCCCTAAACCTCAAAGTTCATATTTTTTTATGATTCCTCAGACAGATATAAAAAGTTTTTAAAACTCTTCAGAGTAATGTTGTGGTAGAATGTGATGATGGATATGAAATAGTGTGAACTCATTATGTACGAGTAGAATCTGAGATGATTGAATAAAGGTTATTATAAAAACCTAGTTTTTATGAATGAAAGGAGTAATGTTTAGACAATGTAAACTCCTAGTGAGTTGTTATCGTAAAAGGTGATGATAGAAGAGAAATCCTCACAGGAGAAAATTGTAAAGGTTAAGTTAAAAACTTAGTTTTGATCAATTGAATAAGCAGATATTAGTAAGCTATAATTTCGAGGACGAAATTCTTAGAAGAAATGGTGAATGTGATAACCCAAAAATTTAGAAAATCTTAAATGATTAAATTAAAGGTTAAAATTTAAAACCTAAAGTGAAAATAAAGGGTTTATTTAAAAATTTTAAGAAAAATATATACGGTTTAATAATTGAAAGAGATTATGTAATAATAAATATGACAAGCCATATGAAGAAGGCTTACTGATTGTAGCAAACCTTATTAAAAGGTTTAATAGACATCAAATTAAATGTCTAGTCAAATATATGAATATATAAATTATTTTATGAATTATGAAGAATATGTATTTTACGTAATATGGTAAATATATTAAATTATATTTGCTATATGTAAATAATTTATACAAACAATTAATAATGTGAGAAAATAAAATTATTAATTATTTTCTATATGTGACGTGTGTATATATGTTTGTTGCAACTTGTAATTGAGAATTAATAAATATTATATATATATATATATATATTTAGTACGCGAGAAAAATAAAATTGTAAGGAACAATTTGCGTAATGAAGCAAAAAGAGGCGAGTTAGACATGTAATATTTATATATACTTTATCCAAGAGTATTAGAATAAATTCTTACATGAAATTGATTTAATAAGTAAAAGATATTATATTTATCGTAATATCTCAAGTAAGTAAATAAAATTCTTAATTGAAGTTATGATAATGAGGTAAGGATATTATATTATAATATATTGGGTATGTAAATACTTATATTTACATGATGAATTATGTGTAGCATATTTATTTTGTAATTATAAAATAAATACGTAATTTATGTATGTAATGTTATGTACTATATAATTTATATATCAAAGATGGGATATTTAAATTATATGATTCTAAGAGGGTAAGTAGTTTAAGGAGATTTAGGTAGTAACTTATTTGATTAAGTTAATTTACTAAGGTTGAGTAATTAAATTACTTAACAAAATCATTAAAAGAAAGGTTGAATTAATTATTTAACCAAGAAAATAAAGCAAATGTAATAAAGTGAAAAATTGGGCATAAATAAGGTGCATCTGCCGACAATGAGAAAGGAGAAGGAGAGCATGTGGTAATATTTTTTTTCTTTTCTTTCCAAGCCGTGTGTCCAAGCCACTTTAATTCCCAAAGATTTTAAAAGATGTGAAAGAGAAAAGAAATCAAATTTGGCAAATATTTGGTGCAAGGTGTAGGCAAGTTAAGGAGGGAGTATATTAGCATGTGAGTAAAAAAAAAATTTCCTCCCCAAATCTATCCAAAATCTTAGCGTAGGATATTACCAAGATATGCACACAAGAAAAGAGAGAAGATGAAGATATTGGGAGATATTATAGGTATACAAGTTATATATCTACACATGATTTACCCATAAACAAATACCCTTTCTCTTTGGTAAAATGAGTTTTACTTCATTTGTTGCTAAACTTCCACAAAAGCTAGAGAAAGAAAGAGAGAAAAGGAAAAAGAAATAGAAAGGAAAGAGAGAGAATGGAGGGTGGTCGGCAGCCCCCATAGAGGGAGAAGAGAAGTAATTCCATGCCACCACAATTCATCTCCTACTTTAGAAGAAGAAGAAACATTGGTACAAAAATCAAGGTATAAAACCTTTAACTCTAATTTAGTTTATTTTAGTTGTTTTGAACCAAATCATGGGTCGTGATCTTAAAATCTAAAAATCTTAGATCTACATGTTATATAGACTTGGTTAATCTATCAACAATAACCCAAATAACGAATGTGTTGGCTAATGGGCATCCTATACTTATAATACACTATAAATAGGATTCGAAAGTGTTGATTTCTTAACGTGGATAAACTACGCTTAAGGCAAGTTTCCTAACTTACACAACTTTGGATTTTGTGTAAGTTCTTGAATTTCATATGATTCGTATATTGAATTCAAGTATCCTAAACCCTTGCATTACTTTATTCAACGGATATCGTAAGTAAACCTTATCTCTTTGAATATAAGTTTACTTACTTTCTCGTTCGATTGAGCTAGTATGTTTAAACTCTTGTGGAAACTATTATTCATGTTGAACTTGGAATTGTTCTTGAATATTATGAAAGCATCTATGCCATTTGATTCGGCTAGACAATATGCATGTTTATAAAACTGTCCAAACCAATTGACTGATGCAGAAATTTTGAAAACTGAGTTGAACAACCCTTATGGTAAGGGGAGTGTTTATTGTTGGAAGCCCCAACACACGCGTGAATATTACTGTGATGTTGTGTATAACTTAGAGTATTGTAGACTGATCATCTATCATACTTGATTCTTTTGGGTTATCAGTTTAATATTGGTATTTCTAGTAGATGTTCAATAGTCCTTAGTGACTGCTCGGTATAAATTATTTATCCAATTGGATACATTGATAGCCTTTTAATTCAAATATATCTGTTCATTTATATTGAATTATCGTTCTTATTTCAAGGATTTGATTCAAGAATTATTGATATTCATTATTCATGATATTATTCTGAAACCCTGAACTATCTTAGAGATGATACTTCGATATTT
Source organism: Panax japonicus (assembly GCA_020205505.1). Classification (NCBI taxonomy): domain Eukaryota; kingdom Viridiplantae; phylum Streptophyta; class Magnoliopsida; order Apiales; family Araliaceae; genus Panax; species Panax japonicus. The sequence goes on along the minus strand of CM035097.1, from coordinate 35,723,668 downwards.
CAAACTCGTGTTATAAAACTCTTTACCCTTGTTATATAATACTTGATGGGCAATTTGTGTTCATGCTTGCTTATTAAAACCTTTCAGTTATGGCGGAACAGGGAAGTGTCTCTGGGAAAGACAAGGGCAAGGGCAAGGCTACCGACTAGCTTGTTCCTCCATGTTTAAGACTATTATGTTGTATTAAGACTGTTTATAGACTGTGTTTAAGCTTAAGTAGGATTATGTAATAAGTCTTTATTCGATATTATTATGTAATCTATTAAGTACTTTAGGTTGCGAGACTTGGGGGAATAATTATAATAAATCATTGTATATTCTTCTAAATTGGATTTTCCGCTGTGAATATGTAATTCTAGTTATTATGGTATTACCATGAGTACGTGATGAACCGAACTCGAGTGACCAAGTGGTGGTCCGAATTTGGGGGCGTCAAAACTTGGTATCAAAGCTATAGTTATAAACCTTAGGAACGAGAGTCCTTAGATTATACCTTAGGAAAACTTAAGAAATAAAGAGGGTTGAGACTCATGTAGAGTTTTCCTAGAGAGTGACTTAGTGTGTTATAGAATATAACTTCATTCTATACAATGAACTTATGTTATTTAAAATTCTAATGGAGTTGTTATTTGTCTTGTCTTATGTTGGTGATTGTAGGATGACTGACATGGGAGGACCTAGCCAAGTAGTAGAGGATGAGCCGCGTAATATCCACATGGTATATGAGGCACCATTGATAGCGGAGCCCATATCAGTAGTGGTCCCTATTGTGACATCCCGAGTATTTAGAAAATTTTTAAATTTTAAATTTTAAATTTTTTGATTTAAGGTTTAATATTAGAACCTAGATAGAAAATAGGTGTATGCGTTTGATATTTTTAAGAAGCAATTTTGAGGATTTCAAAATTCTGTGAAGGATTTAGGTGAATTATCCAGGATTAAGGAATAAGTGAATATGTTATGTGTATATGGTTGTGTATGCGTACAGTATGTGGTTAAAGGTCAAGGGTTGACCAAATAAACGATATCTGTAACAAACCATGGATATATATTAAGAACGTCAACGTTTGGTTAGAAAATTCTTACGATCAACAAGTGTGACGCCCCCAAAATTAGGTATACATCACCCATCTTGAGTCGCCAGATACATGGTACAGAATTCAAATACAACTTACTAATACTACTGTCGTGTACAATACGACAAAATATAACTGTGAGTTTGAATACAATTATTGTCTACTAGAGATCATACAAACTCAAAAGGAGTCCTAAATATAATTATTGTCACACCATTTAACAGAATAGTGAGGACTAGTAATACTATTCTCTGGTCCATCACTCCGTTCCCCGACTCATCCCAGCTATATTCTCATTTCCTGAAGAGAACAGTGAAAGAAAGGGTGAGCTCAACTAGCCCAGTAAGAAATATTATGACTAAGATAATGCAAAATAAATTATCATTAGCCTTCAACAGTGTTAAACTGATAAAATACAATAAACATCAAGTTTAACTGCAGTGGAACCAGCAATCCATTAAAAGAGTCAAGTAGAAAAATAAAAACTACTATCTTTTATGATTTAAAAGGTTTTTCATCACTGTTATAGCTGAGACTCAGCTTAATAAATATTCCACATCATCGAATCACCCCTGCACTACAGCCAAGGATATTATTTAGTATCACGACCACAATTATTCATGCACTACGGCCAAGAATATTTGTGTATTCATTAATGGTCATGATCATGCCAACAACTGTCCATCAATGCACTATGGGCCAATGAGGATTTTTAATTTTTACATCATTTGTAATATTACGGTCATGATTACACCGAATAATCCCTGGTCATAATCATACCAAGTCCATCTATGCACTACAGGCCACAGATGACTTTCAACAAAATATAAACATGAGGATGATGACAATGATATAAAAATTCAATAAAACAAGTTCAAGAATTATTTTATCCAGAAGTTATTAACGTCTAAATTGTCAACATGATACTGTTTTGTAGAGTAAAATTCAAGAATGATCAGAAGAATATTTTCATGAAAGGATACTGGATGAAGCGCAAATATCAAGGATATTCCACTAATTTCATGGAGTATAGAAGTCAGAATTTTAATCAACTGAGTAATACCGAATACAATAACAAAAGGTATCACCATGCATGCGATAGAGACCGCACAGACAGGTTATTTCAGCAGAATATTAATAACGGAACCAGGTCAGGTGAAATTCACACCGACAGGATGTTCCAACAGAATAATAAATGCGAAATAGTAAATGATGGAACCAGGTCCGGCGTATAGCACAGATAGGATATTCCGTCAGAAATGTAAAGAAAGAATAGTAAATGGAACCAGGTCCGGCGTATAGCACAGACAGGATATTCCGACAGAAATATAAAGATAGAATAGTAAATGGATGTCACCAAGTATAGGGTATTCCGCGTATACAGGTTATTCCAACAGAATAACAATGAATGGAATAACATAAGGATTTCACCAAGTATAGGGTATACCGCGTATACAGGTCATGTATAGGGTATGCCACTTTTACAGGTTATTCCAACAGAATAACAAAGAATGGAATAACATAAGTTCTCTTCAAGAAGAAAGAATAACACCCCTTACTTTATTAGGAGATTGAATACTGCAGTAGTGTAGTAACTGAATACTCTTCTTCTTTCTCTCTTATTCTCTCTATACTTTCGCTCTCTATAGCTTGAACGAATTCGTGAAAAATAATGAAGCCCTAGGCCTCTATTTATAGAAGATTTCTAGCTTAGCACTTGCCATGTGAAAAGGCAAGTGGTTTGACGACTGGTGATGTGAAAAGAAAAGTGGTTTGACGCCTGTAATGTGAAACGACAATTGGTTCGACGCCTGTAATGTGAAACGACAATTGGTTCGACGCCTGTAATGTGAAACGACAAGTGGTTCGACGCCTGTAATATGAAATGGGAAGTGGTTTGACGTCTGGTAAAGGTAATTACTATTTACGAAGATAATTACTATTGACGAAGGTAATTACTATTGACGAAAATAATTACTATTGACGAAGGTAATTACTATTGACGAAAATAATTACTATTGACGAAAGAGACTCTTAGATGATGACATATGGGCCCCCCATAAAATAACCAAACTTACCACAAACGTCTCATAACAGACTTTTTATCAAGGATTGAATAAATATTACCATAAATTATTTTATTTTTACGTAATTAATCTTTCAACAATTATTAGTCATTTATAACTTGTCGTCTCAATTATTGATTTAATAATATAACATATTATATAGATGATACTATGACAATAATTGAATCAATAATATAAGAGATATGATGCAGCAATTACTGTAGCAATAATTTAGTATAGCTGAGTGACTTCTCACGTAAGCATCAATAATCAATACCGTGTGCTACTATACAACAACGCGTATTACTGTACTTTTACTACCGAGTAGTTCAACAGTTTTAACGGTAACACCTTCGCCATTATTTTATAGAAAAATAATTTTGTCGTTTTCTAAATACGACAATACTTCTGTTGTGGGGTCCACCAATGATTGTGCCGTCGTACGAATATTCCCCGATAAAAAGAATATTTCCCGACCAAACGAATATTTTATAACAACTTGCGTACTTTGCAAAATTTATAAATATTACCCACAACTATAACATTATATCAAATTTATTCCATAATATTCAAAAATAATAATTATAAAAATTCATCTTTATTTATAAAAACTGGGGTCTTACAACCTCCCCTTCTTATGAAATTTTGCCCTCGAAATTAGGCTACGTACCTGGTATGTCGAAGAGGTAAGGATACCTTGATTTCATTTCAGATTCTAACTCCCAAGTCATTTCCTCAACATCGTGGTTTCTCCACAAAACTTTGACTTGAGGTATAACCTTGGAGCGTAGAATATGTTCCTTCTTATCCAAGATTTGAACAGGAATCTCTTCATACGTCAAATCTTCCGCTATTTTGTCCGGTTCTAACTCAATAATGTGGTTCAGGTCTTTCACATATTTACGTAACATGGATATATGAAAAACGTTATGAACACGAGACATACTTGGCGGTAAAGCGAGTCTATAGGCCACAGTTCCTATTCGATCGAGGATTAAAAATGGACCGATGAATCGAGGATTGAGTTTTCCTCTCTTTCCAAATCTTGTAACTCCTTTCCATGGAGTAATACGTAACAACACATGATCTCCTATATTGAATTCCACGTCCTTTCGATGAAGATCAACATAACTCTTTTGTCGACTTTGTGAGGTTTTTATACGTTGTCGGATCGTTTGAATCTTTTCCGTAGTCATACGTACCAACTCCGGTCCCAACAATGTTGCTTCACCCACCTCATCCCAGCATACTGGAGAACGACACTTTCTTCCATACAACGCTTCGAATGGAGCCATACCAATACTTGCTTGATAACTGTTGTTGTAGGAAAACTCCACCAATGGTAAGAACTTGTCCCAACTTCCCTTGAAATCAAGGACAAAGAGTCTTAATAGATCTTCAAGAGTTTGAATAGTCCTCTCCGACTGTCCGTCCGTCTAAGGATGATATACCGAGCTAAATCGTAAGTCTGTGCCCATAGCTTTTTGCAAACTAACCCAAAATCGTGAAGTAAATATTGAGTCTCGATCAGAAACTATGGATACCGGCATAACATGAAGTCTTACAATCTCATTTATGTACATACGAGCAAGACGTTCAAGTGTATAAGTTTCTCGTATTGGTAAGAAATGAGCAGACTTGGTCAATCTATCAACAATGACCCAAATCGCATATATGCCTTGAGAAGCCTTAGGAAGACCGGTAACGAAATCCATGGTAATGTGCTCCCACTTCCATTCTGGAATTTTAAGTGGTTGCAATGGACCTTTTGGTACTTGATGCTCCGCTTTAACTCGTTGACAAGTTAGACACCTTGAGATAAACAACGTTATCTCTCTCTTCATATTGCTCCACCAAAATGTATGACGAATATCATGATACATTTTGGTACTCCCAGGTTAGATTGCAAATGGTGTATTGTGCGCCTCCATCATGATTTTATACTTTAAATCAGGCTCGTTAGGAACACAAAGTCTGGAGTTGACGCGAAGTATTCCTTCTTCATCGATTCTTGCTTCCGGCATATCACCTTCTTGCACTTTCTTCCTCATACGCATCAGCTCCAGGTCTGTAGCTTGAGCAGCTTTAACTTTATCGATTAAAGTCGGTTCTACTCGTATATTCGCCATCGCCACATGCGTCCCTGGAGTCTTTAACTCTATCTCCATCCTTTGCAAGTCACACAAAATGGGCCCTTGCGTTGACAATATCGTACTCGTACTTGCATGTGATCTTCTACTCAATGCGTCAGCTACCACGTTTGCTTTTCCAGGATGGTATTGGATGGTATGATCATAATCTTTCAACAGTTCAAGCCAACGTCGTTGTCGCATGTTGAGTTCTTTTTGAGTGAAGAAATATTTGAGGCTTTTATGATCCGTAAAGATCTCCACTTTCTCCCCATACAAGTAATACCTCCAAATTTTAAGTGCAAAGACAACAGCTGCCAACTCTAGATCATGAGTAGGATAATTCTTCTCATATTCTTTGAGTTGTCGCGAGGCATAGGCTATGACTTTTCCATGTTGCATGAGAACACATCCCAGCCCTTTGCCCGAAGCATCACTGTAGATGACAAAACCCTCCGAGCTAGATGGTATTGTCAGAACAGGTGCTGAAATGAGTCTCCTCTTGAGTTCTTGAAAACTTTTCTCACATTCTTTGCTCCAATCGAACTTTGTATCTTTCCGAGTCAGCTGAGTCAATGGAGTAGCGATTCGAGAAAATCCTTCCACGAACCTCCGATAATAACCAGCTAAACCGAGAAAGCTACGTACTTCGGTCATTGATTTAGGTTACTCCCAGCTTTGAATAGCTTCAATCTTTGCTGGGTCAACAGATATTCCATGAGTTGATACCACGTGCCCAAGGAATGCTACTTCCTCAAGCCAGAACTCGTATTTCTTCAACTTGGCATAAAGCTTATATTCACGAAGCTTTTGGAGTGTCAGCCTCAAGTGTTGCTCATGATCTTCACATTTTTTGGAATAAATAAGGATGTCATCAATAAAGACGACCACAAAGTGGTCCAAATATTCCTTGAATACTCGGTTCATCATATCCATGAAGGCAGCAGGAGCATTAGTCAATCCAAAGGACATGACTAGGAATTCATAATACCCGTACCGAGTTCTGAAAGCCTTCTTTGGAATGTCATCGGTTCTAATCTTCAATTGGTGATACCCGGAACGAAGATCAATCTTTGAAAAGAATTTGGCTCCTTGCAACTGGTCAGACAAGTCATCAATACGTGGCAATGGATACCTATTTTTGATGGTGACATGATTCAACTCCCGATAATCAATACAAAGTCGCATACTCCCATCTTTCTTCTTCACGAATAGAACAGGAGCACCCCAAGGAGAAGTACTAGGACGAATAAAGCCAATGTCTAACAATTCCTGCAGTTGGGTTTTTAACTCCTGAAGTTCAATAGGAGCCATTCGATATGGGGCTTTAGAAATAGGTTTTGTACCGGGTTCAAGGTCGATACAAAATTCAATCTCACGCTCTGGGGGTAGGCCAAGAAGTTCTTCGGGGAATACGTCAGGAAATTCATTAACAATAGAAATATCGTTCAAAACTGACGTATTTTTGTTTAAATCTGTGACATGAGCTAAGAAAGCTTGACATCCGTTTTTCAATAAACAAATATCTTTATGGCTTGAGATGATCGTGATTGATTTTAATGGTTTGGTCGCTTGAATTCGCATAATAGGTTGATTAGGAATATGAAAGATAACAACCTTATGGAAACAATCAATTTTTGCATGATGAGTAGTTAACCAATCAATCCCTAGAATCACGTCAAATGCAATTATTTTCAATGAAATAAGATCTACAGGTAATGTGAGGGTACCGATTTGAACCAAACAAGACTTATAAACAGTGGATGTAATGAAGGTTTCTCCTAACGGAGTTTCCACAGATAAGTCAAAGTCTAATTTCTCCGGAGTCAAATTTAATCGATGAACGCAAGTAGGAGAAATAAAAGAATGGTTAGAACCGGTATCAAATAAAGTATAGACTTCGTTAGAGTTTATGATAAGCTTACCCGTGATGACCTCATTCGGGTTCCTTGCTTTCTGAGAGGTCACAACAAACGCTCTCCCTTGCACTACCGGCTTTGACCTTTCTGGGACGGCCTTTGGTGCCTCCATCCTAGCTGAATTTATCTTTGGTAAACGACAAAATCGGGCTAAGTGACCTTCTCTTCCACAATTATAACATGCTTTGGATGGCATCGCGTAATTTGGACTGATGTGTCCCTCCCCTCCGCATTTGAAGCATATGATAGGTGGTCTTTCTCCTTCCTTAACAACGGGTGCTGGTGCTGACGTCTTTCCATCATTGTTGAATCTCCTCTTTTTGAAATGTCTGTTCTTATTATTTTGGCCCTGATTACCACCAAAGTGGTAACCATTTCTGGCCTGCTGATTCCCTCCACGCTTGTTGTCACCGCTTCGATGACCACTCTCGCTGGTATTATAATTTTGCCGGCTGCTCTCTTTTAGTTGAGTTGACTCGTTATCGCACTCCACTAACTGAGCCCTATTTACAACATCTGAATACAAACACAGTTTATGAGAAATAAGATGTTGACGTATCTCCGGCTTCAAACCTCTTAAAAACATTTGCGCCATTCTCTCTTCATTATCCACCAAGTGGGACGTAAACCGTGATAACTCTACAAATTTTGCCTCGTATTGCGACACGGTCATATTATTTTGTTCCAACTTAATAAAATACACCTCCTTCATGTGGCGAATACTTTCGGGAAAGTATTTGTCGTTGAACAGCTCCTGAAACTTCTCCCAAGACATTTTCAGAACAGCAGGTTGAGTACGTTTTACCGATTCCCACCAGTAATCTGCCTCTCCGCGCAACATAAAGGCGGCAAATGGAACCTTTTGCTCCTCGGAACATCCCAAGACATCAAATATCTTGCTGATCTGCTTTATCCATGTTTCCTCCATAAGTGGTTTTGGCTCTCCCTTAAACTCCGGTGGTCCCAGCTCCTTGAACTGTTTAGCGGTGACCGCCCGAGAGTTTCCCGTGTTTCCATCTACGTTTTGGACAGGAGTCGCTCTCGCCTGTTGTTGCATGAATTGCATAAAACCTCTGAACATTTGATCATTCATCATTTGGTCAGTGTTGTTGTTTGCATGAGGATTGTCGCCTTCCTGATGCACATTATCCTGATTATTGATATGTGGTGAATCAACGATCGCCTGTGCTCCATTGCTATTCTCAACATTCTCAGATGTCATTTTCAGATACTGCCACAAAAGAAAAGGTTAATTGACATGTAACATATTATCCCTATATTCTGACCGACCAGTAAAATAACACATAAACTTAGGTAGGTCATACTAGCGAAGGAATTCCCCGTCTCTCCCCTCCTAGTACTATTCTCACATCTTAGCCAGGGATCATATCCCTAAGCTCTGATACCAACTGTGACGCTCCCAAAATTAGGTATACATCACCCATCTTGAGTCACCAGATACATGGTATAGAATTCAAATACAACTTACTAATACTACTGTCGTGTACAATACGACAAAATATAACTGTGAGTTTGAATACAATTATTGTCTACTAGAGATCATACAAACTCAAAAGGAGTCCTCAATACAATTATTGTCACACTATTTAACAGAATAATGAGGACTAGTAATACTATTCTCTGGTCCATCACTCCGTTCCCCGACTCGTCCCAGCTATATTCTCATTTCCTGAAGAGAACAGTGAAAGAAAGGGTGAGCTCAACTAGCCCAGTAAGAAATATTATGACTAAGATAATGCAAAATAAATTATCATTAGCCTTCAACAGTGTTAAACTGATAAAATACAATAAACATCAAGTTTAACTGCAGTGGAACCAGCAATCCATTAAAAGAGTCAAGTAGAAAAATAAAAACTACTATCTTTTATTATTTAAAAGGTTTTTCATCACTGTTATAGCTGAGACTCAGCTTAATAAATATTCCACATCATCGAATCACCCCTGCACTACGGCCAATGATATTCTTTAGTATCACGACCACAATTATTCATGCACTACGGCCAAGAATATTTGTGTATTCATTAATGGTCATGATCATGCCAACAACTGTCCATCAATGCACTACGGGCCAATGAGGATTTTTAATTTTTACATCATTTGTAATATTACGGTCATGATTACACCGAATAATCCCTGGTCATAATCATACCAAGTCCAGCTATGCACTACAGGCCACAGATGACTTTCAACAAAATATAAACATGAGGATGATGACAATGATATAAAAATTCAATAAAACAAGTTCAGGAATTATTTTATCCAGAAGTTATTAACGTCCAAATTGTCAACATGATACTGTTTTGTAGAGTAAAATTCAAGAATGATCAGAAGAATATTTTCATGAAAGGATACTGGATGAAGCGCAAATATCAAGGATATTCAACTAATTTCATGGAGTATAGAAGTCAGAATTTTAATCAACTGAGTAATACCGAATACAATAACAAAAGGTATCACCATGCATGCGATAGAGACCGTACAGACAGGTTATTTCAGCAGAATATTAATAACGGAACCAGGTCAGGTGAAATTCACACTGACAGGATGTTCCAACAGAATAATAAATGCGAAATAGTAAATGATGGAACCAGGTCCGGCGTATAGCACAGACAGGATATTCCGTCAGAAATGTAAAGACAGAATAGTAAATGGAACCAGGTCCGGCGTATAGCACAGACAGGATATTCCGACAGAAATATAAAGATAGAATAGTAAATGGATGTCACCAAGTATAGGGTATTCCGCGTATACAGGTTATTCCAACAGAATAACAATGAATGGAATAACATAAGGATTTCACCAAGTATAGGGTATACCGCGTATACAGGTCATGTATAGGGTATGCCACTTTTACAGGTTATTCCAACAGAATAACAAAGAATGGAATAACATAAGTTCTCTTCAAGAAGAAAGAAAAACACCCCTTACTTTATTAGGAGATTGAATACTGCAGTAGTGTAGTAACCGAATACTCTTCTTCTTTCTCTCTTATTCTCTCTATACTTTCTCTTTCTATAGCTTGAACGAATTCGTGAAAAATAATGAAGCCCTAGGCCTCTATTTATAGAAGATTTCTAGCTTAGCACTTGCCATGTGAAAAGGCAAGTGGTTTGACAACTGGTGATGTGAAAAGAAAAGTGGTTTGACGCCTGTAATGTGAAACGACAATTGGTTCGACGCCTGTAATGTGAAACGACAATTGGTTCGACGCCTGTAATGTGAAACGACAAGTGGTTCGACGCCTGTAATATGAAATGGGAAGTGGTTTGACGTCTGGTAAAGGTAATTACTATTTACGAAGGTAATTACTATTGACGAAGGTAATTACTATTGACGAAAATAATTACTATTGACGAAAATAATTACTATTGACGAAGGTAATTACTATTGACGAAGGTAATTACTATTGACGAAAATAATTACTATTGACGAAAGAGACTCTTAGATGATGACATATGGGCCCCCCATAAAATAACCAAACTTACCACAAACGTCTCATAACAGACTCTTTATCAAGGATTGAATAAATATTACCATAAATTATTATTTTTTTACATAATTAATCTTTCAACAATTATTAGTCATTTATAACTTGTCGTCTCAATTATTGATTTAATAATATAACATATTATATAGATGATACTGTGACAATAATTGAATCAATAATATAAGAGATATGATGCAGCAATTACTGTAGCAATAATTGAGTATAGCTGAGTGACTTCTCACGTAAGCATCAATAATCAATACTGTGTGCTACTATGCAACAACGTGTATTACTGTACTTTTACTACCGAGTAGTTCAACAGTTTTAACGGTAACACCTTCGCCATTATTTTATAGAAAAATAATTTTGTCGTTTTCTAACTACGACAATACTTCCGTTGTGGGGTCCACCAATGATTGTGCCGTCGTACGAATATTCCCCGACAAAAAGAATATTCTCCGACCAAATGAATATTTTATAACAACTTGCGTACTTTGCAAAATTTATAAATATTACCCACAACTATAACATTATATCAAATTTATTCCATAATATTCAAAAATAATTATTATAAAAATTCATCTTTATTTATAAAAACTGGGGTCTTACAACAAGAAACCCTAAAATCGGTTCTAAAAACCCTAATTTCAGTTCCGGGAATCCCAAACCCTAATTTAGAAATTTGAAACCCTAATTTGGGAACTTAAAGGATAATTATAATGCTCAAGTGCTATTAATTATAATATTAATTAGGGTAAAACTTAATTATTTAGCAAACACTAATTTCAATTTTTAAACCCTAATTTTAATTTTTTTTAAGCCCTAATTTATGGATTTGAAACCCTAATTTATAAATAAGGAAAACCTAAGTGTTAATTAAATAATTTTAATATTAATTAGAAAATATTAATCCTAATTTTAAAGTTATTAGTAATTAGAAAACCCTAATCTAATTACGAAATATAAATTTTAAATTAGAAAATTATTTTTCTATTAAAAACCCTAATTTTTGGGTTGTAGACCCTAATGACCAATTTTGACCCTAATTGCTAAATTAGCAATTTTAATTAGGAAACACTAATCCTAATTAGGTAGATTGAATTATGATCAGTAAATTTTAATATAATTAGAAAATTCTAATTATAATTTAGAAATATTAAATTTTTATTTTGAAAACCGAAATTCAGAAATGTTAGAAATTAAATTGCAAACCTAAAGGGTTCAAACCCTAATGATTTCTAAACCCTAAACCTTAAGGGTTCCAAACCTTAAACCCTAAGGGTTAGGAGCATTTGACAAGTTTGCCATTAAAATAGAAATCAAAAAGACCATTATACCCTTAGTGTATTATTTGATTTAACTTGAAAATCTAGACAAAATGGAGTTGGTGATTTAATGTAACTACTCCATGTGCCTTAAATCACAGCCATCAGACATTTCCTCAGCCATATTCATTGCATCATATCAAATATATAGATTAAAGGGAGAGAGAAAACCAACTTTATTTCTCATTTTTGCCAAAGCCATTCTATCTCTTCATTTTCCAGATTTAGATTGAGAAAGTTAGAGAAGCTAAGCCATGATGAGTTCATAACTTACCAAGATCAGAACACAAAGTCAGAAATCAAAAATCAAAATCAAGAAGGTATAAACCCTAAATTAATTTTTGATCTTTATGCTAAGATAGAGTTAGTGTTTACGTGTTTAGATGTTTGCTAGAACATGTTTTATGGTGATCTATGATAATCTATCATAGATCCATAGCATCAAAGTGCCTCAAAATAGTGTTTTTCAAAACTGTCCAAGAACACTAAAAGTCGTCTGACAAGCTAATGTCAGTCACTCTAGATCTTTATGTGTTATTTATTTATCTTGTTTTAAGTGTTACATTCATGTTCTGGTGAGAGGTCTTTGATTTTGAAGTGGAATAACATCCATCCCATGTCCAGATCGTGAGTTATTATCGGTCAAAGTGAGTTGACCGACGTTGACCGGGTAAATTCTGGGTAACCCAGAAAGGGTTTTTCAGCGTCTGACAAGTTGTTAAAGCTCCTAGATCTGTCAGGTTATATGGTTTTTTATTGATGTTGTTGTAATAGGTTTGTAGCGTGTCATGTGTACTTCATATATGTGGCTTTAGATCCTTTAGATCATTTAAATCATCATCAGATCGAACTTAGCAGGTGGTCAAACTAGACAATTAGTTCACGATTTTAGTTTCTGGAAAACCCAGAAACTCTGTGAGACCCCAGATTTTATGAATAAAGATTTAATTTTATCGAAATATTTTTTTGAATATTATGGTGTGGATTTGAGATAATGTTATAGTTGTGGGTAATATTTACAAATTTTGCAAAGTATGCAAGTTGTCATATTATATTCGATTGGTCGGGAAATATTCTTTTTGTCAGGAAATATACGTACGACGGTACAATCATTGGTGGACCCCACAACGGAATTATTGTCGGATTAAGAAAATGAATAAAATACTTTATAAAAATAACGACGGAAGTTTTACAGTTAACTGTTGAAACACCCGGTGTTAAAACTACAGTAATACACGTGGGTGCATAGTAGCACACGGTATTGATTATTGATGCTTACGTGATAAGTCACTCAATTTTATTTTATTGATATTATTAATGTAATAAAATAGAAAAACTTTTTATATAAAACAGAATACTTTTATAAAGTTATTTCATAAATAAAATATATTATATTTTATTATACATAGTGTTGCATAGTGCCTGCATAGTGTTTTGCAAAGTAAAATCTTTTTATATAAAATAGAATACTTTTATAAAGTTATCTGTTTTATTAGACAATAATTAGAATATATTATATTTTATTATGCATAGTATTTGTATAGTGCCTGCATAGTATTTGCATAGTAAAATCTTTTATAAAGTTATTTGTTTTATTATATTATAAATATAATATATTATATTTTATTTAAAAGATTTTACTTTTAATATGGACCGTCCGATTAAAAGTAAATCAATCTGGACCGTTCATGAGTTAGTTACTATGCAGTCCATTCTTCTATAAATAGAAGCTCATTCCTTCATTATTTCTTACGTATTCACTGAAACTCTAGAGAGAGAAACTATAGAGAGAAAGAAGAAAAGTATTCTGATACTTCACTAATTCTATATCCATACTCTTCTTTCTAAGGTAAGGGATATTATTTGTTGTACCTGTAAGGGGTATTATTCTTTTGTATTCATGAAGAGAACTTCTGTTATTCTATTATTTATTATTATGTTGGAATAACCTGTCTATGCGAAGTACCGCATACATGGTGAAATTCTTCTATTATTATATTCTTTATCATTATTTTGGAATAACCTGTCTATGCGAAGTACCGCATACATGGTGAAATTCTTCTGTTATTTCATTCTTTATCATTATGTTGGAATAACCTGTTTATGCGAAGTACCGCATACATGGTGAAATTCTTTTGTTATTCCATTCTTTATTATTCTGTCGGAATATCCTGTCGGTGCGTATTACGCCTGACCTGGTTCCGTTCTTTATTATTCTGTTGAAATATCCTGTCTGTGCGATTACGCATGACCTGGTTCCATTATTTATTATTCTGTTGGGAATAACATGTCTGTGCAGTCTATCACACGCATGGTGAATCCTTCTGTTATTCTATTCTTTATTATTCTGTTGGAATAACGTGTTTATGTGGATTAACACATGAATGGTGAATGATCCTTTGTATTCATTCCTTATTAAATTGTGAAAATGATCTGTATACGTAGATTACCGCACGGCGGACGAAAATCCATTTGCAGTTTTATATATTCTATTATACTCAGTTGGTTAAAGTATTGACTTCAATACTCTATGAAATTAGTGGAATATCCTTGATATTTGCGCTTCATCCAATATCTATTCATGGAAATATTCTTCTGAACATTCTTAAATTTTACTCTACAAAGAAGTATCATGTTGACAATTTGGACGTTATTGGTTCCTTGATAAATTAATTCTTGAACTTTTTTTATTGAATTATTATGCCATTGTCATCATCCTCATGTTTATATTATGTTGAAAGTCATCTGTGGCCTGTAGTTCATAGATAGATTTGGTATGATTATGACCAGGGATTATTCGGTATAATCATGACCGTAATGTTATAAATGATGTGGTAAAAGTCATCTTTGGCCCGTAGTGCATAGATGGACTTGGTGTGGTTATAACCAGGGATTATTCGGTATAATCATGACCGTAATGTGATGAATGATGTGGTAAAAATCCTCATTGGCCGTAGTGCATTGATGGACAGTTTTTGGTATGATTATGGCTATGGATTCTCTTCGGCCAAGGGGGCAAAGATGAATTGTTTTATGGCATGATCATGACCGTTGATGAAAACACGATTATCTTTGGCCCGTAGTGCATGGATAATTCGTGGTCGTGATACTAAAGAATATCCTTGGCCTGTAGTGCAGGGATGATTTAATGATGTGGATTATTTATTAAGCTGAGTCTCAGTGATAAAAGTGATGAAAAACCTTTTAAACCATAGAAGACAGTAGATTTTATGCTCTACTTGACTCTTCTAATAGATTGCTTGTTCCGCTACAGTTAAACTTGATGGTTGTTATATTGTATCAGTTTAACACTGTTGAAGGCTAACGATAATTTATTCTGCATTATCTTAGTCATAATATTTCTTACTGGGCTAGTTGAGCTAATCCTTTCTTTCATTGTTCTCTTCAGGAAATGAAAACGTAGCTGGGGCTAGTCAGGGAACAGTGTGATGGTCCTAGATGGTGCATTAGTAGTCCTCAGTATTCTGTGAAATAGTGTAATAATAAATGTAATGAGGACTCCATTGAGTTTGTATATTATCTAGATGACAATATTTGTATTAAAACTCAAAGCATATGTTTAGTCGTATTTTACACGACTGTTGTATAATTAAGTTGTATTTGAATTTTGTACCATGTATCTGGTGACCCAAGATGGGTGATGTATACCTATTTTAAGTGCGTCACAGTTAGTATCAAAGCTTAGGGATATGATCCCTGGCTGAGATGTGAGACAAGAACTAGGAGTGGAGAGATGGGGAATTTCTTCGCTAGTATGACCTACCTAAGTTTATTTAGTATTTAATTGGTCGGTCAGAGTATAGGGATAATATGTGACATGTTAATTAAACCTTGTTTTGTGGCAGTGTTTGAAAATGGCATCTAAAAATCCTGAGATAAGCAATGAAGCACATGAGACCATTGAGTTAGCTCAACCAAAAGGTAACGACCAACAACACGATAATAATCATACCAGTGGCAACGGCCATCGGAACAATGATAACTATCGTGGGGGAAATTATCATGCCAAGAATGGCAACCACTTTGGTGGTAATCATGGCCAAGATAATAGAAGTGGAAATTTCAAGAAGAGAAGGTCATTTAGATCAATTTTTTCGTATAGTGAAGTCAAGTCTAACTGGGACTGTGGTACCAAAGGCGGATACAGACAAAACAAAGTCGATGGTTTCAGGAAGAACATTTTTCGTGACTTCTCAAAAAAAAAGAGTGACCCGAACGAAGTTAGCACGGGTTAGTTAATTATAAATTCTGGCGAAGTCTATATCTTATTAGATACCGTTTCTACCCATTCTTTTATCTCTCTTACTTGCGCTCAACGTTTAAATTTGACTTCAGAGAAATTAGACTTTGACTTATTGGTTTAAACTTCGATAGTAGAAACCTTCGTTACCTCCACTGTTTATAAATCTTGTTGATTCAAATCGACACTTTCACGTTACCTGTCGATCTTATCTCTTTGAAAATACTTGCCTTTGATGTTATTTTAGGAATCGATTGGTTAACTTCTCATCAAGTTTTTCGTAAGGTTGTTAGCTTTCATACTCCTAACCAACCTGTTATGCGAATTCAAAGTAACCAAACCACTAAAGTAAATCATTGTCATATCAAGCCATAAATAAAGAGCCCCGATCTTTTCGTTGTTGAATTTCTTGTGTGTAATGCACCGAAGCCAGACTTTCTGTAGGCAACGTCGTGAATGACGATGGCAAGTTGATAGGTATCAATGTGACATGTTATCCAAGTCTTGGATGAGAGTCACAGTTTTGAATGATATTTCTATTGTTAATAAATTTCCTGACGTATTCTTGAAGACTTCTTAGCCTACCCCTAGAGCGTGAAATTGAATTTTTGTATTGACCCCAGTACAAAACCTATTTCTAAAACCCTCAAATAGTTCTTTAACTAAAACAAACGTATAACGTGCCAAAGACGTTGGCTCGAGCTGTTGAAGATTACGATCGTACCATGCAATATCATCGTGGAAGTACGAACGTGGTAGCTGACTCGTAGAGTAGAAGATTGTATGCGGTTACAAGTGCAAATATACGAACCCATTAAAAGATAATGAATATACGAGTAGAATCGACTTTAATCGATAAAGTTAAAGCCGCTCAAGCTACATACCCGGAGCTGATGAATGTGAAGAATTAAGAAGGTTCAAGACGGCATTATTCTAGAAGCAAGAATCGACGAAGAGAGGAAATCTCAACCCTCTATTTAATTAACCCATTAGAAATCTTCGATTGAGTAGGAACTGTGGCTTATAGACTCATTTTACCACCAAGTATGTCGTGTGTTCATAACGTTTTAAACGTGTCGACGTTACGTAAATATGGGGACGACCCGAACCACATTATTAATTTAGAACAGGACGAGATAGCGGATGATTTAACGTATGAAGAGATACGTGTTAAAATCTTGGATAAGAATGATCGTATTCAACACTCAAAGGTTATACCTCAATAATTAGAATCTGAAATAAAGTCAAGGTATTCTCATCTCTTCGGCATACCAGGTACGTACGTAAATTTCGAGGGCGAAATTTCATAAGGAGAGGAGATTGTGAGACCCCAGATTTTATGAATAAAGATTTAATTTTCTCGAAATATTTTTTTGAATATTATGGTATGAATTTGAGATAATGTTATAGTTGTGGGTAATATTTACAAATTTTACAAAGTATGCAAGTTATCATATTATATTCGATTGGTCGGGAAATATTCTTTTTGTCAGGAAATATCCGTACGACAGTACAATCATTGGTGGACCCAACAACGGAATTATTGTCGGATTGAAAAAATGACAAAAATACTTTATGAAAATAACGGCGGAAGTTTTACCATTAACTGTTGAAACACCCGGTGTTAAAAGTACAATAATACGCGTGGTTGCATAGTAGCACACGGTATTGATTATTGATGCTTACGTGATAAGTCACTCAATTTTATTATATTGATATTATTAATGTAATAAAATAGAAAAACTTTTTATATAAAACAGAATACTTTTATAAAGTTATTCTATAAATAGAATATATTATATTTTATTATGCATATTGTTGCATAGTGCATGCATAGTATTTTGCATAGTAAAATCTTTTTATATAAAACAAAATACTTTTATAAAGTTATCTGTTTTATTAGACAATAATTAGAATATATTATATTTTATTATGCTTAGTATTTGCATAGTGCCTGCATAGTATTTGCATATTAAATCTTTTATAAAGTTATTCGCTTTATAATATTATAAATAGAATATATTATATTTTATTTAAAAGATTTTACTTTTCATATGGCCGTCTGATTAAAAGTAAATCAATATGGACCGTTCATGAGTTAGTTACTATGCAGTCCATTCTTCTATAAATAGAAGCTCATTCCTTCATTATTTCTTACGAATTCACTAAAACTCTAGAGAGAGAAACTATAGAGAGAAAGAAGAAAAGTGTAATGCTACTTCACTACTTCTATATCTAGTACTCTTCTTTCTAAGATAAGGGATATTATTTGTTGTACCTATAAGGGGTATTATTCTTTTGTATTCATGAAGAGAACTTCTGTTATTCCTTTCTTTATTATTATGTTGGAATTACCTGTCTATGCGAAGTACCACATACATGGTGAAATTCTTCTATTATTCCATTCTTTATCATTATGCTGGAATAACTTGTCTATGCAAAGTACCGCATATATGGTGAAATTCTTCTGTTATTCCATTCTTTATCATTATGTTGGAATAACATGTCTATGCGAAGTACCGCATACATGGTGAAATTCTTCTGTTATTCCATTCTTTATTATTCTATCAGAATATCCTGTCGGTGCGTATTACGCCTGACCTGGTTCCATTCTTTATTATTCTGTTGGAATATCCTGTTTGTGCGATTACGCATTACCTGGTTCCATTATTTATTATTCTGTTGGGAATAACATATTTGTGCAGTCTATCGCACGTATGGTGAATCTTTTTGTTATTCCATTCTTTATTATTCTGTTAGAATAACCTGTCTATGTGGATTACCACATGCATGGTGAATGATCCTTTGTATTCATTCCTTATTAAATTGTGAAAATGATCTGTATACGTGGATTACCGCATGGCGGACGAAAATCCATTTGCAGTTTTATATATTCTATTATACTCAGTTGGTTAAAGCTTTGACTTCTATACTCCATGAAATTAGTGGAATATCCTTGATATTTGCGCTTGATCCAATATCTATTCATGGAAATATTCTTCTGAGTGTTCTTAAATTTTACTCTACAAAGAAGTATCATGTTGACAATTTGGACGTTATTGGTTCCTGGATAAATTAATTCTTGAACTTGTTTTATTGAATTATTATGTCATTGTTGTAAGATCCCAACTTATTATAAATAAAATCGAATTTCCTCTAATTATATTTGTGAATAATAATGCATTAATTTGATATAATTCTTTAGTTATGGGTGAAATGTGCAAATTTTACAAAATATGCAAGTGGTTATAAAATAATCATTGTTATCTGGGAATATTCGTTTGGTCGTGGAATATTAGTACGACGATGCAGTCATTTATGGGCCCCATAACAGAATAACTGTCGGATGAAGAAAATGGCAAGTTTGAGTTTTTATAAATAACAGCGTAGTTGTTACCGTTAACATTGTTGGAATACCCGGTGGTTAAAATACAGTAATACGCATGGATGCACAGTATTGATGAATTATTGATCCTTACGTAAGAAGGCACTACTCAATAATTGTTACAGTAGTTACTGTTCAATATTTTATTTTATTGATTCAATAATTGTTGCGTTGATATTTTATATTATTGTTGTTTCAATAATTGTCACTGCACAATATTTCCCATTATCAAATCAATAATTCATATTATTTGAATAATATTATTAGATAGCATTATTGGCAATGTCTAGAAAGTTCTGTCAAGGAAAGGTTTGGTCACCTAATTGCGCGCCAATAAGGAGAAATTCTTATTGGAAAGCCCCTCTTTTTTGGGAACGGCCTGGTTGTCATAAATGTGATTCTGTAATATTATTTATGAATAATTAATTATTGATTCATATGATAAGGAAATATTTATTTTATGTGGATATAAATGTTGGATATATTTATTGTGGTTAAAAAATGAAGGAGTTAATGTTGAGGTGTTTTATCAGTATTTTTGTCGGAATTGAGGTATTAAAAATTTAACCAGTATTTTTGAGATATATTATGTGAGTTATAATTTTTAATCCGACCGTTGGATCATTGTAATTTTTGGATATGTTATACATATATAAGTTAAGTATATGTCCACAAATTTTGAACCGTTAAAAATGAACGTATGATTTGTTATGAATTTTAAGAGGTGACTGATTTGGAAATTAGGTTTATAAATCATTTTGGTGGAATATTCTAGAAATGGTGGGCCCCACTTGTGGTTGGTGAAGAAATGTGCTGAATTTTATTTTAAATGTGGTGGGTGAGAATAGTAGTAGGTAAAGCCATCAGGTTGTAGGTCAAGTCTGCTAACATTTTCCTATAAATAGAGGGCTAAGTTAGAATTTAAAATCACACCAGAAACATAAGCTTTCTCTCTTTCTCTCTCTAGATTATTGAGTGTATTTGTGAGTATTTAGATACTTTGTAAGTTTCTATTCATCAGTGCAAGTTTCCTTCAGCCTTATACCGATATTCCGATCAGAAATACTGATATTTTGAGGTAAGGGATGTTATTTTCTTCATATATGATATTATTTCTTCAATATCATTATGGCGAAGTATTGATCTGAATTTTTATCAAATTTGAACTTTTTGTGTCGGGGTTACTATTCACGTATATGGCACTATTCACGTATATGGCACTATTCACGAATACAGCACTATTCACCGAAAAATTAAATTTTCTTCTTTTTGTCCAAGATGTCTATTATGGTTACTATCTTTGATTGTATCCATGTTTTGATCTTTATTTTTAAATTCTGCTTCAAAATTGGTATTTATGAAGTATTATTGATCTTGGATAAACTGTTATACGAATCCCTACTATTTATCCTTTCGTTTCAATGGATTCGTTTTCTTTAAAATATTTTTCATCATCCTCAGTCCTAAATGATGATATTACTAAATATCTTCGGCCTGTAGTGCAAAGATAAATGATTAACTGATGAATATCTTTGGCCCGTAATGCAAATATGAACAGGTATTGAGATGAACATGACCAACTGGTAATACAAAGATGAATATTTGATTAAAGATGAATATTGATTGTTGTTACAGGGATAAAATATTGATGATGGACTTTTAAATCTTAGAAGATAGTAGAACTCATTCTCTACTTGACTCTTCTAATGGATTGTTGTTTCCGCTGCAGTTGTTGATCTAAAACTTGTTGGCTATTATATTTTATCAGATTTTTCCCTGTTGAAGACTAACGATAATTTGTTGTATATTAATTTAGTCATAATATTCTTTACTGGGCTAGTTGAGCTCACCCTTTTCCTTTTTATTCCATTTTTCTCAAGAGGTGAGAACATAGCAAAAACTAGTCGGGGTACGGAGTGATGGTTCTAGAAAGATGTTTTAGCAGTCCACACTATTTCTATAAAATAGTGTTTAAATAATTATAACGAGGACTTATTTGAGTGTGGATATTGTCTAGAAAACAATATTTGTATTTAAACTCACAGTATGTGTTGTCGTATTTTGCACGACAATTGTATTATTGAAGTTGTAGTTTGCTTTCTGTACCATGTATTTGGCGACTCAGAATGGGTGTTGTATACCTATTTTAGGGGCGTCACAATTGGTATCAAAGCTTAAGGATATGGTCTCTAGCGGAGATCGGGGAATAGAACTAGGAGGGGAGAGATGAGTAAATCCTTCGCTAGTGTGTCTTACCTAAGCTTATTTGTTGGTCAGTCATAATATAGGAATATTCTGTAATATGTTAATTTGTTTAATTAACCCTTGTTTTATGGCAGTATTTAAGAATGGCCGCTGAGAACGTTAATAATGGAGTTTATGAGACTGTGGAACAACCTTTAGTTACAAACCAGGAGAACGTGCAACAGAAAAGCAATATTCCTCCTGTAAACAACACTACCGAGCAAACGATGAATGATGGAATGTTTAGGAGCTTTTTGCATTTCATGTAAAACCAGATGAGGGAGACTCGTGCACAAAATACGGGTGGAAATGATAGCAATGCGCGGCTTGTCACATCCAAGTAGTTCAAGGAGTTGGGACCACCAGAATTTAAGGGAAAGCCGGATCCGATTATGGCAGAAACGTGGGTCAAGCAAATTACCAAGATATTCAATGTCTTGGGATGCAAGGAGGAACAAAAGGTTCCATTCACCACCTTTATGTTTCGCGATGAGGCAAACTACTGGTGGGAGTCTGTGAAGCGTACCCAGCCAGTCGCACTCAGTATGTCTTGAGAAATATTTCAAAAACTATTCAATGACAAGTACTTTCCTAAAAGTATTCGTCATATGAAGGAGGTGGAGTTTATCAGACCAAAATAAAATAACATGACGGTGTCCCAGTACGAGGCGAAGTTTTCAGAGTTATCCAGGTTTGCACCTCATTTGGTCGAAAATGAGGAACGAATGATGAGGATGTTTCTAAGAGGTCGAAAGCCCGAGATTCGGCAATATCTTATATCTAATAAATTTTCTTTATATTCAGATGTTGTAAACAAGGCTCAATTATTAGAGCGAGATAATGAGTATGTTCAACCGAGGGACCACAACCAGGGTCATACCGGTGACAGCAGTCATTAGAGCGATGATAACCAACGAGGAGGGAAAAATACGAATAAAGGCGGTAACCACTCGAGTGGTCATCGTGGCCATGATAATAGGGGAGGTGAGTCAAGTGGAAATTTCAGAAAGAGGAGATTCAACAATGACGGGAAGACATCAACGGCAACACCAGCACCAACAACAAATTCTAGGGGAGGAGAACAACCGTCAGTTAGATGTTACAAATGCGAGAAAGAGGGACATATCAGCCCAAACTGTCCATAACAATCCAAGGTATGTTAAAACTGTGAAAAGGAAGGCCACATAGCTCGGGATTGTTCTGTAGCAAAACCAAGTTCAACGGGGATGGTAACTCCAAGGGCTGTCCTGGATAAGTCGAAATCAGCGGTTCCTGGAAGAGCGTTTGTCGTGACTGGCCAAAACGCGAGGAACCCGAACGAGGTGATTACGGTTAAGCTAATCTTGAACTCTTACGAAGTTTATACCTTACTAGATACCGGTTCTACCCATTCTTTTATCTCTCCTGCTTGTGCTCAACGTTTAAACTTGACTCCGGAGAAATTGGACTTTGACTTATCTGTTGAAACTCCGTTGGGTGAAACCTTCGTTACATCTACAGTTTATAAATCTTGCATGATCCAAGTTGGCACTATCACATTACCTGTTGATCTTATCTCTTTAAAGATACTTATTTTTTATGTGATTTTAGGAATTGATTGGTTAACCACTCATCATGCCAAAATTGATTGTTTTCGTAAGGTTGTTAGTTTTCATATTCCTAACAAACCTATCATACGAATTCAAACAACTAAACCACTAAAATCAGACACTGTCATATCAAGCCATAAAGCTATTCGTTTATTGGAAAATGGATGCCAAGCTTTCTTAGCCCATGTTATGGATTTGAATAAAGACAAGTCAGATTTGAATAATATTTCTGTTGTTACAGATTTTCCTGATGTATTTCCTGAAGAGCTTCCCAGTCTACCCCCAGAACGTGATGTTGAATTTTTTATTGACCTTGAACCGGGTACAAAACCCATTTCTAAAATCCCATATCGAATGGCTCCTATTGAACTTTAGGAGTTAAAAGTCCAACTACAGGAATTGTTAGACATAGGTTTCATTCATCCTAGTACATCTCCTTGGGGTGCTCCTGTTTTATTCGTAAAGAAGAAAGACAAGAGTATGCGACTTTGTATTGACTACCGAGAATTAAACCATGTCACCATTAAGAATAGGTATCTACTACCTCGCATTGATAACCTGTTCGAACAATTGCAAGGAGCACAATTCTTTTTAAAGATCGATATTCGTTCTGGATATCATCAGCTGAAGATTAAAACTGAGGATATTCCAAAAACTGCCTTTAGAACTCGGTACGGGCATTATGAATTCTTAGTCATGTCTTTTGGATTGATTAATGCTCCTGCTGCTTTCATGGATATGATGAACCGTGTATTCAAGGAATATTTGGATCAGTTTGTTGTTGTCTTTATTGATGACATCCTCATCTATTCCAAAAGCTGTGAAGATCATGAGCACTATTTGAAGCTAATACTTGAAAGGCTTCATGAAAATAAACTTTATACCAAGCTGAAGAAATGCGAGTTCTGGATTAAGGAAGTAGCATTCCTTGGGCATGTGGTGTCAAAACATTGAGTATCTGTCGACCCGGCGAAGATTGAAGCAGTACAAAGTTGGGAGCAACCAAAGTCGGTGACCGAAGTGCGTAGCTTTCTGGGCTTAGCTGGTTATTATCATAGATTTGTGGAAGGATTTTCTCGAATCGCTACTCTGTTAACTCATTTTACTCGGAATGATAATAATTTTGTATGGAGCGAGGAATGCGAGAAGAGTTTCCAAGAGCTCAAGAGGAGACTCATTTCGGCACCTGTTCTGGCAATACCATCTGGTACGGATGGATGTGTTATATACAGCGATACTTCAGGCAAAGGGTTAGGATGCGTTCTCATGCAACATGGGAAAGTCATAGCCTATGCCTCACGAAAACTCAAAGAATATGAGAGGAATTATCCTACTCATTATCTAGAGTTGGCAGCAGTCGTATTCGCGTTGAAAATTTGGAGACACTACTTGTATGGGGAGAAGGTGGAGATTTATACAGACCATAAAAACCTCAAATATTTCTTCACCCAAAAAGAACTCAACATGCGGCAACGACGTTAGCTTGAACTATTGAAAGAATACGATCACACTATTCAATATCATCTTGGAAAAGCGAACGTAGTAGCTGACGCATTGAGTAGAAGATCATATGCGAGTACGAGTGCGATATTGTTAATGCAAAGGCCCATTCTGTATGACTTGCAAAGGGTGGATGTAGAATTAAAGACTTCAGGGACCCACATGATGATGGCGAATATACGAGTAGAACCGACTTTAATCGATAAAGTTAAAGCTGCTTAAGCTACGGACATGGAGCTGATGCGTATGAAGAAGAAAGTGCAAGAAGGTGCTATTCTAGAAGCAAGAATCGATGAAGAAGGAATACTTAGATTCAACTCCAGACTTTGTGTTCCTAACGATTCTAACTTAAAGCATAGAATCATGATGGAGGCACACAACACACCGTTTGCGATCCATCCTGGGAGTACCAAAATGTCTCATGATATTCGACATACATTTTGGTGGAACAATATGAAGAGAGAGATCGCGGAGTTTATCCTGAGGTGTTTAACTTGTCAACGTGTAAAGGCGGAGCATCAAGTGCCAAAGGGTCCATTACAACCACTTGAGATTCCGAAATGGGAACACATTACTATGGATTTCGTTACAAGTCTTCCCAAAGTTTCTCAAGGCATAGATGCTATTTGGGTTATTGTTGATAGGTTAACCAAGTCTTCCCATTTCTTACCGATACGTGAGATTTATTCCCTTGAACGTCTTGCTAGTATGTACGTGAATGAGATTGTGAGATTGCATGGCATGCCAGAACTCACATTTCTTCAACTTGGCATAAAGCTTATATTCACGAAGCTTTTGGAGTGTCAGCCTCAAGTGTTTCTCATGATCTTTACGGCTTTTGGAATAAATAAGGATGTCATCAATAAAGACGACCACAAATTGATCCAAATATTCCTTGAATACTCGGTTCATCATATCCATGAAGGCAGCAGGAGCATTAGTCATTCCAAAGGACATGACTAGGAATTCATAATACCCGTACCGAGTTCTGAAAGCCGTCTTTGGAATGTCATCGGTTCTAATCTTCAATTGGTGATACCCGGAACGAAGATCAATCTTTGAAAAGAATTTGGCTCCTTGCAACTGGTCAAACAAGTCATCAATACGTGGCAATGGATACCTATTTTTTATGGTGACATGATTCAACTCCCGATAATCAATACAAAGTCGCATACTCCCATCTTTCTTCTTCACGAATAGAACAGGAGCACCCCAAGGAGAAGTACTAGGATGAATAAAGCCAATGTCTAACAATTCCTGCAGTTGGGTTTTTAACTCCTGAAGTTCAATAGGAGCCATTCGATATGGGGCTTTAGAAATAGGTTTTGTACCGGGTTCAAGGTCGATACAAAATTCAATCTCACGCTCTGGGGGTAGGCCAGGAAGTTCTTCGGGGAACACGTCAGGAAATTCATTAACAATAGAAATATCGTTCAAAACTGACGTATTTTTGTTTAAATCTGTGACATGAGCTAAGAAAGCTTGACATCCATTTTTCAATAAACGAATAGCTTTATGGCTTGAGATGATCGTGATTGATTTTAATGGTTTGGTCGCTTGAATTCGCATAATAGGTTGATTAGGAATATGAAAGATAACAACCTTATGGAAACAATCAATTTTTGCATGATGAGTAGTTAACCAATCAATCCCTAGAATCACGTCAATTGCAAGTATTTTCAATGAAATAAGATCTACAGGTAATGTGAGGGTACCGATTTGAACCAAACAAGACTTATAAACAGTGGATGTAATGAAGGTTTCTCCTAACGGAGTTTCCACATATAAGTCAAAGTCTAATTTCTCCGGAGTCAAATTTAATCGATGAGCGCAAGTAGGAGAAATAAAAGAATGGTTAGAACCGGTATCAAATAAAGTATAGACTTCGTTAGAGTTTATGATAAGCTTACCCGTGATGACCTCATTCGGGTTCCTTGCTTTCTGAGAGGTCACAACAAACGCTCTCCCTTGCACTACCGGCTTTGACCTTTCTGGGACGGCCTTTGGTGCCTCCATCCTAGCTGAATTTATCTTTGGTAAACGACAAAATCGGGCTAAGTGACCTTCTCTTCCACAATTATAACATGCTTTGGATGGCATCGCGTAATTTGGACTGATGTGTCCCTCCCCTCCGCATTTGAAGCATATGATAGGTGGTCTTTCTCCTTCCTTAACAACGGGTGCTGGTGCTGACGTCTTTCCATCATTGTTGAATCTCCTCTTTTTGAAATGTCTGTTCTTATTATTTTGGCCCTGATTACCACCAAAGTGGTAACCATTTCTGGCCTGCTGATTCCCTCCACGCTTGTTGTCACCGCTTCGATGACCACTCTCGCTGGTATTATAATTTTGCCGGCTGCTCTCTTTTAGTTGAGTTGACTCGTTATCGCACTCCACTAAATGAGCCCTATTTACAACATCTGAATACAAATACAGTTTATGAGAAATAAGATGTTGACGTATCTCCGGCTTCAAACATCTTAAAAACATTCGCGTCATTCTCTCTTCATTATCCACCAAGTGGGACGCAAACCGTGATAACTCTACAAATTTTGCCTCGTATTGTGACACGGTCATATTATTTTGTTCCAACTTAATAAACTCCACCTCCTTCATGTGGCGAATACTTTCGGGAAAGTATTTGTCGTTGAACAGCTCCCGAAACTTCTCCTAAGACATTTTCAAAACAGCAGGTTGAGTACGTTTTACCGATTCCCACCAGTAATCTGCCTCTCCGCGCAACATAAAGGCGGCAAAGGGAACCTTTTGCTCTTTGGAGCATCCCAAGACATCAAATATCTTGGTGATCTGCTTTATCCATGTTTCCGCCATAAGTGGTTTTGGCTCTCCCTTAAACTCTGGTGGTCCCAGCTCCTTGAACTGTTTAGCGGTGACCGCCCGAGAGTTTCCCGTGTTTCCATCTACGTTTTGGACAGGAGTCGCTCTCGCCTGTTGTTGCATGAATTGCATAAAACCTCTGAACATTTGATCATTCATCATTTGGTCAGTGTTGTTGTTTGCATGAGGATTGTCGCCTTCCTGATGCACATTATCCTGATTATTGATATGTGGTGAATCAACGATCGCCTGTGCTCCATTGCTATTCTCAACATTCTCAGATGTCATTTTCAGATACTGCCACAAAACAAAAGGTTAATTGACATGTAACATATTATCCCTATATTCTGACCGACCAGTAAAATAACACATAAACTTAGGTAGGTCATACTAGCGAAGGAATTCCCCGTCTCTCCCCTCCTAGTAATATTCTCACATCTTAGCCAGGGATCATATCCCTAAGCTCTGATACCAACTGTGACGCCCCCAAAATTAGGTATACATCACCCATCTTGAGTCGCCAGATACATGGTATAGAATTCAAATACAACTTACTAATACTACTGTCGTGTACAATACGACAAAATATAACTGTGAGTTTGAATACAATTATTGTCTACTAGAGATCATACAAACTCAAAAGGAGTCCTCAATACAATTATTGTCACACTATTTAACAGAATAGTGAGGACTACTAATACTATTCTCTGGTCCATCACTCCGTTCCCCGACTCGTCCCAGCTATATTCTCATTTCCTGAAGAGAACAGTGAAAGAAAGGGTGAGCTCAACTAGCCCAGTAAGAAATATTATGACTAAGATAATGCAGAATAAATTATCATTAGCCTTCAACAGTGTTAAACTGATAAAATACAATAAACATCAAGTTTAACTGCAGAGGAACCAGCAATCCATTAAAAGAGTCAAGTAGAAAAATAAAAACTACCATCTTTTATGATTTAAAAGGTTTTTCATCACTGTTATAGCTGAGACTCAACTTAATAAATATTCCACATCATCGAATCACCCCTGCACTACGGCCAAGGATATTCTTTAGTATCACGACCACAATTATTCATGCACTACGGCCAAGAATATTTGTGTATTCATTAATGGTTATGATCATGCCAACAACTGTCCATCAATGCACTACGGGCCAATGAGGATTTTTAATTTTTACATCATTTGTAATATTACGGTCATGATTACACCGAATAATCCCTGGTCATAATCATACCAAGTCCATCTATGCACTACAGGCCACAGATGACTATCAACAAAATATAAACATGAGGATGATGACAATGATATAAAAATTCAATAAAACAAGTTCAAGAATTATTTTATCCATAAGTTATTAAAGTCCAAATTGTCAACATGATACTGTTTTGTAGAGTAAAATTCAAGAATGATCAGAAGAATATTTTCATGAAAGGATACTGGATGAAGCGCAAATATCAAGGATATTCCACTAATTTCATGGAGTATAGAAGTCAGAATTTTAATCAACTGAGTAATACCGAATACAATAACAAAAGGTATCACCATGCATGCGATAGAGACCGCACAGACAGGTTATTTCAGCAGAATATTAATAACAGAACCAGGTCAGGTGAAATTCACACCGACAGGATGTTCCAAAAGAATAATAAATGCGGAATAGTAAATGATGGAACCAGGTCCGGCGTATAGCACAGACAGGATATTCCGTCAGAAATGTAAAGACAGAATAGTAAATGGAACCAGGTCCGGCGTATAGCACAAACAGGATATTCTGACAGAAATATAAAGATAGAATAGTAAATGGATGTCACCAAGTATAGGGTATTCCGCGTATACAGGTTATTCCAACAGAATAACAATGAATGGAATAACATAAGGATTTCACCAAGTATAGGGTATACCGCGTATACAGGTCATGTATAAGGTATGCCACTTTTACAGGTTATTCCAACAGAATAACAAAGAATGGAATAACATAAGTTCTCTTCAAGAAGAAAGAATAACACCCCTTACTTTATTAGGAGATTGAATACTGCAGTAGTGTAGTAACCGAATACTCTTCTTCTTTCTCTCTTATTCTCTCTATACTTTCTCTCTCTATAGCTTGAACGAATTCGTGAAAAATAATGAAGCCCTAGGCCTCTATTTATAGAAGATTTCTAGCTTAGCACTTGCCATGTGAAAAGGCAAGTGGTTTGACGACTGGTGATGTGAAAAGAAAAGTGGTTTGACGCCTGTAATGTGAAACGACAATTGGTTCGACGCTTGTAATGTGAAACGACAATTGGTTCGACGCCTGTAATGTGAAACGACAAGTGGTTCGACGCCTGTAATATGAAACGGGAAGTGGTTTGACGTCTGGTAAAGGTAATTACTATTTATGAAGGTAATTACTATTGACGAAGGTAATTACTATTGACGAAAATAATTACTATTGACGAAGGTAATTAATATTGACGAAGGTAATTACTATTGACGAAAATAATTACTATCGACGAAAGAGACTCTTAGATGATGACATATGGGCCCCCCATAAAATAACCAAACTTACCACAAACGTCTCATAACAGACTCTTTATCAAGGATTGAATAAATATTACCATAAATTTTTTTTTTTTTACATAATTAATCTTTCAACAATTATTAGTCATTTATAACTTGTCGTCTCAATTATTGATTTAATAATATAACATATTATACAGATGATACTGTGACAATAATTGAATCAATAATATAAGAGATATGATGCAGCAATTACTGTAGCAATAATTGAGTATAGCTGAGTGACTTCTCACGTAAGCATCAATAATCAATACCGTGTGCTACTATGCAACAACGTGTATTACTGTACTTTTACTACCGAGTAGTTCAACAGTTTTAACGGTAACACCTTCGCCATTATTTTATAGAAAAATAATTTGGTCGTTTTCTAACTACGACAATACTTCCGTTGTGGGGTCCACCAATGATTGTGTCGTCGTACGAATATTCCCCGACAAAAAGAATATTCTCCGACCAAACGAATATTTTATAACAACTTGCGTACTTTGCAAAATTTATAAATATTACCCACAACTATAACATTATATCAAATTTATTCCATAATATTCAAAAATAATAATTATAAAAATTCATCTTTATTTATAAAAACTTGGATCTTACAACAAAAAACCCTAAAATCGGTTCTAGAAACCCTAATTTCAGTTCCGAGAATCCCAAACCCTAATTTATAAATTTGAAACCCTAATTTGGGAACTTAAAGGATAATTATAATGCTCAAGTACTGCTATTAATTATAATATTAATTAGGGTAAAACTTAATTATTTAGCAAACCCTAATTTTAATTTTTTAAACCCTAATTTCAATTTTTTTTAAGCCCTAATTTATGGATTTGAAACCCTAATTTATAAATAAGGAAAACCTAAGTGTTAATTAAATAATTTTAATATTAATTAGAAAATATTAATCCTAATTTTAAAGTTATTAGTAATTAGAAAACCCTAATCTAATTACGAAATATAAATTTTAAATTAGAAAATTATTTTTCTATTAAAAACCTTAATTTTTTGGGTTGTAGACCCTAATGACCAATTTTGACCCTAATTGCTAAATTAGCAATTTTAATTAGGAAACACTAATCCTAATTAGGTAGATTGAATTATGATCAGTAAATTTTAATATAATTAGAAAATTCTAATTATAATTTAGAAATATTAAATTTTTATTTTGAAAACCGAAATTCAGAAATGTTAGAAATTAAATTGCAAACCTAAAGGGTTCAAACCCTAATGATTTCTAAACCCTAAACCTTAAGGGTTCCAAACCTTAAACCCTAAGGGTTAGGAGCATTTGACAAGTTTGCCATTAAAATAGAAATCAAAAAGACCATTATACCCTTAGTGTATTATTTGATTTAACTTGAAAATCTAGACAAAATGGAGTTGGTGATTTAATGTAACTACTCCATGTGCCTTAAATCACAGCCATCAGACATTTCCTCAGCCATATTCATTGCATCATATCAAATATATAGATTAAAGGGAGAGAGAAAACCAACTTTATTTCTCATTTTTGCCAAAGCCATTCTCTCTCTTCATTTTCCAGATTTAGATTGAGAAAGTTAAAGAAGCTAAGCCATGATGAGTTCATAACTTACCAAGATCAGAACACAAAGTCAGAAATCAAAAATCAAAATCAAGAAGGTATAAACCCTAAATTAATTTTTGATCTTTATGCTAAGATAGAGTTAGTGTTTAGGTGTTTAGATGTTTACTAGAACATGTTTTATGGTGATCTATGATGATCTATCATAGATCCATAGCATCAAAGTGCCTCAAAATAGTGTTTTTCAAAAACTGTCCAAGAACACTAAAAGTCGTCTGACAAGCTAATGTCAATCACTCTAGATCTTTATGTGTTATTTATTTATCTTGTTTTAAGTGTTACATTCATATTCTGGTGAGAGGTCTTTGATTTTGAAGTGGAATAACATCCATCCCATATCCAGATCGTGAGTTATTATCGGTCAAAGTGAGTTGACCGACGTTGACCGGGTAAATTCTGGGTAACCCAGAAAGGGTTTTTCAGCATCTGACAAGTTGTTAAAGCTCCTAGATCTGTCAGGTTATATGGTTTTTTATTGATATTGTTGTAATAGGTTTGTAGCGTGTCATGTGTACTTCATATATGTGGCTTTAGATCATTTAAATCATCATCAGATCGAACTTAGCAGGTGGTCAAACTAGACAATTAGTTCACGATTTTAGTTTCTGGAAAACCCAGAAACTCTGTGAGACCCCAGATTTTATGAATA
This sequence comes from Panax japonicus, assembly GCA_020205505.1. NCBI lineage: Eukaryota > Viridiplantae > Streptophyta > Magnoliopsida > Apiales > Araliaceae > Panax > Panax japonicus. The sequence goes on along the minus strand of CM035097.1, from coordinate 35,691,012 downwards.
AAGATTTAATTTTATCGAAATATTTTTTTGAATATTGTGGTGTGGATTTGAGATAATGTTATAGCTGTGGGTAATATTTACAAATTTTGCAAAGTATGCAAGTTGTCATATTATATTCGATTGGTCTGAAAATATTCTTTTTGTCAGGAAATATACGTACGACGGTACAATCATTGGTGGACCCCACAACGGAATTATTGTCTGATTAAGAAAATGAATAAAATACTTTATAAAAATAACGACGGAAGTTTTACCGTTAACTGTTGAAACACCCGGTGTTAAAACTACAGTAATACACGTGGGTGCATAGTAGCACACGGTATTGATTATTGATGCTTACGTGATTAGTCACTCAATTTTATTTTATTGATATTATTAATGTAATAAAATAGAAAAACTTTTTATATAAAACAGAATACTTTTATAAAGTTATTTCATAAATAAAATATATTATATTTTATTATACATAGTGTTGCATAGTGCCTGCATAGTGTTTTGCAAAGTAAAATCTTTTTATATAAAATAGAATACTTTTATAAAGTTATCTGTTTTATTAGACAATAATTAGAATATATTATATTTTATTATGCATAGTATTTGCATAGTAAAATCTTTTATAAAGTTATTCGTTTTATTATATTATAAATGGAATATATTATATTTTATTTAAAAGATTTTACTTTTAATATGGACCGTCCGATTAAAAGTAAATCAATCTGGACCGTTCATGAGTTAGTTACTATGCAGTCCATTCTTCTATAAATAGAAGCTCATTCCTTCATTATTTCTTATGTATTCACTGAAACTCTAGAGAGAGAAACTATAGAGAGAAAGAAGAAAAGTATTCTGATACTTCACTAATTCTATATCCATACTCTTCTTTCTAAGGTAAGGGATATTATTTGTTGTACCTGTAAGGGGTATTATTCTTTTGTATTCATGAAGAGAACTTCTGTTATTCTATTCTTTATTATTATGTTGGAATAACATGTCTATGCGAAGTACCACATACATGGTGAAATTCTTCTATTATTCTATTCTTTATTATTATTTTGGAATAACCTGTCTATGCGAAGTACCGCATACATGGTGAAATTCTTTTGTTATTTCATTCTTTATCATTATGTTGGAATAACCTGTCTATGCGAAGTACCGCATACATGGTGAAATTCTTTTGTTATTCCATTCTTTATTATTCTGTCGGAATATCCTGTCGGTGCGTATTACGCCTGACCTGGTTCCGTTCTTTATTATTCTGTTGAAATATCCTATCTGTGCGATTACGCATGACCTGGTTCCATTATTTATTATTCTGTTGGGAATAACATGTCTGTGCAGTCTATCACACGCATGGTGAATCCTTCTGTTATTCTATTCTTTATTATTCTGTTGGAATAACGTGTTTATGTGGATTACCACATGCATGGTGAATGATCCTTTGTATTCATTCCTTATTAAATTGTGAAAATGATCTGTATACGTAGATTACCACATGGAGGACGAAAATCCATTTGCAGTTTTATATATTCTATTATACTCAGTTGGTTAAAGTATTGACTTCAATACTCCATGAAATTAGTGGAATATCCTTGATATTTGCGCTTCATCCAATATCTATTCATGGAAATATTCTTCTGAGCATTCTTAAATTTTACTCTAAAAAGAAGTATCATGTTGACAATTTGGACGTTATTGGTTCCTTGATAAATTAATTCTTGAACTTATTTTATTGAATTATTATGTCATTGTCATCATCCTCATGTTTATATTATGTTGAAAGTCATCTGTGGCCTGTAGTTCATAGATGGATTTGTTATGATTATGACCAGGGATTATTCGGTATAATCATGACCGTAATGTTATAAATGATGTGGTAAAAGTCATCTTTGGCCCGTAGTGCATAGATGGACTTGGTGTGGTTATAACCAGGGATTATTCGGTATAATCATGACCGTAATGTGATGAATGATGTGGTAAAAATCCTCATTGGCCGTAGTGCATTGATGGACAATTTTTTGTATGATTATGGCTATGGATTCTCTTCGGCCAAGGGTGCAAAGATGAATTGTTTTATGGCATGATCATGACCGTTGATGAAAACACGATTATCTTTGGCCCGTAGTGCATGGATAATTCGTGGTCGTGATACTAAAGAATATCCTTGGCCTGTAGTGCAGGGATGATTTAATGATGTGGATTATTTATTAAGCTGAGTCTCAGTGATAAAAGTGATGAAAAACCTTTTAAACCATAGAAGACAGTAGATTTTATGCTCTACTTGACTCTTCTAATGGATTTCTTGTTCCGCTACAGTTAAACTTGATGGTTGTTATATTGTATCAGTTTCACACTGTTGAAGGCTAACGATAATTTATTCTGCATTATCTTAGTCATAATATTTCTTACTGGGCTAGTTGAGCTAATCCTTTCTTTCATTGTTCTCTTCAGAAAATGAAAACGTAGTTGGGGCTAGTCGGGGAACAGTGTGATGGTCCTAGATGGTGCATTAGTAGTCCTCAGTATTCTGTGAAATAGTGTAATAATAAATGTAATGAGGACTCCATTGAGTTTGTATATTATCTAGATGACAATATTTGTATTAAAACTCAAAGCATATGTTTAGTCGTATTTTACACGACTGTTGTATAATTAAGTTGTATTTGAATTTTGTACCATGTATCTGGAGACCCAAGATGGGTGATGTATACCTATTTTTGGGGCGTCACAATTAGTATCAAAGCTTAGGGATATGATCCCTGGCTGAGATGCGAGACAAGAACTAGGAGGGGAGAGATGGGGAATTTCTTCGCTAGTATGACCTACCTAAGTTTATTTAGTATTTAATTGGTCGGTCAGAGTATAGGGATAATATGTGACATGTTAATTAAACCTTGTTTTGTGGTAGTGTTTGAAAATGGCATCTAAAAATCTTGAGATAAGCAATGAAGCACATGAGACCATTGAGTTAGCTCAACCAAAAGGTAACGACCAACAACACGATAATAATCATACCAGTGGCAACGGCCATCAGAACAATGATAACTATCGTGGGGGAAATTATCATGCCAAGAATGGCAACCACTTTGGTGGTAATCATGGCCAAGATAATAGAAGTGGAAATTTCAAGAAGAGAAGGTCATTTAGATCTATTTTTTCGTATAGTGAAGTCAAGTCTAACTGGGACTGTGGTACCAAAGGCGGATACGAACAAAACAAAGTCGATGGTTTCAGGAAGAACGTTTTTCGTGACTTCTCAAAAAAAAAAGAGTGACCCGAACGAAGTTAGCACGGGTTAGTTAATTATAAATTCTGGCGAAGTCTATATCTTATTAGATACCGGTTCTACCCATTCTTTTATCTCTCTTACTTGCGCTCAACGTTTAAATTTGACTTCAGAGAAATTAGACTTTGACTTATTGGTTTAAACTTCGATAGTAGAAACATTCGTTACCTCCACTGTTTATAAATCTTGTTGATTCAAATCGACACTTTCACGTTACCTGTCGATCTTATCTCTTTGAAAATACTTGCCTTTGATGTTATTTTAGGAATCGATTGGTTAACTTCTCATCAAGTTTTTCGTAAGGTTGTTAGCTTTCATACTCCTAACCAACCTGTTATGTGAATTCAAAGTAACCAAACCACTAAAGTCAATCATTGTCATATCAAGCCATAAATAAAGAGCCCCGATCCTTTCGTTGTTGAATTTCTTGTGTGTAATGCACCGAAGCCAGACTTTCTGTAGGCAACGTCGTGAATGACGATGGCAAGTTGATAGGTATCACTGTGACATGTTATCCAAGTCTTGGATGAGAGTCACAGTTTTGAATGATATTTCTATTGTTAATAAATTTCCTGACGTATTCTTGAAGACTTCTTAGCCTACCCCTAGAGTGTGAAATTGAATTTTTGTATTGACCCCAGTACAAAACCTATGTCTAAAACCCTCAAATAGTTCTTCAACTAAAACAAACGTATAACGTGCCAAAGACGTTGGCTCGAGCTGTTGAAGATTACGATCGTACCATGCAATATCATCGTGGAAGTACGAACGTGGTAGCTGACGCGTAGAGTAGAAGATTGTATGCGGTTACAAGTGCGAATATACGAACCCATTAAAAGATAATGAATATACGAGTAGAATTGACTTTAATCGATAAAGTTAAAGCTGCTCAAGCTATATACCCGGAGCTGATGAATGTGAAGAATTAAGAAGGTTTAAGAGGGCATTATTCTAGAAGCAAGAATCGACGAAGAGAGGAAATCTCAACCCTCTATTTAATTGGCCCATTAGAAATCTTCGATCGAGTAGGAACTGTGGCTTATAGACTCATTTTACCGCCAAGTATGTCACGTGTTCATAACGTTTTAAACGTGTCGACGTTACGTAAATATGGGGACGACCCGAACCACATTATTAATTTAGAACCGGACGAGATAGCGGATGATTTAACGTATGAAGAGATACGTGTTAAAATCTTGGATAAGAAAGATCGTATTCAACACTCAAAGGTTATACCTCAATAATTAGAATCTGAAATAAAGTCAACGTATTCTCATCTCTTCGGCATACCAGGTACGTACGTAAATTTCGAGGGCGAAATTTCATAAGGAGAGGAGATTGTGAGACCCCAGATTTTATGAATAAAGATTTAATTTTCTCGAAATATTTTTTTGAATATTATGGTATGGATTTGAGATAATGTTATAGTTGTGGATAATATTTACAAATTCTACAAAGTATGCAAGTTGTCATATTATATTCGATTGGTCGGGAAATATTCTTTTTGTCAGAAAATATCCGTACGACAGTACAATCATTGGTAGACCCAACAACGGAATTATTGTCGGATTGAAAAAATGACAAAAATACTTTATGAAAATAACGGCGGAAGTTTTACCATTAACTGTTGAAACACCCGGTGTTAAAAGTACAATAATACGCGTGGTTGCATAGTAGCACACGGTATTGATTATTGATGCTTACGTGATAAGTCACTCAATTTTATTATATTGATATTATTAATGTAATAAAACAGAAAAACTTTTTATATAAAACAGAATACTTTTATAAAGTTATTCTATAAATAGAATATATTATATTTTATTATGCATATTATTGTATAGTGCATGCATAGTATTTTGCATAGTAAAATCTTTTTATATAAAACAAAATACTTTTATAAAGTTATCTGTTTTATTAGACAATAATTAGAATATATTATATTTTATTATGCTTAGTATTTGCATAGTGCCTGCATAGTATTTGCATAGTAAAATCTTTTATAAAGTTATTCGTTTTATTATATTATAAATAGAATATATTATATTTTATTTAAAAGATTTTACTTTTAATATGGACTGTCTGATTAAAAGTAAATCAATATGGACCGTTCATGAGTTAGTTACTATGCAGTCCATTCTTCCATAAATAGAAGCTCATTCCTTCATTATTTCTTACTAATTCACTAAAACTCTATAGAGAGAAAGAAGAAAAGTGTAATGCTACTTCAGTACTTCTATATCTAGTACACTACTTTCTAAGGTAAGGGATATTATTTGTTGTACCTATAAGGGGTATTATTCTTTTGTATTCATGAAGAGAACTTCTGTTATTCCTTTCTTTATTATTATGTTGGAATTACCTGTCTATGCGAAGTACCACATACATGGTGAAATTCTTCTATTATTTCATTCTTTATCATTATGTTGGAATAACCTGTCTATGCGAAGTACTGCATATATGGTGAAATTTTTCTGTTATTCCATTCTTTATCATTATGTTGGAATAACATGTCTATGCGAAGTACCGCATACATGGTGAAATTCTTCTGTTATTCCATTCTTTATTATTCTGTCAGAATATCATGTCGGTGCGTATTACGCCTGACCAGGTTCCATTCTTTATTATTCTGTTGGAATATCCTGTTTGTGCGATTACGCATTACCTGGTTCCATTATTTATTATTCTGTTGGGAATAACATATTTGTGCAGTCTATCGCACGTATGGTGAATCTTTTTGTTATTCCATTCTTTATTATTCTGTTGGAATAACCTGTCTATGTGGATTACCACATGCATGGTGAATGATCCTTTGTATTCATTCCTTATTAAATTGTGAAAATGATCTGTATACGTGGATTACCGCATGGCGGACGAAAATCCATTTGCAGTTTTATATATTCTATTATACTCAGTTGGTTAAAGCTTTGACTTCTATACTCCATGAAATTAGTGGAATATCCTTGATATTTGCGCTTGATCCAATATCTATTCATGGAAATATTCTTCTGAGCGTTCTTAAATTTTACTCTACAAAGAAGTATCATGTTGACAATTTGGACGTTATTGGTTCCTGGATAAATTAATTCTTGAACTTGTTTTATTGAATTATTATGTCATTGTTGTAAGATCCTGAACTTGTTTTATTGAATTATTATGTCATTGTTGTAAGATCCCAACTTATTATAAATAAAATCGAATTTTCTCTAATTATATTTGTGAATAATAATGCATTAATTTGATATAATTCTCTGGTTATGGGTGAAATGTGCAAATTTTACAAAATATGCAAGTGGTTATAAAATAATCATTGTTATCTGGGAATATTCGTTTGGTCGTGGAATATCCGTACGACAACGCAGTCATTTATGGGCCCCATAACAAAATAACTGTCGGATGAAGAAAATGGCAAGTTTGAGTTTTTATAAATAACGGCGTAGTTGTTACCGTTAACATTGTTGGAATACTCGGTGGTTAAAATACAGTAATACGCATGGATGCACAGTATTGATGAATTATTGATCCTTACTTAAGAAGGCACTACTCAATAATTGTTACAGTAGTTACTGTTCAATATTTTATTTTATTGATTCAATAATTGCTGCGTTGATATTTTATATTATTGTTGTTTCAATAATTATCACTGCCCAGTATTTCCCATTATCAGATCAATAATTCATATTATTTGAATAATATTATTAGATAGCATTATTGGCAATGTCTAGAAAGTTCTGTCAAGGAAAGGTTTGGTCACCTAATTGCGCGACAATAAGGAGAAATTCTTATTGGAAAGCTCCTCTTTTTTGGGAACGGCCTGGTTGTCATAAATGTGATTCTGTAATATTATTTATGAATAATTAATTATTGATTCATATGATAAGGAAATATTTATTTTATGTGGATATAAATGTTGGATATATTTATTGTGGTTAAAAAATGAAGGAGTTAATGTTGAGGTGTTTTATCAGTATTTTGTCGGAATTGAGGTATTAAAAATTTAACCAGTATTTTTGAGATATATTATGTGAGTTATAATTTTTAATCCGACCGTTGGATCATTGTAATTTTTGGATATGTTATACATATATAAGTTAAGTATATGTCCACAAATTTTGAACCGTTAAAAATGAACGTATGATTTGTTATGAATTTTAAGAGGTGACTGATTTGGAAATTAGGTTTATAAATCATTTTGGTGGAAAATTCTAGAAATGGTGGGCCCCACTTGTGGTTGGTGAAGAAATGTGCTGAATTTTATTTCAAATGTGGTGGGTGGGAATAGTAGTAGGTAAAGCCATCAGGTTGTAGGTCAAGTCTGCTAACATTTTCCTATAAATAGAGGGCTAAGTTAGAATTTAAAATCACACCAGAAACATAAGCTTTCTCTGTTTCTCTCTCTAGATTATTGAGTGTATTTGTGAGTATTTAGATACTTTGTGAGTTTCTATTCATCAGTGCAAGTTTCCTTCAGCCTTATACCGATATTCCGATCAGAAGTACTGATATTTTGAGGTAAGGGATGTTATTTTCTTCATATATGATATTATTTCTTCAATATCATTATGGCGAAGTATTGATCTGAATTTTTATCAAATTTGAAACTTTTTGTGTCGGGGTTACTATTCACGTATACGGCACTATTCACGTATATGGCACTATTCACGAATAAAGCACTATTCACCAAAAAATGAAATTTTCTTCTTTTTGTCCAAGATGTCTATTATGGTTACTATCTTTGATTGTATCCATATTTTGATCTTTATTTTTAAATTCTGCTTCAAAATTGGTATTTATGAAGTATTATTGATCTTGGATAAACTGTTATACGAATCCCTACTATTTGTCCTTTTGTTTCAATGGATTCGTTTTCTTTAAAATATTTTTCATCATCCTCAGTCCTAAATGATGATATTACTAAATATCTTCGGCCTGTAGTGCAAAGATAAATGATTAACTGATGAATATCTTTGGCCCGTAGTGCAAAGATGAACAGGTATTGAGATGAACATGACCAACTGGTGATACAAATGAATATCTTTGGCCTGTAGTGCAAAGATGAATATTTGATTAAAGATGTATATTGGTTGTTGTTACAGGGATAAAATATTGATGATGGACTTTTAAATCTTAGAAGATAGTAGAACTCATTCTCTACTTGACTCTTCTAATGGATTGTTGTTTCCGCTGCAGTTGTTGATCTAAAACTTGTTGGCTATTATATTTTATCAGATTTTTCCCTGTTGAAGACTAACGATAATTTGTTGTATATTAACTTAGTCATAATATTCTTTACTGGGCTAGTTGAGCTCACCCTTTTCCTTTTTGTTCCATTTTTCTCAGGAGGTGAGAACATAGCAGGAACTAGCCGGGGTACGGAGTGATGGTTCTAGAAAGATGTTTTAGCTGTCCACACTATTTCTATAAAATAGTGTTTAAATAATTGTAACGAGGACTTATTTGAGTGTGGATATTGTCTAGAAAACAATATTTGTATTTAAACTCACAGTATGTGTTGTCGTATTTTGCACGACAATTGTATTATTGAAGTTGTAGTTTGCTTTCTGTAACATGTATTTGGCAACTCAGAATGGGTGTTGTATACCTATTTTGGGGGTGTCACAATTGGTATCAAAGCTTAGGGATATGGTCTCTAGCGAGATCGTGGAATAAAACTAGGAGGGGTGAGATGAGTAAATCCTTCGCTAGTGTGTCTTATCTAAGCTTATTTGTTGGTCAGTCATAATATAGGGATATTATGTGATATGTTAATTTGTTTAATTAACCCTTGTTTTATGGCAGTATTTAAGAATGGCCGCTGAGAACGTTAATAATGGAGTTTATGAGACTGTGGAACAACCTTTAGTTACAAACCAGGAGAACGTGCAACAGGAAGGCAATATTCCTCCTGTAAACAACACTACCGAGCAAACGATGAATGATGGAATATTTAGGAGCTTTTTGCATTTCATGCAAAACCAGATGAGGGAGACTCGTGCACAAAATACGGGTGGAAATGATAGCAATGCGCGGCTTGTCACAGCCAAGTAGTTCAAGGAGTTGGGACCACCAGAATTTAAGGGAAAGCCGGATCCGATTATGGCAGAAACGTGGGTCAAGCAAATTACCAAGATATTCAGTGTCTTACGATGCAAGGAGGAACAAAAGGTTCCATTCACCACCTTTATATTTCGCGATGAGGCAAACTACTGGTGGGAGTCTGTGAAGCGTACCCAGCCAGCCGCACTCAGTATGTCTTGGGAAATATTTCAAAAACTATTCAATGACAAGTACTTTCCTGAAAGTATTCGTCATATGAAGGAGGTGGAGTTTATCAGACCAAAACAAAACAACATGACGGTGTCCCAATACGAGGCGAAGTTTGCAGAGTTATCCAGGTTTGCACCTCATTTGGTCGAAAATGAGGAACGAATGATGAGGATGTTTCTGAGAGGTCGAAAGCCCGAGATTCGGCAATATCTTATATCTAATAAATTTTCTTTATATTTAGATGTTGTAAACAAGGATCAATTATTAGAGCGAGATAATGAGTATGTTCAACCGAGGGACCACAACCAGGGTCATACCGGTGACAGCAGTCATCAGAGCGATGATAATCAACGAGGAGGGAAAAATACGAACAAAGGCGGTAACCACTCGGGTGGTCATCGTGGCCATGATAATAGGAGAGGTGAGTCAAGTTGAAATTTCAGAAAGAGGAGATTCAACAATGACGGGAAGACATCAACGGCAACACCAGCACCAACAACAAATTCTAGGGGAGGAGAACAACCGCCAGTTAGATGTTACAAATGCGGGAAAGAGGGACATATCAGCCCAAACTGTCCACAACAATCTAAGGTATGTTACAACTATGAAAAGGAAGGCCACATAGCTCGGGATTGTTCTGTAGAAAAACCAAGTTCAACAGGGATGGTAACTTCAAGGGCTGTCCTGGATAAGTCGAAATCAGCGGTTCCTGGAAGAGCGTTTGTCGTGACTGGCCAAAACGCGAGGAACCCGAACGAGGTGATTTCGGGTAAGCTAATCTTGAACTCTTACGAAGTTTATACCTTACTAGATACCGGTTCTACCCATTCTTTTATCTCTCCTGCTTGTGCTCAACGTTTAAACTTGACTCCGGAGAAATTGGAATTTGACTTATCTGTTGAAACTCCGTTGGGTGAAACCTTCGTTACATCTACAGTTTATAAATCTTGCATGATCCAAGTTGGCACTATCACATTACCTGTTGATCTTATCTCTTTAAAGATACTTATTTTTTATGTGTTTCTAGGAATTGATTGGTTAACCACTCATCATGCCAAAATTGATTGTTTTCGTAAGGTTGTTAGTTTTCATATTCCTAACCAACCTATCATACGAATTCAAACAACTAAACCACTAAAATCAGACACTGTCATATCAAGCCATAAAGCTATTCGTTTATTGAAAAATGGATGCCAAGCTTTCTTAGCCCATGTTATGGATTTGAATAAAGACAAGTCAGATTTGAATAATATTTCTGTTGTTACAGATTTTCCTGATGTATTTCCTGAAGAGCTTCCCGGTCTACCCCCAGAACGTGATGTTGAATTCTTTATTGACCTTGAACCGGGTACAAAACCCATTTCTAAAATCCCATATCGAATGGCTCCTATTGAACTTCAGGAGTTAAAAGTCCAACTACAGGAATTGTTAGACATAGGTTTCATTCATCCTAGTACATCTCCTTGGGGTGCTCCTGTTTTATTCGTAAAGAAGAAAGACAAGAGTATGCGACTTTGTATTGACTACCGAGAATTAAACCATGTCACCATCAAGAATAGGTATCTGCTACCTCGCATTGATAACCTGTTCGAACAGTTGCAAGGAGCACAATTCTTTTTAAAGATCGATCTTCGTTATGGATATCATCAGCTGAAGATTAAAACTGAGGATATTCCAAAAACTGCCTTCAGAACTCGGTACGGGCATTATGAATTCTTAGTCATGTCTTTTGGATTGATTAATGCTCCTGCTGCTTTCATGGATATGATGAACCGTGTATTCAAGGAATATTTGGATCAGTTTGTTGTTGTCTTTATTGATGACATCCTCATCTATTTCAAAAGCTGTGAAGATCATGAGCACTATTTGAAGCTAATACTTGAAAGGCTTCATGAAAATAAACTTTATACCAAGCTGAAGAAATGCGAGTTCTGGATTAAGGAAGTAGCATTCCTTGGGCATGTGGTGTCAAAACATGGAGTATCTGTCGACCCGGCGAAGATCGAAGCAGTACAAAGTTGGGAGCAACCAAAGTCGGTGACCGAAGTGCGTAGCTTTCTAGGCTTAGCTGGTTATTATCATAGATTTGTGGAAGGATTTTCTTGAATCGCTACTCTGTTAACTCATTTTACTCGGAATGATAATAAATTTGTATGGAGCGAGGAATGCGAGAAGAGTTTCCAAGAGCTCAAGAGGAGACTCATTTCGGCACCTGTTCTGGCAATACCATCTGGTACAGATGGATGTGTTATATACAGCGATGCTTCAGGCAAAGGGTTAGGATGCGTTCTCATGCAACATGGAAAGTCATAGCATATGCCTCATGAAAACTCAAAGAATATGATAGGAATTATCCTACTCATGATCTAGAGTTGCCAGCAGTCGTATTCGCGTTGAAAATTTGTAGACACTACTTGTATGAGGAGAAAGTGGAGATTTATACAGACCATAAAAGCCTCAAATATTTCTTCACCCAAAAAGAACTCAACATTCGGCAACGACGTTAGCTTGAACTATTGAAAGAATACGATCACACTATTCAATATCATCTTGGAAAAGCTAACGTAGTAGCTGACGCATTGAGTAGAAGATCATATGCGAGTACGAGTGCGATATTGTTAATGCAAAGGCCCATTCTGTATGACTTGCAAAGGATGGATGTAGAATTAAAGACTCTAGGGACCCACGTGATGATGGCGAATATACGAGTAGAACCGACTTTAATCGATAAAGTTAAAGCTTCTTAAGCTACGGACATGGAGCTGATGCGTATGAAGAAGAAAGTGCAAGAAGGTGCTATTCTAGAAGCAAGAATCGATGAAGAAGGAATACTTAGATTCAACTCCAGACTTTGTGTTCCTAACGATTCTAACTTAAAGCATAGAATCATGATGGAGGCACACAACACACCATTTGCGATCCATCGTGGGAGTACCAAAATGTATCATGATATTCGACATACATTTTGGTGGAACAATATGAAGAGAGAGATCGCGGAGTTTATCCTGAGGTGTTTAACTTGTCAACGTGTAAAGGCGGAGCATCAAGTGCCAAAGGGTCCATTACAACCACTTGAGATTCCGAAATGGAAGTGGGAACACATTACTATTGATTTCGTTACAAGTCTTCCCAAAGTTTCTCAAGGCATAGATGCTATTTGGGTTATTGTTGATAGATTAACCAAGTCTGCCCATTTCTTGCCGATACGTGAGATTTATTCCCTTGAACGTCTTGCTAGTATGTACGTGAATGAGATTGTGAGATTGCATGGCATGCCAATATCCATAGTTTCGGATCGTGACCCAAGATTCACTTCACGATTTTGGGTTAGCTTGCAGAAAGCTATGAGCACGGATTTACGATTCAGTTTGGCATACCATCCTCAAACGGACGGACAATCAGAGAGGACTATTCAAACCCTTGAAGACCTGTTAAGACTTTGTGTCCTAGATTTTAAAGGAAGTTAGTATAAGTACTTGCCACTGGTGGAATTCTCCTATAACAACAGTTATCAAGCAATTATAGGCATGGCTCCATTTGAGGCGTTGTATGGACGAAAGTGTCGTTCTCCAGTATGCTGGGACGAGGTGGGAGAAGCAACGTTGTTGGGACCAGAATTAGTAAGTATAACTACAGAAAAAATCCCAATGATTCGACAACGTATACAAACGGCACAAGATCGACAAAAGAGTTATGCGGATCTTCATCGAAAAGACGTGGAATTTAATATTGGGGATCATGTATTGTTATGTGTTGCACCATGGAAAGGAGTTACAAGATTTGGGAAGAGAGGAAAGCTCAATCCATGATTTGTTGGTCCATTTGAGATTCTTGACCGAATAAGAAATGTGGCCTATAAACTCGCATTACCTCCAAGTATGTCTCGTGTTCATAATATTTTTCACATATTCATGCTTCGTTAATATGTGAAAGACCCGAACTATATTATTGCGTTAGAACCAGACGAGATAGCCGAAGATTTAACGTACGAAGAAGTACCTGTTAAGATCTTGGATAGGAAAGAGCATGTCCTACGCAACAAGGTTATACCACAAGTTAAGGTTTTATGCAGAAACCATGTTATTGAAAAAATAACCTGGGAGTTAGAATCAGAAATGAAAGTGAGGTATCCTTTTCGAAACACCAGGTACGTATGTCAATTTCGAGGATGAAATTTCATACGGAGGGGAGGTTGTAAGATCCCAACTTATTATAAATAAAATCGAATTTCCTCTAATTATATTTGTGAATAATAAGGTATTAATTTGATATAATTCTCTGGTTATGGGTGAAATGTGCAAATTTTGCAAAATATGCAAGTGGTTATAAAATAATCATTGTTGTCAGGGAATATTTGTTTGGTCGTGAAATATTCTTATTATTGGGGAATATTCGTACGATGGCGCAGTCATTTGTGGACCCCATAACAGAATAACTATCGGATGAAGAAAACGATAAGTTTGAGTTTTTATTATAGTTGTTACCGTTAACACTGTTGGAATACCCGGTGGTTAAAATACAGTAATACGTGTGGATGCACAGTATTTTTCAATTATTGATTCTTACGTAAGAAGGAGAAATTCTTATTGGAAAGCCCCCTCTTTCCTGGGAACGGCCTGGTTGTCATAAATGTGATTCTGTAATATTATTTGTGAATAATTAATTATTGATTCATATGATAAGTAATATTTATTTTATGTGGATATAAATGTTGGATATATTTATTGTGGTTAAAAAATGAAGGAGTTAATGTTGAGGTGTTTTATCAGTATTTTTATCGGAATGGAGGTATTAAAAATTTAACCAGTATTTTTTGAGATATATTGCATGAGTTATAATTTTTAATCCGACCGTTGGATCGTTGTAAGTTTTGGATATGTTATACATATATAAGTTAAGTATATGTCCGCAAATTTTGAACCGTTAAAAATGAACGTATGATTTGTTATGAATTTTAAGAGGTGACTCATTCAGAAATTAGGTTTATAAATGATTTTGGTGGAAAATTCTAGAAATGGTGGGCTCCACTTGTGGTTGGTGAAGAAATGTGCTGAATTTTATGTCAAATGTGGTGGGCAGGAATAGTAGCAGGTAAATCCATCAGGTTGTAGGTCAAGTCTGCTAGCATTTTCCTATAAATAGAGGGGTAAGTTAGAATTGAAAATCACACCAGAAACATAAGCTTTCTCTCTTTCTCTCTCTAGATTATTGAGTGTATTTTGTGAGTATTTAGATACTTTATGAGTTTCTATTCATCAGTGCAAGTTTCCTTCAGCCTTATACCGATATTCCAATCAGAAGTACTGATATTTTAAGGTAAGGGATGTTATTTTCTTCATATATGATATTATTTCTTCAATATCATTATGCTGAAGTATTGATCTGAATTTTTATCAAATTTGGAACTTTTTGTGTCGGGGTTACTATTCACGTATACGACATTATTCACGTATACGGTACTATTCACGAATACGACACTATTCACCAAAAAATGAAATTTTATTCTTTTTGTCCAAGATGTCTATTATGGTTACTATCTTTTATTGTATCCATGTTTTGATCTTTATTTTTAAATTTTGCTTCAAAATTGGTATTTATGAAGTATTATTGATCGTGGATAAACTGTTATACGAATCCCTACCATTTGTCCTTTCGTTTCATTGGATTCATTTTCTTTAAAATATTTTTCATCATCCTCAGTCCTAAATGATGATATTACTAAATATCTTCGGCCAGTAGTGCAAAGATAAATGATTAACTGATGAATATCTTTGGCCCGTAGTGCAAAGATGAACAGGTGTTGAGATGAACATGACCAACTGGTGATACAAATGAATATCTTTGGCCTGTAGTGCAAAGATGAATATTTGATTAAAGATGTATATTGATTGTTGTTACAGGGATAAAATATTTATGATGAACTTTTAAATCTTAAAAGATAGTAGAACTCATTCTCTACTTGACTCTTCTAATGGATTGTTGTTTCCGCTGCAGTTGTTGATCTAAAACTTGTTGGCTATTATATTTTATCAGATTTTTCCCTGTTGAAGACTAACGATAATTTGTTGTATATTATCTTAGTCATAATATTCTTTACTGGTCTAGTTGAGCTCACCCTTTTCCTTTTTGTTCCATTTTTCTCAGGAGGTGAGAACATAGCAAGAACTAGTCGGGGTACGAAGTGATGGTTATAGAAAGATGTTTTAGCAGTCCTCACTATTTCTGTAAAATAGTGTTTGAATAATTGTAACGAGAACTTATTTGAGTGTGGATATTGTCTAGAAGACAATATTTGTATTTAAATTCACAGTATGTGTTGTCGTATTTTGCACGATAATTGTATTATTGAAGTTGTAGTTTGCTTTCTGTACCATGTATTTGGCGACTAAGAATGGGTGTTGTATACCTATTTTGGGGGCGTCACAATTGTTATCATCCTCATGTTTATATTATGTTGAAAGTCATCTGTGGCCTGTAGTTCATAAATGGACTTGGTATGATTATGACCAGGGATTATTCGGTATAATCATGACCGTAATGTTATAAATGATGTGGTAAAAGTCATCTTTGGCCCGTAGTGCATAGATGGACTTGGTGTGATTATAACCAAGGATTATTCGGTATAATCATGACCGTAATGTGATGAATGATGTGGTAAAAATCCTCATTGGCCGTAGTGCATTGATGGACAGTTTTTGGTATGATTATGGCTATGGATTCTCTTCGGCCAAGGGTACAAAGATGAATTGTTTTATGGCATGATCATGACCGTTGATGAAAACACAATTATCTTTGGCCCGTAGTGCATGGATAATTCGTGGTCGTGATACTAAAGAATATCCTTGGCATGTAGTGCAGGGATAATTTAATGATGTGGATTATTTATTAAGCTGAGTCTCAGTGATAAAAGGGATGAAAAACCTTTTAAACCATAGAAGATAGTAGATTTTATGCTCTACTTGACTCTTCTAATGGATTGCTTGTTCCGCTACAATTAAACTTGATGGTTGTTATATTGTATCAGTTTAACACTGTTGAAGGCTAACGATAATTTATTATGCATTATCTTAGTCATAATATTTCTTACTGGGCTAGCTGAGCTCACCCTTTCTTTCATTGTTCTCTTCAGGAAATGAGAACGTAGCTGGGGCTAGTCGGGGAACAGTGTGATGGTCCTAGATGGTGCATTAGTAGTCCTCACTATTCTGTGAAATAGTGTAATAATAAATGTAATGAGGACTCCATTGAGTTTGTATATTGTCTAGATGACAATATTTGTATTAAAACTCACAGCATATGTTTAGTCGTATTTTACACGACTGTTGTATAATTAAGTTGTATTTGAATTTTGTACCATGTATCTGGCGACCCAAGATGGGTGATGTATACCTATTTTGGGGGCGTCCCAAACTCGATGAACATAGTTTCTGACATCATTTGACCGAGCCAAATCTGGAACTTATAATGTTATTGGACTGAAATATTGGTATATAATTGTTCCTTGACATAAGTAAATCATAATTGAACCATTAGATCACCTGAAACATGACTAGAACATAAATTAATTTGGTCTGGAAAGTACCTAATCGAACTGCCTAGGTTTCTGGAAAACCCAGAAACATTTTGACAGTGACTTTGAGGGCTTGAATCTTTTTGGTGTTATATGATATAATCTAGATTGTGGTTGCTGCTTGTAGTGTCACATAAACACTACAACATCAAGGTTTAAAATTTCACAGAACATGTTTGGATCGAGAATTATAGGATGTCAAACGTGACCCCTTGAAACATTGACTGTCAGTGTTCTTGAGGCCAAGAACACCTAAGACGACAGAAAGTGTCGCTAAAGGCCTACAGCGACGGTTTAATTATATTTTATTTCTGATTTTTTCGAAAATTATTTAAAAAAAGATAAAAATGGTTTTTAATTATTAAAATTACAAAATAAATTTTGAAAATTTATTTTAAAGTATGAAAAATAGTTTTTAATTATTTAGAGTATATTTCATAAATATTTAATATTTTTGGAATATAAATGGTATTTAATTTATTTAATTATAATATTAAATAAATTATTTAAAAATGATTTTAATACATGAAAAATGATGAAAAATAATATTATTGTATAATAAAATATTTAAAGACATTTTCAGTGACTTTTAATATTTTGTGATGAATTTCACTAATTAATTAATATTAATGATAATTAGTTTATTTAAGAAATATATTAAATAAATTATGGAAAAATAGAATAAATGATTTAAAAATCATCTGAAAATGATTTAAGGGTTATAAAAATATTTTAAGTTATAATATATAACTTTTGATATTTTGTCATGAAAATATTATTATTTTAATATTAATAGCAATTATCGGATAATGAATTTAATTTTTTAAAAATTATATAAAGGTCATTTTAAAGTATTAAAAATACTTTGTGATATTATAATATTATGTTATGTATTTCATTAATATTTGATAATAAATAAATATTAATGATAAAAGAATTATGTGGTATTTAATTCATTTAAATACGATATTAATAATGGAAAATTCATGATAAATAGTAATAATTATTTAAAAATTATTACGAGCTTACGAAAAATATTTTGACTGTTAATAAATTATCGTAGATAATGATTAAGTGTTAGGCAGAACTTAGACTCGATAAAAGTTCGACTAGACCGTCGGGATGTCAGATTTGTGTCGGGTTCAACTCAGACTGCAAAAGTTTGACTTGATACCGAGTCTTATATGTGTTATAGCCTGATAGGGTTATGTGTTATGTGTTTATGTTATTCTATGTATATCTATATATATAATAGTACTATATTGTGATGATATTATTCTAATATTGGAGATCTATATTACTAATATTAGGTCTTCAGATAAAGCGTTATAAATTGTGCAGCAGTAATCAATGGTTCATGCAAGTTTGTTTTTACTTAACTCTACTAAGAGTTGTTTCATTCAGATATGCTTATGGATATTCATTGTTGATTGCCATTGTAGAATTGTACTCTGTAAATATTGCATGTATAAGTCAGGTATGAAAAACTGATCACCTTCATTACCCTTCGGCCCAGATATATTTGTTCATGTTATATACTTGTTCAGTCAAAAGTTTGTTCATGCTAGTTCGCAATTATATTATTGAATTATAGCCAGCTTATTATTCAAATGCTTTCAATCATAATATATAGTTAAATTATTGAACTTAAACTTGCTGGGCAATCTTATGCTCACCCTTGCTATATCATGATAAACATTGCACATGAAGACGAATACGTTGGATACAAGGAAAGGTCAAAGACGGTTCCAGCTTTAGTTTACGTGTGCGATTAGATTTGTAATAATAATGTATGATGATAAAGTTATATATTAGACAAGTTATGTATTGTGTATAAGTTAAGGTTACTCGACCTTGGGGATTATGTGTAAGTTTATTGTATAAACAATTTATGTTTATATCTTCCGCAAATATAGTAATAGTGATAGAATGATCGAACCGGATCCACGGTGATTCGGGACCTCAGATTCGGGGCCCTCACAGTTGGTATCAAAGCCGTAGGTTATGAACCTTTGGTAGGAATACCTTAGACTAATAACCGCAGTGATTAGGATAAGTACTAACTCAAATAGATTTAGTTGGTCGGTAAGATTCAAAGACGAATCTCGGCGAGTTATAAGATACAGAGTTCCCTAACGCTGATAATAAAGTTGAACAGTAGTGGTGAATAGATAAAGTCTAAAAGACTAAAAATACAGTGCTAGGAGATCGTAAAACAAAACGATCAAGATATAGAAATGAATCGTAATATATACGAGAGATCACCCCGTGATCAGATAATGTTATAGTATGAAGAAGGATCAAGCGAAGGTTTGAAAAGTTTACAGCAAGATTGTTTGGTGTCAGTTGTACTATAAATTAGTACAGATTCAGGAAAGGATTATGAATACGGATTAAATAAAATTCGTATGGAGAAGGGAGTTAGGATAATTATTGGGATGTCTGTGTCGCGCTATTTGCTATATGCATGTTAAGAGGGTGATTCCTTTCTCATGTGTAGAACAGATAGATAGGTTATAGGTAGAGAATATAAGGTTAAGTACGAGTTCTTCAGACTCATACTTATGTGACATTCTTGACTCATAGTTATATGAAATCTTTATGAACCCCTCAGCGAATGGACGCCAAAGGTCTGACTAGGACAAGTTCTTAAACTCATATGATTATGGCAAGTAAATGAACTCATAAGTGTGGTTTGACGAACTGGGTATAGTTGTGTGTAAATAGAGTATTAAGGATCATAAGAATACATAGACTGTTTAAGTAAATGATTAGTAGTTAAGACATAAGTTTTCCAAAACTCCTAGCTATGCTAGACTTTGAAATTTTGACATCAAGCTAAATACGCACTATGTGCTTTTAAAAATATATATATATAGACTCGTAATCACTTTTGAAACGGTTTAAAGTATATTCTATGCTACTTATTTCAGCTAGACGCAAATGATTTGAAATATCAAAATTTATTTTTTATTTATCACTCGTGTACCATGTAACCTGGTGCAGAGATGATAAAAGTTGATAGAGTTATAAATGCAGGAATACTTAGTGTGAATTCGATTTGAAAATCATTGTTCCACTATTGTATGATGTGTTATGACAAAATCACTCAATGACGGCATCCTCAAACGGACTGTTAATACAGTACGACATCATGGCGTCATTTTCAAACTATTTCAAAAATTTTAATTTGCCAACGAGGTTTGGCTACATCTAAATAATTCGATTGAATTGAATTATTGATATGAGTCTACGCTATTTGATTCAGCTAGACTAATGATATGAAAAGTCTAAATGTTCATTGAAAGAAATTTCTCGAACCAAATTGTTTTGGTGCGGAATCCAATAAGACTGAGGTAAAAGTGTATGCGCCCAAGGCGGATACGAGAAACAGATAAAACCAGTATTACTGGGCCAGTCCTAGGCATACTGGGCTAATCACCCTCTGTGTCTTCAGGGTAAGATAGTTTGTGGATGAATTTCCATATAACCTTTGCGAAAATGACAGACAATAGTCTGTCAAACCCCTCAGCACAATTGAAATTTTTTTATTCTTGTGAAGAATGTATTAAGTAGCAGGTGATGATGAGAATGAATGGTGTATGGTGTAAGGTAAATTTCGGGGACGAATTTTTAGAAAAAAGGGTGAATATACATCCCAAGAATTTAGAAAATTTTTAAAATTTTAATTTATTGATTTAAGATTCAATATTAGAACCTAGACAGAAAATAAGTGTATGCGTTTGATATTTTTAAGAAGGAATTTTGAGAATTTCAAATTTCTGTGAAGGATTTAGGTGAATTATTCAGGATTAAGGAATAAGTGAATATGTTCTATGTATATGGTAGTGTATGCGTACAGTATGTGGTTAAGGGTCAAGAGTTGACCAGATAAATGATATCTGTAACAAACCCTGGATATATATTAAGAACGTCAACGTTCGGTTAGAAAATTCTTACGATTAACAAGAAACCCTAAAACTGGTTCAGGAAACCCTAATTTCAGTTCTGAGAATCTGAAACCCTAATTCAGAAATTTGAAACCCTAATTCAGAAATCTGAAACCCTAATTCAAAAATTTAAGTTATAATATATAACTTTTGATATTTTGTCATAAAAATATTAATATTTTAATATTAATAGCAATTATCGGATAATGAATTTAATTGTTTAAAAATTATATAAAGGTCATTTTAAAGTATTAAAAATACTTTGTGATATTATAATATTATGTTATGTATTTTATTAATATTTGATCATAAATAAATATTAATGATAAAAGAATTATGTGGTATTTAATTCATTTAAATACGATTTTAATAATGGAAAATTCATGATAAATAGTAATAATTATTTAAAAGTTATTACTAACTTACGAAAAATAGTTCGACTGTTAATAAATTATCGTAGATAATGATTAAGTGTTAGGCAGAGTTTAATTGAACTTACACTCAATAAAAGTCCGACTAGACCGTCGAGATGTCAGATTTGTGTCGGGTTCAACTTAGACTGCAATAGTTTGACTTAATACCGAGTCTTATATGTGTTATAGACTGATAGGGTTATGTGTTTAGGTTATTCTATGTATATCTATATATATATATATAATAGTATTATATTGTGATGATATTATTCTAATATTGGAGATCTATATTACTAATATTAGGTCTTCGGATAAAGCGTTATAAATTGCGTAGCAGTAATCAACAGTTCAGGCAAGTTTGTTTTTACTTAACTCTACTAAGATTTTTTTCATTCAGATATGCTTATGGATATTCATTGCTGTTTGCCATTGTAGAATTGTACTCTGTACATATTCAATGTATAAGTCAGGTATGAAAGGTTGATCACATTCATTACCCTTCGCTCCAGATATATTTGTTCATGTTATATACGTGTTCAGTCAAAAGTTTGTTCGTGCTAGTTCGCAATTATATTGTTGAATTATAGCCAGCTTATTATTCAAATCCTTTCAATCATGATATATCGTTAAATTATTGAACTTAAACTTGCTGGGCAATCTTATGCTCACCCTTGCTACATCATGATAAACATTGCAGATTAAGACGAATACGTCGGATACAAGGAAAGGTCAAAGATGGTTCCAGATTTAGTTTACGTGTGCGATTAGATTTGTAATAATAATGTATGATGATAATGTTATGTATTAGACAAGTTATGTATTGTGTATAAGTTAAGGTTACTTGACCATGGGGATTATGTGTAAGTTTATTGTATAAACAATTTATGTTTATATCTTTCGCAAATATAGTAATAGTGATAGAATGATCAAACCGAATCTGCGGTGATTCGGGACCTCGGATTTGGCCCTCACAGTTGGTATCTGTGACACCCTCAAATCCAGGTACTTTATTTCCACAAGATTTGGTGCTCACTTAATCAAAACATTCATTTCTAACTACCCAATTATAATAAAATTGAATAATAAAACCTGCCCATATAGGATTAAACTTAAATAAAAATCTCCCAAGCTATCTAACCTTTAACAACAATCATTCAAATGCGGAAATTTAAATAAACTTCATTACATTCTTTAAACCAAAGGCTGAAAGTAAACTATCAAAACTATTACAAGTCTTCAGTATTTATTCATCTTTCCTTTTCCCTTATTAGTGCTAGGTACGTCACCCATTTCAACTTTAGCTGTAAGAAATTTTACAGGAAAGAGTGAGCAAACAAAGCCCACTTGAAATAACAATAAGTAAATCTTTAAACTTTTACATTAATTGCCAATATCAGGCTCAATAGAACTGAACAATATATTCTATTAACTTTCGAAAAATTATAACATTCACTGAGGGTCTAATGACCACGAATCATGTCCACAGTTATAAGTAATCTTTCAACTTTAGCTTTAACAGTCATAAGACTATAAGGACTCCACGTACTTAGGGGGATCAATCCTTCGTACAATGTATCGTGCACAACCATTTTAACACTAAGCGTAAACCTCTATTAAAAGACTTGTTCATCTCAGTATTTAGAGTACAAGTCCGTCCAAAGGAAGTTTGGTTTGGATAAGCTTTCAAGATAATTTGGAATTCAATGAACATCAACTATGGAGTAGTTGAATAAGACCAATAACATTATACTATAGAATAATCGTGATTGAATCGATCATAGTAAACTAAATTCATGCATTAGGAATAATCTAATAGCATACAATTTGAATAACTATAGCATACCTTGCTTGAACAACACTAAGCCAAGGTTAATTAGAATTAAATAATAAGCATGCATAGCATATATAGTTGTGCATGCTAAACCACAAGTTAAATACAAGAATAACTTGCTCCAAATAACTTACATCATTATATTGTAATCGAATTGAAAACAGTAATTGAATTAACAAGATAATAGATTAGAAAACATGCTCAAGATTAAACTATAAGATTTGGGATACTTGTATCGTCATGAGCAATTAGATACAATGACTTACTCAATAATAGGCAATCCAGCTCTACGAAAGTGTAGAGGTAGCAACTTACAACAATTGTAATTGAATTTGAAAACAATAATGTACTAAAGGAAAATAAACTCGCACAATGAAGTTTTGAGTTAGAGAACCTGCTCAATTATAAAATAGAGTTAGAAAACTTGCCTTTAGCACAAGCTAAACCTTACAACTTGAATCAATACCCTATACATATGCCATATTGACATAGTTAGTCATTACCAACATTGTATATTTATATAAACAAATATATACATCATATAGGTTAAATTATCCTTTCACATAATCAACTATGTTACAAATAGGTAACACTTGATAGCATGTTCATTCGTAGCTTAATACTACTGAAATCATCATTTAACATTCCTATTATTAACACATAACATTTATTTTCCAAAGTTGTATACTTAAACAAAACTGCCAGAACCTTCTGCTAACTCGCGCTGCGGCGCCACAGCTTACACTGTGGTTCGCGTTGCTGTGTTGAGTTGGCGTTGCGGCTCGGGTCACAGGCCATTGGTTGGCGCTGCGATGCGAGATTTGTATTGCTGGGCCGCGTTGCGGCGCCAGAGTGGAGAACTCGACGACCAAGCTCGGCAACAGCATGAACAAAAGCCAAATTGGCCTAAAAGCTCGAATCTAATAGACTGCTTAACATGTAATACACATATAGACTTCATATAAACATATTGTGAAGACTTCTAACATGATTCTACCCATAAAATAACTTATACATCAAATTTACAACACCCAATTTCAATATTTTTGGCAAAAACTCCATTGTTGACATTTTTAATAAAAATCAACACTGTGATTTTGTTTTTCAATCAAAACAAAATTTTCAAAACATCATAGTTATGATTATACATACTCTATCAATTTCCATAATCAATTTATCAATTTAAAAACTAATTAAACCTTAATTTCTATTTTAAATTAAGCCATATTCATATATATTTTTATGTATACAATGTAATATAATTTCTTCCACAAACACATACATACATGAACTAGTTTCTCAATAATCATATACAAACTCATGAAATAACCTTATAATCAATAATCATACAAAACTATATACATAACCACAATTTATCTTTTATAAAAATTTCACAGAGAACTTTTTGGGAAGAGGAAAGCTAAACTTTTAAAGAAGAAGGATAAGCTCCTACCTTTGATTAAGAAGATGATGGCTACTTTTGATTATCAATTTCTTTTCTCCAATTCTTTTCTCAAACCTGTTAGAAATCACTCACTCTCTAGAGTTTTTCTCAATTCTCTCTTGTTTTCTCTCTGTTTCTTCAACTGAGCGTTTCTCCCAACTCAACTCTAAGTTACGTAATAAAATATAACGTATATAGTAATAATTATATAATATAACTCTAGATATAATGATATCAGTTATATAAGTTTTGAAAATCAAAATTCATAAGGCTTGTTTGGTTAACCTAATAAAATAACTTATTAACCCTTACACTTTGTTTGACAAATCTAACTAAAACAAATGGATTAATCATTATACCTTGTTTGATAAAACACTATTAGATTAAAGACTTAATATGCATTAAGACTTGTTTGGCCAAAACTAAATTAAAGTCCTTTAATTTATTTTAATAACTCCTTTATAGCAAGATAATAAGTCACACTTTTATTTAATTAATTAATCAATTAAAACATTAATCTATTAAATTACTTTAACACATAATTTTAATATCACAAATTCCAATTAAAATAATATAATTCATTTAATCCTTATAAGCTCTCTAGCTTACTTATTAAATTCAATTATTATATAATCTCATAACAATTAATTTTTTTAGCTCCTTAATTATTTATTCAACAAATAATTAACTAAACCACATCAACTCAAATTGCCATTAAATAATTATATAATTCAATAAATATTTAATATTATAAATAAATATTTAATATTTAATATTTAATTATTTATTCAACAAATAAATTAATTAAACCACATCAACTCAAATTGAACAATTATTTATTCAACAATAAACATATCCATTAAATACTTATATAAATCAATAAATATTTAATATTACACTTTAAAATTCTGGAATGTTACATCATTCCCTCCTTACAAGGATTCTGTCCTCAGAATCACAACTCAAACAAATCATTCGTTACATTCTTCCCTACTTACAAAGATTCTGTCCCCAGAATCGAAGACACGGATTAAATAAATAACTCAGGGTACTCTTTCAACATTTTCTCTTCGAGTTCCCACGTAGCTTCTTCAACGTTGTGGTTCCTCCATATCACCTTCACATAAGGTATCACTTTATTCCTGAGCACTTGTTCTTTCCTGTCGACTATCTGGATAGAAACCTCTTCATAAGACAAATCTTTCTCAAACTGCAACGGTTCGTACTCGATCACATGTTTGTAGTCGGATTTATATGGTCGTAACACAGAAATTTAAAAAATATTATGAATGTTTTCCAACTCTGGAGGTAGAGCTACCTCGTAAGCCTCTTCTCCCACTCTTTGCAGCACTTCAAATGGTCCAATAAACCTCGGGCTTAGCTTTCCCTTTTTACCAAAACAAATTTTCCCCTTCCAAGGAGAAACTTTTAGGAATACAAAAGTTTCTACGTCGAATGCACGATCTTGTCTTTGTTTATCTGCATACTTTTTCTATCTGTCTTGGGCTGCTACTAATCTTGTCCTGATGAGTTTGATAATAGCCGTAGTTTGTTGTACCAGTTCTGATCCTAACAGTTGGCGTTCACCGACTTCATCCCACCACAGTGGAGTTCTGTACTTTCTGTCGTACAATGCCTCGTAAAGTGGCATGCTGATGCTCGCATGATAACTATTGTTGTAAGCAAATTCCACCAACGGTAATTGTTCTTCTCTGCTTCCTTTAAAGTCCATGACACATGCTCTCAGCATATCTTCCAATGTCTGAATTGTTCGTTCGCTTTGGCCATCTGTTTGTGGATGATAAGCCGTACTCATTCGCAACTGTGTCCCCATGCATTCTTGTAGTCTCTTCCAGAAATTTGACGTGAATCGCGGATCTCTATCGGACACAATTGATACTAGCACTCCATGCCTCAAAACGATCTCTTTAATGTACAATCTTGCAAACTGATCAAGATTGAATCTAATCTTTATTGGTAAAAAGTGCACTGACTTCGTCAGTCTGTCCACTATCACCAAAATCGCATCACATCCTCTTTGAGTAGTTGGAAGACCCACCACAAAATCCATCGTGATGTGTTCCCACTTCCATTTCGGTATTTCCAACGGTTGAAGTAATCCGTTAGGTCTTTGATGTTCGGATTTTACCCGTTGATATGTCAAGCATTTCGCTACGCATTCTGCAACGTCCCTTTTCATATTCGACCGCCAAAAATGTCAGCTCAAATCTTGATACATTTTCGTGCTTCCTGGATGATTTGAATATTTTGAGCTATGAGCTTCGGTCAAAATTTCTTCTTTTAGCTCTGGTGTTGCTGGAACCCAGATTCTTCCCTCAAACCATAGTAGTCCTTCGGTATCGATCTTGTATTTTACATCACTACGCTCAATCAGATTCTCTTTGATTTTCCCACACTCTTCATCTTGTAGTTGAGCATTCTTCACTTTGTCCACTAAAGTTGGACCCGCTTCTATCTGAAATAATTGTTCATTAGATTCTTTTGGAAATTTGATTTCCAACTCCAGTTTTGTCATTGCTGAAATGAGCTCCTCCTGAGTTGTTATCAGCATCAACTTCTCCCGACCTTTCCTGCTTAAAGCATCTGCCACCACATTCGCTTTTCCCGGATGATAAAAGATTTCACAATTATAATCTTTTATCAATTCCATCTACCTTCTTTGTCGCATGTTCAAATCCTTCTGAGTGAAAATATACTTCAGACTTTTGTGGTCTGTGTAGATCTCATATTTCTCTCCATAAAGGTAGTGTCCCATATCTTCAGAGCAAATACAACTGCAGCCAATTCCAAATCATGAGTCGGATACCCTTTCTCATGATCCTTCAGTTGTTTTGATGCATAGGCAATAACTTTACCGTTCTGCATAAGAACACAACCCAACCCTTTGTGTGAGGCATCAATATACACCACAAAATTTTCTGTAATATCTGGTAATGTCAACACAGGTGCCACACTTAGTTTCTTCTTTAAATCTTGGAAACTCTCTTCATATTTCTCCGTCCAAACGAATTTTACAGCTTTCCTTGTCAAATTTGTTAGCGGAGTGGCTATCTTAGAAAAATCTTGAATGAATCTTCTATAATAACCGGCCAGTCCCAAGAAACTCCTCACCTCCGAAGGTGTCCTTGGTTGTTCCCAATTTATTACAGCTTCTACTTTTGATGGATCCACTGAAATCCCATCTTTGTCAATCACATGACCCAAAAATTGTACACGATCGAGCCAAAATTCGCACTTAGAGAATTTTGCGTACAGCTTTTCCTTTCTTAGTGTTTCAATGTCAAACGTAAATGTTCCACATGTTCATCTTTGGTTTTGGAATACACTAGAATGTCATCAATAAATACCACTACAAACTTGTCTAAGAATGGTTTAAACACCCTGTTCATCAGATCCATGAACGCAGAAGGGGCATTAATTAAACCAAAAGACATCACCAAAAACTCGTAATGTCCATACCGAGTTCTAAATGTCGTTCTAGGCATATCCTCCTTCCTTACTTTCAATTGGTGATACCCACTTCTCAAATCAATTTTTGAGAAATATTTAGCACACTTCAACTGATCAAACAAGTCATCTATTTTAGGTAACGGATACATATTCTAAATATTGACCTTGTTTATCTCCCTATAATCAATGCAAAGACTCATTGATCCGTCCTTCTTCTTCACAAATAATACTGGCGCTCCCCACGGTGATACGCTAGGTTGAATATATTTCTTATCTAGCAGCTCTTGCAATTGTACCATCAGTTCCTTCATTTCTACCAGAACCATTCTGTACAGGGCCTTCGATATTGGTGTTGTTCCCTGCGCTAAGTCGATCACGAACTCAATTTCTCTGTCAGGCGGAAGTCCTGACAAATCTTCTGGAAACACATCTTTGAATTCTCTAACTACCGGTATTTCTTCTAGTTTCACACCCTTTTTCTGAGTATCGACTATGTAAGCTAAATAGCCCACACAACCTTGACTCAACAATTTCTTGGCCTGCATAGCCGTCAGACATTTCATTTGTCTAGGCGACTTGCTACCATAAAATATTACCTTTGACGGAGTCATAAGGTTTACACACTTCTTGTGACAATCGATTACTGCTCCATATTTGAACAGCCAATCCATCCCCAAAATTACATCAAATTCCCCGAGTCTAATCGAAATCAAATCTACCAATAAGATATTTTCCTTAATGTTAACCCTACAGTTCTTGTATACGAATCTAACAGGGATTACTTCCTTATTTGTAATTTCTATGTTCAAAGGAAAATTCAGTTCTTCTCTAGGCAATTCTAACCTCTTAGCAAATTCATCAGATATAAACGAACAAGTAGCACCCGAATCGAATAATACATAAGCATTTATATCATTGATTGGGATAATACTTGACACTACATCTTTCGATTGCACGACATCTTGCACAGTCATGTTGAAGGTTCTGGCTGTGGGTTTGTTTGATGCTGCAGGTCGTGCAATGGCCCATGTACCTCCATTGTTACCTCCATTGCTTCTGGTTGTCACTTCATCCTTCTTCTTAGGGCACTCACGAGCAAAGTCATCCTTGGATCCGCACGTGAAGCACGCATTCTTCTTTGGTTGAGTGCAACTTGGGGCAATGTGACCCTCCTGGCCACAATTGAAGCATACCCGCTTCCCCATTAAGCACGCAACCTTGTGAAATTTCCTGCATGTCGTACACGCTTTAAACTTTTTGTTTTGCTGGTTACCCTGCTGGTGTCCAGCACCCATGCTCCCATTCCATTTCCTCTTCAAACTGTTGTTGATGTTGTTGTTGTTGTTGTTTCCACCGCTACCACTCCCATTCTTAGTCTCATTCTCATTCTTCTTCTTTTTTTGTTCCTGGTTGAACTTTGTCACTGCCTCGCCTCCACCTTCAGCGAGTACTGATTTCTCCATCACCGCTGCAAATGTCTTCAACTGGAATAGGGAAACCCTACTGTACAACTAGGGCTTCAGTCTTTATTCAAATCTCTTCGCCTTACGCTCGTCTGTGCTGACCTGATATGGTGCAAACCTCGCCAATTCGTTGAACTTCACAGCATACTCAGATACCGTCATCGTTCCTTGATGTACTTCCAGCTGACTCTTCGAACTCTCTGGGAAATAAGTCTCGAAGAACAACTCCTTGAACCTATCGCAAGTCATCACTCCTAGCCCTTCCCGAGTTTTATTGGCGTTCCACCAATAACTAGCTTCTGCTTTCAATATGAATGTTACGAAAGCAATCTTCTAGTCATCCCCTACCCTAGCGACATCGAACACTTTTTCTATCTCCGTAATCTAGGTTTGGGCTTCAACTAGATTCATGGACCCACAAAATTCAGGTGGTCCAACCGCCTTGAAATCCTTAAACGTTGTACCATGGTTTTGTGGCTAATTCTGCAACGCTCCTGTTAGTAGTGTCACTAGTTGTTGAACGGGGTTACCGTCAGCAATGTTGTTATTGGTAGTTCTCTCATTGTTTCTCTGTCGTGGTGGTTCACGTCTGGGAGGCATTTTCTGTTAAAACAAAATATCTATTAGATTATTACTCAGCATCTTTAAGTATTTTCTAATTAACTTGCATCCATAAAAGAAATAACCACATAACACTTTGAATAAAGTAACAACTTTTATTTATTCAAAACCTTTTTGGAAAACATAAAACAATAGCTTCACTGCTATCTACATTACTTTCCTGAACTACAAAAGTTTCAGGACAACATCATAGTCATATCCCATAAGTTTCATAACACTTGGGATTTACAATTTATTTAACCTTTCACTCATCGTACAACAACTACGATGTTCTATTAAGATACTTCTTAGCCCTATCATGCTCTTCCTCCATGACCCAAAACATTATTCTGCGATCTAACATGAATGATGGCAGCGTTTCGAACTGAATCGGATATCCCATGACCCGATCTTGAGCTCGATTAATTGCAGTGTTAAATACTTTATCCATCTCTTCCATCTTCATCCTCTTTGCTTGCGTGTCTCTTGCTACTAATCTGGTTCGTTGAAAAGCTTTCTCGTAAGCATCTTCAGCTCTTACCTTCTTAGCAGCTTCTTCTCTCAGCTTGTTCTTTAGTTCAGCGACCACTTCAATCAGTTGTTATTTCTCTCCTTCAGTCTGTACTAGTTTCTCCTCGACATTTGTCAATCGTTCTCACGATCCTGGATCTCACCGTCTTTTTGTGTCATTGCAGTCTGTTGTTCAGCTACTATCTCCTGTAACTCCTCAACTGTATCCTGAAGTTCCACGTTACGGTCATGCACCTCATCGTATATACGGCCAGCTATCGAGTTAAGTGGAATCCTTTCCTCCTCGTCCTCGTCATCCTCATCCTCCTATGGTAACTCAACAGAATCCTCCTCGTCTGTCTCCACATCATCATCCTCATCTTCAACTACTGTGACCAATGGGGCTGACTCCCGTGGCAGTAGTTGTTCCCAAACTACCTGAATGTCGTAAGGCTCCTCCTCTATAGGCACTTGAGGTCCCTCCTCCCTAGCCTGACTGGATTCTCCGACATTAGTCATCCTAACAACAAATTCCTAACAACAAATTCCTAACAACAAATTTTTAAAGTTTTAATTATTAATCATTACTACTCGACACTCACGAGTAGATAAACTATAAACACATAAGCACATAAGTATTTTATTACTTCTTTCTTAAAACTCGATAAGAGTTATCTCCACTATCTTGTCAAAGGTTACTTTCTAAGGCTTTTTCCCCCACCTAAGGTTCATAACCTAAAGCTTTGATATCAACCTGTGACACCCCCAAATCCAGGTACTTCATTTATCAAGATTTGGTGTTCACTTAATCAAAACATTCATTTCTAACTACCCAATTATAATAAAATTGAATAATAAAACCTGCCCATACAGGATTAAACTTAAATAAAAATCTCCCAGGTTATCTAACCTTTAACAACAATCATTCAAATGCGGAAATTTAAATAAACTTCATTACAATCTTTAAACCAAAGGCTGAAAGTAAACTATCAAAACTATTACAAGTCTTCAGTATTTATTCATCTTTCCTTTTCCCTTACTGGTGCTAGGTACGTCACCCATTTCAACTTTAGCTGTAAGAAATTTTACAGGCAAGAGTGAGCAAACAAAGCCCACTTGAAATAACAATAAGTAAATCTTTAAACTTTTACATCAATTGCCAATATCAGGCTTAATAGAACTGAACAATATATTCTATTAAATTTCGAAAAATTATAACATTCACTGAGGGTCTAATGACCACGAATCATGTCCACAGTTATAAGTAATCTTTCAACTTTAGCTTTAACAGTCATAAGACTATAAGGACTCCACGTACTTAGGGGGATCAACCCTTCGTACAATGTATTGTACACAACCATTTCAACGCAAAGCTTAAACCTCTATTAAAAGAGTTGTTCATCTCAGTATTTAGAGTACAAGTCTGTACCAAAGGAAGTTTGATTTGGATAAGGTTTCAAGATAATTTGGAATTCAACGAACATCAACTAAGGAGTAGTTGAATAAGACCAATAACACTATACTATAGAATAATCGTGATTGAATCAATCATAGTAAACTAAAGTCATGCATTAGGAATAATCTAATAGCATACAATTTGAATAACTATAGCATACCTTGCTTGAACAACACTAAGCTAAGGTTAATTAGAATTAAATAATAAGCATGCATAACATATATAGTTGTGCATGCTAAACCACAAGTTAAATACAAGAATAACTTGCTCCAAATAACTTACATCATTATATTGTAATCGAATTGAAAACAGTAATTGAATTAACAAGATAATAGATTAGAAAACTTGCTCAAGAATAAACTATAAGATTTGGGATACTTGTATCGTCATGAGAAACTAGATACAATGACTTACTCAATAATAGGCAATCTAACTCTACGAAAGTGTAGAGGTAGCAACTTATAACAATTGTAATTGAATTTGAAAACAATAATGTACCAAAGGAAATTAAACTCGCACAGTGAAGTTTTGTGTTAGAGAACCTGCTCAATTATAAAATAGAGTTAGAAAACTTGCCTTTAGCACAAGCTAAACCTTACAACTTGAATCAATTCCCTATACATATGCCATATTGACATAGTTAGTCATTACCAACATTGTATATTTATATAAACAAATATATTCATAATACAGGTTAAATTACCCTTTCACATAATCAACTATGTTACAAATAGGTAACACTTGATAGCATGTTCATTCATAGCTTCATACTACTGAAATCATCATTTAACATTCCTATTATTAACACATAACATTTATTTTCCAAATTTGTATACTTCAACAAAATTGTCAAAACCTTCTGCTAACTCGCGCTGCGGCGCCACAATTTACACTGTGGTTCGCGTTGCGGCGCTGAGTTGGCGTTGCGGCTCGGGTCACAGGCCATTGGTTAGTGTTGCGGCATGGCGTCGGCACTGAGGTGCGAGATTTGTACTGCTGGGCCGCGCTGCGGCGCCAGAGTCCAGAACTCGGCGACCAAGCTCGGCAACAGTATGAACAAAAGCCAAATTTGCCTAAAAGCTCGAATCTAATAGACTGATTAACATGTAATACACATATAGACTTCATATAAACATATTTTGAAGACTTCTAAATTGATTATACCCATAAAATAACTTAAACATCAAATTTACAACACTCAATTTCAATGTTTTTGGCAAAAACTCCATTGTTGAAATTTTTAATGAAAATCAACACTGTGATTTTGTTTTTCAATCAAAACAGAATTTTCAAAACATAATAGTTATGATTATACATACTCAATCAATTTCCATAATCAATTTATCAATTTAACAACTAATTAAACCTTAATTTCTATTTTAAATTAAGTCATATTCATATATATTTTTATGTAAACAATGTAATATAATTTCTTCCACAAACACATACATACATGAACTAGTTTCTCTATAATCATATACAAACTCATGAAATAACCTTATAATCAATAATCATATAAAACTATATACATAACCACAATTTATCTTTTATAAAAATTTCACAGAGAACTTTTTGGGAAGAGGAAAACTAAACTTTTAAAGAAGAAGGTTAAGCTCCTACCTTTGATTAAGAAGATGATGGCTACTTTTGATTATCAATTTCTTTTCTCCAATTTCTTTCTCAAACCTGTTAGAAATCACTCACTCTCTAGAGTTTTTCTCAATTCTCTCTTATTTTCTCTTTGTTTCTTCAACTGAGCTTTTCTCCCAACTCAACTGTAACTTACGTAATAAAATATAACGTATATAGTAATAATTATATAATATAACTCTAGATATAATTATATCAGTTATATAAGTTTTGAAAATCAAAAGCCATAAGGCTTGTTTGGTTAACCTAATAAAATAAGTCATTAACCCTTAC
The DNA here is from genome assembly GCA_020205505.1 of Panax japonicus. Lineage (NCBI taxonomy): Eukaryota > Viridiplantae > Streptophyta > Magnoliopsida > Apiales > Araliaceae > Panax > Panax japonicus. Next base: position 35,656,831 of record CM035097.1, on the reverse strand, counting down.
ACCTTGTTTGGCAAATCTAACTAAAATAAATGGATTAATCCTTATACCTTGTTTGATAAAACACTATTAGATTAAAGACTTAATATGCATTAAGACTTGTTTGGCCAAAATTAAATTAAAGTCCTTTAATTTATTTTAATAACTCATTTATAGCAAGGTTATTAGTCACACTTTTATTTAATTAATTAATCAATTAAAACATTAATCTATTAAATTACTTAACACATAATTTTAATATCACAAATTCTAATTAAAATATTATAATTCATTTAATCCTTATAAGCTCTCTAGCTTACTTATTAAATTAAATTATTATATAATCTCATAACAATTAATTTTCTTAGCTCCTTAATTATTTATTCAACAAATAATTAACTAAACCACATCAACTCAAATTGCCATTAAATACTTATATAATTCAATAAATATTTAATATTACAAATAATTATTTAATATTTAATATTTAATTATTTATTCAACAAATAATTAACTAAACCACATCAACTCAAATTGAACAACTATTTATTCAACAATAAACATATCCATTAAATACTTATATAAATTAATAAATATTTAATATTAGACTTTAAAATTCTAGAATGTTATAGTATCAAAGCCGTAGGTTATGAACCTTAGGTAGGAATACTTGAGACTAATAACTGCAGTGATTAGGATAATTACTAACTCAAATAGAGTTAGTTGGTCGGTAAGATTCAAAGACGAATCTCGGCGAGTTATAAGATACAGAGTTCCCTAACTCTGATAATAAAGTTGAACAGTAGTGGTGAATAGATAAAGTCTAAAAAACTAAAAGTACAGTGATAGGAGATCGTAAAACAAAACGATTAAGATATAGAAATAAATCGTAATATATACGATGAGATCACCCCGTGATCGGATAATGTTATAGTATGAAGAAGGATCAAGCGAAGGATTAAAAAGTTTACAACAAGATTGTTGGGTGTCAGTTGTACTATGAATTGGTACAGATTCAGGAAAGGATTATGAATACGGATTAAATGAAATTCATATAGAGAAGGGAGTTAGGATAATTATTGGGATGTATGTGTCGCACTATTTGCTATATGCATGTTAAGAGGGTGATTCATTTCTCATGTGTAGAACAGATAGATAGGTTATAGGTAGAGAATATAAGGTTAAGTACGAGTTCTTAAGACTCATACTTATCTGACATTCTTGACTCATAGTTATATGAAATGTTTATGAACCCCTCAGCAAATGGACGCCAAAGGTCTGACTAGGACAAGTTCTTAAACTCATATGTTTGTGGCAAGTAAATGAACTCATAAGTGTGGTTTGACGAACTGGGTATAGTTGTGTGTAAATAGAGTATTAAGGATAATAAGAATATATAGACTATTTAAGTAAATGATTAGTAGTTAAGACATAAGTTTTCCAAAACTCCTAGCTAAAAATGTTGTCTGACAACCAGATGTCAGTGGTTGTAGATCGTTGTCTGTTAATGTTTGGTGTTGTTTTAATCTTTGGATTTGTAGAATGCCATGAGTACTTTGATCTGAAACTGTAATCATAGCCATTGCATATCCATATTGTGAGTTATAATCAGTCAAAACCCGTTGACCGGGCATGACCAATCAATTTTTGGGTAACCCAAAAAGTATGAATCAGCGTCTGACAAGTTTTTGCAACGTCAGATCTGTCAGGTGTTATGTGATATTTTGATGTTATGATATCTAGATTATAGCATGTTATATGGACTCTAGATCAATGCTTTTAGAACATTAAAACAGTCAACAGATTGAACGTAGCAGATGGTCAAAGTAAGGCATTCGGCCATGACCTGGATTTTTGGAATTTCCAGAAAAGGATTTTCATGAACTTCTGACAAGGTTTGACCGTGTCATAACCTGTGATTTTGATGTAGTTGGTCTGAGCTAGTTATGTATATATGTTACTTGTCATGAGTACTACATTCTGGGACCATGAGAACAACTAAACAATGACCAGAACCTAGAGATTATTGAGCATCAAAGTGGGTACTCGAAACTGCCTGGGTTTCTGGGTAACCCAGAAAACTAAGGAACACTCTGACAGTGAGTTTGAGGGCTCGGATCTTGCATCGGAGTTATTGTATGACCAAGTTAGTGGTTGATTATTGTAATACTACATGTATACTACAAGATCAATGCTTGAGATAGCCCAGAAAATCCAGATTAAGTATGACAGTGACTTTGAGAGACTGAATCTACTTGTTGGTTTGGTGTATGATCATGATGCTGGTTGGATATTGTAGAGTTACAGTTTTACTACATGATCAGTGTCTACGTTAGCTCAGAATATGAATGTACAGAGAATCACGGTTGGTCAAACCATGACCCTTGTCAAGCTGGCTGTCAGTGTTCTTGACCAAAAGCGACGCTAAGTGTTTCTATAGGCCATTAGCGACGGTTTATTTAATTTTTGAATTTCTGAATATTTCAGAAAATATTTTAAAATAGAAATAAATTCTAAAAATTACCAAAAATGGTTTTAAAAATTATTTTAAATTATGAAAAATAATTTCTAACCAATTGGAATATTTTTCTTTAATATGTATAATTATTTAAATATTAAAATTATTTAATTTATTTAATTAGTGTATTAAATAAATTATAAAAAATGATTTCATATTATGAAAAATAATTTTAAATAAGAATAATGTATTTAAAAATATTTTGAGTTATAAAATATGACTTTTAATATTTTTAGAGAATTTTCATTAATAATTTAATATTGATGATATTAGACTTATTTAGTTATTAAATTAAATAAATAAGTTAAAAATGATTTTATTAATTTAAAAATCATTTTAAATAAGAATAAAGTGTTAGAAAATATTTTAAATTATAAAATATAACTTTCAATATTTTTGGAGAATTCTCATTAATAAATCAATATTAATGATATTAGATTTATTTAATTATTATATTAAATAAATGAATTAAAAATAATTTTATTGATTTAAAAATCATTTAAAAATGAGGAAAATGAATTAAAAATATTTTAAGTGATAATTAATTACTTTTAATATTTGGATAATAACTTCATTAATATTTAGATATTAATGGTGATGATTTAAAAATGATTTTAATTATTTTAAACATCATTTAAGTAGAATATTGTTGATTTAAAAATAATTTAAGTTATTAATAATAACTTTAATATTTTTACAAGTATGTTATTAATACTTTATATTATTAAATATTAATAATGATAAGATTATTTGATAATTAAGTCATTTAAAAATGATTTAAGTGTTTGAAAAATTATTATAAATTATAATAATTGTTTGAAAATTATTACAAGCTTCTGAAAAATATTATAAATGATATTTGACTTATCTAAAATAATATTGAAGCTTAGAGATCAAGTTTAATTGACAATCAATGTGTTAATTGTTGGATAGGGTGACCGGAACACCGAGAAGGGACCGAAGTCCAACCAGACCGAAATAGTTAGACTGGATAAGTGTTTATATAGGTTATAAACACTGATGTGATTATGTGGTAATGTGCCTTGGAGAAGTTTGACTGTAGAATACAGTGTTGCGTGTTATAAATGATTGTGATAATTGTGAGACCGACATTGTGGATTATAGGTCTTATGAACGTAGTTAATTATATTGTGTAGCTGTAATCAACGCGGAAGGCAAGTTTCCTAACTCAACCTTGAGTTATATTCATTCAATTATTATAATGGTTAATTATTGCTAATTATACAATGTCCAGGAAATTTATTGTTGATTATTTGCAGTTAGTGCATGATTAATAATTCAAATTGAATTACTAATTCGGAGAATATATATTTGTAGAATAACTGTTGTTGGATATTCATATTCGTAGAAGATAGAATTGACAGTACAGATAATTCCTATTTATTGTCAAATTACATTGAGAAATGTCTTAGCTAATTATTCTGGCTAGACGAACATTTGTTAGAACTTGATAGGTTCGAGAAAAGAAGAGAAGATAATTTAATTATTATTGATAGATCAATACCAGTTGTATCGGCTAGATCGAAAACTTGATAGGTTTGAGAAGAGAAGAGAAGTGATTAGATATTTAAATCATCGAATATTGTTGTTAAATCAAATCTTGATTCTGAGACTGAGAAGAACAACCTTTTATATAAAGGGAACATTTTAAGTCATATATTCGACCGTTGCGCGTGACCAATAAGTATTATGCATAATATAGGGTACAAGGAGTTGGCCGGCTCTAAGTACTTGCAGAGGGGTATGATTTAATCTTTATGGTTATCTGATACTCCTGCGTATGTATCAAAGTATCTCTTTGATAGATACCCGAGAAAGTAGAAGTTCTAGATCCAATGGATCACTCAGCATAAATCTGGAAAACATTCCACTTTGCTATTTCGTAGAATTAATTCTTGATTATTCATTGAATATCATAGAAAACCTTGAAAGCGTTGTATTCTTTCATTATCAGAAATATTGTTGCAGAGAATGTTAGAACAATTGATATTGATTTCTATACCTTTATTGTATGTCTTAACTTGCGGGGCAAACTTGTTTCTCACCCTTGCTATAAATAAAACTTTTCAGCTAGGGACGAAGTTCCAAAAGGTGTTGCGAAGAAGAACAAGGGAAAAGGCATGGTTATAAATTAGTTATAATGAACAAAATTATTATGTTGTATTGTATTGTGCACCCTTTTTGTATATCTAAGGGGTATTTATGTAATGTTAAGGTTAGTCGACCTGGGACTTATGTATTAATAACTTATGTTAATGACTTATGTATTCCTATTTATATATGAATGGGTAGTTAAATGATATTATATTGTGGATCGTGAACACCAAACTCAGGGGTCAGGTAACCCGGATTTGGGGGTGCCACGGGTTGGTATCAAAGCTATAGTGACCAAGGCGTCACAAATTGGTAGCAGAGCTGTAGGTTATAAACCTTAAGTGGGGTGGGGGAAAATCCTAGGATTGTAACCATATGCGAGATAGAGAAAACTCATTTAGAGTTGTAAGTGAGGGATTGCCGAAGTGCATCAATAGTGAGATAAGTGTACATATAGTGTGAGAAGTTTGTACTGGTGAAGTACTAATCAAGTTATTTAAACTGATTGTAGGATGTCTGGAGAAGATCAAATGAGTACAGAGATTCCAGCGGCTGTCGCACCAGTGCCAGTAGCCGAGGTGCCAGTACAGAGTGAATCAGTGGAGAAGGTGGGAGAAGATGAACCCATGGTTAATCTCAGGAGTGATCATTATGATTATCCCGAGATGTATCTGAGTGGAGATGAGGATGCAGAGTTTGAGCCAGCTAAGGTGGAGTTAAAGAATAAGACTAAAGCTGAAGAACAAGATCAACTATCTGCATAAGTTCAAGAACTCCGGAGTAAAGTGTTTCTCTTGGAGGAGTTGTGGAAGACCGAGCGGGCATTACGCGAAATGACTGAAGAATGGAACGAGCTCAAAGCGTAGGTGGAAAGGATGAAGGCTGAAGGTGGTGGATCATCTGAAGGAACCAGCAAGAAGGATAAGAAAAAGAGAAAGAGGGACAACAACAGCCCTAATTCAGAAAAGTCAAACCCAAAAAAGAAGCAAGCCTGTAGCAAGTGTGGGAAGACTCACGCGGGAGAATGCATGATGTGGAAAAATGTGTGCTTCAACTGTAAGCAGGAAGGACATATTTCTCTGAATTGTCCTAAGCCAAATTTGAGGAAGTGTTTTTCATGTGGGCAGACGGGTCACGGATTCAACAAGTGTCCCATCAAGAAGAAGATTGGTGAAGGGAGTGGTCGGTAGACAACCTAGATATATGCGGTAGTACCTTTTGGTAGTAGATTATGATATTAAGTGTTGTAATATCAAGAATGATGTTTAAGCATATGTAAATATAAATATGTTTGAATGAAAGAAATCTTTATCTTCTATATGAATATAAGATTAAGAGTAATTTGTGTGTTCTTAGAAGTCATACTTATGGTAAGTTAATGACTCATAATTATATGAAATATTTTGAACCCCTCAGCGAATGGACGCCAAAGGTCTGACTAGGATAAGTTCATACACTTATATAATTGTGGCAAGTTCCTGAACTCATAAGTGTGGTAAGTTTGATGAACTGGTAATAACTATGTGTGAATGGTGAATTGTAACTTTTTGTGTAAAGTTGTGTTAATAATCCTGATATGATTTAAAAAGGGATAGTAATATGTGAAGTACTAAATGTACTATGTGCTATTTGAATAAATATACGATTATATGAGAATTATGTTTTGAATTCTTATTGTGTTAAGAATTTGTGTAAAGAAAGAGAATTAATATAAGATTTTTATTTAAATCAGATCATGCCGCCTAGACGACAAAATTGAAATCAAAGGGAAGAGCAATCGGTGAATAACGAAGGAGGTCAAACTGACCTGATGCAAAAAATTTTGGAAATGATAGTCGAAGCTATGGAAAATAGGACACCAGCAAGAAGAAGAGCGAGAAATCAGCCAGCTGATAGATTGGCTAACTTCAAGGACTTTAAAGCGGTAGGACCGCCGAAATTCAAAGGAACCACAGATCCGATTGAAGCCCAAACTTGGGTGAAGGAGATGGAGAAAGCATTCGTCATTGCGCGAGTGGCAGAAGAGGAGAAGACAGCTTTTGCGACATACTTAATGAAGGGAGAAGCCGATTACTGGTGGGAGACTAATCAGGCCAGAGCTGGTTCAGCGGTGGTGATGTGGACAAGATTCAAGGAGCTATTCTTTGAGAACTACTTCTCACCGATTATGCAATCCATGATGGAAGTTAAATTTCTAGAATTGAAGCAGAAGAACATATCGGTAATAGAATACGCTACCAAATTCAACGAGTTGGCAAGATTTGTACCTCATCAGGTGGAGACAGAAGCGAAAAAGGTGAGAAGATTTGAGAACGGATTGAAGCTGGGGATATTCAACAAGGTAGCGGTATTACAAATCAATACGTTTGCGGCGTTGATGGAAAAGGTGTTAATTGCTGAAGGAGGGAGTGAAGCTGCATCTCGATTTCATCAGGATAAGAAGAAGACAAACGATGGAGGAAGCAGTGGTGGTAGTAATCCGAATAAGAGGAAATGGAGTGAGAATACCCAATCGGGTAATAAGACAGGAGATATTAGGAAAGGAAGGGAGCCATGTGCGAATTGTGGGAAGAATCATGCTGGAGTTTGCTTGAAGAAGAAAAGAGTCTACTAAAAATGTTGTCTAACAACCATATGTCAGTGGCTGTAGATCGTTGTCTGTGAATGTTTGGTGTTGTTTTAATCTTTGGATTTGTAGCATGCCATGAGTACTTTGATCTGAAACTGTAATCATAGCCATTGGATATCCATATTGTGAGTTATAATCGGTTAAAACCCGTTGACCAGGCATGACCAATCAATTTTTGGGTAACCCAGAAAGTATGAACCAGCGTCTTACAAGTTTTTGCAACGTCAGATCTGTCAGGTGTTATGTGATATTTTGATGTTATGATATCTAGATTATAGCATGTTATATGGACTCTAGATCAATGCTTTTAGAACATTAAAACAGTCAACAGATTGAACGTAGAAGATGGTCAAAGTAGGGCATTCGGCCATGACCTAGATTTCTGGAATTTCCAGAAAAGGATTTTCGTGAACTTCGGACAAGGTTTGACCGTGTCATAACCTGTGATTTTGATGTAGTTGGTCTAAGCTAGTTATGTATATATGTTACTTGTCATGAGTACTACATTTTGGGACCATGAGAACAACTAAACAATAACCAGAACCTAGAGATTATTGAGCATTAAAGTGGGTACTCGAAACTGCCTGGGTTTATGGGTAACCCAAAAAACCTAGGAACACTTTGACAGTGAGTTTGAGGGCTTGGATCTTGCATCTGAGTTATTGTATGACCAAGTTAGTGGTTGATTATTGTAATTGTGATAACCCAGGATTTTGAATAATCAAAATTTTACGAATAATTTTTTTTATTAAATATTAATATTGATTATTAATTTTGTGATAAGTTTCTGTGTTACGAGTCTCAAGAAGGTCAATTTGTGTATTAACTAATAAATTTAGAATAGAGTTGTGCTTAAAAGCTTTAGAAACCCTAACCCTAATTTCTGGATAGGGATTCGATAGAAAATATAATTAAAATAATTATATTGATGAGTGCGTGTTTGTACTGTATGATATTATTGATCAATGATTGACCGGATAGGATACAATATTAGTAAACCCTATTAAGGGATTAGAAACAATAATCTCAAGATTAGAAATCCTAACGCATAGTTAGGAACCCTAATCGAAAGTCAAGAAACCCTAAATTTTAATTCAAAAATCCTAAACCCTAATTAGAGAACCCTAATTCTAATTAGTAAGCCCTAATGTAAATAGTAAACTTTAATGTGTTAAGTAACCTGTAATATAATAAGGAAACACTAATTATATTTTAGAAATCTTAATTTTCTATTTTAAAAACCCTAATTTAGAAAATCCTAGAAGTTAAGGGTATAAAACCTAAGGGTTATAACCTTAGGGTTGAACCCTAAGGGTTCAACCCTAAGGGATTGGTAAATTCCAAGTATGCCATTAAAATTACATGTATAAAGTCCAAAATACCCTTTTACTTAGCTTTAAACTTAAAAGATTTGCAAATCTAGTGAATCATCACTTAAGATTTATCTCATGTGCTAGAAATAAGCTCCAATCTTATCCAAATGGACACCTAGCATGCTTAGATTCATTGCACCTAATGATTATAAGAGATTAAGAGAGATAAAGTTACAAAAGTTTGCTAGGTTGCTATCTTACTCTCAACAAACTCTCTCTCTCTCATAACCTCCGAATTTGCTAAGTTAATCAGTCACTAAGTAGCCTCCTAGAACACCAAAATTAGTTTAGGAGATCAAGGATTAAAGATTGGACAAGAGAGGTATAAATCTAAACCCTACTTTTGATCTTGTATGCTAAGAAAACTTTTGTGTTTATGTGTTTAGATTCGTGCTAGAAGATGTTTTATGATGATCTATGATGATCCATCATAGATCCATAACAGTAAAGTTGGTAAAAATTGATTTTTCTCAAAACTGTTCTTGAGCTCGAAAAGTGGTCTGACAACCTAATGTCAGTAGCCACGGATCCTTGCTCGTTTATAATTTTTGTTGCTTAAAGTTTTGGATTTGTAGCCTGGTATGTTGTCTTTAATCTTAACGTGCTAGTATAGCCATTAGATGTCTTGATCGTGTGTTATTCATGGTCAAAGTGAGTTGACCGAGCTTGACCGGCTGAAATCTGGGTAACCCAAAAAGTAAGAAACAATGTCTGACAACTATTTGTGAGGTCTTGATCTGACAGCTTTTCGGTTGTTTGATGTTGCGTTTATAACCATGTTGTAGCCTAATATATGTTCTTTCATTACATAGCTTTAGATCATATAAATGAACAGCTAGTAGATCGTGACAGGTGGTCAAAGTAGACCACTCGATCTGTTTTTGATATTCTGAAATTTCCAGAAAACGTATGAACCATGTTTTTGTCAGAGATTGATCGAGTCATAGCTTTTGATTCTGTTATTGTTGAAATTTTCTGCTAATGAATATGCGTTCCTTGACATATGTGCTAGAACTATGAACCAAGAAACCACCAATATAATGACCATCACTAAGATTAGTGAGCTTGAAAATGATACATCGCGACTGTCTGGGTTTCTGGGTTACCCAGAAAATCCAGATTAAGTCTAACAGTGACTTTGAGAGACTGAATCTACTTGTTGGTTTGGTGTATGATCATGATGCTGGTTGGATATTGTAGAGTTATAGTTTTACTACATGATCAGTGTCTACGTTAGCTCAGAATATGAATGTACAGAGAATCACGGTTGGTCAAACCATGACCCTTGTCAAGCTGGTTGTTAGTGTTCTTGAGCTCAAGAACACCAACAGCGACGCTAAGTGTCTCTATAGGCCATTAGCGACGGTTTATTTAATTTTTGAATTTCTGAATATTTCAGAAAATATTTAAAAATAGAAATAAATTCTAAAAATTACCAAAAATGGTTTTAAAAATTATTTTAAATTATGAAAAATAATTTCTAACCAATTGGAATATTGTGTTGATAAAAATGAATTGATGATACAACTTTAAAAGATTGTTGAGAATAAGAAAGCGGTGATTCCGAGGACAGAATCCTTTTAAGGAGGGGTGAATGTGATAACCCGAGATTTCGAATAATCAAAATTTTATGAATAATTTTTTTATTAATATATTAATATTGATTATTAATTTTGTTACAAGTTTCTGTCTTACGAGTCTCGAGAAGGTCAATTTGTGTATTGACTAATAAATTTAGAGTTGAGTTGTGCTTAACAGCTTTAGAAACCCTAACCCTAATTTCTGGATAGGGATTCGATAGAAAATATAATTAAAATAATTATATTGATGAGTGTGTGTTTGTACTGTATGATATTATTGATCAATGATTGATCGGATAGGGTACAATATTAGTAAACCCTAATAAGGGATTAGAAACACTAATTTCAAGATTAAAAACCCTAATGCATAGTTAGGAACCCTAATCGAAAGTCGAAAAAACCTAAATTTTAATTCGAGAATCCTAAACCCTAATTAGGGAACCCTAATTCTAATTAGTAAGCCCTAATGTAATTAGTAAACTTTAATGTGTTAAGTAACCTATAATATAATTAGGAAACACTAATTATATTTTAGAAATCTTAATTTTCTATTATAAAAACCCTAATTTAGAAAATTCTAGAAGTTAAGGGTATAAAACCTAAGGGCTATAACCTTAGGGTTAAACCCTAAGAGATTGGTAAATTTCAAGTATGCCATTAAAATTGCATGTACAAAGTCCAAAATACCCTTTTACTTATCTTTTAAGTTAAAAGATTTGCAATTCTATTGAGTCATCACTTAAGATTTATCCCATGTGCTAGAAATAAGCTCCAATCTTATCCAAATGGACACCTAGCATGCTTCGATTCATTGTACCTAATGATTATAAGAGATTAACAGAGATAAAGTAACAAAAGTTTGCTAGGTTGCTATCTTACTCTCAACAAACTCTCTCTCTCTCTCCCAACCTCCGAATTTGCTAAGTTAATCAGTCACTAAGTAGCCTCCTAGAACACCAAAATCAGTTTAGGAGATCAAGGATCGAAGATTGGACAAGAGAGGTATAAACCTAAACCCTACTTTTGACCTTGTATGCTAAGAAAACTTTTGTGTTTATGTGTTTAGATTCGTGCTAGAAGATGTTTTATGATGATCTATGATGATCCATCATAGATCCATAGCATCAAAGATGGTAAAAATTGATTTTTCTCAAAAATGTTCTTGAGCTCGAAAAGTGGTCTGACAACCTAATGTCAGTAGCCACAGATCCTTGCTCGTTTATGATTTTTGTTGTTTAAAGTTTTGGATTTGTAGCCTGGTATGTTGTCTTTAATCTTAACGTGCTAGTATAGCCATTAGATGTCTTGATCGTGTGTTATTCATGGTTAAAGTGAGTTGATCGAGCTTGACAAGCTGAAATCTGTGTAACCCAAAAAGTAAGAAACAACGTCTGACAACTATTTGTGAGGTCTTGATCTGACAGGTTTTCGGTTGTTTGATGTTGAGTTTATAACCATGTTGTAGCCTGATATATGATATTTCATTACATGGCTTTAGATCATATAAATGAACAGCTAGTAGATCGTGACAGGTAGTCAAAGTAGACCACTCGATCTGTTTTTGATATTCTGGAATTTCAAAAAAAACGTATGAACCATGTTTTTGTCAGAGATTGATCGAGTCATAACTTTTGATTCTGTTATTGTTTAAATTTTATGCAAATGAATATACGTTCCTTGACATATGTGCTAGAACTATGAACCAAGAAACCACCAATATAATAACCAGCACTAAGATTAATGAGCTTGAAAATGATACCTCGCGACTGTATGGGTTTCTGGGTAACCCAGAAAACCCAGATTAAGTCTGACAGTGACTTTGAGAGACTGAATCTATTTGTTGGTTTGGTGTATGATCATGATGCTGGTTGGATATTGTAGAGTTACAGTTTTACTACATGATCAGTGTCTATGTTACCTCAGAATATGAATGTACAGAGAATCACGGTTGGTCAAACCTTGACCCTTGTCAAGCCGGCTGTCAGTGTTCTTGAGCTCAAGAACACCAACAGCGACGCTAAGTGTCGCTATAGGCCATTAGCGACAGTTTATTTAATTTTTGAATTTTTGAATATTCCAAAAATTATTTAAAAATAGAAATAAATTTTAAAAATTACCAAAAATGGTTTTCAAAATTATTTTAAATTATGAAAAATAATTTATGACCAATGAATATTTTGTTGATAAAAATGAATTGATGATACAACTTTAAAAGATTGTTGAGAATAAGAAAGCGGTGATTCTGAGGACGGAATCCTTTTAAGGAGGGGTGAATGTGATAACCCGGGATTTAAAATAATCAAAATTTTATAAATAATTTTTCTTTTATTAATATATTAATATTGATTATTAATTTTGTGACAAGTTTCTATGTTACGAGTCTCGAGAAGGTCAATTTGTGTATTGACTAATAAATTTAGAGTAGAGTTGTACTTAACAGCTTTAGAAACCTTAACCCTAATTTTTGGATAGGGATTCGATAGAAAATATAATTAAAATAATTATATTGATGAGTGCGTGTTTGTACTGTATGATATTATTGATCAATGATTGATCAGATATGGTACAATATTAGTAAAACCTAAAAAGGGATTAGAAACACTAATCTCAAGATTAAAAACCCTAACGCATAGTTAGGAACCTTAATCGAAAGTCGGGAAACCATAAATTTTAATTCAAGAATCCTAAACCCTAATTAGGGAACCCTAATTCTAATTAGTAAGCCCTAATGTAATCAGTAAACTTTAATGTGTTAAGTAACCTGTAATATAATTAGGAAACATTAATTATATTTTAGAAATCTTAATTTTCTATTTTAAAAACCCTAATTTAGAAAATCCTAGAAGTTAAGGGTATAAAACCTAAGAGTTATAACCTTAGGGTTAAACCCTAAGGGATTGGTAAATTTCAAGTATGCCATTAAAATTACATGTACAAAGTCCAAAATACCCTATACTTAGCTTTTAAGTTAAAATATTTGCAAATCTAGTGAGTCATCACATAATATTTATCCCATGTGCTAGAAATAACCTCTAATCTTATCCAAATGGACACCTAGCATGCTTCGATTCATTGCACCTAATGATTATAAGAGATTAAGAGAGAGAAAGTTACAAAAGTTTGCTAGGTTGATATCTTACTCTCAACAAACTCTCTCTCCCAACCTCCGAATTTGCTAAGTTAATCAGTCACTAAGTAGCCTCCTAGAACACCAAAATCAGTTTAGGAGATTAAGGATCAAAGATTGGACAAGAGAGGTATAAACCTAAACCCTACTTTTGATCTTGTATGCTAAGAAAACTTTTGTGTTTATGTGTTTAGATTAATGGTAGAAGATATTTTATGATGATCTATGATGATCCATCATAGATCTATAGCATCAAAGTTGGTAAAAATCAATTTTTCTCAAAACTGTTCTTGAGCTCGAAAAGTGGTCTGACAACTTAATGTCAGTAGCCAAAGATCCTTACTCGTTTATGGTTTTTGTTGTTTAAAGTTTTGGATTTATAGCCTGGTATGTTGTCTTTAATCTTAACGTGCTAGTATAGCCATTAGATGTCTTGATTGTGTGTTATTCATGGTCAAAGTGAGTTGACTGAGCTTGACCGGCAGAAATTTGGGTAACCCAAAAAGTAAGAAACAACGTCTGACAACTATTTGTGAGGTCTTGATCTGACAGGTTTTCGGTTGTTTGATGTTGCGTTTATAACCATGTTGTAGCCTGATATATGTTCTTTCATTACATGGCTTTAGATCATATAAATGAACAGCTAATAGATCGTGGAAGGTGGTCAAAGTAGACCACTCGGTCTGTTTTTGATATTCTGGAATTTCCAGAAAACGTATGAACCATGTTTTTGTCAGAGATTGACCGAGTCATAACTTTTAATTCTGTTATTGTTGAAATTTTATGCTAATGAATATACGTTCCTTGACATATGTGCTAGAACTATGAACCAAGAAACCACCAATATAATGACCAGCACTAAGATTAGTGAGCTTGAAAATGATACCTCGCGATTGTCTGGGTTTCTGGATAACCCAGAAAACCCATATTAAATCTAACAGTGACTTTGAGAGATTGAATCTACTTGTTGGTTTGGTGTATGATCATGATGCTGGTTGGATATTGTAGAGTTACAGTTTTACTACATGATCATTGTCTACGTTAGCTCAGAATATGAATGTACAGAGAATCACGGTTGGTCAAACCATGACCCTTGTCAAGCCGGCTGTCAGTGTTCTTGAGCTCAAGAACACCAACAGCGACGCTAAGTGTCGCTATAAGCCATTAGCGACGGTTTATTTAATTTTTGAATTTCTGAATATTCCGGAAATTATTTAAAAATAGAAATAAATTCTAAAAATTACCAAAAATGGTTTTAAAAATTATTTTAAATTATGAAAAATAATTTATGACCAATGAATATTGTGTTGATAAAAATGAATTGATGATACAACTTTAAAAGATTGTTAAGAATAAGAAAGTGGTGATTCCGAGGACGGTATCCTTTTAAGGAGGGGTGAATGTGATAACCCGGGATTTAAAATAATCAAAATTTTATAAATAATTTTTCTTTTATTAATATATTAATATTGATTATTAATTTTGTGACAAGTTTCTATGTTACGAGTCTCGAGAAGGTCAATTTGTGTATTGACTAATAAATTTAGAGTAGAGTTGTGCTTAACAGCTTTAGAAACCCTAACCCTAATTTCTGGATAGGGATTCGATAGAAAATATAATTAAAATAATTATATTGATGAGTACGTGTTTGTACTGTATGATATTATTGATCAATGATTGATCAGATATGGTAAAATATTAGTAAACCCTAAAAAGGGATTAGAAACACTAATCTCAAGATTAAAAACCCTAACGCATAGTTAGGAACCCTAATCGAAAGTCGGGAAACCATAAATTTTAATTCGAGAATCCTAAACCCTAATTAGGGAACCCTAATTCTAATTAGTAAGCCCTAATGTAATCAGTAAACTTTAATGTGTTAAGTAACCTGTAATATAATTAGGAAACACTAATTATATTTTAGAAATCTTAATTTTCTATTTTAAAAACCCTAATTTAGAAAATCCTAGAAGTTAAGGGTATAAAACTTAAGGGTTATAACCTTAGGGTTAAACCCTAAGGGATTGGTAAATTTTAAGTATGCCATTAAAATTACATGTACAAAGTCCAAAATACCCTTTTACTTAGCTTTTAAGTTAAAAGATTTGCAAATCTAGTGAGTCATCACTTAAGATTTATCCCATGTACTAGAAATAAGTTCCAATCTTATCCAAATGGACACCTAGCATGCTTAGATTCATTGCACCTAATGATTATAACAGATTAAGAGAGAGAAAGATATAAAAGTTTGCTAGGTTGCTATCTTACTCTCAACAAACTCTCTCTCTCCCAACCTCCGAATTTGCTAAGTTAATCAGTCACTAAATAGCCTCCTAGAACACCAAAATCAGTTTAGGAGATCAAGGATCAAAGATTGGACAAGAGAGGTATAAACCTAAATCTTACTTTTGATCTTGTATGCTAAGAAAAATTTTGTGTTTATGTGTTTAGATTCATGCTAGAAGATGTTTTATGATAATCTATGATGATCCATCATAGATCCATTGCATCAAAGTTGGTAAAAATTGATTTTTCTCAAAACTGTTCTTGTGCTCGAAAAGTGGTCTGACAACCTAATGTCAGTAGCCACAGATCCTTGTTCGTTTATGATTTTTGTTGTTTAAAGTTTTGGATTTGTAGCCTGGTATGTTGTCTTTAATCTTAATGTGCTAGTATAGCCATTAGATGTCTTGATCGTGTGTTATTCATGGTCAAAGTGAGTTGACCGAGCTTAACCGGCTGAAATCTGGGTAACCTAGAAAGTAAGAAACAACGTCTGACAACTATTTGTGAGATCTTGATCTCATAGGTTTTCGGTTGTTTGATGTTGCGTTTATAACCATGTTGTAGCATGATATATGTTCTTTCATTACATGGCTCTAGATCATATAAATGAACAGCTAGTAGATCGTGACAGGTGGTCAAAGTAGACCACTCGTTTTGTTTTTGATATTCTTGAATTTCCAGAAAACCTATGAAGCATGTTTTTGTCAGAGATTGACCGCGTCATAACTTTTGATTCTGTTATTGTTTAAATTTTATGCTAATGAATATATGTTTCTTAACATATGTGCTAGAACTATGAACCAAGAAACCACCAATATAATGACCAACACTAAGATTAATGAGCTTGAAAATGATACCTCGCGACTGTATGGGTTTCTGGGTAATCCAAAAAACCCAGATTAAGTCTGACAGTGACTTTGAGAGACTGAATCTACTTGTTGGTTTTGTGTATGATCATGATGCTGGTTGGATATTGTAGAGTTGCAGTTTTACTACATGATCAGTGTCTACGTTAGCTCAGAATTTGAATGTACAGAGAATCACGGTTGGTCAAACCATGACCCTTGTCAAGCCAGCTGTCAGTGTTCTTGAGCTCAAGAACACCAACAGCGACGCTAAGTGTCGCTATAAGCCATTGGCGACGGTTTATTTAATTTTTGAATTTCTGAATATTCCGGAAATTATTTAAAAATAGAAATAAATTCTAAAAATTACCAAAAATGGTTTTAAAAATTATTTTAAATTATGAAAAATAATTTATGACCAATGAATATTGTGTTGATAAAAATG
Source organism: Panax japonicus (assembly GCA_020205505.1). Lineage (NCBI taxonomy): Eukaryota > Viridiplantae > Streptophyta > Magnoliopsida > Apiales > Araliaceae > Panax > Panax japonicus. The sequence goes on along the minus strand of CM035097.1, from coordinate 35,639,937 downwards.
AATTGATGATACATCTTTAAAAGATTGTTGAGAATAAGAAAGTGGTGATTCCGAGGACGGAATCCTTTTAAGGAGGGGTGAATGTGATAACCCGGGATTTAAAATAATCAAAATTTTATAAATAATTTTTCTTTTATTAATATATTAATATTGATTATTAATTTTGTGACAAGTTTCTATGTTACGAGTCTCGAGAAGGTCAATTTGTGTATTGACTAATAAATTTAGAGTAGAGTTGTGCTTAACAGCTTTAGAAACCCTAACCCTAATTTCTGGATAGGGATTCGATAGAAAATATAATTAAAATAATTATATTGATGAGTGCGTGTTTGTACTGTATGATATTATTGATCAATGATTGATCAGATATGGTACAATATTAGTAAACCCTAAAAAGGGATTAGAAACACTAATCTCAAGATTAAAAATCCTAACGCATAGTTAGGAACCCTAATCGAAAGTCGGGAAACCATAAATTTTAATTCGAGAATCCTAAACCCTAATTAGGGAACCCTAATTCTAATTAGTAAGCCCTAATGTAATCAGTAAACTTTAATGTGTTAAGTAACCTGTAATATAATTAGGAAACACTAATTATATTTTAGAAATCTTAATTTTCTATTTTAAAAACCCTAATTTAGAAAATCCTAGAAGTTAAGGGTATAAAACCTAAGGGTTATAACCTTAGGGTTAAACCCTAAGGGATTGGTAAATTTCAAGTATGCCATTAAAATTACATGTACAAAGTCCAAAATACCCTTTTACTTAGCTTTTAAGTTAAAAGATTTGCAAATCTAGTGAGTCATCACTTAAGATTTATCCCATGTGCTAGAAATAAGCTCCAATCTTATCCAAATGGACACCTAGCATGCTTCGATTCATTACACCTAATGATTATAAGAGATTAAGAGAGAGAAAGTTACAGAAGTTTGCTAGGTCGATATCTTACTCTCAACAAACTCTCTCTCCCAACCTCCGAATTTGCTAAGTTAATCAATCACTAAGTAGCCTCCTAGAACACCAAAATCCGTTTAGGAGATCAAGGATCAAAGATTGGACAAGAGAGGTATAAACCTAAACCCTACTTTTGATCTTGTATGCTAAGAAAACTTTTGTGTTTATGTGTTTAGATTAATGGTAGAAGATGTTTTATGATAATCTATGATGATCCATCATAGATCTATAGCATCAAAGTTGATAAAAATCGATTTTTCTCAAAACTGTTCTTGAGCTCGAAAAGTGGTCTGACAACTTAATGTCAGTAGCCACAGATCCTTGCTCGTTTATGATTTTTGTTGTTTAAAGTTTTGGATTTGTAGCCTGGTATGTTGTCTTTAACCTTAACGTGCTAGTATAGCCATTAGATGTCCTGATTGTGTGTTATTCATGGTCAAAGTGAGTTGACTGAGCTTGACCGACTGAAATCTGGGTAACCCAAAAAGTAAGAAACAACGTCTGACAACTATTTGTGAGGTCTTGATCTGACAGGTTTTCGGTTGTTGATGTTGCGTTTATAACCATGTTGTAGCCTGATATATGTTCTTTCATTACATGGCTTTAGATCATATAAATGAACAGCTAATAGATCGTGACAGGTGGTCAAAGTAGACCACTCGGTCTGTTTTTGATATTCTGGAATTTCCAGAATGCGTATGAACAATGTTTTTGTCAGAGATTGACCGAGTCATAACTTTTGATTCTGTTAGTGTTGAAATTTTATGTTAATGAATATACGTTCCTTGACATATGTGCTAGAACAATGAACCAAGAAACCACCAATATAATGACCAGCACTAAGATTAGTGAGCTTGAAAATGATACCTCGCGATTGTCTGGGTTTCTGGATAACCCAGAAAACCCATATTAAATCTAACAGTGACTTTGAGAGACTGAATCTACTTGTTGGTTTGGTGTATGATCATGATGTTGGTTGGATATTGTAGAGTTACAGTTTTACTACATGATCAATGTCTACGTTAGCTCAGAATATGAATGTACAGAGAATCACGGTTGGTCAAACCATGACCCTTGTCAAGCCGGCTGTCAGTGTTCTTGAGCTCAAGAACACCAACAGCGACGCTAAGTGTCGCTATAGGCAATTAGCGACGGTTTATTTAATTTTTGAATTTCTGAATATTCCAAAAATTATTTTAAAATTGAAATAAATTCTAAAAATTACAAAAAAATGGTTTTAAAAATTATTTTAAATTATGAAAAATAATTTCTGACCAATTGAAATATTTTTCTTTAATATTTATAATTATTTAAATATTAAAAGTATTTAATTTATTTAATTAGTATATTAAATAAATTAGAGAAAAATGATTTAATATTATGAAAAATAATTTTAAATAAGAATAATGTATTTAAAAATATTTTGAGTTATAAAATGTGACATTTAATATTTTTAGATAATTTTCATTAATAATTTAATATTAATGATGTTAGACTTATTTAGTTATTAAAATAAATAAATAAGTTAAAAATGATTTTATTAATTTTAAAATCATTTTAAATAAGAATAAAGTGTTAAAAAATATTTTAAATTATAAAATATAATTTTCAATATTTTTGGAGAATTCTCATTAATAAATCAATATTAATGATATTAGATTTATTTAATTATTATATTAAATAAATGAATTAAAAATAATTTTATTGATTTAAAAATCATTTAAATATGAGGAAAATGAAATAAAAATATTTTAAGTGATAATTAATTACTTTAAATATTTGGATAATAATTTCATTAATATTTAGATATTAATGGTGATGATTTAAAAATGATTTTAATTATTTTAAACATCATTTAAGTATAATATTGTTGATTTAAAAATAATTTATGTTATTAATAATAACTTTAATATTTTGACAAGTATGTTAATAATATTTTTATATTATTAAATATTAATAATGATAAGATTATTTGATAATTAAGTTATTTAAAAATGATTTAAGTGTTTGAAAAATTATTATACATTATAATAATTGTTTGAAAATTATTAAAAGCTTCCGAAAAATATTATGAACGATATTTGACTTATCTAAAATAATATTGAAGCTTAGAGACCAAGTTTAATTAACAATCAATGTGTTAATTGTTGGATAAGGTGACCAGAACACCGAGAAGGGACCGAAATCCAACCAGACCGAAATAGTTAGACTAGATAAGTGTTTATATAGGTTATAAACACTGATGTGATTATGTGGTAATGTGCCTTGGAGAAGTTTGATTGTAGAATACAGTGTTACGTGGTATAAATGATTGTGCTAATTGTGAGACCGACATTGTGGATTATAGGTCTTACGAACGCAGATAATTATATTGTGTAGCTGTAATCAACATGGAAGGCAAGTTTCCTAACTCAACCTTGAGTTATATTCATTCAATTATTATAATGGTTAATTATTGCTAATTATACCATGTCCAGGGAATTTATTGTTGATTATTCGTAGTTAATGCATGATTAATAATTCAAATTGAATAACTAATTTAGAGAATATATATTTGTAGAATAACTGTTGTTGGATATTCATATTCATAGAAGATAGAATTGACAGTACAGATAATTCCTGTTTATTGTCAAATTACATTGAGAAATGTCTTAGCTAATTATTCTGGCTAGACGAACATTTGTTAGAACTTGATAGGTTCGAGAAGAGAAGAGAAGATAATTTAATTATTATTGATAGATCAATGCCAGTTGTATCGGCTAGATCGAAAACTTGATAGGTTTGAGAAGAGAAGAGAAGTGATTAGATATTGAAATCATCGAATTTCGTTGTTAAATCAAATCTTGATTCTGAGACTGAGAAGAACAACCTTTTATATAAAGGGAACATTTTAAGTCATATATTCGACCATTGCGCTCGACCAATAAGTATTATGCATAATATAGGGTACAAGGAGTTGGCCGGCTTTAAGTACTTGCAGAGGGGTATGATTTAATCTTTATGGTTATCTGATACTCCTGCGTATGTATCAAAGTAAATCTTTGATAGATACCCGAGAAAGTAGAAGTTCTAAATCCAATGGACCGCTCAGCATAAATCTGGAAAACATACTACGTAGCTATTTCGTAGAATTAATTCTTGATTATTCATTGAATATCGTAGAAAACCTTGAAAGCGTTGTACTCTTTCATTATCAGATTATTGTTGCGGAGAATGTTAGAACAATTGATATTGATTTCTATACCTTTATTGTATGTCTTAACTTGCGGAGCAAACTTGTTGTTCACCCTTGCTATAAATAAAACTTTTCAACTAATGACGAAGTTGCAGAAGGTGCTGCGAAGAAGAACAAGGGAAAAGGCATAGTTATAAATTAGGTATGATGAACAATATTATTATAATGTATTGTATTGTACACCCTTTTTGTATATCTAAGGGGTATTTCTGTAATGTTAAGGTTAGTGGACCTAGACTTATGTATTAACAACTTATGTTAATGACTTATGTATTCCTATTTATATATGAATGGGTAGTTAAATGATATTATATTATGAATCGTGAATACCAAACTCGGGGGTCAGGTAACCCGGATTTGGGGGTGTCACAGTAATACTACATGTATACTACAAGATCAATGCTTGAGATAACCCAGAACATGTTTAATCTACGGATTGCAAGTGGTCAAACATGACATGTTAAACACTGACTGTCAGTGTTCTTGAGCACCAAGAACACCTACAGCGACAGAAAGTGTCGCTATAGGCTATAGTTACTGTTTTTAATATATTTAATTTCTAAATTTCTAGGAAAATAATTAAAAATAGAAAGTAAATTCTAAAAATTACAAAAATGGTTTTAAAAATTATTTTAAATTATGAATAATAACTTTTGATAATTTTATATATTTTTCATTAATATTTATATTTATTTGAATATTAATGATATTTAATTTATTTAATTAGTCTATTAAATAAATTAGAGAAAAATGATTTGAATATTATAAAAATTATTTTAAATAAGAATAAAGTGTTTAAAAATATTTTGAGTTATAAAATGTAACTTTTAATATTTTGAGTAATTTTCACTAATAATTTAATATTAATGATAATAAATTTATTTAATTATTATATTAAATAAATGAAATAAAAGTGGTTTTATTGATTTAAAAATCATTTAAAATGATACAAAATAATTTAAAAATATTTAAGTTATAATTAATGACTTTTTATATTTTGATAATAATTTCATTAATATTTAAATAATAATGGTGATGATTTAAAAATAATTTTAATTATTTTAAAAATCATTTAAGTAGAATATTTATTATTTAAAAATATTTTAAGTTATTAAAAATAACTTTAATATTTTGACAAATATGTCATTAATATTTTAATATTATTAAATATTAATGATAATGGAATTAATTAGTATTTAAATCATTTAAAAATGATTTTAGTGTTTAAAAAATTATTATAAATTATAAAAATTATTTTTAAATTATTAAAAACTTCCAAAAAATATTATAAATGATATATGATTTATATAAAATAATATTAAAGCTTTGAGACCGAGTTTGGGTGACAACAAATGTGTTAATTATCGGATAGGGGGATCAAGACACCAAGATGAGACCAAAGTCCAACCAGACTGAACTAGTTAGACTTGAAAAGTGTTTATATAGTTATAAACACTAATGTGGCTATGTGGTAATGGGCCTAGGAGACAGATTGACTATAAATTACAGTGATACGTGTTATAAATTATTATACTAATTGTGAGACCGATATTGTTGATTATAGATCTTTGAAACGCATATAAGTTTATTGTGTAGCAGTAATCAACGCGAAAGACAAGTTTCCTAACTCAACCTTGAGTTATATCTGTTTAAATACTATGGTGGTTAATTATTGTTGATTAGACCACGTCCAAGAATTTGTTGTTGATTATTCGCAATTAGTGCATGTTTATTAATTCAAATAAAATTAGTGATTGTGAGATTATACTTAGAGAATAATTATTAATGGATACTTACCTCCGTAGAAGCTATTATTAATAGTACAAATAATTCTTGTCTATTGTTGAATCATGTTGAGAAATGTCTTAGCTAATTGTTCTAGCTAGACGAACATTAGTTAGAACTGGATAGGTTCGAGAAGAGAAGATAAGAGAATTCAATTATTATTGATAGATTAATGCCAATTGTTTCGGCTAGATCGATAAAATAAACATGATAGGTTCGAGAAGAGAAGCGATTAAATATTGAAATCATTGTATTTCGTTGTTAATACAACTTCTGTTTGTAAGACTGAGAAGAACAACCTTTTTATATAAAAGGGAACCTTTTTGTCGTATATTCGGCTATTGCACGCGTTTTGAGTATTATGCATAATATAGGGTACAAGGAGTTGGCCACTCTAAGTACTTGTAGAGGGGTATAATTTAATCTTTATGGTTATCTGATACACCTGGGTCTATTAAAGTCCATTCTTTGAAAGTTACTCAAGAAGAGAAGTTCAAGATCCAACGGATCGCTCAGCATAAATCTGGAAAAACATTTCACTTTGTTATTGCGTAGAATTGATTCTTGATTATTCAATAGAATATCGTAGAAACTTTGAAAGCGTTGTACTCTTTCATTATCAAATTATTATGTTGCATAGATTGTGAGAAGATTTATTAGTAATTAGAGATTTGTTCAGTAATTTCAAAGTTCCCCAAACATTGGTGTTATTCTATCAAATTAGATAGTTTATTATTCTTATTCTTATACATTTATTGTATGTCTTAACTTGCGGGGCAAATCTGTTGCTCACCCTTACTAAATAAAACTTTTCAGCTAGGGATGAAGTGGTAGGAGGTGATGTGAAGAACAAAGATAAAGGCATAGTGATAGCATAGCTTTATGAACGTTATTATTATGTGTATTTATGAACCCTTTTTGTATAACTAAAGGGTATGCTTGTAATGTTAAGGTTAGAGAACATGGGGTAATGTATTAACTATATCAGTTAATGAAGTGTATGTTCCTATTTATAATTAAATGGATAGTTAAATGTTATTTATATTGTGGATCGTGAGCACCAAACTTGGGGGGTCAGGTAACCCGGATTTGGGGGTATCACATCAGTTCTCCAAATTGATTCCTTTGCGACGTTGTTAGAGAAGACAATCATTACGAAAGGTAGAAGTGAGGCCTTCAGTCTATATCATAAGGAGAAGGAAAATAAGAACACTAGTAGTGAGTATCGTGGAGGAAGCAGCAGCGGAGAGAGTAACTCCGAAAAGGGGAAATGGGAAAATAATAACAACAACAAAAACATAAACAATAATCAAGGTGGAAGTCACCAGGGAAACTTCAACAAAATGACTGAAGCTTGTAACAATTGTTGGAGGAGTCATCAGGGGGAGTGCTGGAAAGGAAAGAGCACGTGTTATAATTGCTGCCAAGAGGGGCATATATCGCCAAATTGCCCAAAACCAAAGAAGATCAGGGGATGTTTTTCTTGTGGATCAACAAAGCACCAGATAAAGGATTGCCCAAAGAAAGGGAGTGATGGAACTAGCAGAGGCCAGGGAGGAGGAAGCAAGTTAATAATTAGTGGACCCGAACAACCCAACCGATCAACCGCTTGAACCTTTAATATGATCGTCCAAGATGCAGTTGATGAGTGGGATTTATACCCGCGAATCGAATACTTTATGACTTAAATAGTTGTCTGTTCTCGTAGATTTTATATGGTTTTATATGATTATAGTGTTATTATGCTTAACCGATGAAATGCAGGGCTTCTCAGGTATTTTCTAGCATTCAGGGGAAAACGGTCATTTTCTATACACTAGCGCCGCAGCGCCAATACCCAGTGTTAGTCTCGCGCCGCGGCGCTGCCTACTGGTCCTTGCCGACGTCAGCTCCGCGCCGCAACGCCACTTATCCTATATTGGCTAGCGCCGCAGCGCGAGCTCTAATTTTTCCAACTTACATGGCACCGCAGCGCCAACCTCAAGCCTATTTCCTGCGTCGCAGCGCGAGCTTCGGTGCCCAGACAGAGAAGGCCTTAGTTTGACCTAACAAAAGGAGAGGGGTGTATATAAAACAAAGGAGAGCCTCTGTATTACACATCTGGTATAACACATACCATATAATTAGTTAGTTTTAGCTTCGATTAGTTTTCTTCTATAATTTCTCTTTCTTTCTCTCAGATTATGTTTATACATATAGATTAGGTAGATTAGGGAGAAGGCTGGCATTTCTTTGGAGTGGCAAGAGCAGTGAGCTACACAGACTAGAGAGCTTGAGAGGAGCGAAGTGCTTGGAGACTGAAGAGCCTTGACAGAGTTTTTTCTTATCCATGTATTTCCTCTAATTTTGTAATCCATTAATGTTGTCTTTATTGCTACTTATATTTTGTTCAATAGCTATGAACTGAATATTTGCCCTAAGGTTATAATGGAACCCTTTGTTATTTAAATTGACTGTTTTATCTCTTTGGTTGGCACCATATGATTTGGTGTAAGATATTTGTGCTTAATGATTCTCGCTAAGACATTAGTGATGATTTTGGTAATCTACTTGATATCGACAGAAGGATTATAGATTTACACCTAAATATATTGGCATGTGATTGTGGGTTTTGACTGCATAAGTTGTGTGTAGAATAGACATATATCTGTGCGCCACGTGTGACCTAATAGAAAACTTATGCTTAAATCCTTGTTATGATTAATTCGCATAGGCATGTGTAGGATTGCATCTAGCTTGGACTTCTTTTCTGTTCTATTCCCTTTTGGGTGGATCTGGAAAGGATACGTTTGTGCATACCTCGACAGAGGTGCATAAGCACCTGTGTGTTCTTGGTCGACAAATTGTCGTGACCATTAAGACCAAAGAGAGAAGGGTAACTAGTTCAATGAAGCATAGCACGCCAGGTGTTCGACAGAATGCCTGAGTGGGGTGAAGTTGTGGCCTTAGCTTGTATTTCCTTCTATTACCATTCGTTATCCATTTACTTGCTTTGTTAATTAGTTATAATTAGATTTATCACACTTCTATTTACTGTTGTTCCAATAAGACTTTAGCGATACAAAGTCGGTACTTGGTAAATATTAGTCATAGTTCCTCGTGGGTACGACACTTTCCTTATCACTGTATTACTTATTAGACCGCGTATATTTGCGCGTGTTTAGTGATCGATTTTCTGACCAACAGCAGTAGCTGTGAAGGACATGGTGTCAGGTATAATCCCAATCAATAATATAAATACTTATGTATTATTTGATTTGGGTGCCACCTATTCTTTTATATCTGAAGAATTTGCTAGTAAACTTAGTACACCCCAAGAACGTTTAGAAGATTCTTTGAACGTAGAAGTTGTAAATAAGGAAATAATCCCTAAATAATATGTTTATCGAAATTATCGCGCAAACATTAGAGAACATGAATTGAGTGTAGTCTTGATTCCTATTAGACTATGAGAATTTGACGTAATACTTGGAATGTATTGGTTATATAACCATGCGGTGGTAATTGACTGTCAGAACAAGTGTGTGAACCTTCAGACTCCGAGTAGGTCTAAGGTAGTGTTTTATGGTAGCTCATCGCTTAAGCAATTGTGTTGTATTATGATGATGCAGGCTAAGAAATTGTTAAGGAAAGTATGTGTAGGTTATTTAGCTTACATCATAGATACTCGAAAGAAGGGGGTAGAAATTAAAGATATATCCGTAGTGAATGAATTTTAAGATGTGTTTCCAGACGATCTGCATGGTCTTCCGCCATACAAAGAAATCAAATTCGTAGTAGACTTACCACCGGGACCGGCACTGATTTCGAAATCTCCATATCGTATGGCGTCGGTAGAAATGAAGAAATTGATGGTACAACTTCAAGAGTTATTAGATAAGGGGTACATTCGACCGCGTGTGACTCCTTGGGGAGCACCAATGTTATTCGTTAAGAAAAAGGACGAATCGATGAGGCTCTGTATCGATTATTGAGAATTGAATAGAGTAACGATCAAGAACAGATATCCGCTACCGAGGATAGATGACTTATTTGATCAACTGAAGGGAGAAAAATATTTCTCGAAAATCTATCTACGGACGGGATATCACCAACTGAAAGTGCGGGATGAGGACATACCAAAGACTGCGTTTCGAACCCGTTATGGACATTACCAATTTTTAGTAATGTCATTTGGTTTAACTAATGCTCCGGCATCATTTATGGACCTAATGAACCGCATTTTCAAGCCATTCTTAGATAAATTCATAGTAGTTTTCATCGACGACGTTTTGATCTACTCGAAGACGGAAAAAGAACACGTTGAACATCTGAAGACTATTTTTGAGGCACTACGAAAGGAGAAGATGTATGTGAAATTTTCAAAGTGCGAATTTTGGATGAAGAAGGATAAATTCTTAGGCCACGTGGTGGATGAAAATAGAATCTCAGTAGACCCCGCAAAGGTCGAAGTGATAAGTAATTGGGAACAACTGAGAACACTGACGGAGGTGAGAAGTTTCTTAGGGTTAGCTGGGTACTATCGAAGATTCATCCAAGATTTTTCTAAGATAGCGACGCCATTGACTAACCTGACGAGGAAGACGATGAAATTTGTATGGACTGACAAATTTGGATGAAGAAGGTTCTTTTCTTCTTTTTCTTTCTTTTGAGTCTTTCTTCTCCTACTCTATCTTACGTACTAACAAAAAGATATAACGTATAATAATAATAATAATAATAATAATAATAATAATAATAATAATAATAATAATAATAATAATAATAATAATAATAATATAGGTATTAAGTATATAATTTTAACTGACATCAGTTATAAATTATTTGAAAATCAAAAGTCATAAGGCTTGTTTGGCTAGCTTACTAAAAAATAACTCATTAACTCTTAGACTTTGTTTGGTAAAACACCATTAGATTAAAGACTTAATATGCATTAAGACTTGTTTGGCTAAAACTAAATTAAACTCTTTTAATTTATTCTAATAACTCCTTTATAGCAAGGTTCTTTTTCACACTTCTATTTAATTAATTTTAATAATCAATTTAATAAATTCTAATACTAATCTATTAAATTAATTTAACACATAAATCCAAACCACATAATTATAATTTCTTTTATAATTATAAATTTATTTAACCAACTAACACCTTATTTTAATTACAAATTCCAATTAAAATATTATAATTCTATAAATCATTATAAGCTCTTCTAATTTAGATTAAATTAGTATATTATCTCATAATAATTAATTTTATTAACTCCTTAATTATTTTCTTAACAAATAATTAACTAAATCAAATCAATCAAATTAATTAACTAAATTAAATCAATCAAATTGAACAATTATTTATTCAACAATAAGCATAACCATTAAATATTTATATAACTCAAATAAATATTTAAAATTAAAATAAAAATCTGGAATGTTACATCATTCCCCTCTTAAAAGTATTCTGTCCTCAGAATCATAATTCAAACAAATCATTTGTTACATTCTTCCCTACTTACAAAGATTCTGTCCCCAGAATCGAAGACATAGATTAAACAAATAATTCAGGGTACTTTTTTATCATTTTCTCTTCGAGTTCCCACATAGCTTCTTCGGTGTTGTGCTTTCTCCATATCACCTTCACCAAAGGTATCACTTTATTCCTGAGTACTTGTTCTTTCATGTCGACTATTTGGATAGGAATCTCTTTATAAGACAAATCTTTCTCGAACTACAATGGTTCGTACTCGATCACGTGCTTGTAATCAGGTTTATACAGTTGTAACACCGAAATGTGAAAAATATTGTGAATGTTTTACATCTCTGGAGGTAGAGCTACCTCGTAAGCCACTTCTCCCACTCTTCGCAGCACTTCAAAGGGTCCAATAAACCTCGGGCTTAGCTTTTCCTTTTTACCAAAACGAATTTTTCCCTTCCAAGGAGAAACTTTTAGGAATACAAAAGTTCCTACGTCGAATGCACGATCTTGTCTGTGTTGATCAGCATACTTTTTTTGTCTATCTTGGGTTGCTACCAATGTTATCCTGATGAGTTTGAAAACCTCAGCAGTTTATTGTACCAGTTCTGGTCCTAACAGCTGGCGTTCACCGACTTCATCCCAGCACAATGGAGTTCTTCACTTTCTGCTGTATAATGCCTCGTAAGGTGGCATGCCGATGCTCACGTGGTAACTGTTGTTGTAGGCGAATTCCACCAACGGTAAATGTTCTTCCCAGCTTCCTTTGAAATCCATGATGCATGTTCTCAGCATATCTTCCAATGTCTGGATTGTTCGTTCGCTTTGGCTATCTGTTTGTGGATGATAAGCCGTACTAATTCGCAACTGTGTTCCCATACATTCTTGTAGCCTCTTCCAAAAGTTTTACGTGAAGAACCGCGGATCTCTATCTGACACAATTGACACTGGCACTCCATGCCTCGAAATGATCTCTTTAACGTACAACCTTGCCAACTAATCAAGATTGAACCTAATCTTTATTGGTAAAAAGTGTGTTGATTTTGTCAATCTGTCCACTATCACCCAAATCGCATCGCATCCTCTCTGAGTAGTTGGAAGACCCACCACAAAATCCATTGTGATGTGTTCCCACTTCCATTCTGGTATTTCTAATGGTTGAAGTAATCCGCTCGGTCTTTGATGCTCGGCTTTGACTCTTTGACATGTTAAGCATCTCGTGACACATTCTGCGACATCTCTTTTCATGTTCGGCCACCAAAACTGTCATCGTCAATCCTGATACATCTTCGTACTTCCTAGATGAATCGAATATTTTGTGTTGTGTGCTTCGGTCAAGATTTTGTCTTTAAGCTCTGGTACTGCTGGAACCCAGATTCTTCCCTCGAACCGTAGTAGTCCTTCGGTATCGATCTTGTATTTCACCTCTTTACCTTCACTCACACTTTCCTTTATTTTTCTTCATTCTTCATCCTGTAATTGAGCATTCTTCATCCTGTAATTGAGCATTCTTCACCTTGTCCACCAACGTTGGACCAGCTTCTATCTGGAATAGTCATTCATCAGATTCTTCTGGAAATTTGATTTCCAACTCTAGCTTTGCCATTGCTGATATGAGCTCCTCCTGAGTGGTTATCAGCATTAACTTTTCCCGACCTTTTCTGCTCAAAGCATCTGCAACCACATTCACTTTGCTTGAATGATAAAAGATCTCACAATCGTAATCTTTTATCAATTCCATTCATCTTCTCTGACGCATGTTCAGGTCCTTCTGAGTGAAAATATATTTCAGACTCTTATGATCTGTGTAAATCTCACATTTCTCTCCATAGAGATAGTGTCTCTATATCTTAAGAACAAATACTACTGCAGCCAATTCCAAATCATGAGTCGGATAACCTTTCTCATAATCCTTCAATTGTCTTGATGCATATGCAATAACTTTGCCGTTTTGAATAAGAACACAACCCAATCCCTTATGTGAGGCATCACTATACACCACAAAGTTACCTGTACTATCTGGTAATGAAAACACAGGTGCCATGCTTAATTTCTTCTTCAAATCCTAGAAACTTTCTTCACATTTCTCCGTCCAAACAAATTTGATAGTTTTCCTGGTCAAATTTGTTAATGGAGTGGCTATCTTAGAAAAATCTTGAATAAATCGTCTGTAATAACTGACCAGTCCCAAGAAACTCCTCACTTTTGACGGTGTTCTTGGTTGTTCCCAATTGATTACATCTACCAATTTTGATGGATCCACTGAAATCCCATCTTTGTCAATCACGTGCCCAATAAATTACACACGGTCTAGCCAAAATTCGCACTTAGAGAATTTTGCGTACAATTTTTCCTTTCTTAGTGTTTCCAATGTCAAACGTAAGTGTTCCACGTGTTCTTCTTGAGTTTTGGAATACACCAGAATGTCGTCGATGAATACCACTACAAACTTGTCTAAGAATGGTTTAAACACCTTATTCATCAAATCCATGAATGCATCAGGTGCATTGGTTAAACCAAAAGACATCACCAGAAACTCGTAATGTCCATACCGAGTTCTGAATGTCGTTCTAGGTATATCCTCCTTCCTCACTTTTAATTGGTGATACCCACTTCTCAAATCTATTTTCGAGAAGTATTTAACACCCTTCAAATGATCAAACAAGTCATCTATTCTAGGCAATGGATATTTATTTTTAATAGTGACTTTGTTTAATTCTCTATAATCAATGCAAAGACGCATCTACCCATCCTTCTTCTTCACGAATAACACTGGCACTCCCCACGGTGATACGCTTGATTGAATATACTTCTTGTCTAGCATGTCTTGTAATTGCACCATCAGTTCCTTCATCTCTACCGGAGCCATTCTGTACGGGGCCTTCGATATCGGTGTTGTTCCCGGAGCCAAGTCGATCACGAACTCAATTTCTCTATCAGGCGGAAGTCCTGGCAAATCCTCTGAAAACACGTCCTCGAATTCCCTCACCACTGGTATTTCTTCCAGTTTCACACCCTTCTTTTGAGTATCGACTATATAAGCTAAATAACCCACACAGCCTTGACTCAACAATTTCTTAGCCTGCATAATCGTCAGACATTTCATTTGTCTAGGCGACTAGCTACCATAGAATACTACCTTTGATGGAGTTATAAGGTTTACACATTTCTTTTGGCAATCAATTACCGCTCCATACTTTAACAGCCAATTCATTCCCAAAATAACATCAAACTCTCCAAGTCTAATCGGAATCAAATCTACCATCAAAATATTCTCCTTAATGTTCACCCTACAGTTATTGTATACAAACCTAATAGGGATTACTTCCTTATTCGCAATTTCTATGCTCAAAGGGAAATTCAGTTCATCACTAGGCACTCCTAACCTCTTAGCAAATTCATTAGATATAAACGAACAAGTAGCACCCGAATCAAACAATACATACGCATCAATATCATTGATTGGGATAATACCTGACACCACATCTTTTGATTGCACAGCATCTTGCACAGTCATGTTAAAAGTTTTAGCTGTGATATGTTTGATGCTGCAGGTCCAGCAATGGCCCATGTACCTCCATTGTTACCTCCATTTCTTCTGGCTGTCTCTCCAGTCTTCTTCTTAGAGCATTCACATGCAAAGTGATCTTTAGATCCGCACATGAAGCCCACGTTCTTCTTAGGTTGAGTGCAATTTGGGGCGATGTGACCCTCTTAGCCACAATTGAAGCATACTCGTTTCCCCATCAAGTATGCACCCTTGTGAAACTTTCCGCATGTAGCCCATGCTTCAAACTTCTTATTTTGCCGGTTACCCTGCTGGTTTCCAATAGCCACATTCTCATTCCACTTCCTCTTCAAGTTGTTGTTGTTGTTATTATTGTTTCCCCTACTACCACCTCCATTCTTGATCTCCACCTCATTCTTCTTCTTCTTCTATTCCTGATTGAACTTTGTCACTGCCTCGCCTCCACCTTCAGTGAGTATTGCTTTCTCCATCACTGCTATGAAAGTCTTCAACTGAAACAGGGAAACCCTACTATACAACCAGGGTTTCAGTCCCTGTTCCAACCTCTTCGTCTTGCGTTCGTCCGTACTGACTTGATATGGCGCAAACCTCGTCAACTCGTTGAATTTAGCGGCATACTCAGATACCGTCATCGTTCCTTGCTTTAGTTCCAGAAATTGCACTTCTAGCTGGCTCTTCGAACTCTCCGGAAAATAGGTCTCGGAGAATATTTCCTTAAACCTATCCCAGGTCATCTCCCCTGGCCCTTCACGAGTTTTATTGGCCTGCCACCAATAACTAGCTTCTGCTTTCAAGATGAATGTTGCGAAAGCAGTCTTCTGATCTTCCCTTACCCTAGCGACATCGAACACATTTTCTATCTCCATAATCCAGGTCTGTGCTTCGACTGGATTCATGAACCCATGGAACTCGGGTGGTCCAACCGCCTTGAAATCCTTAAATGTTATACCTTGGTTTTGTGGTTGATTTTGCAACGCTCCTTTCAGTAGCGTCACTAGTTGTTGAACGGGGTTACCATCAATATTGTCATTATTGTTGGTTCCTTCAATGGTTCTATGTCGTGGTGGTTGACGTCTGGGAGGCATTTTCTGTTAAAAAATCAATCATTAGATTATTATTCAACTCTTTTAAGTAATTTCTACTTAACTTGCCTCCAAAAAGAAATAACCACATAACACTTTGAATAAAGTAACAACTTTTATTTATTAATAATCTCTTTTAAATCATAAACAATAGCATCGCTGCTATTTACATAACCTTCCAGAATTACATAAGTATCAGGGAAACATCATCATCATATCCCATAGGTTTCATAACACTTGGGATCTACAAATTTATTAACCATTTTATTCATCGCATACCAACTACAATGTCCTATTAAGATACCGCGTAGCTTTACTACGTTCCTCCTCCATGATCCGGAACATTGTTCTACGATCTAATACGTATGATGGTAGTGTCTCGAACTGAATAGGATATCCCATAACCCGATCTTGAGCTCGATTAATCGTGGTGTTGAATATTTATCCATCTCTTCCATCTTCATCCTCTTAGCCTGCGCGTCTTGCTATTCTGGTTCGTTGAAAAGCTTCCTCGTAGGCATTTTCAGCTCTTGCCCTCTTAGTAGCTTCTTCCCTCAGCTTGTTCTTCAGTTCAGCGACCACTTCGATCAGTTGTTCTTTTACTCCTTCAGTCTGTACTAGTTTCTCCTTGACATTTGTCAGTCGTTCCTCACGATCCTGGATCTCGTCGTCTTTTTGTGTCATTGCGGTCTGTTGTTCAGCTACTATCTCCTGCAACTCCTCAACTGTATCCTGAAGTTCCACGTTACGGTCGTAGACTTCATCGTACATACGAGCAGCCATCGAGGTTAATGGAGTCTCTTCCTCCTCGTCCTCGTCATCCTCATCCTCCTGTGACAACTCAACGGGATCCTCCTCATCCGTCTCCACGTCGTCATCCTCATCTTCAACTACTGTGACCAACGGGGCTGACTCCCATGGCAGTAGTTGTTCCCAAACTACATGAATGTCGCGAGGCTCCTCCTCTATAGGCATCTGAGGTCCTCCCTCCCTAGCCTGACTGGATTCTCCGACATTAGTCATCCTGACAACAAAATTTTAAGTTTTAATTATTAATCATTACTACTCGACTCTCATGAGCACATAGTTATAAACACATAAGCAACTAGGTATTTTATTACTTCTTCCTTAAAACTCGATAAGAGTTAATCACCACTATCTTTTCAAAGGTTACTTCCTAAGGCTTTTCCCCACCTAAGGTTCATAACCTAAAGCTTTTATACCAACTTGTGACACCCCCAAATCTAGGTACCTCATTACCTCAAGATTTGGTGTTCACTTAATCAAAACAATTATATCTAACTATCCAATCATAATAAAATTGAATAATAAAAACCTGCCCATACAGGATTACATTTAAATAAAAATCTCCCAGGTTATCTAACCTTTAATTACAATCATTCAAATGCGGAAATTAAATTATTACATCACATCATTATTAAAAGTCTATTATCATAACGATAACAATAAAATTACAAGTCTTCATCACTTGTACATTTTTCCATTTCCTTTGCTAGTTATAGGTTCATTCACCGTATCAACCTTAGCTGCAATAAGTGTATAAATATGCAAGAGTGAGCAAACAAAGCTCACTTGAAATAAGAATGAATAACTTTACAACATTACAACATTTGCCAGTAATATGCTCAATAGAACTGAATGATATGTTCTATTAACATTCTGAAACATACTACTGAGGGTCTAATGACCACAAACCATGTCCATAGTTATAAGTAATCTTTCAACTTAAACTTTAACAGTCATAAGACTATAAGGACTCCACGTATTTAGGGGGATCAACCCTTCGTACAATGTATTGTGCACAACCATTTCAACGCTAAGCGTAAACCTCTAATAAAAGAGTTGTTCATCTCAGTATTTAGAATACAAGTCCGCACCAAAGTAGGTTTGGTTTGGATACATTACAAGGAAATTTAGAATTCAACGGTCATCAACTAAGGATTAGTTGAATATAAAAGAACTAACGGTATGCTATGAAATAATCATAACTGAATCGATATTTGAAAATTAACATCATACTTTAGGAATAATCTAATATCATAAACATTGAATAATCATAACATAATTTGCTTGAACAATATTAAGTCAAGGTTATTGAGAATTGGATACTAAACATGCATAATGAATAGTAATTTGAACGATAAAGTTGTTCAACACTAGAATATAGTGACTCGCATGCTAAATAACAAGTTACATATTAAAGAAACTTGCTCAAAATTAAAATATAAGATTTAGAATACTTGCATCATCATGAACAACTAGATACAAGAACTTACTCAATAATAAACAATCTAGCTCTACGAAAGTGTAGAATTAGTAAATTGCGTAATTGTAATTGTAATTGTAATAGTAATTGTAATTTAGTATAGTACTTAACGAAATTAAACTTGCACAAAGAAGTTTTAGGGTTAGAGAACTTGCCTTGAGCACAAGATAAACCTTACAACTTGAATCTCAATACCCTATATATATGTCATCATGACATAATTAGTCACTACCAACATTCTATATATATAAACAAGTATATACATTATGTAAGTTTGATTTTCAATTCACATAATCGAATTACGTTAATACTAAGACTAGTCAACCCTTGATAACATGCTCATTCTTAGTTTAGTACTACTGAAATCATAATTTAACAGCCCTATTATTAACACATAACATTTGTATTTAGACTTTGTGTAAATAAATAAAATTGTCAGACTATTCTGCTAACTCGCGTTGCGGCGCCACAGTTTACACTGTGGGTCGGCGCTGCGGCGCTGAGCTGGCGCTGCGGCTCGAGACTCAGGCTAGCGGTTGGCGCTGCGGCGTGATACTGGCGCTGCGGCGCGAGAATAACACTGATAGGCCGCGCTGCGGCGCCGAACTCCAGACTTCGACGACCAGCCTCGGCAACAGCATTAACAAAAAGCCAAATTGGGCTACAAGCTCCAATCTAACAAACTAATTAACAAGTAATACATACAGAGACTTCATGTAAACATATTGTAAAGACTCTTAACATGATTCTACCCATAAAATAACATAAACATCAAATTTAAAACACCCAATTTCACTATTTTTTATAAAACTTCTCCTTTTGATATTTTTAATGAAAATCATCACTGTAACTTTGTTTTTCAATCAAAACAGTTAATTCAAAATATCATGTTTATGTTTATTCATCCTCTTACAAATTCAATAGTCAAATTATAATTTAAACAACTAATAAATCCTTAATTTTACTTTAAACTAATCCATATTCATATATATATATATATATATATATATATATATATATATATATATATATATATATATATATATATATATATTCATATGAACTCACTATAATATATTTTCTTTCACAAAATACTTACACACATGAATTAGTTTATCTATAATCATATATAAACTCATGAAACCATCTTATAACCAACAATTTATCATATAAAACATATACCACATACAATTTATCCTACATGAAGATTTTTATAGAGAATTTTAGAAGATGAAAAAAAAACTAAACTTTAAAAATAAAAGGATTAAGATGATACCGTTGTTTAAGAAGATGATACTCTTCCTTTTTGATCAAGAACTTTCTTTTCCCCAATCTTCTCTCAAAACCTCTCAAGAATTCTCTCTAATTCTCTCTTAGTTTCTTCTTTTCTTCTTTTTCTTTCTTCTGAGTCTTTCTTCTCCTACTCAATCTTACGTACTAACAAAAAGATATAACGTATAATAATAATAATATAGGTATTAAGTATATAATTTTAACTGACATTCGTTATAAATTATTTGAAAATCAAAAGCCATAAGGCTTGTTTGGCTAGCTTACTAAAAATAACTCATTAACTCTTACACCTTGTTTGGTAAAACACCATTAGATTAAAGACTTAATATGCATTAAGACTTGTTTGGCCAAAAATAAATTAAACTCCTTTAATTTATTCTAATAACTTCTTTATAGCAAGGTTCTTTGTCACACTTCTATTTAATTAATTTTAATAATCAATTTAATAAATTCTAATACTAATCTATTAAATTACTTTAACACATAAATCCAAACCACATAATTATAATTTTCTTTATAATTATAATTTTATTTAAGCGACCAACACCTTTATTTTAATTACAAATTCCAATTAAAATATTATAATTCATTAAATCATTATAAGCTCTTCTAATTTAGATTAAATTAGTATATTATCTCATAACAATTAATTTTCTTAACTCCTTAATTATTTTCTTAACAAATAATTAACTAAATCAATCAATCAAATTAATTAACTAAATCAAATCAATTAAATTGAACAATTATTTATTCAACAATAAACATAACCATTAAATATTTATATAACTCAAATAAATATTTAAAATTAAAATAAAAATCTGGAATGTTACAGGTTCAGTAAGATCTCTAATTGATTCACCGACTTCTCACTAACGACATGTATATCCATATACATTACGTTATTTCCTGACATCTACAACAAAACAAATTAATTTTATTAGTACACATCATTAGAATCGTAAAAACACATCACATTTAATGCATTTTTAGGGTTAACTTCATCTTTTACTTCTTTAACTCTTCTTAAGGTTATGGCTTAAGGTTCTTTTCCCCCCTTAAGTTTTATAACATATGGCTTTGATACCAACATGTGATGCCCCCAAATCCGGGTATCTTCCAACCCGATATATGGTGTTACACAGTGCTACAGTTTACACATTCATTCAATTAAAATACCTTAAAAGAGTGAATATGTCTTCTATATATTCCAAAACAATATTACCATTCCCATGTTCTTTATAACCAGTACATGTGTTCTTGACATAATATCAAATAATTACAACATTCATATTATACTATAACAAAGGCAAATTAGTGGTCCGCCTTAGCCTTTCCTTTTATCTTTACTAGGTCCATCTGTCTGTTATGTCTTACCTGCATTCATATGGTTCAAGCAAAGAATGAGCATAACTAGCTCATCAAGTATGACAATTTCAAAGTAATAGGCTTGAATCATATAAATCGTATATCTTCAATAACTGAATCAATAGTTATGAAGTACTATAGATAATTCAAAATAGCACTTCTCTTTTCCTTAAAACATTTAACAATGAACAACATCAGTTAAACATCAATTTCGGTCCAAGACCTTGAGCATTTCATTCTTTCTTTGAAAAGGACAATCCGGCACCAAGTCTGTAATTCCGATATATCTTACGAGCATGTTTAGGCGATCGGCCTATAGTACTCTATGTTGTACAACACTACTTTTTTAAACGTATCTACGTTTAAGTTTTGGCAACCTCACGTGCCTGTCATTTGACGACAAAACATTTGTTTATCATACTCAGTCTTTCTTTGAAATCAATACCAAAAAGGTTTGGCAAAAGATAACAACATTGACAATATTTTGATAGATTATAGGAAAATACACAAAACACCTTAAGTCTAGCCGAAGGAATTAGCTTCGACTTCATTATACATTAATTCATGCGTAGAATACATGAATCACAAAGCTTGTAGAGAAGAACTTAGACAAGGGTTAAAACACTTGCCTTTAGCGTCTTCTACCATTAATATACTTTTCCTTTGAGTCTTTAAGGATTCTACAATACATGATCACATAACATACCACATTAGGTCATAAACAATTATGTATGGTCATTAATTTATCTTTCCCTTCTTCTCAATCTAACCATTCCCTAGATTGGTTAACATTCGTTACAGTTTATCGTATTACTTTGTATTTATGTTCAAGTAATCTTCGTTATCCTTTATTTGTTAACTTAAGGTTATAAGCATCCTTTACTAAGTTTACTTTAAGTTAATTAAATTTTATAATTTTTCTTTCATTCAGCTTCTCTTTTCTTTATACTCATTATTGTTCTTCTCTATCTCGTCTCTAGTGTTGGCGCTACGGCGCCGACTTCCTATATAGATCTCGCCATGTGGCGCGAGTTAACAGTTTCTACATCTTGGTCTTGGCGATGCAGCGCCAAGGTACTATACTCGAGTCGAGTTGCGTCGCCGCTTTACAATTGTTTGGGGTCTCGGTCTGGCGATGCGGCGGCATGGACAGTGCTTTGGACGGCGCTGCGGCGCCGACCCTGAGCCTCAGACAATTTTCACAGTTTATTTCTTCTGCAATTTTCCCGGCCTCATAACTTACTTATTATAAGTCGGAATTGGCTCGTTCAAAAACCGTTAGCTCACAAATCATGTGTACTACGATTTCATTAGAAAATCTTATATTTTCGAATCCGTTAACATAGAATTCACCGTTTAAGTTCTTTATTGAGCGTTCGTTAAACGTTCGTGAACGTTCAAAGATCGTTTCTTCGTTCTAAGTCAGAATTTGACCATTTTCGAGTCCGTAACTCTAAAATGCAAACTTAGACTATTCTCCATAGAAAACCAATGTTTCCGAGTTCAAGGGTGTTTTTTGACTTTCATTCCGAGAATTTAACGATTTCGACAATTATCGTCTAATCTCGTAAATTTCATCATAACTTCGTTACTTGAGATTTTTACACCGTTCAAAATGGATTCCTTCCATGATTTTAACATCTTAACCAAACATATTTCAACCACAAAATGATAATTCTTAATATGTTCTTCATTAGTTCATAACTTTTATGATTATGACTCTCTTACAACATGGTTTATTAAAGTTTAAATCCATTAATAACCATCCTTATCACTTTTTATCATACATGCTACACCAATAATCACTTCTCTATCACCCTAACAATTTAGAGTTGAAGATTAATAGTTTAAAGGTTTATTACCTTTGAAGTTCCAAGCTTTCTTTCTTCTTCTTGATTTATGAAAGTCTAACTCTTCTCACTTTTCTCTTAATATTTTATGCTAAGTTGTTGGTAGAAATGAACAAGGCAAAAATGAAACTCCAAGCTCTTCTATTTATAGAAATTACAAAGTGAGGGCATTATGGTAAAGATGTCATCCCACCACCTTTCTTCCACATCCTTATTATTCCTTTCTTGCCCACCACACATCTTATCTCTTGCTTGCTCACCAAGTGGCTAGCCATGACTCACTCATGGGGCCCACATGGGTTGCCCCATGTGTTTTTCTCACCCGGTTACCCATCGGTTTGATCCACGGTTCCGATTCTTGGTTTGGGCTTAAGTTTAATTACTTTGGCCCTAACGTTGGGCTTACATTAATAATTGTTGGGCCTTAACATAATTCCAATTGGGCTTGCATAATTCCTACACAAATCCTATAAGTCCATTGCAATAGGGTTAAAGCGTTTAACGCATATTCCTCTTATTCTTTACATATACTAATTTGTATAATCATTCATCATATGCATTATACTATCTTTCGTATATAATTGCATAATACTTCGTATCATACTCATATTCATTACCTCGTATAATACTTGCTATTATACGATCATCATTTATTCAAATCTTTTTGTTCCTTAACATTCTCAAACTTAGTACACAGGTGAAAAACTGTGTTTGTCATAAGTGAATTATTTTTACATAATCCATCCTCCCTTAATATTAATCTATCATTACGCATTTCTCGAAATTTCAAAAATAATTCCCGAGCAGAAATTTGATGAATAGTGTTTTTCAAAAAATTTCTCGAAAAGCTTTTATTTTCGTCTTGAAAATTCAAACACCTTAATTCTATCATGTAGCCATAATACTATGATATTACGACACTTTTAGGTTATAGAACAACCTTCATCTTGCTTACTCAATATAATAACATATAAAATAATTTTTATTCATTATTTAATCAAATAAAATTATTTTACAATTAATCTGATTTTCTCGGTCGTTATAGTGAAACTCTCATTTTGGCACCCATACTTGCATGGGTCATGCCTTGTTAGTACCCTTGGGAACCTAAATTTGGTTGAATTTGGGTCTAATATGCAGAGAATTATTGTAGCATACTGCAGCCTTATGACCAATTTTATTACATACAAAACATTTAGCATGATGCATGCTTGTGTGTACGTGGATTCTTTCTCCATTTGGACTTATGTGGGTTCTTGGCAATCTTTCCTTTATACTAGATCTTCTTTTTCCATGTATCCTTATGATTCATGATTTGTGAAGAGTGAATCTTAACTCTACTATTCCTACCCAGTTGGTTCGTGGAGTTAATTTTACTCGACTCTACGACCCTTCGAGGTTGGAGAGTAGTGATTAAGTTACTCTTCTCTTTTCTGAATCCTAGGCCATCATGGGATCCGTTATGCCTTGGAACATGGATTGGATCAGAAGAGCAGGGATGTACTAGTTCTTCCTTCTGTGAGGATTTCACAAATGTAATGCTTCTATTAAAATTTGAAACATTACTAGAGCTAGTTTCCTTTATCTTTTCCATATATGGTTCTGAGGTGGATTCCTCAAAACCTAAACCTGTTCTGTCAGATGCACTTCTCTGACAGGAGATCAAGGAGTCCATGGATGAAGAGGATCCATTACATGTTAAGATTGTCTTTTCTAGTTCCTCAATCTTAGAGGTTAGATTTGACTCATATTGGGTTGTAGTGAGTAGTTGTTGCATATAGTTAATTGCATGTTAGTAGTTATTAGTTTAATTTTGTAGTAATTTTTTCTTTTTTGTTTGCTTAATATCTGTTTAGTTGCATAAAATTGCATAATCCCAAGTTTTTAGTTAGTTGAATTCTAATTTGGCCATTGATAATATAGAAATTTGTATAGATTTTTGAACTCAGTTGATAACTTGAGCTTAGTTAAAATTTCATACATGATGTAATCTATGTCTATTGTTTAGATGTACCGGGTAGCACGACAGTGTTCCTTTTTGCTTGTTGGTTAAGATTAACATGCTTGTCTGCTGAGAGAAAAACGTTGTTTTTGATGATAGAATCGTGTAGAAAGTGAGTAATGACTATAAGACACGGAAACTCAAGTTTTGGGAACGCATCGGGTATACTTGCTATTCTCTTGGAAAAAAAAAAAGAAAAAAAAAGAAAAAGAGAATAATATGAAAAAAGTAACAAAGGCCCCGAAACAAGACTAGCCACGATATATATCTACATATATAGAGAGAGAAAAATTCTTTTTGTGTACCTGGCTACCTCAATGTCCCCATAGCAAATAATGACAAAAAGACAAAAAACTAAAATATTATTAACTTAATAAAATCATCCACTACATAATCATTCATTATCTTTACAATTAACCATCTAAAACTATCACAATTCTTCAATCAAAGTATATATTTACATATATAGAGAGAGTACACTTCATAATTTCGTCCCTTGTCTTCCGTAAACGTATCACAAAAATTTAATACCCATTATTGTAAGGAAGGTCGTAGAAGCAGTCTTTTTGTACATATTTAAAAATAATAGCAAGTCAGAAAAATGAAGCAAATAGGTCATAAGAGGCACTTAATGCCAAAATCAATACACAAAGACAATAGAGTTGCTACGTGATACTAATATTATTAAACCAACACCTGATCTCAAGCATAGCATCAACAATGCTTTAACAATTTGTACTTGGCTTGGTTCACTAGCCTGGCCCATCCACTGTTCAAGGTATCAGCATTAGTTAGGTAAGCTTAATCATAATCAAGGCAATCTTTATAAGATAACGTGTAGCCTCCATAAGAAAATTGGCGCAAATCAAATGCAGTAAACAGAGAATGAATTAAATAACCAGAAAATTTGCTTGTTACATATACCATGGTACACCGACATGATTACAAAAAGAAAAAAGAAAAAAACTACTAATATTTATAGTATTGAGCTTTCTTTGTACATATTAATTAAGTAGATAATATGGCAATAGTTGCAAAAAGATAATTGATTGAAAGAATTACCTCTTCTGACTTGCACATGTTGCAGCTGTTGATGACGCATTTATATGCATCCCAATGTTCTTCTGCCAATTTTCATAACAGATTCAACTGTGTTTCAAGAGCTGAATTTGCATTAGACAACTTTGTCCAGGTATCTCTGGACTTTTGAGGATCAAATTTTTGCCATTTCTTGACAGCACCGACCATTGATGGTGTGGATGATCCTCCCATTCCAGGCTCGCCTAGTAACTGGAAATGTATCATTATTATTATGCCCAACTTTAATAAAAAAACATGTCAATGCAGAGATATGTAGTTGCTAGCACAAAGCTTTCTAATTATATAAACGTGTTGTGTTGTTTTGGTAGGGGGAAAACATCCCTTTGAAGCTCTGAGACCCTCTCTGAGCCGAATGGGCTCAATGGTGATCTAGATAAGAAATTCCGACCATTATGCAGCCCTCATATATATCCCATCGAACCAAGACAATATTTGCAAAATAATAACTTCAAAAACTGGAAAGAGTACTTCCTATGTTTGAATTTCATGAGGTACTTTCCTTTAAAATCTACATCAGATGGAAACTTTCTCAATTCATAGATAGATTATTGACATATAATATGTGCATAGCTGCTTAGACCAAGCAATCAAATGCATATAAACATGCAAAATACAAAATACAATAAATGTTTGTATACTTACCAACATCATTAATGGAGGCAAGGAGAATTTAGTCCTCTCATGTGCAATACAATGAGCAGTTTGAGCTATCACATGCACCACATCCAGATCTGCAGTGTCCATTTCTTGGTTTTGATCTTCACTCGATGATGAACCACCCCAAGGGAGCATCTTCTTTCCCACTTCCATAAGCCCTGTTTAAAAAATTGAGAATGATGAAGATAAAAATCAGAGTTCCATATTCAAATACAAGTGCACAACACCATTATGAACTTACTTGTAACACATCGGGCGTGGGCAGCGTTCATCTTCAAATCTGTATATCTTTTCATTTGCATATCCGAGCTTTATGGTAATGTTGCATTCCAGCTCATTTTTGAAACAAACAGTCTGCAAACAAATGAGAGATCAAAAGATCTGCTTTAAGGTTCTACCTGTATAACTAATGTTAGAATTACATTACTTGCTGGTTATTAAGCTTCACTTTTTCATGGTCATATTTCTTAATTAACCTAAAAATCAAGATACAGTAAGTTTTCACAAAGTAGATGAGATAAATATATACTCCCACTTATAATAAACTAAATTCGCTCACATAAGTCAACCTATAATTGTAAATAATAGCTGAATAAGTTCTAATTTTGATAAAGAAACCTTTATCCAGAATTAAGTATATCACACAGTTAAGGACCAACATATGTTTATGGCTACACTAATTAACACTATTTACTTGTTTGCATACAAGGGACGACTACGAATGCCTTATAAACAATGACTAAGCATCAAACTCAGCAGCATTACCTGAATTGATCTTGTTAAGCTTCACTTTTCCCATAAAATATTGCAATACTCGGTCAATTAACACTCCCATACCGTGAGTCATGCTAAATTGGTTCTCTACAACTTGAGTTCAATCTGATAACCTCAAACAGAATAATCAAATATAAAAAATTAAAATTCCATGATCCATTTACACCTGAGTTCAGCAATAGATTGTCCCTCAGTATAGATTTGTATACCTAGACATGTGTTTTCCAGAATTTTCAAGAGCTCCGCTTGCTGCTGCTAGAATCTGCTTCCCAAACTAGTGAGCAGAATGGGCTTTATTCAGAACAACCAAGCATAAAATCAGATGTTGCAATATCATTTCCAGCAGCAGCTTCTGCAACAACAGTATCAGCAACAAAAGCTACAAATGCAGCACCCATATTTTCAGCTGCAACAGCAACAACTCTATCAGCAGCACCAGCCTGCACAACAGCAGCAACATAATCAGCTGCAGCAGCTGATGTTCCAACACCAGCACTATCTTCAGCAGCCGCAACAGCTTCAACAACCACCTTATCAAGCAGAGCAACAGCAGTATCTACTCTACCTACAGCAGTTACAACAACAATTACAGCAGCAACAATTACAGCAGCAGCAGCTACAACCAGGTCAGCAGGTTCATCACCTGACTGAAATTATTGTCGACTGGCTGGGAGCAGGTTCATCACTCTCAGTGCCATGACCTAAAAACCTGCCCAAAAACAAATAAATAGTTGTGTGAAAAATTATATAGTTTATCAACTGAAGGAGCCACAACAGTTGAAATGAAAAATGAACCATGCAACCCAGTAAATCATCCAGTAGAGAATGATCACAAAAGGAAGCATCATCAACTTCTCTATTTATACTTATCAAGTATGTGTACGAGGCTTCGTTAAAAATTTGCAGAAACTCAAATCAATAGACTTCTCAAACACTGACTGAGGGAATACTAAAATTAGCAATTAATATGAGAATATCAACTCCAACTGACATATCAAAAATAAAAGCAAAACAAAATACTAGGTAAAGCCAATCGAGTAAAATGGTTATTTACCTTAGTGTGACACTTCAAGACAATCTCATTAAATACTAGGAATTCTGTTAATTCATCGAGTAATGCTTCTCAGACATTCCATACTCACCATCACCATACTCTTTTAGCTGCTTCTTTTGGAATGACTGTACCCTGAAGACTTGATGAATGCGAGCAGCAGCTTGAGTAGCATTACATACAGTAGCTAATGAATCCTTCAATGACAGTCCCTGTTGAAAGTCCCCATTAATGATTGGAGTTGGAGTTCGCTCTGTAACTGTTTGTACAACTTTTAGTCCAGAAATATCTCCACCACCACCCTCCTTTATATCCTTCAACTTAAGTGATGAAAGATGGGAGTTCAATGCAGATTCGGCTAGATAACCAACAATTCCCTTGTTTCCTTTGCTGGAAGCCAGGTCCGGAGTTCTGCCTGTCGTATATTTGGGTGAAGTATCTGTCAATGCTCCAGGAGCTGCACCTTGAGAGATGAAGAAAGTCATTGTCCGCTCTCTAATGTTAACACAGGTTCATGCAATAAGACACCATGGTAAAAAAGGTTCAATTCTACATCAAATGAAAGTTGAATAAGTTGGATCATCTCCAATAAAAACTTCTAAATACATCACTTGTACAATAAACCATACACTGCAATAGAACTTAATAAACATCAAGATCACTACCTGCCACAGGATGCTGCCCAATGAAGTGCAGTCCACCCATTCAAATCCCGAAAATTGATACTAACTCATGATGCCACTGTGGGTGGAATAGCCCAGTCGAAACAAAGAGCAGCTGCAAAGTGGAGCACACCTTGGCCACCATCATCTAATAAAATGTAATATCAACTGGTCTGTATAAACCATGACAATCATCATTCAAACAACTAAGAGATATTATGCTAGTACATAAAGGTAAGATCCTTTTTAGTTGTTCAAGTAATGAAAATATGTCGAGCATAAGGAGTTGAAGTCCTTGGGATGTTGGGGTTTAGTTGTTCACTACAATGGATAACCACCCATAAACTAGGGATTGGGGAACAGATTATATGAAAGTATCATTGAACATTATCAATTAACCTAAACAACAAATCCATATCTTTGGCTTCCATGTACAGTCAATATAGTCATTTAATGAGCGAGAAAAATAGAGGGAAATAGGGAATCACCTCCAGTCGTGCGATTCACTACCGGAGGGCTACTTGTCGGCAGCGCACACACGACCAGATGAGAAGAATCGACCGGAGGGCCAATTTGACCGGAAGGGGAACGATCCTCTGAGAAGGCGACCAGATGAGAACGATCGATGGAGAAAAGAGATAGAAAGGGTGAGAAAGGAGAGATAGGACTGATTAGACTAAGAACGAATGAGGAAGAGAGGAGAGAAAGGGTGTCTGAGAGCTGATTTTCCCCAAAAATTTGATTTGGGGGGAAAATGTTGGTACTGTTTTAAATTATAATTCAAGTAAGTTATTATCATTTTTGAAATATTAAATTTTAAAATGAATATTTTAATTACAACAATAGTTAGAATAAGAAAAAAAATAATGAGTTTTAAAGTATAGTATTAATGAATGAATATTAATTTATTTATTTTTAATAAATACAATAATCAATAAACTAAATTACAATTCAAATAACTTTTCATCATTTTTGAAATTCTAAATTTCAATTTTAAAATGAATGCACTAATTACAATTATAAATAGAATAGGAAAAAAATAATGAATTTTAAAGTATAGTTCATTAATTCTAAATTAATTCGAACTTAACACATTTTAATAATAAAATTATATTATCCATTGTTATTGCCTCCTGTTATCGCAAGTAAATTTTGAAAGTACAAAATTTGTAACAAACTAATACCTATGTATATATAATTAATTTATATATATGTGACTTATTAATTATTGAATATAAGTTATTAATATATATATATATATATATATATATATATATATATTTGGGTTCCAATTCATGGAAACACGTTGTTAGGAGCAGGGGCGAAGCCACTTGTTAGCCAGTGGGGTCAATTGCACCCACTGGATTTTTTTTTAATTTTTAATATATGATAAATAGATTTTTTTTAGGGTCAGAAAAGTCAATTTGCACACATTGGAATTGGGTATTACACTTTACTGA
This sequence comes from Panax japonicus, assembly GCA_020205505.1. NCBI lineage: Eukaryota > Viridiplantae > Streptophyta > Magnoliopsida > Apiales > Araliaceae > Panax > Panax japonicus. The sequence continues at coordinate 35,609,384 of CM035097.1, read as the reverse complement.
AATTGGGTATTATACTTTCCTGTTTCAAAGCAATTGGCACCCACAAATTTGTACCCACTCTTTTTACACTGAAATTGTTAATCAAATTTTAACCACATGACTCGTATCCTCTCAATATATTTATCTCTCTATAATATTTTAAACTAAATAATAATCTAATTTATATTACTTTTAAAAATAAATAATAAATTACTTACTTATGAACAATTGTGATTAAAAAAGTCTATTATGAGTCAATATAGTGTATATATACCATATATTATTACTCATTATATTTTTATTGTAATATAGTATATATATATTCGAAAGTATAAAGTATTAAAAAAAAATTGGCTCGGGGACGCTGCCCCCGAACCTCCGCCAAATTATTTATAACTTGGTAATAATTTCGCCACCACTGATACTATTTTCTGGCTTCGCCACTGGTTAGGAGTACTATTCCAGCAACCCATGGCCAAATGATGCAAACTCATTAGACAGTGCAGAACTGTAGATGCATAATTATCACTATTATTATTATAATTATTACTATTATTATAAGTATAATTATTATTATTATTATTATAATAAGAGTAATTATAATAATAATAATAATAGTAATAATTATAATAATAATAGTAATAATTATGATAATAGTATTAATAATAGTAACAATAATAGCAACAATAATAACAATAATAATAACAATAATAATAATAACAACAATAATAACAACAATAATTATAATCAAATCTGCTACGTGTGCTATGTTAGGCGCCACGTGTGACACGTCATCAGGTCAAAGCTTTCAAATGAGAATATTGATAAGTTGAAACCCGTGAACTTCATTTGACAATTCTAAACTATTCGCCCGTGAAATTTTTAAATAGTGCCCTATCATTCTCCTATAAATAGGTTGCTTAGTTAAGAAATGAAAATCACACCAGAATTAGAGAATTCTTTTTCTGTAATATTGTGTGTATTTTTTTTTGAGTATAAGGATACTTTGAGTGTAGCAAATAGTGCAAGAATTCCTCAAGATAATCTTTGTTATACCATTCATATTTAGTCTCCTACTAAGGTAAAGGATGTTATTTTATATATACATAAGAGTTGTCATTCTATTCCTTATTAATCCGTGGGAATAACCTATCTACGCGGAGTACCGTATGCCTGATGAATAACCCTTCGTATTCATTCTTTATTAAGTTGTGAAAATGATCTGTCTACGCGGATTATCGCATGACGAGTGAAAATCCATTTGCATATTATTTTATACTCGTATGAGATATCATTTCTTTTGTACTCGTCAAAGGATATCGTTGTCTTTCATATATTTTTTCCATTTAAGGTACAAAATTATTGTTTGTTTCCATAACCTTATTATTAAATGGTGAAAATTCCTTAAATTAGTAGAATATCCTTAATAGTTTGCGCTACAACTAATATCATTTCACTAAAATATTGGTCTAAACTTTCTTATTAAATTTTAATCTATTCATGTCGAGATACTATTTATTTTGGGGTACTATTCATGTCGAGGTACTATTCATGTCGGAGTACTCTTCATGACGGAATTTAGTTTCTTTTCTTTGTCCAAATTATCTTTAAAATTTCAATCTTAAATATCATTCTTGAATTTTACTTCACAATTGGTGATCATGTTGACAATTTGGACGTCTTGAACTCTGGATAAATTAAATTACAAATCTCTAATATTTATCCTTGATCTCACTTGATTCATTCTTTATATCATTGTCATCATCCTCATGCTTATATTGGGGTGAAAGTTATCTTTGACCTGTAGTGCAAAGATGTACTATTGATTGGTATGATTATGACCAAAAATTGTGTATTGGTATAATCATGACCTTTAATGTTACAGATAAAGGTTTGTGGTGAAAGTCCTCTTTGGCCCGTAGTGCATAGATGGACAGGTGTTATCATGACCTTTAATGTTACAAATAAAGGAACCTTACACAAAGTTGTAGAAGCCTCAAACATAATTAGATTCCTAAACATTAGGAGCTTAAAAGCATCAGCTAAAAGCCTAATCCATCTATGATTTTCATACTTGTGTGAGGACCAATATAAACAAAAGTAAAAAAGCACGCTCTCAATTCAACTACAACAGTGAACAAACTCAAAGGAGAAAACATACCAAAACTCCACCACATTCACCCATAACAAAGCCATCTCTGTCTTTGTCCCATGGCCTAGAAGCAGTCTTTGGATCGTCATTTCTCTGAGATAATGCTCTACAAGCAACAAAGCCTCCCAATCCAATAGGAACAATAGCAGCCTCAGTTCCACCAGCAATCATCAAATCAGCCTCACCTCGACGGATGTGATTGGAGGCAGCATAAAATTAATAATTAGAGGTGGCACAAGCAGTTGAAATTGAATAGTTTGGCCCCATAAAGCCAAGATCAATTGCAAGCAAGGCAGACCCCATGTTTGTAATGGCATAAGGTATGAAAAACGGGGTGATTTTCCTGTGACATCTCTCTATGAGAGCGTGAACCCCATCAGAAAATACTGTAAGACCACCCATCCCAGTTCCAACAAGAACATCAGCACGCTCCTTGTCAATCTGAAGAACAGATAACAAATAATTCCGTGAGGCAATTTTATGCTCCAAAAAGAAGTAAATGACTCACAACACTGACTTATCAAGCTGGCATATCTTTCATAAAATGTTATTAATGAACACAGTGCTCATACCACAAACTAGAGGTGGTAATATACGTAATTCTACCATAGAAATAGCATGAACTAAAGATAAAAACGTTTAAGACATAGTTATGTAAGGGAGCAAATCAATAAATGGGTTGTTACCTTTAACTATGTTAAGTTAAAGGGAAATTTGGCAAATCCTTTTACAAAAGGCCTAGGCAAGGATTTAATATGTAAGACTTCCAGGGAGATGGGTTTAAAGCCTTTAAATGAGAGGTAATCTATAAGTGGAGCCCAACTAAATACTAGAGTAACATCTGGTATATTAGTTCAATGGAAAAATACTTATTGTAATAAATAGTTAAACACTAAACAAGTATGAAAAAGAAATTCTTCAAAACCATCTCAAAGATAGTGTATGCTTGTATGGAGAAAAAAGCGGGTAGGGTAAACCTTTAAATGAATCTATGTCCGGTTTGGAGAATGCAGGTCATACAAGTGCATCTAATTAGATTCACCTATGTAAGTGAAGGAAGTGGGTCGCTTCTCCGAGACATAAGGCTTATCTCTAAGTCACTTATGAAACCCAAGAGGTAAACAGAGAGCCATAAATGTGTTGGGTTTCCTTAAATTATAAGAGATATAGTATATGTCTATAGAGCAAGATATCACTGTAAGATTTTTTTTTAGTTCAAAGCTAACGCTACTAAAAATTTAGATATTTTGTGAAATTGACTATGTAAAGGTTCAAGTCGAAAGACACCTCTTACATATTAATACTATATTTAATAAGAGAAAAAAGAATGTCAAAGGAAAAAGGATCGGAAGATTATGAAAATAGGTGAGGATTGTTGGATATTTTCATTATCTAAAAGTATATAATAAATATATTATTGTAGAAAATTTTTGGCAACTGAAGTTGTGAGACAGTATGGAGTCCCTATATTGACTATATATATATATATATCATTTAACAGTTGTTCCTTAATTTAGTTAAGGTCTAGGTTAAGTGTTGCTAAAAACCATGCTTGAAAGATATAAAAGTAAGCTTTAAAGTGTCATCTTAACACTTAAATGAAGAGTGTTGGATATTTTCATTATCTAAAATTATATAATAAATATATTATATGTTATCCATGTAACCAACAATTAATATTGGTTCAGTTGGATAAAAGAGAGGTGTTGATATTAAGGAAGGACTTGGGTTCAAGTCATGGCAACAACATTCTTATAATATTTTTTAAAAAAAATTATAAAAGGTTCCAATGGTAATATGTCAATTGCCGACAACAGTAATAATGCCAACGGTAAAAAGGCCATACGACTTGAGTTTGGAACATCCCAACATCAGAATTAGGATACGACCAAAATTGAGTTAGGACCAAAGATACGACCAAAATTACAGAACGGATGCCATGTTTGGATATCAACATAACTCTTCAAATGGGTGTTTGGAAACCTATAAATAGGTTACAAATCCACTTAAAATACTTACTTGAAAATCATTCAATCCTTTTCAAATTTTTAGAAAAATTATCATCTTAAATAATTTTTCTTATTATAATTTTTCTTTTTTTATTTATAGTTTAGCACTAGTTTTGTTTCTACACAACAAATTCTAGTACAGATTAAAGTTTAGGCAAGTCTTATCTTGAAAGACTAATTCACAGTAACTCTATGTAGCAAAAGTAAGGGACGAATATAGTCTTAAGGAAAGAGTGGTCAACCATTCGGTTCAGGTAGAAATATTGTTGTTCTATATCTTACTACAAAGTTAGTTACAACAGAGAGGCCACACTTGAACCTTGGAGACATGTTTCAATAGTTGTAATAGGTCAAAAAATAAGCTACACAAGCTAAAGAAACCAAGTCTAAACTGTTTTGAGCATTAGACGTGTTAAAAGTCACATTTTAAGCCTAAAAGTAGGCTATTTTGTGAAATTTCTAGTACCTGAACTTATAAGACTGTAATGAACTCATATAAAATTGTTAATGCATGCTATTAATGATTCCAAATCATTGCCATGACCAAAGCTAGTAAGAAGACCAAGTTAGGATCTATTTTTCAAGCTTAAAATGAGCTTTGCTATGTCAAAATTGGCTAGATGACTAAGTAAAGTGAGAGGATGATAAAAGTAACCTTAGGCAACTAAAATACACATGGCTGGACTATCCAAGTAGCCAAAATTGGAGAAAAATGATAAAGGGTTAAAAATAGTTTTTTGCAAAAAGTAAGAAAATAGGCCAGTTTGAGCCCTTATTTTGGGAAGTTTAACTGACATTGATACGAAACCTAAACCTTGAATAAAATACCTTGATGTATGTTCTAGTAGTAGGGGCAAATGGTTGTACCAAAAACATAACCCAGAAATTCAAACAAATTACCAAACTAACCTTTAAAATCATCCAAATTGCATATTTCTGCAGTTTTCTAAAGTGAAATTTGAGATTTTGCTATTTTACTTCAAAATCAAATTTCACACCTTAAACAAGTGAGTTAGAAGTATTCTAGACTATTCCAAGTGATGGAATATTAATACATACAAGAGCATGAGAAATTAGTATATAAAGCTTGAAAAAGTTAGGGTTGGAGGGTCAAAACCAAGTCTATGCATAACAAGGTCAAGAGAATGCTAAAATTAGTCATAACTAGTTATAATTCAAGTGTTGCAATGAACCTAATTGGCCAGAAATGAAATTGGAAAGAATTGGTCAAAGTTAGTAAAACTAAAAATTATGTTGAACCACCTAGTTTAAGCATCAATTTGAAGAAGCTCAGAAAACTTGCTTGAGAACCTAAACCAATAAAAAAATACTTCAGTATATATTATAAAAGTGTCTAGAATTCATGTTTAAAAGCCTAATACAAAAATTCATAAAAATCATCAAAGTAACTTTGAAAATCATAAAAACTGCAGTTTTGGAAATGTGTAAAACAGCCCATTCGGGGCATGTTTTTGATTGCTTAAACTTAATAGTTTTAAAGACTTAAACCAAGAATAAAATACTTTCCTATGAGGTCTATAATATTGCAAAAATGGGAGGCTAAAAAGGCTACTATAAAAATTACTAAAAATCCCCAAAAGTACATCAAAAATCATATTTTTATGTTTTTGAGTTATGTTGCAATAGTAAAGTTTCAAGCTTGTAAATGTCTTAATATGAATAAATGAGATAATAAAGGTGTTTTATAATCTAAGATCTATATAATGTTATGTTTGAACTGAAACTTGTATGTTTCAGAGATGTATGAAAGTTATATGTGTTTATGTGTCTGTGTAAACTAAATAAGTAAAAGTACTATATACATCCTAAGTTGTGAAAATGTATTATGACAAGCTAAGTGCCTATGTGTGCTTAATTGTATTCACAAATAAAAGTTATTGGTATGATTGTGTAATGTTAGTAAATAACATACTTGATCGTTATTGAATATGATTTCAATAACCATAGTTGAGCTATGTGTATCAATAAATATAGACTTTGTGCTATAAGATCACTAAGTAAGCCAATAGTGTATATATATGTAGTCTACTATGTGGCAAGCCACTGTCTTTAAAAGGTTTAATCGACGTGAGATGCAAGTACATCAACCTTTCTTACTCAAATAAGTTTATGTTGCAAGTATTTAACTCGAAAGTTTATCTTTTCAAGCTATTCAAGTTATTGAACTGTAATACTTCAGATTCAGTTATTCTTATGATATTGAAAGTATGTCAATGTCATTATTTCGGATAGACAAATGTTGAGATATATTGATATTATTCATTCATGAAAATCTCATTTAATGTTCTCCAAACCTTTTTGTTATGGTGCGAACTCTTATATAATGTTGTGAACAAACAACCCTTTTTTTGAGACATAAGAGTGACGCCCCCAAAATAGGTATACACAACCCATTGTGAGTCGCCAAATACATGATACATAATTTAAATACAAACTTTATTAATACAATACGACAAACGTAATCTGTGAGTTTTAATACGAATATTGTCTCGTAGACAATATACAAACTCAAATAAAGTCCTCATTACAATTATTATCACACTATTTTATAGAATAGTGAGGACTATTATAGCCACCATCTTGGACCATCACTCCATTCCCTGACTAGTCCCAACTATATTCTCATTTTCTGAAGAGAATAATGAAAGAAAAGGGAGAGCTCAACTAGCCCAGTAAAGAATATTATGACTAAGATAATGTAGAATAAATTATCATTTGCCTTCAACAGTATAAAAACTGATAGAATACAATAGACAACAAGTTTAACTGCAGCGGAACAAACAATCCATTAGAAGAGTTAAGTAGAGCATGATGTCTACTATCTTCTATGATTTAAAAGTTCATCATCAATATTTTATCTCTGTAACACATCTCAATAAATAATCCACATCACCGAATTATCCATGCACTATGGGTCAAGGATATTCATTAGTATCACATTCACGAATCATCCATGCACTACGGGCCAAGGATATTCGTTATTATCACCAGTGGTTATGATCATGCCAAACAACTGTTCATCAATGCACTACAGGCCAATGAAGATTTTTACCACATCATTTGTAACATTACAGGTCATGATTATACCGATACATAATTCTTGGTCATAATCATACCAATCAATAGTCCATCTATGTACTACGGGCCAAAGATGACTTTCACCACAATATAAGCATGATGATGATGACAGTGATATAAGAATTCAATCAAGTGAGATCAATGATAAATATTAAAGATTTATAATTTAATTTTTTCAGAGTTTAAGAATGTCCAAATTGACAACATGATAATTAGTTGTGGAGTAAAATTCAAGAATGATATTCATGTATCAAAAATAATTTGGACAGAAAAGAAACCAATTTTATCGTGAATAGTACCCCGGGTGAATAGTACTTCTTGAATAGTACCTCGTGAATAGTACTGTATGTATGAATAGTACTGTATGTATGAATAGTGTCGTATGTATGAACAGTACCCATGAATAGTACTCCGGTATGAAAAACTTAAAATTTAACAAGAAAGTTTAGAAAAATATTTTCGTGAAACAATACTACATGAAGAGCAAAATTCAAGGATATTCTTCTAATTTCTAGGAGTGTAGAAGTAATACTTATCAAAATAAGTGTAGAATTAGGAATATAAAACAAAATAATATTACTTACATACTACAGAGTATGAAAGAAAATATTATTTCTTACGATTATTTAACGAAGATAATATCACTTACGAATATTGAACGAAAATAATATTCCTTACGAACATTGAACGAAGATAATATCCCTTACGAATATTGAACGAAAATAATATTCATTATGAATATTGAACGAAAATAATATTCCATACGAATACGAAAAATAATCTCTTACAAATATAAAATAAATAATACCCCTTACCTTAAAAGGAGAGTACTTCTGACTGGTATAACGAGGATATTCTTGAAGAAAACTTGCAGTATTTGCTACACTCAAAGTTTCTTTAAACACAAAAAAATACGCTCAATATTATAGAAGAAGAATTCTCTGATTCTGGTGTGATTTTCATTTCTAAACTAAGCATCCTATTTATAGGAGAATGTCAGGAAACTATTTAAGAAAAATAATCACAGCCGCACAGTAATTTTCAGACAAATTCACGGGTGTTCGGCGTGATTTTTCTAATTTTTACTATGCAACACTATGCAACACTATAATATCAAAATAAGTGTAGAATTAGGAATATGAAACGAAATAATATTACTTACATACTGCAGAGTATGGAAGAAAATATTATTTCTTATGATTATTGAATGAAAATAATATTCCTTACAAATATTGAACGAAAATAATATTCATTACGAATATTGAACGAAGATAATATCCCTTACGAATATTGAACGAAAATAATATTCCTTACGAATATTGAACGAAAATAATATTCCATACGAATACGAAAAATAATCTCTTACGAATATGAAATAAATAATACCTCTTACCTTAAAAAGAGAGTACTTCTGACTGGTATAGTGGGGATATTCTTGAAGAAAACTTGTACTATTTTCTACACTCAAAGTTTCCTTACACTCAAAAGAAACACGCTCAATATTATAGAAGAAAAATTCTCTGATTCTGGTGTGATTTTCATTTCTAAACTAAGCATCCTATTTATAGGAGAATGGCATGAAACTATTTAAGAAAAATAATCACGAATGCAAAGTAATTTTTAGACGAATTCACGGGCATTCGGCGCGATTTTTCTAATTTTTACTATGAAGCACTATGCAACACTATGCAATACTATGCAATATAAAACAAAACCTGAGATAACTTTCTACCGATGATTTTAAAAAATGAGTTAGTGGGGGTCCATGTAATAAGCCAAATTTATAATAAATACTTCATGACAAACCCCTTTATTTATCACAAATCACTTAACCAAACACATTTTTAATCTTTCAACAATTATTCGTCATTAATATTATAACTCGCAATATTAACAACCAGATCATTCCTAAGAAAGAGAGGGCATTCCGATAAGGACTTCTCCTTATTGGCGCGTAATTAGATGACCTAACCCTTTTTCTCGACAGAACTTTCTAAATATTGTCAATAATACAAATAATTGTATGAATAACTTTGTCGTCTCATTTATTGATTTAATAATATAAAATATTGTGCAGATGATACTGTGAAAATAATTGAATCACTAATATGAGATACTATGCAACAACTACTATGGCAATTATTGAACAAAACTGAGTGACTTTTTAAGTAAACATCAATAATCAAAGATACCGTATAATACTGTGTGCTACTGTCTAACCACACGTATTACTGTACTTTTATCACCTGGTATTTCAATAGTTAACGGTAAAAGTTTTGCCATTATTTTTATAAAAAGGTTATTTATGTCTCTTTCTAAATCTGACAATAATTCCGTTGTAGGGTCATCCAATGATTGTAATAATATTAATAAGACTCCTCTTATTAATTAATATTTAATATTTTTAAAATATTAAATAATAAATATTAAGCTATTTAATTTATTTTATCAACATAGATTAAATTAAATACACTTAACATATTATTACGATTATGCCATTAATTTCTTAAATAATTATTCTTCCTTTTATGGTGTGACCCTTTAGGTTCTCCATATTAAACCGGTTTGAATAAATCAATTAGAACAATTTTAATCTTATTTAAATAAATAAATTAAAATATTGATAAATTAAAATCTATAGTAAATGAATACTATTATTAATAAACGAATAAGATTGTTACAATGTATATATTTTTATCATTAACATGATTGGTTTGTGTGCATACTACTTTCAATGGATTCTATCATGGTAACAAGAATTGGGTCTTGGTGGATTTACTTCCTGGTTGTAAACCCATTTGCTATAAATGGATCTTTAAAAGAAAAAGAAAAACAGATGGATCCATCGATAAGTATAAAGCTAGACTGGTAGCCAAAGGTTTTAAGCAAAAGGAAGGAATTGATTGCTTTGATATATATGCTCCAATAGCAAGAATTAATACAATTAGGTTATTAATTGCATTAGCATCAATTCATAAACTAGTTATACACCAAATGGATGTTAAAACTGCTTTTCTGAATGGTGACTTAGAAGATGAAGTTTATATAAAACAATCAGAAGGGTTTGTTTTGAAAAGTCAAGAAAGAAAAGTTTGTAAACTTATTAAATCTTTATATAGCCTAAAACAAGCACTTAAGCAGTGGCATGAAAAATTTGACCAAATGATTGTTTCAAATGGGTTTAAAATAAATGAATCGAATAAATGTGTTTATTCTGAGTTTAGTAAAGGTTTTGGTGTTATAATGTGTTTATATGTTGATGATATGCTTATTTTTGGTACTAGTGAAAATTTAGTATTAGAAACTAAAGCATTTTTGTCTGCTATTTTTGATATGAAAGATATGGGGGAGGTTGATGTAATTTTAGGTATTAAAATTATGCGGTCTCAAGATACTATTTCTTTAACTCAGTCTCATTATATTGAGAAATTGTTAAAGAAGTTTAATCACGAGAATTACAAGATAACCTCTACCCCATATGATCATTTTGTTAAGTTATTTCCAAATAAAGGAAATATCATATCTCAGTTAGAGTATACAAGTGTAATTGGTAGTATAATGTATGCAATGTAGTGTACTAGACCTGATATAGCATTTGTAGTAGGAGTATTGAGTAAGTTTACACAAAATTCAGGTCAGGTTCATTAAGATGCAGTATCAAGGATACTTAAATATCTTAAAGGCACAATGAACTATGCATTATGCTATACAGGATACCCAGCTGTGGTAGAAGGGTACACGGATGCAAACTGGATAACGGATTCAGATGAAATAAAGTCTACAAGTGGATGTATAATCACTTTAGGAGGAGGGGCAATTTTTTGGGGTTCCAAGAAACAAACCTTGTTACACATTCAACTATGGAATATGAGTTTGTTGCATTATCAACTGCTGTAAAAGAAGCCGGATGGCGTAAGGATTTATTATTTGAGATACCACTTTGGCCCAAACCAATGACAGCTATCTCAAATATTGTGATAATGAGGCATCATTATCACAGTCTTATAACAAGGTTTATAATGGGAAGTCAAGACATATACGTTTAAGACATAGTTATGTAAGGGAGCAAATCAATAAATTGGTTGCTACCTTTAACTATGTCAAGTTAAAGGGAAATTTAGCAGATCCTTTTACAAAATATGACGCCCCCAAAACAGGTATACATCACCCATCTTGGGTCGCCAGATACAAGGTATTGAATTCAAATACACCTTAATAATACAACTGTCGTATACAATACGACAAGACATAAACTGTGAGTTTGAATACAAATATTGTCTACTAGAGAGTATACAAACTCAAAAGGAGTTCTCATTACATTTATTGTCACACTATTTCACAAAATAGTGATGACTACTAATACTATCATCTGGTCCATTACTCCGTTCCCCGACTCGTCCCAGCTATATTCTCATTTCCTGAAGAGAACAGTAAAAGAAAGGGTGAGCTCAACTAGCCCAATAAGAAATATCATGACTAAGATAAAGCAGAATAAATTATCCTTAGTCTTCAATAGTGTTAAACTGATACAATATAACAACTATCAAGTTTAACTACATCGGAACAAGCAATCCATTAAAAAAGTCAAGTAGAAAATAAAATCTACTATCTTTTATGATTTAAAAGGTTTTTTATCACTGTTATCGCTGAGACTCAGCTTAATAAATAATCCACAACATTGAATCACCCCTGCACTATGACCAAGGATATTCTTTAGTATCACGACCATAAATTATTCATGCTCTACGGGCCAAGGACATTCGTGTATTCATTAATGGTCATGATCATGCCAACAACTATCCATCAATGCACTACGGGCCAATGATAACTTTTACCACATCATTTGTAACATTACGGTCATGATTATACCGAATAATCCCTGGTCATAATCATACCAAGTCCATCTATGCACTACAGGCCACAGATGACTTTCAACATAATATAAACATGAGGATGATGACAATGATATAAGAATTCAATAAAACAAGTTCAAGAATTAATTTATCTAGGAACTAATAACATCCAAATTGTCAACATGATACTGCTTTGTAGAGTAAAATTCAAGAATGCTCAGAAGAATATTTCCATGAAAAGATACTGGATGAAGTGCAAATATCAAGGATATTTCATTAATTTCATGGAGTATAGAAGTCAAAACTTTAACCAACTGAGTATAATAACGAATGGAATAACAAAAGAAATCACCATGCATGCGGTACCCCCGTGATTACCATCTCAGCCAAAATTTTAACTATAAAACATATAGTACTCCCACCATCCTTTAAGGCACATGTATAAATATATAATAATAATAATCGTACCCCCTTCCTGCCCATTTTCAACATTACACGTATAGTACTCCATTTTGTGATCTCTCCCCACCAACTTTAATCATCATATAATATATATATATATATATATATATATATATATATATATATATATATATATATATACGGTATGTCTCTAAAGCGAACCTTAAAGAGCGAACCAAAGACGAACCGTCGTCTTTAGTGTCTATGGCAACGGTTCGACCCGTCACCAAAGACTACATGGCTATGGCGACGGATCGAACCGTCGCCATAGACACCAAAGACGACGGTTCGTCTTTGGTTCGCTTTTTAAGGTTCGCTTTAGAGCCTCTCCGTATATATATATATATATATATATATATATATATATATATATATATATATATTGTAACATTCTAGAATTTTAAAGTGTAATATTAAATATTTATTGATTTATATAAATATTTAATGGATATGTTTATTATTGAATAAATAATTGTTCAATTTGAGTTGATGTGATTTAGTTAATTATTTGTTGAATAAATAATTAAATATTAAATATTAAATATTTATTGAATTATATGGCAATTTGAGTTGATGTGGTTTAGTTAATTATTTGTTGAATAAATAATTAAGGAGCTAAGCAAATTAATAGTTATGAGATTATATGCCAATATAATTTAATAAGTAAGCTAGAGAGCTTATAGTGATTTAAATAAATTATAATATTTTAAATGGAAAATTGTAATTTAAAATATTAGTTGGTTAAATAAAATTATAATTATAAAGAAATTATAGTTTTGTGATAATGATTCATGTATTGACATAATTTAATAGATTAATATTTGAATTGATTAAATTGATTATTTAATTAAATAGAAGTGTGACAAATAATCTTGCTATAAAGGAGTTATTAAAATAAATTAAGGGAGTTTAATTTAGTTTTGCCAAACATGTCTTATTGCATAATAATTCTTTAATCAAATAGTGTTTTATCAAACACGGTATAAGGATTAATTCATTTATTTTAATTGAGTTTACCAAACAAGGTGTAAGGATTAATGAGTTATTTTATTTAGATTAGCCAAACAAGCCTTATGGCTTTTAAATTTCAAAACTTACATAACTGATATCTAGAGTTATATTATATAATTAATATATATTATTATTATATAAGTTATATTTTATAGTACGTATGTTAGAGAAAAGAAAGGACTCAGTTGAAGAAAAAGAGAAGAAGAAGAAGAAAACTAAAGAGAATTTGAGAGATATCCTAACAGGTTTGAGAAAGGAATTGGAGAAAAAAAGTTTGATAATCAATAGTAGCCATCATCTTCTTAATCAAAGGTATGAGCTTAACCTTTTTCTTTAAAAAGTTTAGTTTTTCTCTTCCCAAAAAGTTCTCTGTGAAAATTTTTATAAAGGATAAATTATTGTTATGTATATAGTTTTGTATGATTATTGATTATAAGGTTATTTCATGAGTTTATATATGATTATAGAGAAATTAATTCATGTATGTATGTGTTTTATGAAGAAAATATATTACAGAATGTTCATATGAAAAATATATATGAATATGGCTTAATTTAAAATAGAAATTTAAGGTTTAATTAGTTATTAAATTGATAAATTGATTATTGGAATTGATAGAGTATGTAAAACCATAATCATGATGTTTTGAATTTACTGTTTTGATTGAAAAACAAAATTACAGTGTTGATTTCCATTGAAAATATCAAAAATAGAGTTTTTGCCAAAAACATTGAAATTGGGTGTTGTATATTTGATGTTTATGTTATTTTATGAGTAAAAACATGTTAGAAGTCTTCACAATATGTTTATATGAAGTTTATATGTAAATTACATGATAATTAGTCTATTAGATTCGATCTTTTATGCCAATTTGGCTTTTTCTGGTACTGTTGCTGAAGTTGTCAGTCGAAACTGCAGTTTCGCGTCGCGGCGCGGCCCAGCAGTACGTTCGTGGTGCCGCATCGCCATCACCACGCCGCAGCGCAGCTTCGTAGTATAATCACCGCGCCGCAACGCCATCACTACGCCGCAGTGCGACCCACAGTGTAAACTGTGGCGCCGCGGCGCGAGTTAGCAGAATGGTTTGACAGTGTACTTTTTGTACACAGAATTTTAAGAAAACATTTTTGTGATGATAGTAGGACTGTAAAATATAGTTTTTAGTATTTCTATACTATGAATAATTATGTTATTAAGGATTAACTTGTGTTATAAGTTGATTATGTGATTAAATAATCAAACCTATGTGATGAATGTATTAGTTATGTGATAATGACTAACTATGTCACGATGACATATGTATATAGGATATTGTGATTCAAATTGATTTGGTTTAGTCTACGAGCAAGGTAAGTTTTCTAACTCAAAACTTCATTGTGCGAGTTTAATTTCATTTGGTACATTATTGTTTTCAAATTCAATTACAATTATTGTAAGTTGCTACTTCTACACTTTCGTAGAGCTAGATTTCCTATGATTGAGTAAGTCATTGTATCTAGTTATTCATGACGATGCAAGTTTTCTAATCCTTTGTCTTATTGAGCTAATTATTGTTTTCAATTCGATTATCTTATAATGATGTAAGTGGTTTAAACTTTGGTTTGTTATTGAACAAGTTATTCTTGTATTTCAATTATTGATTAACATGCATAACTGAATTGCCATGCATGTTTAGTATTCAATCCTAATTAACCTTGGCTTAGTATTGTTCAAGCAAGGTATGCTATATTTATTCAAATTGTATGCTATTAGATTATTCCTAATGCATGACTTTAGTTACTATGATTGATTCAGTCACTATTAATCTGTAGTATAGTGTTATTGGTCTTATTCAACTACTCCTTAGTTGATGTTCGTTAAATTCCAAATTTCCTTGAAAGCTTATCCAAATCAAACTTACTTTGGTGCGGACTTGTATTCTAAATACTGAGATGAACAACTCTTTTAATAGAGGTTTACGCTTAGCGTTGAAATGGTTGTGCACAATACATTGTACGAAGGGTTGATCCCCATAAGTACGTGGAGTCCTTATAGTCTTATGACTATTAAAGTTAAAGTTGAAAGATTACTTATAACTATGGATATGATTCGTGGTCATTAGACCCTTAGTGAATGTTATAATTTTCAGAAAGTTAATAGAATATATTGTTCAGTTCTATTGAGCCTAGTATTGGCAATTGATGTAAAAGTTTAAAGATTTATTTATTGTTATTTCAAGTGGGCCTTGTTTGCTCACTCTTGCCTGTAAAATTTCTTACAACTAATGTAAAGTCCCCGAACCCGGATACTTGAAACCCGAATTCGGTACTTCACAATACCATTTCTATGAGCGGAATAATACTAATAATAATAAAAATAATATAAATTTTAAACTTAACTTACATTTATCAGAGTCTAATCCCAAGTACGCAACCTTTACTACATTCTTTACATGATATAAAATACATATCATAACTTAGTACAGTCTAACTATTACAAATGATACAAATAAACAAATTGTGTTTGCTTTCCTTTTCACTTGATCTTGGCCGATCCCTTCTAGCTGTTTACACTTAGCTGAAAACATTTAAATTAAGCAAGGATGAGCATTTGAGTGCCCAACAAGTATTATATATATATATATATATATATATATATATATATATAATCTGAAAGAATTTAAATGTTTTCTTTATAATAGTCTTCTACAACCAGTCAATGGTTGTGAAGTAATCTGTACAAATAATAATAACATAACAACCCTCGTTCAAATTTTTGAAACTGTGTATTGACTATACATGGGGTTTCTGTGACATACTATGAACATTGTTTTTCATTTTCGAAAAGGTTAAACAGAAATTCATCTGTAAACCGGCATTGCTTACGGGCCTGAGGGTGTACAGTCCATGGGCCCTGTATTGATCAATACTACCTTGTTAGAACGATATTATCATTCATCCTTTGTCCGCCGTAGCGCATATAAATTTTCCCATTATCGGGATGTTCATATCTGTCGGGTTTTCATAACAAAGGTCTTATATAATTCAACGTATATGTATATCAAAGGTGTATCAACATGTGATTAAATACAATGATTATCCAAGTGGGGACACTTGTATAATCATTTATAGAAATTAACGAACAGAATATATATCTGAATTATCATATACTAACATGTTGATAATCAATGGGCGTATATAATATAGGTTTAACAATCTGTATAATAATAATATAATTCTGAAATATTCTTACACTTGTCCATTGCATAAAGAAAATGCAAAGTTAGGATACTTGCCTGATGCGCTGCTTACAATTACGCAACTTAGACTTATCTTTTCTATCACGACCTATCATTAATCAAATCATTCTATCGATTAGAACAATATAACATAACACATAGTACTGCATATTGCAGTCAGCACATAACCTAATCACATTGTCATACATGTTCAGCAATCATGTTATCACAAACAAATATCAACTCATTCCTAATCACATTGTCACACAACTTTATCCACCATTGAATCACAAATAAAATAATTAACTAACTAAGTTTCTAAGTCCAGATCAATTTCTGAACCATGTCGGTCTACCGACATCTTTATCGGGTATATATCGAGTCTAAGACTCTAAACAGTTGTTCAATATCCATTTAGACTAATTAAATAACAGTCATATCATTTTTCATGACCATACAATAATTATAAAATAATTATTACCATTTATCATAATTTTTGAAATATCAGAATCATTATTAAATGTTTTAAATAGTACACAGTTCTATTATCATTAATATTTATTCAATATTAAATTATTAATGAAACCATTGCCAAAATATTAAAGTTATGTATAATAACTCCAAATATTCTTAACATATTAATAGTACCCTTAAATGATTTTTAAAATATTTAAAATCATTATTAAATAATTACCATTAATATTTAAATACTAATGAACTATTATCTAAATATTAAAAGTTATTAATTATAACTTAAAATATTTTTAATTCATTTATATCCTTTTTAAATGATTTTTAAATAAATAAAACTATTTTTAAACTATTTATTTAATATAATTATTAAATAAATTTAATATCATTAATCATTAAATAAATATCATTAATATTAAATTATTAATGAAATTATCCTTTAAATATTTAAAATTATATATTATAACTTAAAATATCTTTAAACACTTTATCTTAATTTAAAATGATTTTTAAAATAATAAAATCATTTTTAAACTAATTTATTTAATATAATTATTAAATAAACTAAATATAACTAATAATAAATTAATATCATTAATATTAAATTAATAATATTTTTCATGACAAAATATCAAAAGTCATATTTTATAACTTAAAATATTTTTATAATACTTTAAATGATTTTTAAAATCATGAATTTTATTTTTCATAATTTATTTAATATATTTATTAAATAACTTAAACATCATTAATATTAATTAATTAATGAAATTTCATCACAAAATATTAAAATTCATCAAAAATGACTTCAAATATTTTCTAACACAATAATATAATTTTTCATGAGTTTTCATGAATTAAAACCATTTTTAAATAATTTAGTTAATATAATAATTAAATAAATAAATACCTTTTACATTTCAAAAATATTAAATATTGTTAAAATATACTCAAAATAATTAAAAACTATTTTTCGGACTTTAAAATAATTTTTCAGAATTTATTTTATATTTTTCATAATTAAAAACTATTTTTTTCTATTTTTAATCAATTTCCAGAAATTCAGAAATTAAATTAATTAAAAACCGTCGCAATAGGCCTTTAGCGACAAAAAGCGTCGCTGTTGGTGTTCTTGAGCTCAAGAACACTGATAGCTTCGTGATCAACATGCCATGTTTGACCATGTATAACTTTCTGTACAAATTGGTTCTGGGAGATCTAACACATACATCTTGTAGAGCTCATGTAATACTACAATTAACAACAAACATCATGGCTAAACAACATCAGATCATGGAGATATTGGCCATCAAAGTAGCTGTCAGAGCTGTTCTTCACAAAGAACAGTTCAAGGTGCCTACTTTGGACCTCTATAACTTGCAATCCGTGTAATGTTTGTGTTATTTATCAATTCCAGTGTGTACAACTCATGTAGGATTACAACCATAACACTTAAAATCATCATAAAAATAAAATATCCAACCGAACATCGCTGGTCAAAGTTCACCACGGAAAACGCTCAAAAATTTTCTGGGTTCGGTACTTTGGCAGATTTGGTCAACGGGTTTTGACCATTAATATCTTCCGATCTACAAATGATCTGGCCTTGATTCTTTTTTCATCTTAAATAGAACATTACAGACTACATATAACAACTTTTAAACAACAAAAATCATTATCAAGTAAAGAGTTATAAGCCCTGACATTTGCCTAAAAATAACAGAGTTCGGTTTTTCCAAAGTTGGAAAAACTTTGATTTTGAGCACTTTGATGTTGTGGGTCATTGATTTAACAACCCAGAAATTCAATTAACACCTTATAACACATCTTTAAACAATCAATTACAACATTTAACAACAAATCGGAGGATTTCGTAAATTAGGGTTTTTATACCTTTATGTCTTGATTTTCGATTTTAGCTCTCCAAGTTGTTTGTGATTTGCTTATGGTGGATGTAGGGCTTGATAAAGGGACTGAAATACTTGCAATTTTCGTTGGTTTGAGAGAAAATGAGAGTTGGTTGAGTATTGTATAAAATTGGCTAGCAAATTCATTTTTTTCTCTCTCTCAATCTATTTATAAAGGTGATAGATGCATGAATTGCTGATCAAGAAAGCTTGTTGCTGTCAAATATCATCACATGGGGTTGTTGGGTTTGGTCACCAACTTCCCCTAAATGTCAAAACCTATTCTAGCCTCTTTAATGCTTAAAAGGGTATTTTGGACAATTCCTTATATTTCTAGAATTTACCTTAGAGTTTAGGGTTTGTTAGGGGTTAAGTTTTGAGCAATCTAGGATTTAGGGACCCTTAGGTTTTAATCCTCAAATATAAAGCAACTTGGATTTCCAATTTAGGGTTTGCACAAAAATTAAATAAATAAAAATAAATAACTTTTAGTTTCTAAAATTTTGAAAAATAAATTTGTCAATTAAAGTAAGTTTGTAATTATCTTATACATGAACATTAGGGTCTATTACCCTTAATCACCATTAACTTTTGCTAATAAAGCAATTAGGGGTTATCATACCAAAAATTAGGGTTTCCATAATATAATTAGGGTAAATTAGGGTTCTAGATTTTAGGGTTTTAATTTACTAACTAGGTTTTCCTTAATTAGTAATTACAGTTTATCACACGCGTTATTAATCATAATAACACTATTTCTGACTGATCAAACCTCCGGTTTAGGTTTCCGGATTAGGGTTTCTAATTATTAGAAAATCAAATATAATTAGGGTTTACATTTAAAGTTAGGGTTTATAAAATAAATATTATGATTTCTAGAAATTAGTATTTCTAAATATTAATTAGAGTTTACCTAATTAATATAAAAATTATATAATACATAACATGCATGCACCATATAACACAGTTATATAACAGAGTCGAACTCATCCGGAGTTTTAAATTAGGGTTTTATCACTTAAAATTAGGGTTTAGGGTTTTCTAAAAATTATTAAGGGTTTCGAGAACTTTAATTAGGGTTTACCTAATTAATACATTTAATACACGCCATAGATTATATAACACACTTACAAAACAATCTTGCACTCTAATTTGGATATCAAATTAGGGTTTAACATTATTACTAAGGTTTGATCATAATACACCGTAATTGACCAACCATTATCAATACAGAAATACAATACATGTTCATAGCACTGAAAAATCAAAATATAATTAATATTATAATTTTATTATCATTATTCCTTATCCCATAACCACAGTTAGGGTTTATCAGAATAGTATTTAGGGTTTGGTTGTAATATAATAAAACTGTTCCACACATTAACATTACACACATAATCATACATATCTATAACACTGGTAAATAATAATATAATATTATTATTTTCATTCCTTGATCAATACCCGGAATTAGGGTTTGGATTCCATATCTGAATTATCTTTCATATATAACCTTATTAATTAAGTAAAAATAATTTACTTAACTATTCTAAAATAATTTCATATAATAAATAATTATTATAATAATTCTATAATCATATCATATATTATTCAATTAATATAATTATCATATTTTCATGGAAAATAAACATTAAAAACATTTTTACTATAAAACTAATTATTATTAGAATATAATTTATAATGAGCAATAATTCTAGAATAAAATTATTCATAACCATTCATGTAATAAATATATTTTATATTCATCACATAACTACATACATAATACCTTTCACGCATTCTTACCTTTAAAATAAATAATTATTCTAAAATCATTTCCTATATTATTTAAATAATATAAGATTATATTTTTCTTGAAAAATAATTAATAAAACATTTCCAAAAAGGAATTAATTAGTATAAAAATATAATTGATAATAATCAATAATTCTAAAATAAATTTATTTACAATACTTAATGTAATAAATAAATTTTATTTATCACACATATAATTATAATTACACATTACCTTGACACATAACATTCATATTTATTTTAATAAATAAATAAATAAAATTTATACGCAAAATTTATGATTTATTTATATAGAAAATATCGGGTTGTCACAACTAAAGTTGAAACTGGTGACGTACCTAGCACCAGTAAAGGAAAAGGAAAGATGAACAAGTACTGAAGACTTGTAATTAGTATTATTATTAGACTTTGGTTTAAAGATTATAATGAAGTTTATTTAATTTCCGCATTTGAATGATTATTGTTAAAGGTTAGACAATCTGGGGAGATTTTTATTTGAGTTTAATCATGTATGGGCAGGTTTTTATTATTCAATTTTATTATAATTGGGTAGTTATAAATGAATGTTTTGATTAAGTGAACACTGAATCCTGTGGAAATGAAGTACTAGGATTTGGGGGTGTCACATATATTATCATACTAACAACACACACACTAATTTGAAAAAAATGAGTAGATGGAGGCCCAGATAATACGCCAATTTCCACAAATACTTCATAAAATCACCTCAATATTTTTAACAACATTTATCATCATTATTATAATTCACAATATTAATCGACCAGGTCGTTCCCAGGAAAGAGGGGGCTTTCCAATAAGGATTTCTCCCTATTGGCGCGCAATTAGGTGACCAAACCTCTCCTTGATATAACTTCTAGACATAGTTAATATTGCAAATAATAATATTAATAACTTTGTCGTCTCAATTATTGATTTAATAATATATAAAATATTGACAATAATTGAATCAAATAACGTGAGATATTATGCAGAAATTACTGTAGCAATAATTGAATAAAATTGAGTGACTTCCCACGTAAGCATCAATAATCAATACCGTGTGCTACTGTGCAACTATGCTTATTACTGTACTTTTAACACCGGGTGTTTCAACAGTTAACAGTAAAACTTTCGTCGTTATTTTCATAAAATATTTTTCTCGTTTTCTCAATCTGACAATAATTCTATTGTGGGGTCCACCAATGATTGTGTCGTTGTCCGAATATTCCCTGTTAAAACGAATATTCCCCGACCAATCGAATATTATATAACAACTTGCGTACTTTGCAAAATTTATAAATATTACCCACAACTATAACATTATATCAAATTTACTCCATAATATTCAAAAATGATATTTATAGAAAATTCATCTTTATTTATAAAAGTTGGGGTCTTTCACAAAAGGCCTAGGCAAGGATTTAATATGTAAGACTTTCAGGGAGATGGGTTTAAAGCCTTTAAATGAGAGATAATCTATAAGTGGAACCCAACTAAATAATAGAGTAACATCTGGTATATTAGTTCAATGGAAAAATACTTATTGTAATAAATAGTTAAACACTAAACAAGTATGAAAAAGAAATTCTTCAAAACCATCTCAAAGAAAGTGTATGCTTGTATGGAGAAAAAAGCGGGTAGGGTAAACCTTTAATGAATCTATGTCCGGTTTGGAGAATGTAGGTCATACAAGTGCATCTAATTAGATTCACCTATGTAAGTGAAGGAAGTGGGTCGCTTCTCTGAGACATAAGGCTTATCTCTAAGTCACTTATGAAACCCAAGAGGTAAACACAGAGCCATAAATGTGTTGGGTTTCCTTAAATTATAAGAGATATAGTATATGTCTATAGAGCAAGATATCACTGTAAGATTTTTCTAGTTAAAAGCTAACGCTACTAAAATTTCAGATTTTTTATGAAATAGACTATGTAAAGGTTCAAATCGAAAGATACCTCTTACATATGTATATTATATTTAATAAGAGAAAGAAGAATGTCAAAGGAAAAGGATTGGAAGATTATGAAAATAGGGGAGGATTGTTGGATATTTTCATTATCTAAAAGTATATAATAAATATATTCTTGTAGCAAAATTTGGCAACTGAAGTTGTGAGACAGTATGGAGTTCCTATATTGACTATATATGTAATACTCGAGAATTTCCACGTGTTATTAAATGAATATATTAATGGAAATAATATTTATGTGAATATAAGTTTTAATGTTTTGTAAATTGATTAATTCAATCGAGTTGCACTAGATTAATACGTATTGAGAAGTATGGATTTGACAATGAGAATTGTGAAATGCCTTGTGTGGTATATTGTGAAATGAGGAAATTCACTAAGTAAGTTAAAACGGGAATTAGGAAGATTAATCGTGTATAATTATGTGATTTCATATAAGTAATCAATACACTCTTAGACTGGTAATATCACTCATGTGGACATTAATTCATGTCGTGTAAAACGAGTTTGACAATGGAGGTTGACACTGGATTGAAGCTAAACCAGACTTGACACTATCAGGGTACGGCACAGCTGCGTCGTCCCAGCAGTATAAACTGGCGCAGTTGCGCCAGTAGTCAGTTGGAGAAAAATTAACTTTCTACTTTAGAAATTAAATGGAACAATTATGTGATATGTGTGACATTAATAAACCATGGAATAAATTACGTTATGTTCGACGAAGGAATTATTAAGTGAGCCATTAATTAATATTAATTGTTAATGGTTGTGGTAAGATATTGATTAATTGATAATGGTAATTAATTAATAATATGTGATTATTATTGTTAGCAATATATATGTCTATAAATATAATATGAATTATATAGATAATTAATGGTTATGGAGATCCATAAATACATTAATCAAGGAAGAATGGATTAATTAATATTGGTGGTAATTTATCAAGGAAGTGGATAATTTTTTTATTTGCCATAAAACAAATAAGTAAGTTATTAATATAATAATATTAGATTGACTGTTATGAGCATCTGACCAATAATTAAAAATATAAAATACAACTATATTATATAGAGTAGTGTGACACTTATGTGACTATACCATATATAGTAACCATGCATTAAGATTTATTGAAACTATATGATATAAATACATCATGAAATGTGTATGTGACAATATACATGTGGGTAGACATTAAAATAAAATGTACATGGATTATATGTATGTTGCAAAACATCTGCTACCTTGAAATATTAAACTATATTGTGGCATTAGGATATAGCCCATGTATGGAGAATGTGTATATAAAATATAACATAAGAGTAGGAATTTGTATAAGTGTTACAAGAGTGCTGAGTTAATTGGCTTGTCCCAAAACTAGTGTCCCATTTGCTCTCATTTTCTCAGTCACGTGAATCACCAAAAAGGCTAAGGCTTATTGTCTCTTTCTTCTTCCAATCTTTTCTAGATGATGATTATGGGGGGAGTGCTGATAATGATGCAAACCAACAATCATTTACCAACTCCTTGTCAACCTTCATGCAATCCTTTCATCCATGAGTTTAATTTAGTGAGAGATGGCATTGTCTGTGTATTGATTTTCCTATAAGTATGAACTCTCCTTCTCTAATTTCATTGCTGAGAATTGCTAGTGTGGAATTGAGAGTATACAAGTGTTATAAAGACTTGGAGGTTCAATTAGCAGCAAGTTCATTTCACATTACAGAGGTATAACATCACTTCCTTGCTTTCCATTTCAGTCTCTGTCAAAAATAAGTTTTGAGTTCTTGAATTTCAAATTCTTGATTTGGTGGAGTTAGATGTTAAAAAAGGTTGGTTAATGTCCATATAATTGTTATATGACCATATAAGCATGTTTAAACTGAGATATCATTGTTTAGAATCAAATTCATGAGTAATTTATGTGGTTGGGCTGAAGCTTTGCCGAAGCAGACAGTTAATGGCTCGAACCAGACATGGCGCAGCTGCTCCGGATTAACACTGAGGCGCAGCGCAGCTGCGGCGGACTCTGAGTTCAGTTTTTATTTCTTTTTTACAATATGCTAAGTGTTGGTATAATACTATGACTTAAACTAGCATGCAAGCATGTGTAAGGGGTATATATAAGTATATTAACCTTAAGTGAGCATGTTTAGACTAGCATTCATGATTAATGAAAGTGTATAGTTTAAAATGGATTTAGGACTTTTAGAAAGGAACTTGACATGTATGTATACTGACTTTGCAAGCATGTTGTTATGATTTAGAAATGTATAAATAACCCGTTAACTATGTTTATATGATTCGTAAGAGAGCATGAACATGTGGAATGTACTAGTAAGCTTTACAAATGAAAATATGACTTTTGAAGTGAATGCTAACACACTACTTTGAAAGATAGAATCTGACATTTATAAACATGTTGGTGATACTCTTAGACTCAATCATGTAGTATAAATATGTACCTACCATGCTTGTGTATCATATTTCAAGTGAAGCATGAATGAAACATATTTACAACCAAAGCGATGCTAATTTCACATATGTGTTATGAATACTCACAAGCATACCAAAAATGAGTTTTATAACTACCTTGTATGTTTAGAAAGCAAGCATGATAGACCTTGTGGTTTCATGACCTTGAATGGCCTTAACTAGTTAAAATGATCAATTTGGAATTATATTATGAAAGGAGGAACCTAGATTAACTTAAGAAGCATGAAAGGACCTTTAACATGACAAAATATATTATGTATGCTTGTTGTGTTCAAGTCAGACAGGAACCACAAGGCAACAGTTGAGTCTTGGATTGGCCAGAGGACTGCGCAGCTGCGCCGGTCCTAGGCTTAGCCATGACACAACTGCGCTAGTATGGAATATGCGATTTTGCAATTCTGATTTTGGACAGCTAACTTGTATGATGACTATATTGCTAAAGGTGACTGATACATGTATATATGTGATGATTTAATAATATGATGGTGTTTGTCTTGTAAAAGGAAAGTACATGGATAAAAAGGACTTAACCTTGAGCATTCTTAATTTACTTATGAAATAACTAGGTATTTGATTCATGATGAATCTATAAGCTGATTTTGTACCATATGTGCATACTTGAATCATGTCAAGCTTGATTAAAGAATGTGTTAGCTAATAAGCATCTTGTACTTATAATACGCTATAAATAGGATTTGAAAGTGTTGATTCTTAACGTGGATAAACTACGCTTAAGGCAAGTATACGAACTATCCTTTATATTGTGCAAGTATCCTAACTCTTGCATTACTTTATTCAACGGATGTCGTAAACAAGCCTTATCTCCTTGAATGCAAGTTATATTACTTTCTCGTTCAATTGAGCTAGTATGTTTAAAACTCTTGTGAAAACTATTATTCATGTTGAACTTTGTATTGTTCTTGAATATTGTGAAAGGGTCTATGTAATTGATTCGACTAGACTATATTCATGTTTATAAAACTGTCCAAACTAATTGATTAGTACGGAAATCTTGAAAACTGAGTTGAAAAACCCTTATGGTAAGGGGAGTGTATGTTGTTGGAAACCCCAACACATGAGTAGATTATTATTGTGGTGTTATGCATAATTTAGAGTATTGTAGACTGATCATCTATTGTACTTGATTCTTTTGGGTTATCAGTTTAATATTGGTAATTCTTGTAGATGTTAAATAGTCCTTAGTGACTACTCAGTATAAATTGTTTATCCAGTTGGATACACTATTAGTCTTTGAATTCATATATATCTGTTGATTTATATTGAATTATCGTTCTTATTCCAATAATTGTTGATATTCATTATTCATGATATAATTCTGAAACTCTGAACTATCTTAGAGATGATACTTTGATATTTCGAAGTTGTGTTATAAAACTCTTTCCCCTTGTTGTATATTACTTGCTGGGCAATTTGTGCTCATCCTTTCTTATTTAAAACCTTTCAATTAAGGCGGAATATAGAAGTGTCTCTGGGAAAGACAAGGGCAAGGCTACCGACTAGCTTGTCCCTTTATGTTTAAGACTATTATGTTGTATTAAGACTATTTTTAGACTATGTCTAAGCTTAAGTTGGATTATGTAATAATTCTTTATTTGATATTATTATGTAATCTATTAAGCACTGTAGGTTGCGAGACTTGAGAGAATAATTATAATAAATCATTGTATATTATTCTAAATTAGATCTTTTGTTGTGAATGTGTAATTTGAGTTATTATGGTATTACCGTGAGAACGTGATGAACCGAATTCGAGTGGCCAAGTGGTGGTCTGAATTTGGGGGCGTACCAGGTTGGTATCAAAGCTATAGTTATAAACCATAGGAACGAGAGTCCTTAGATTATAACTTAGGAAAACTTAGAAGTTAGGAAGGAGATAAAACTCATGTAGAGTTTTCCTTGAGAGACTTTGTGTGTTATGACATGTAACTTCATCCTATACGATGAACTTATGTTTATTTAACATTCTGATGGAGTTGTTGTTTGTCTTATCTTATGTTGGTGATTGTAGAATGACTGACATTGGAGGACCTAGCCGAGTAGTAGAAGAGGAGCCGCGTTATATCCACGTGGTATATGAGGAACCATTGATATCAGAACCCATATCAGTAGTGGCCCCTATTGATGATGATGATGAGGAGGACGAGACGGAACCTCTACTTGAGGAGTCTGATCCGGAGGAGGAGCCTATAGAGGACTCCGACGAGGCTACTTTCGAGGATCGGATGTTGAGAGAGTATGAAGAATAGATTTTGGAATTAGGATGTAGAGTCGAGGAGCTAAAGACTGAGACTCTTGAGAGGCAATTAGTGATGCAGGAAATGGAGGTGGAAATTGCTCACCGTAAGGAGGCAGGAATCTAGATGGGGACCTTGTTTCACTGATCAATAGCTAGGAATGTGGAGCTGGCAGGGAAGTTAGAAGAAATGGAGCATAGGGTTTTAAGTGAGAGGATGGAGAAGGAGGCACTCCGTACTCAGTTAGAGATGGAGGTGATGGATAGGATTCACTTCGAGGAGAAGTGGGAGGAAGCTAATGATAGGGTCGATGATCTAGAAGATGAGGTGTGGTGCAAGAGGAGGAAGGTGAACAATATGGGCTATTCTCTACGCACGAACATGTAGAGATTGATCGATGGGGTAAATCACTACCCAGCCGAGCAAGGACAGACTCGGTATACCATAAGTCGAGATATGGTGGTGCACATTACACATAAAGAATATCAGAGCGGCGTGGAGCGTGGGATGTTAGATTGAGTCTAGGAGAAAAGCTCAGTAGTGTAGTATTTTATTTATGTGTTGTTTAATATGTGGTTGTAATCTCAGTCTTTTGTGTAAGATGCGAGATGATGGTAACCCCAACTTTTGAAAAGTTTTAGAAGGGTATTAAGCTAGTGTTGTCCTCGTCTTTTGTGATAATAAGGATATGTGTTATCATTTATAGCAGTATGCTAGAAAAGAACATGTATTATAACCAATTGGCATATGAATATAAATGATCTTATTTCAGGAACGTGTTATAAACCTTTAGTTCTTTTCAATTGAGGAATGTCTAAATATGATAATTAGATAATAAAATGAAAAATTTTGTGATGCAGAAAATGCCGACCAGATGTAGAATAACTGTCCCAGAAGAGTCAGTTAATGATGAGAGAGGACCAGTAGATCCGATACAGAGACTTGTAGATTTATTGGGAGAAGCTCTGAGGGGAAGAAATGAACCTGTACCACCCATTCCCCAAGTTGTCCCAGTAAAAAACTTCAAAGATTTTAAGAGTGTAGGACCCCCAGAGTTTGTGGGAACTACTGACCCGATAGTTGCGCAAACCTTGATCAAGGAGATCGAGAAGGCGATCACTATAGCTTGCGTGGGTGAAGACTAGAAGACAATATTTGCCACATATATGATGAGGGGCGAAGCGAACTATTGGTGTGAAGCCAATCAGCAGAGAGCGGGAGGAGGAACGATAACATGGGAGAGGTTTACGACATTGTTCTTCGAGAACTATTTTCCGAAGAGTATGAAGAGTAGGATGGAAGTGAAGTTCCTAGAGTTAAAACAAGGAGATATGACGGTGGCTCAATACACAGCTAAGTTTAATGAACTAACGCGATTTGCGGAGCACCAAGTTGGGGAAGAGGAAAGGAAGCCTAGACGCTTCGAGCAAGGGTTGAAACCGTGGTTGTATAATAAGGTATCAGTCATCCAGATTAAGTCTATATCATAAGGAGAAGAAAAATAAGAACACTGATAGTGAACATCGTGGAGAAAGCAGCAGCGGAGGGAGTAACTCTGGAAAGAGGAAATGGGAAAATAACAATAACAGAAACAATAATCAAGGTGGAAGTCACCAAGGAAACTTCAAGAAAAGGACTGAAGCTTGTAACAAGTGTGGAAGAAGTAAACAGGGGGAGTGCTGGAAGGGAAAGAGTACTTGCTATAAGAGGGGCACATATTGCCAAATTGCCCAAAGCCAAAGAAGATCATAGGATGTTTTGCTTATGGATCAATAGAGCACCAGATAAAGGATTGCCCAAAGAAAGGAATTGGGGGAACTGGCGGAGGCTAGGGAGGAGGAAGAAAGTTAATGATTGGTGAACCCGCGCAACCCAATCGATCGATCACCTGAACCTTTAACATGACCGTCCAGGACGCAGTAGCTGCGAAGATGTGGTGTCAGGTATAATCCCAATCAATAATATAAATGCTTAGGTATTATTTGATTCAGGTGCCACCTGTTCTTTTATATCTTAAGAATTTACTAGTAAACTTAGTACACCCCGAGAATGTTTAGAAGATTCCTTGAACATAGAAGTTACGAATAAGGAAATAATCCATGTAGAATATGCTAATCAAAATTGTCACGCAAACATTAGAGAACATGAACTGAGTGTAGACTTGATTCCTATTTGTCTGGGAGAATTTGACATAATACTGGGAATGGATTGGTTATATAATCATGAGGCGATAATTGATTGTTAGGACAAGTGTGTGAACCTTCAAACTCCAAGTAAGTCTAAGGTAGTGTTTTATGGTAGCTCATCGCTTAAGCAATAGTGTTGCGTTACGATGATGCATGCCAAGAAATTGTTAAGGAAATGATGTGTAGGTTATTTATCTTACATCGTAGATACTCGAAAAAAGGGAGTAGAGATTAAAGATATACCCGTAGTGAGTAAATTTCATGATGTTTTCGGACGATCTGCCTGGTCTTCCTCCAGACAGGGAAATCGAATTCGTAATAGACTTAGAACCGTTGACACCGATTTCGAATGCTCCATATCGTATTGCGCTGGTAGAAATGAAGGAATTGATTATACAACTTCAAGAGTTATTAGATAATGGGTACATTAGACCGAGTGTGTCTCCTTGGGGAGCACCAGTGTTATTCGTTAGGAAAAAGGATGGATCGATGAGGCTCTGTATCGATTATCGAGAATTGAACAGAGTAACGATCAAGAACATATATCCATTACCGAGGATAGACGACTTGTTTGATCAACTGAAGGGAGCAAAATGTTTCTCAAAGATCGACCTACGGACAGGATATCATCAACTAAAAGTTTGGGATGAGGACATACCAAAGACTCCGTTTCGAACCCGTTATGTACATTACGAGTTTTTGGTAATGTCATTTGGTTTGACTAATGCTCCGGCAGCATTCATAGACTTGATGAATTGAGTTTTCAAGCCATACTTGGATAAATTCGTAGTAGTTTTCATCGACGACATTTTGATCTACTCGAAGACAGAGGAAGAACACACTGAGCATCTGAAGATTGTTTTGGAGGCACTACGAAAGGAGAAGATATATGCGAAATTTTCAAAGTGTGAATTTTGGATGAAGAAGGTTCAATTCTTAGGCCACGTGGTGGATGAGAATGGAATCTCAGTAGACCCCGTAAAGGTCGAAGCGATAAGTAATTGGGAATAACCGAGAACACCGATGGAGGTGAGAAGTTTCTTAGGGTTAGATGGGTACTATCGAAGATTCATCCAAGATTTTTCTAAGATAGCTACCCCGTTGACTAACCTGACGAGGAAGATGGTGAAATTTGTTTGGACCGACAAATGCGAAGAGATTTTTCAAGAGTTGAAGAAGAGATTAAGCGTGGTGCTTGTATTACATTACTAGATGTTACGAGAAGATTTGTGGTGTATAGTGATGCATCGCAATGAGGACTGGGTCGTGAGCTGATGCAGCATGGCAAAGTCATTGCGTATACGTCACGACAATTAAAGGATTACGAAAAATGATACCCTACTCATGACTTAGAGTCAGCGACAGTAGTTTTTACATTAAAGATATGGAGGCATTATTTGTACGTAGAGAAATGTGAGATATACACGGACCACAAAAGTCTGAAATATATCTTCACACAGAAGGTGTTGAATATGCGTCAGAGAAGGTGGTTAAAATTGATCAAAGATTGTGACTGTGTTATTCTTTATCACCCGGGGAAGGCAAACGTAGTTGTCGACGCTCTGAGCAGGAAAGGAAGGGAGAAATTGTTTCAATTGACAACTCAAGAGGAGTTAATAAGAGATATAGAGAAGTTGGAAATAGAGGTAAAGGGACCCGAAAGGTCTGAAGAGAAGTTTTTTTGTAATAGAATCTTGTTCGACATTGTTGGATAGAGTAAAAGAAGCACAATAGAAAGATGAAGAATGTGAGAAGATCAGAAAAAGGATCGCGGAAAATGAGGAAGAAAATATTCAAATAGATAAAGATGGTATCTTAAGAATCGATGGCAGAGTGTGGGTACCGGCGGTAACCGAGTTAAAAGAAGAGATTTTGCACGTGGCACACAATACGACATATTCTGTTCATTCGGGAGGCACTAAGATGTACGAGACTTGAGGCAACATTTTTGGTGGCCCAATTTAAAATGGGAAGTCGCAGAGTGCGTTAGTAGACGTTTGACTTGTCAACGCGTAAAAGTGGAGCATCAGCGGCTGAGTGGGTTGCTACAACCGTTGTAAATACCGGAGTGGAAATGGGAACATATTACGATGGATTTTTTGGTAGGACTTTCAGTCATGCAGAAAGGTTTGGATGCCATATAGGTTATCGTGGATCGACTTACAAAGACCGCGCATTTTCTACTGATCAAGATCTGCTACAGTTTGAATCAGTTAGCGAGTCTATACATAAAGGCAATTGTTTCACGACACATAGTGCCGATATCGATTGTTTCTGACCGAGACTCGCGTTTCACGTCAAAATTCTAGAAAAGCTTGCAAGAGAGGATGGGAACACAGTTAAGGTTGAGTACCGCTAATCATCCTCAGACAGATGGACAGAGTGAGTGAACCATACAAACGCTGGAGGACATGCTTAGGACTTGCATGATGGACTTCAAGGTAAATTGGGACGACCACCTACCTTTAGTCGAATTTGCGTATAATAATAGTTACCATGCGAGTATCGACATGCCACCGTATGAAGCTCTTTACAGAAGGAAGTGTAGAACGCCATTATATTGGGACGAAATCGGAGAACGACGAATACTCGGACCAGAGTTAGTACAACAAACCGCGGACGTGGTGACAGTAATAAGGGCCAGACTAGTGGCAGCTCAAGATCGCTAAAAAAAGTATGCGGATTTACATCGGCAAAATCGAGATTTTAAAGTCGGCAGTTTTGTATTCTTGAAGGTATCTCCATGGAAGGGAAAGATTCGTTTCGGCAAGAAAGGAATACTGAGTCCAAGATTCATAGGACCATTCGAAATACTGAAGCGTGGGCGAGGTAGCATACAAAGTTGCACTACCACCTGAGTTGGAGCACATCCATAACGTGTTTCACATATCCGTGTTACGTCAGTACAAGCCTGAGTACATGCACGTGATTTCTTATGAACCCAGTCAAGTGGAGAAGAATTTAGCGTATGAAGAAATTCCTGTCCAAATTCTAGATAGGAAGGAGCAAACTTTAAGGAACAAAGTCATTTCCTCTGTAAAAGTACTTTGGCGTAATCACGATGTCGAGGAAGCAAAGTAGAAGTTAGAAGATAGGATGATGAGGGATTATCCCCATCTATTTTTGTAACCTTGTAGCAATTTCGGGACGAAATTTTTATAAGGGGGAGAGGATGTAATACCCGAGAATTTCCACGTGTTATTAAATGAATATATTAATAGAAATAATATTTATGTGAATATAAGTGTTAATGTTTTGTAAGTTGATTAATTCAATTGAGTTGCACTAGGTTAATGCATATTGAGAAGTGTGGATTTGACAATGAGAATTGTGAAATGCCTTGTGTGGCATATTGTGAAATGAGGAAATTCACTAAGCAAGTTAAAACGGGAATTAGGAAAGGTTAATCGTGTATGATCATGTGATTTCATGTAAGTAATCAATACACTCTTAGACTGGTAATATCACTCATGTGGACATTAATTCAAGTCGTGTAAAACGAGTTTGGCGATGGAGGTTGACACTGGATTGAAGCTAAACCAGACTTGGCACTGTCAGGGTACAACGCAGCTGCGCCGTCCCAGCAATACAAACTGGCGTAGCTGCGCCAGTAGTCAGTTGGAGAAAAATTAACTTTCTACTTTAGAAATTAAATTGAACAATTATGTGATATGTGTGACATTAATAAACCATGGAATAAAGTACGTTATGTTCGACGAAGGAATTATTAAGTGAGCCATTAATTAATATTAATTGTTAATGGTTGTGGTAAGATATTGATTAATTGATAATGGTAATTAATTAATAATATGTGATTATTATTGTTAGCAATATATATGTCTATAAATATAATAAGAATTATATAGATAATTAATGGTTATGGAGATCCATAAATACATTAATCAAGGAAGAATGGATTAATTAATATTGGTGGTAATTAATCAAGGAAGTGGATAATTTATTTATTTGACATAAAACAATTAAGTAAGTTATTAATATAATAATATTAGATTGATTGTTATGAGCATATGAGCAATAATTAAAAATATAAAATACAACTATATTATATAGAGTAGTGTGACACTTATGTGACTATACCATATATAGTAACCATGTATTAAGATTTATTGAAACTATATGATATAAATACATCATGAAATGTGTATGTGACAATATACATGTGGATAGACATTAAAATAAAATGTACATGGATTATATGTATGTTGCATAACATCTACTACCTTGAAATATTAAACTATATTGTGGCATTAGGATATAGCCCATGTATGGAGAATGTGTATATAAAATATAACATAAGAGTAGGAATTTGTATAAGTGTTACAAGAGTGCTGCGTTAATTGGCTTGTCCCAAAACTAGTGTCTCATTTGCTATCATTTTCTCAGTCACGTGAATCACCAAAAATTCTAAGGCCTATTGCCTCTTTCTTCTTCCAAGCTTTTCTAGATGATGATTATGGGGGAGTGGTGATAATGATGCAAATCAACAACCATTTACCAACTCCTTATTAACCTTCATGCAATCCTTTCATCCATGAGTTTAATTTAGTGAGA
This sequence comes from Panax japonicus, assembly GCA_020205505.1. Classification (NCBI taxonomy): domain Eukaryota; kingdom Viridiplantae; phylum Streptophyta; class Magnoliopsida; order Apiales; family Araliaceae; genus Panax; species Panax japonicus. The sequence continues at coordinate 35,574,928 of CM035097.1, read as the reverse complement.
GATGACATTGTCTGTGTATTGATTTTCCTATAAGTATGAACTCTCATTCTCTAATTTCATTGTTGAGAATTGCTAGTGTGGAATTGAGAGTATACAATTGTTATAAGGAATTGGAGGTTCAATTAGCAGCAAGTTCATTTTACATTACAGAGGTATAACCTCACTTCCTTGCTTTCCATTTCAGTCTCTGTCAAAAATAAGTTTTGAGTTCTTGAATTTCAAATTCTTGATTTGGTGGAGTTAGATGTTCAAAAGGGTTGGGTAATGTCCATATAGTTGTTATATGACCATATAAGCATGTTTAAACTGAGATATGATTGTTTAGAATCAAATTCATGAGTAATTTCTGTGGTTGGGTTAAAGTTCTGCCGAAGCAGACTGTTACTGGCTCGAACCAGACATGGCGCAGCTGCGCTGTGACGCCCCCAAATTTGGGTACTTTTTAGCTCAGATTTGGTACATCATTTCTATAACTATTGCAGAAGATATAAATATAAATTATTTATACATTAAACTTTTACACATCATTCCCAAATTCTACAACCTTAACTAAATACATACCTTCAATATCTAAAAAGGTTTACAATGCTATTTTCGTCAGAAAAATTAATAGATCTAACTGCACCATAATTTAATCTTGACTTTGTCTTTGCTTCTATCTTTACTCGAGCTTTCATCTTAATCTGAAAATTTTTATCATGATATAGCAAGGGTGAGCAACAAATTTGCCCAGCAAGTTTTAAATACAATGAAGATATATCATGATTGAAAAGAATGAATAAGCTTTCAAGTTTTCAACAATATAATAATTGTGAAATAACATGAATCAAGTTTTAATATTTACGTGACTGAATCAATTATGTTTGAAGGTCAATAATGACCATGAACAATTTAATTGAACCTTATGGTAATGAAGGTGATCAACCTTTCATACCTGATGAACATATGCACTAAGTGCAAATCAATAATCAGTATAGACGTGAATAATCAACAACAATTATTCACTAACATGCTTTGAACATACAACTCAAGTTTGAGTTAGGGAAACTTGCATGTACCGCTGATTATCGCTAAGCAATCTAATGTAATCTCTTATGAAAGACCTATCAATTATAAGATTGATCTTTCAGCCAGCATAACATACCTGTTAGCTCATAATACTATTTCTTTATCCAAAAATTATCTAACACTTAATCACAAAAATCAAATATTAGACAACAGCTTAACACATCAGTATTATTATCATCCTTCGATAATTCTTTAATCGCTATATCATATACATTATGATTTAACACTTAATCTTTCATATTATAAGGTCTTTTCTATAATCCAGTATGCCAAATACTAATATTATAATCTAGATTATTTAAACATATCAATCCAGCAACCCAGATTTACAATCCAGCAAACCAGATTGCAATCCAGCAAACTAGATTCCAAATCCAGTAACCTAGATTTAACAGATTTCCAATGTAGCAAGCCTGGATTCATAAATCCTTAAATCCAGCAAGCTGGATTCTTAAATCCTTCAATCCAGTAAGCTGGATTCTAAATCCTTCAATCCAGCAAGCTGAATTCTAAATCCTATATATTAAATAACATTAAATTCATTCACTAATATTATTAATCATTAAATAATATTTTAAATCAATGATTTAATAATACTTTAATCCAAATGTTATCAATCACTTAATAATATCATAATCTAATATTATTAATATTTTAATAATATTTTAATCATTTCTTTAACTTATAAACAATTTATTTTAATTGTTTACACTTTACTAATTAATGCATTTAATCATTCTAAAATACCATACACATAAGATTTCATCACCAATGATCAAAACCTCCATCAAAAATCTGCATATACCTTATATAGGATTTCCAAGCCATAAAATCCTATTTTCTAATTTTTTAAATTCACATAACATATTTAATTCATTTACTCATAACTAGTCCATTTTCATGAAAAATACCAAATCAGTCCCAAATTTTTTTTTTCTGAGATTTAGCAGAATATAGTCCCATATTGAATATATATTTTCCCAAAATTTTTAAAATTCATTTACTAAAATTCAAAATGGCCAAAACTGCCGAATATTTAGATATTTATCATAAAATGTACTTTTGTCCAAAAACTCTAAAATTTACAGGGTATACTCCTGTTATATACGTGTATTCACAATAACAATTTCACCAATTTTGGAGTTAACCACAAAGAGTTATAAGGGTTTAGTTTTAAAATAGTCTTTTCCCATAAAATTCATAACTCCTAATCTATACATCCAAAAATCGCCATTTTTGGACACAATCTAGAAAACTTATCCAATTATCATCTAATATTTTTCCAGAATTTTTGAGGGTCGAAAAAATTACGAAAATTCCCCTGATAGAAACTGCCCCAAAACAGTTTTTATTTTTGTTAGAAAAACGGGACTATTTTGGGTAAATCAGTCACTACACGTTGAAACCTAAACATTTTTGAGTGCTACCACTTGGGTTAACTAGTAAACACATATATCTAGCACCCCTCTTTGACGGATCATAAAAAGAAGTTATAGATTTATAACGGTGGATTTTTAAAATATATAAAAGTTAGGGTTTCAAAACTAAAAAAATTATTTTTCTTTTCCTTTTGATTCCAACCAAATCAACACCCAATATGGGTAAATCCAAATATAAAACACTCATCAACATTTAAAATCATAGTTTTTGAGTTTATAACATAAATCCAAGCTTTGATTTAGACTATCTAAAATCAATTACATAAACTAAATTTTAGGATTTTACCTTCTTTTTTTCTCAAGCCTTCCTTCTTCTTCTTCTTCTTTGGAGAATCTTCTCTCTCCTCTTCTTCTCCTTCATGGCTTCGGCCACTCTTCACTTTCTCTCCCTCTCTCTTCTATTTTTTCCCGTTCTTTCTTTCTTCTCCTCTTTCTCTTTCTTCTTTTTCTTTTTATCTTCTCTTTCCTTCTTATCCTCTTTCTATCTCTAATATTCGTTCCTTTCTTCTCTTTTTTTTTCACATTTTAATTGGCCATGTGGCCTTCTATCTCCCTCATATCTTTTTTTTATTACTTTATTAAATGCCCACAATGCCCTCAATAATTGGATTTTAAAAATTTGGCCATTTATTTAATCTTTTGGGCTCCTTTCCTAATAATTCTTTGGGCTATGTAAAATTGACATAGTCCAATCATTTCTATCTTATCTCACCCTAAATATTTAATTAGGATTTTCATTCCATACATTTAGAATTTAAAATCATTAGTCTAAATTAATAAATTTGAGATAGTAAAGATATATCTCTTGACTTAATATAATTTTTAATATTATTATATTCCCACATGTTCCTTAACAATTGGGCTCACTTGGACTTAACACTTAATTCTTTCGGCTTTCCAAATAAAATATTTGGACTTCCTAACTAAAATGTCTGGGCCATAAAGATTAATATGGTTCATTACATTAAATTATATCTTACCCTAATCATTAAATTAGGGTTTCCATGTACTCAAGTGAAATAAAAATTCTTACTCAAGTACATTTAATTTCTTAACCCAATTAAACTTACCTTAATTAGGTTATAAAATTAATTAATTGAGATATATAAAATAAATCTCTTCGAATTAGTATATATTTTAAATACCAAAATTCTCTTAGATTATGTCATTAATATATAATTAAAATACTAGGACCACTAAATAACGACAACCATTTAGGTTATTTAATTCTCATACATAATTTAGATAACTTATTTAAATTATACAATTTATATTGGATAATTAAATTTAATTACTCCTTCTCTCCATAAATCATTTCCAAATAATTTATTTATATATTAAATATATAATTTAATATATTCAATTCATGTATTCAAATATGAATTTAATTTACTAACGCTTTGATACAAATATACATATTTTACATATTGAATATCATCTCATATTTTTATTTTACATCATTTGGTAAAATATTAAATATTATATCATTATCCATGTAACATTATATAATATATTCAATTATTTTTTTTACTTTCTATAAATTGTCTTCACAATTTATTTAACTGTAGTAAATATATTAATATATTCACCCAATTAAATACATGAATACATTACACTCAATAAGGTAATATATGATTTATTAAATAAAATAGTGGCTATACATGAAGTATATTTAATGCCACCAATTTACCTCATTAAAATAATTTAATATTATAAATTATTTTAATTTTACCCATCTAATTTCCTTTAATAATTTACTCCTCCACTTTAATAACATATAATAAATATATAATTCTAATATATTTATTATACACAATATCACCTATTGCATGACACATATTCCTTTGTGCACTATAATATCACATAAAATATCATATAATAAGAATTTTCTTTATTTAAATCTTATTTTAATATTACCCAAAAATTTGGGTTATCACATTCATCCATTCTTCTAAGAATTTCGTCCTCAAAATTAAAGCATACTAATCTATGCTTATTCTCTTGATCAAAACTAGGTTTTTAACTTAACATTTACAATTTCCTCCTTTGAGGATTTCTCATCTATTATCACATTTCACCATAACTACTTACTAGGAGTTTACATCTTCTAAACATTCATCAAAATTAGGTTGTCATAATAACATTTATTCAATCATCTCAGATTCTACTCGTACGCAACGAGTTCACACTATTTCATATCCATCATCACATACTACCCAAGTACAAATTCCCAGCACATACAAGAATCATACAACTCAACTGCTGACCTGAGTCCTCAATTGAAATCCTACACAATTTTAACTTTCTCTTTTCTTAATACGAATTTTCTTTAATCTATATCTTAACATTTACCACTCTTTTCTGAGTTTACATCGTACCATTTTATAGTACATTCTCTTTATAGCGTCAAGCTATATCATACCAATCACTTAACATATCATATGTTATTCAACAATTTAATCTGATCACGTTGTGATCTTATTTCGTAATCATTTCTCCTTATACTTATGATCGTGTTATGCTACGATCTTCTTATTCTTCTCTTTAATAATATTATATTATGATTTTATTTGCACTTTTCATCTTATAGAAATCGTCTATTTATTATCACTTTTCATTTTTATTACTAGAGTCAGGTAACTCCAGATTTTTATCTTTATAGCTCTTCAAGATTGTTCTTTGAATCTTATTTTTCTTCATCTTTACTTAATAATGAGTTTCCAAAAATTCATCTTTTATCGCATAAACTCTATTCGAGTTTATTGCTTATCATTCTCTCCGCGGTTATAGCCTAAGGTACACCTACCTAAGGTTTATAACATACGGCTCTGATACCAACTTATGACGCCCCCAAATCCGGGTACTTTTTACCTCAGATCTAATACATCATTTCTATAACTATTGCGGAAGATATAAACTTAAATTGTTTATACATTAAACCTTTACACATTATTCCCAAGGGCTACAACCTTAACTAAATGCATACCTTCAATATCTAAAAAGATTTACAATGTTGTTTTCGTCATAAAATTTAATAGATCTAACTGCACCGTAATTTAATCTTGACTTTGTCTTTGCTTCTGTCTTTACTTGAGCTTTCATCTTAATCTGAATTTTTTTTATCATGATATAGCAAGGGTGAGCAACAAATTTGCCAAACAAGTTTTAAATACAATGAAGATATATCATGCTTGAAAAGAATGAATAAGATTTCAAGTTTTCAACAATATAATAATTGTGAAATAACATGAATCAAGTTTAATATTTGCGTGACTGAATCAATAATGTTTGAAGGTCAACAATTACCATGAACAATTTAACTGAACCTTATGGTAATGAATGTGATCAACTTTTTATACCTGATGAACATATACAACATGCACTAAGTGCAAATCAATAATCAGTATAGACGTGAATAATCAACAACAATTATTCACTAACATGCTTTGAACATACAACTCAAGTTTGAGTTAGGGAAACTTGCCTGTACCGCTGATTACCGTTAAGCAATCTAATGTAATCTCTTAAAAAGGACCTATAAATTATAAGATTGATCTTTCAGCCAGCATAACATACATGTTAGCTCATAATACTATTTCTTTATTCATAAATTATCTAACACTTAATCAAAAAAATCAAATATTAGATAACAGCTTAACACATCAGTATTATTATCATCCTTTGATAATTATTTAATCACTATATCATATACATTATGATTTAACACTTAATCTTTCATATTATAAGTTCTTTTCTATAATCTAGTAGGCCAAATACTAATATTATAATCTAGATTATTTAAACATATCAGTCCAGAAACCCAGATTTGCAATCCAACAAATTCGATTCCAAATCCAGCAACCAGGATTCAACAGATTTCCAATCCAGCAAGCCTGGACTCATAAATTCTTGAATCCAGCAAGCTGGATTCTAAATCCTTTAATCCAGCAAGCCTGGATTCTTAAATACTTAAATCCGAAAAGCTTGATTCTAAATCCTTCAATCCAGCAAGCTGGATTCTAAATCCTACATATTAAATAACATTAAATTCATTCACTAATATTATTAATCATTAAATAATATTTTAAATGAATGATTTAATAACACTTTAATCCAAATGTTATCAATCACTTAATAATATCATAATCTAATATTATTAATATTTTAATAATATTTTAATCGTTTCTTAAACTTATAAACAATTTATTTTAATTGTTTACACTTTACTAATTAATGCATTTAATCATTCTAAAATACCATACACATAGGATTTCATCACCAATGATCAAAACTTCCATCAAAAATCTGCATATACCTTATATAGGATTTTCAAGCCATAAAATCCTATTTTCTAATTTTTCAACTTCACATATCATATTTAATTCATTTACTCATAACTAGTCTATTTTCATGAAAAATACCAAATCAGTCCCAAAATATTTTCTTTTCTGGGAGTTAGCAGAATATAGTCCATAGTGAATATATATTTTCCCGGAATTTTAAAAATTCATTTACTAATTTTCAAAATGGCCAAAACTACCGAATATTTAGACATTTATCATAAACTGTACTTTTGTCCAAAAACTCCGAAATTAACAGGGTATACTCCAGTTATATACGTGTACTCCCAATAACAATTTCACCAATTTTAGAGTTAACTACAAGGAGTTATAAGGGTTTAGTTTTAAAATATTTTTTCCTATAAAATTCATAACTCTTAATCTATACATTTAAAAATCGCCATTTTTGGACACAATCTAGAAAAATCATCCAATTATCATCATCTAATAATTTTCCAGAATTTTTGAGGGTCGGAAAAATTACGAAAATTCCCCTGATAGAAATTGCCCCAAAATAGTTTTTATTTTTGTTAGAAAAACTGGATTGTTTCGGGTAAATCAATCACTACACCTTGAAAACTCAACATTTTTGAGTGTTACCACTTGAGTTAACTAGTAAACACATATATCTAGCACCCCTCTTTAACGGATCATAAAAAGAAGTTATAGATTTAAAACGGTGGATTTTTAAAATATATAAAAGTTAGGGTTTCAAAACTATTTTTTTTTCTTTTCCTTTTGATTCCAACCAAATCAACACCCAATATGGGTAAATCCAAATATAAAACACTCATCAACATTTAAAATCATGGTTTTTGACTTTATAACATAAATCCAAGATTTGATTTAGACTATCTAAAATCAATTACATAAACTAAATTTTAGGATTTTAGCACTTTTTTTCTCAAGCCTTCCTTCTTTTTCTTCTTCTTCCTTGGAGAATCTTCTCTCTTCTCTTCTTCTCCTTCATTGCACTCTTTCCTTTCTCTTCCTCTTTCTTCTCTTTTTTCCCGTTCTGTCTTTCTTCCCCTCTTTCTCTTTCTTCTCTTTCCTTCTTATCTTCTCTTTCTTTCTTATCCTCTTTCTATCTCTAATATATGTTCCTTTCTTCTCTTTTTTTCACATTTTAATTGGCCATGTGGCCTTCTATCTCCCTCATATCTTTTTTATTGCTTTATTAAATGTCCAAAATGCCCCAAATAATTGGGTTTTAAAAATTGGGCCATTTATTTTATCTTTTGGGCTTTCCTAATAATTCTTTGGGCTATGTAAAATTGACATAGTCCAATCATTTCCATCTTATCCCACCCTAAATATTTAATTAAGATTTTTATTCCATACATTTAGAATTTAAAATCATTAGTCTAGTACATTAAATTTTATAACCAAATTAAACTTACTTTAATTAATTATAAAATTAATAAATTTGAGATAGTAAATATATATCTCTTGACTCAATATAATTTTTAATATTATTATACTCCCACATGTTCCTTAACAATTGGGCTCACTTGGGCTTAACACTTAATTCCTTCGGCTTTCCAAATAAAATATTTGGGCCATAAAAATTAATATTTTGACGCCCCCAAAATAGGTATACATCACTCATTCTGAGTCGCCAAATACATGGTACATAAATCAAATACAAACTTCTTTATACAATACGACAACAGCGTAGCTTAGAGTTTTTACACGAATATTGTCTCATAGACAGTATTCAAACTCAAATGAAGTCCTCATTACAATTATTATCACACTATTTCATAAAATAGTGAGGACTACTATAGAGACCATCTTGGACTGTCACTCTGTTCCCCAACTAGTCCCGACTACGTTTTCATTTTCTGAAGAGAACAATGAAAACAATGTGACGCCCCCAAAATAGGTATACATCACCCATCTTGAGTCACCAAATACATGGTACAGGATTTAAATACAAACTTCTTTTATTTAGTACGACAAAACGTAGCTGAGAGTTTCAACACGGATAATGTCTCGTAGAGAGTATCCAAACTCAAATAGAGTCCTCATTACAATTATTATCACACTATTTCACTGAATAGTGAGGACAACTAATGCAAACATCTGGACCGTCACTCCATTCCCTGACTAGTCCCAGCTATATTCTCATTTCTTGAAGAGAACAATGAAAACAAAGGGTGAGCTCAACTAGCCCAGTAAGAAATATTATGACTAAGATAATGCAGAATAAATTATCGTTAGCCTTCAACAGTATTAAACTGATAAAATATAATAAACATCAAGTTTAACTGCAGCGGAACAAGAAATTCATTAGAAAAGTCAAGTAGAGCATGATATCTACTATCTTCTATGATTTAAAAAGTTTATCATCAATTTTATCGCTGAGACTCAGCTTAATAAATAAACCACATCATCGAGTCATCCATGCACTACGGGCCAATGATATTCATGTAATCATCAATGGTCATGATTATACCGAATAATCCATGTTCATAATCATACCAACAACTGTCCATCAATGCACTACATGCCAATGAGGATTTTTACCACATCATTTGTAAAATTACGGTCATGATTATTGTAATACCCGAGAATTTCCACGTTTTATTAAATGAATATATTAATGGAAATAATATTTATGTGAATATAAGTGTATTGTTTTATGAGTTGGCTAATACAATTGATTCATATTTCATTGATGCGTATTAAGATGTGTGAAGGGACAATGGGATTGTGAAATGCCTTGTGTGGCCTAATGCGAAACGAGAAAATTCACTAAGTGAGTTAAACCGGGAATTAGGAAGGTTAATCGTGTATGATCATGGGATTTTTTATAAGTAATCAATACACTCGTAGACTCGTAGTAACACTCTTGTGGAGATCAATTCATGTCATATATAATGAGTTAGCGGTGGAGATTGGCACGGGCCGAAGCTAAATCAGTCTTAGCACTGTCAGGGCACGGTGCAGCTGCGCCGTCCCAGCAGTACAAACTGGTGCAGCTGCGCCAACAGTAAGTTGGAGAAAAGTAATTTTTCCACTTTGGAAATTAAATGGAACAATTATGTGATAGGTGTGACATTGATAAACTATGAATTAAAAGTATGTTATGTCCGATAACGAAATTGTTAATCCATTAATTAATATTAATTAATTGCGGTGGAATATGGATTACTTGGTAATTAATTCGTAATATACGATTATTATTAATTGCAATATATCTATAGTAAGAATTATATCAATAATAAATGGATTAATTAATATTGGTGGTAATTAATCAAGGAAGTGAATACATTATTTAATTGATATAAATAAGTAAGTTATTAATATAATAATATTATATTGACAGTTATGTGCATGTGGACAATAATACAAATATAACTATATAGTGTGCTGTGACATTTATGTGGCTATATATATTAAGTCTTATAAAACTAAATTGTATAAGGCAATGTGATTAAACATATTGAAAATATATGTGATAAATACATTATGAAATGTGTATGTAACAATATGCATGTGGGTAGACATTA